>CM055070.1:12241495-12441867 GCA_029204045.2 Tillandsia leiboldiana
GTTTGCACATGGGCTTCATTGTTGTTGCTCTGGTTTTTTATTCGTGGTTGCCTTTCTTTAGCCCTATTGTTTTTATACGTTTCTGGCACTCTGCCTCCCCACGCCGTGACCGGTTACACACAAAACAAAAAACACACAACAGTCCGTCCGGGGTCGAGCGCTAGGGCACCGGAGAGGCCGCAAGAGTGCTGTTCTGACTTTGATCGAACTTCAGACACAGTGACCCTTCTTTCCCTTTATCTTTTATTACTCATGTAGTTAGTTGTGGTTTGCGATACCCCCGTGGGGTCGAAGTGGATGTTGCCCTTTTTTCCTTTTTGAATAATTGAATGAATACTACGTTCTCTCTTACTTGGGCCGTTTTGAACGATGAAAAACAAGAAAACCGTTTGCGAAAACTACTTTTAAAACGTGGGTGTCGTGTGGGCACCGAGCTTTATAAACCTTGTGGGATTTATGTGTTTGCGAACTGTTTTCACAAACGAGGGCATCGTGTGGATGCCGCTTTCAAAACCTTGTGACTATTTATCCTTTCAAAACACACGGCCTCTATGCTCTAAGTGAATGCTAGAATGTCATGTGAATTGTTTGGTTGTATGTGTACGAGACCCCAACTGATGTGGTTAGAGTTTGTATGTACTACGCCTTGTGAGGCACTTTGTAGTTGAGACGCCGTGCATGTACAAAGGAGACTCTGCGCGTTTGCAGAGTGAATTTGTGTATGCGGCGGGTCTGGACACGCGCCGGGGAGTATTGTTTTACAAAAAAAAAATATATGGCTGAATCAGGGGCATCGGTGGCTCCTCTTCCGCGCGATTCGAACCCCCGGGGCGTGACAGATTAAGATGGTATCAGAGCGGTAAACTTTAACCACAACAGTCGGGGCCCAACATCCACGGGGCGCAATACACTAACTACTGATTAATAAAGTGAACTGGGGGATTTAATTTAGTACGTCTGTAGGTCGCAGTGCTAGACCCGATAGGTCTAGGGTTGACTTGGTTTCTTTGTATGTAGCGATTAATGGCCCGAAATGGGTTATCAGCGGAGAACGCAGGGGCAGAAAGTACGGCGCCAATAGCGGCGGAGTATCAGCTACTCCGACAACAACTACAAGAGGTGGCCGGGCAGTTGGCAACCCTTATGGAACAAATGCGGCAGTGGGCGCAACAGTCGACAATACCAATGGAGGTCGCCCAGGCTTCTTTGCCCGCACCAACCGCACCGGTGACGAGACCGTGGGTGGCGGTCAGCGAGACTACGGTTGCCCCTTCTCCGACCTCGGTGACCGAGATACCGTCGTTCATCCGACGACGCCTTCAGTAGCACTAACACCAGCAACTTCGGGACTTACGCCGGGGGCACCGCCCTTCCATCTTGGACCACGTTCCGAGAAAAACGGTTTGAGGCATTTCTCTCCGACAGCATCAAACAGCAGATGGAAGATGACCTGAAGCACATCAAGAAAGGAAGTCAGACAGTTACGGGTTATCAACGGGCAAATTGTGAGGTTGACCAAATGTGTTCCCCCTATTATAAGAGATGAATCTCACAAAGCCCGTCTTTTTGTGAATGGTTTACGAAGCGACATCTACAAGGTGGTGCAAACGGCGGGTTTGCACACCTTCTAGGAGGTGGTCGATAGAGCCACCACAGTGGAGCACGGATTTGCGATTTCACGAGCCCGACGGGAGAGCTCACATCACGGCGGGGATAAGAAACGAGCTCGACCTTGTTTTGGAGAGGAGCATACCAAGAGGAGCCAGCCTCCTAAATACCTGAGATGGCAACAAGGAACCACGAATGCGCCGACGGAGGACAATGGTCGGTGGACAAGTCTTGCATCAATTGCGGTGGAATACACCAAGTGACCGAATGTCCCCAGAAGCAAGACCACCGTTTTCGATGCGGCAAACCGGAGCGCCATTGTTTCAACTGCCCCTCGGAAACAGGGACATCACCCGTAACAGCATCCCACTCCTCCACCTCGCTTCATGTTTCTCCCTACCATAGATATTAGAAGAAATCCCATCATAGAAATAAGTTCGGTCGGATCCTCCGGCTACCCCTCGAGGCAGGCGGCTGTACTCCTTCCTGCCCAGCGAGGGCGAGACGGGTTCTTAGTCTCTAAGGACTAATGAGGTTTCCGTTAAAAGTTAACGGCATCACGCTTGGGGCCGACAGTCGCGGCAATCTTTTAGTGGTAGTTGACTGCTTGAAGTTCCAAGTGCGTCTCCGGGAACCGGACTTACCGAAAAACAGCCTTATGAACTCGGAGTGGTTGTCATGAGTTCACGGTCATACCGTTCAGACTCGTTAACGCACCAGCGGTATTCATAGGCATGAGGAATAGGATACTCAAGCCCTCCTTAGACCAGCCGGTAATGGGGTCTTATAGTGGACGCTCCGATCTACTCTCACAACGGACAAGGGATATGGGGAACACTCGCGAGTAATCCCCTAGACCCTCCAGGATCAGCAACCATATGCCAAACTCATAAAGTGTGAGTTTTGGCTCCGTGAGGTGGACTTTTTGGGGCGTACCGTTTCGACATCTGGAATTGCAGTGGATCCGAGGAGGATCGAGTCGGTGGCCAATTGGGCTCGGCCAACAACGGTGACGAAGATCCGAAGCTTCTTAGGACGGGCAGGCCATTACAGACGCTTCGTGGGAGGCCACTCCCCTAAATCGACTAACCCAAAGTGGGTAGAGGTTCGTCTGGACAGCCCAGTGCCAAAGGAGTTTCAAAGAACTTAAAGACAGACGCACACAGGCGCCAGTGCTCATACAGCCGAAGCCCGGAAAGGACTATAAGATCTAGTCTGACGAATCTCCAAGAGGATCTTGGGAGACCCATCGACGGACACGTAACTACAACTGGTGCAAGACAGAATGACCTCGGAGCAAGGCGGAATTTTTACGAGTGACTCAGGGATGTAATAAGGTTCCGGGGACGAATTCGTGTGCCCGATAAGCTAGAAACGAGGGAAGAAAATCTAGCCAAAGTATATAATACCTCCTATACCGCGCATTCCGGAGGTACAAAGAGGTGCAGGGATCTATGGCAGACCTTCTGGTGGCCCAAATCGAAAGAGCGATGTGGCACAAATTGTGGCGCAATTTCTGGTGTGCCAACAGGTGAAAGCGAACATCAGCGACCGGCGGGGG
Organism: Tillandsia leiboldiana; assembly: GCA_029204045.2. NCBI lineage: Eukaryota > Viridiplantae > Streptophyta > Magnoliopsida > Poales > Bromeliaceae > Tillandsia > Tillandsia leiboldiana. Next base: position 12,244,665 of record CM055070.1, read on the forward strand.
AAAGCAGACGTTTCGGCTACGAGGGAGGTAGTAGCAAGGAAGACCTCGTACAAGAGAAATTTTGGCCACGACCCCAGAGGAACCCTTAGAAGTAATGCCTCGTACCCTCCTGCCCAATAAGGAGGTGAAGACTCAGTTGTCTTTTATGTTGGCTATTTAGTTAAGGGTTAAATAGGTCCAACTTCCGGCCTTGTGACAATAGACCCGAGGCGTTGTAACAGTACGCCTTAGACGTCCAGGTGAGGTGAGACGGGCCAAGACCCGAGGCGTTGTAACAGTACGCCATAGACGTCCAGGTGGGTTGAGTCAGGACAAGATCGCTGGCGGTGTGACAGAACGCCTTAAGTAAATGAGTTGCGTATTGCTAATGGTCCGAGCTCTTGGCATTGTTGGTTGGCGTCAATGACCCGATTTTCGGGAGGTTGGAGCGCGTAGGCCCGGTGACATACCGGTTGGCTTTACTGCCAAACTTCGATGCGGATCTTAGCACGAGAGGACAAAAAGGTTGCGCAACCGGACGATCCCCCTATGGGAAGGCGCTGTGAAGCAACCAGGAAGAATGTGAGGTAACTTAGGAACCAGAGTCAAAGATGGGGGAGTGCTACCCGGACCTCTTCGCCGCAGGCGGGAGTTAAGTTTCGGGGACGAAACTTGTTTTTATTGGTGAGTGATGTAAGACCTGGCTTTTCCGTTACCCTTTCCGTTATCCCTTTCTTACGACTGTCCGACTGTGGGACAATTTTTAGTGTTTTTCCGGAAAGTCCGTCGGGACTCGCGGACATTTTTAGGCGGAAGGGCTCGCGAAACGGAGAACGGGGACGCGATCGGTTTCGGATTCCGACTCCCGGTTCTCCCAGAATAAATTTTTGAAGTTCGGACCCCTTTAGACGCCTCGGGATCCGTGTTGGCAGCCCGCACACCTTTTAAGGTAAACCCTAATTCTTTTAGTATATATATATAGCCATGTGGGAAAGAGGATTAGGGTTCCTCTTTTTTTTCTTTTGGTGGCCGCCTCTTTTCTTTTTCCTCTTCTTCCTCCCTCGTAGCCGCCGGCAAAGAATAACCAAGCGCACGGGCAAGGGTGGACCGGTGGAGGCAAGCGGACGATCCCTCCTTCTCCTCCTCTTTCGCACATCGAGGTGAGTCGGAAACGTTTCCGTTTGGGGGGAATCTCCCTTTCTTTTTTCTTTTATTGGTCACGAGGAGGGAGGAGGGGGCGGCGCCGTCGCGCATCGCTGCGCGCGGGGCCGGCCGCGGGTGGGGCGCCGTGCGGGCAGGTGCCGCGCGGGGTCGCCCCACGCCGCGGGCAGCGCGCCGCGCGACACTCGGCCGCGCGCGGGGCCGCCCACAAGAGGGGGCGCCCGCGCGGGCTGGTGCCGCGCGGGGCCGCCCCGCACCGCGGGCAGCGCGCCCGCGCGGCGCTCGGCCGCGCGGGGCCGCCCGCAAGAGGGGGCGCCCGCGCGGGCTGGTGCCGCGCGGGGCCGCCCCGCACCGCGGGCAGCGCGCCCGCGCGGCGCTCGGCCGCGCGGGGCCGCCCCGCACCGCGGGCAGCGCGCCCGCGCGGCGCTCGGGCCGCGCGGGGCCGCCCGCAAGAGGGGGCGCCCGCGCGGGCTGGTGTCGCGCGGGGCCGCCCCGCACCGCGGGCAGCGCGCCCGCGCGGCGCTCGGCCGCGCGGGGCCGCCCCGCACCGCGGGCAGCGCGCCCGCGCGGCGCTCGGCCGCGCGGGGCCGCCCGCAAGAGGGGGGGGCGCCCGCGCGGGCTGGTGCCGCGCGGGGCCGCCCCGCACCGCGGGCAGCGCGCCCGCGCGGCGCTCGGCCGCGCGGGGCCGCCCGCAAGAGGGGGGGGCGCCCGCGCGGGCTGGTGCCGCGCGGGGCCGCCCCGCACCGCGGGCAGCGCGCCCGCGCGGCGCTCGACCGCGCGGGGCCGCCCGCAAGAGGGGGCGCCCGCGCGGGCTGGTGCAGCGCGGGGCCGCCCCGCACCGCGGGCAGCGCGCCCGCGCGGCGCTCGGCCGCGCGGGGCCGCCCGCAAGAGGGGGGCGCCCGCGCGGGCTGGTGCCGCGCGGGGCCGCCCCGCACTGCGGGCAGCGCGCCCGCGCGGCGCTCAGCCGCGCGGGTCCGCCCGCAAGAGGGGGCGCCCCGCGCGGGCTGGTGCCGCGCGGGGCCGCCCCGCACTGCGGGCAGCGCGCCCGCGCGGCGCTCAGCCGCGCGGGGCCGCCCGCAAGAGGGGGCGCCCGCGCAGGCTGGTGCCGCGCGGGGCCGCCCCGCACCGCGGGCAGCGCGCCCGCACGGCGCTCGGCCGCGCGGGGCCGCCCGCAAGAGCGGGGCACCCGCGCGAGCTGGTGCCGCGCGGGGCCGCCCCGCACCGCGGGCAGCGCGCCCGCCCGGCGCTCAGGAGGGGGGCACCCGCGCGGGCTGGTGCCGCGCGGGGTCGCCCCGCTCCTCGAGCAGCGCGCCCGCGCGGCGCCCGGCCGCGCGGGGCCGCCCGCAGGAGGGGCGCCCGCGCGGGCTGGTGCCGCGCGGGGTCGCCCCGCACCGCAGGAGGGGCGCCCGCGCGGGCTAGTGCCGCGCGGGGCTGCGCCCAGGCAGAGTGTCCGTCGCACGGGCCGGTGCTGTGCGAAGAACTCCGCTGCACGCTGTTGGGAGTCGTTGTAAGCTTCGGACTTCTAAGCTTTGACTTGCCCTTGTTCCTTCAGGAGTGCGGGACGCTGTTGGCGACTGGTGCACAGACGCGGACTGGACGAACGCAGGACGACGCACACAATGTGGGTACCCCTTAGAACCTCTTTATGCACAGTTTCGTTGTTGCTATGTTTATTTTGTTGAGGGGTTTGGTGGGTGATGTGGACCTCCGGATTTACGGCTGTCGCGGTAGAAGACCGGGCGGGCAGTTCGCCCTATCCGAACAAAGGTAGGGTTGTTCGGGGCATACAAGCGTTGGGGGCAGTGATCGACGTGACCTTTCAGAACATCAAAGTTGAACTTGTGGAATATTGTTAACTCCGGCAAAGGTTTGTGTTTTATTATCTTTATAGTATGGCGACTATGGGTCGCTGTGGGGACTCTTCCATTGTCTTGGTTTCCGGAGTTATGGAAAAAGGGGTAAGATCTTAGTAATTGCATGTTTACATTTGCTAACCCTGTTAAAGCCATTGTGGGGATATTTGGTTGCCGAGGCAGGTGCTCGGTCTGGGTTGCCGAGGATGGTGCTCGGATGAGGCTCGAGATTTTGCTACACGCACAAAGATCTTAGTAATTGCATGTTTACATTTGCTAACCCTGTTAAAGCTATTGTGGGGATATTTGGTTGCCGAGGCAGGTGCTCGGTCTGGGTTGCCGAGGATGGTGCTCGGATGAGGCTCGAGATTGCTACACGCACACCCGCGGTTTGGCCACCGCAAAGGGTGTGCTTTTCCGGAAAAGTGGTACGTTGACCCGTGTACCCCACGCGAAGGTGGCGTTAGGAATGGGGGCCCCCATGGTTGGGGGGTGTGAGCGGTGATGTCGAGGCAGGTGCTCGGCGGTGGGCATCGGGGAAGGTGCCCGATGTCGTTTTGATACAGGGTGTGGTTATGGTGGATGATGCCGAGGTGGGTGCTCGGCGGCCGAGGCAGGTGCTCGGTAGGGGTCTCCGAGGCAGGTGCTCGGTGTGGTTGCCGGGGGAGGTGCCCGGTTTTGGTTTGCACGAGGTTCTGCATTATATTGTTTGCACGGGGTTCAGCATTGTATGGTTTGCACATGGTGCTTCATTGTTGGTTGCTCTGGTTTTTATCGTGGTTTGCCTTTCTTTAGCCCGTATTGTTTTTAATACTGTTTCTGGTCACTGACTCCCCACTCCGTGACAGGTTCACCCAGTCCGTCCGGGGTCGAGCGCTAGGGCACCGGAGAGGCCGCAAGAGTGCTGTTCTGACTTTGATCGAACTTCAGACACAGTGACCCTTCTTTCCCTTTATCTTTTATTACTCATGTAGTTAGTTGTGGTTTGCGATACCCCCGTGGGGTCGAAGTGGATGTTGCCCTTTTTCCTTTTTGAATAATTGAATGAATACTACGTTCTCTCTTACTTGGCCGTTTTGAACGATGAAAAACAAAGAAAACCGTTTGCGAAAACTACTTTTAAAACGTGGGTGTCGTGTGGGCACCGAGCTTTATAAACCTTGTGGGATTTATGTGTTTGCGAACTGTTTTCACAAACGAGGGCATCGTGTGGATGCCGCTTTCAAAACCTTGTGACTATTTATCCTTTCAAAACACCGGCCTCTATGCTCTAAGTGAATGCTAGAATGTCATGTGAATTGTTTGGTTGTATGTGTACGAGACCCCAACTGATGTGGTTAGAGTTTGTATGTACTACGCCTTGTGAGGCACTTTGTAGTTGAGACGCCGTGCATGTACAAAGGAGACTCTGCGCGTTTGCAGAGTGAATTTGTGTATGCGGCGGGTCTGGACACGCGCCGGGGAGTATTGTTTTACAAAAAAAAAAATATATGGCTGAATCAGGGGCATCGGTGGCTCCTCTTCCGCGCGATTCGAACCCCCGGGGCGTGACAGCCGCCCCCTTAAACCGCTTGACTAAAAAGGGGGAAAAGTTCATCTGGACGGACAAATGTCAGAGGAGCTTCGAGGAGCTCAAGGATAGATTGACGCGAGCTCCGATCCTCGCCCTGCCGGAACCAGGGGAGGATTATGAAGTGTATTGCGATGCGTCGCGAAACGGACTGGGTGGAGTGCTCATGCAACGGGGGAAGGTTATAGCCTATGCATCAAGGCAGCTCAAAGAATACGAGCGAAACTACCCCGTGCACGATTTGGAACTCGCAGCGGTTGTGTTCGTCCTCAAGCTTTGGAGACACTACCGGTACGGGGCACACTGCAATGTGTACTCGGATCATAAAAGTCTTAAGTATCTTTTCACCCAAAAGGAGTTAAAATTGCGACAAAGACGGTGGCTCGAGCTATTGAAGGATTACGATTTAACGATCCACTACCACCCGGGAAAGGCAAATGTGGTGGCCGACGCCCTGAGCCGTAAGGGGCAGGACGAGAAAGCAGGGGTAGGTGCCATCACCCAACAAGATAGTCTGATTGCGGAATTTTCGCAATTAAGACTAGAGGTAGTACCAGCGGGAACAGTCGGACGACTTCTGACACTGGTGGTCCTACCCTGCTTGACAGAATTCTCGAGGGGCAGTCAACTGATGACCAACTCCAGCTGGTGCGAAGTAGAGTGACTGCCGACCAAGGAGATGACTTCGCAGTAAACTCCGACGGCACGATACGATTTCGGGGACGAATCTGCGTGCCGGATCTACCGGAACTCATAGAGGAAATCCTGCGGGAGGCGCATACCGCTCCATATACAGCGCATCCCGGGGGAACGAAGATGTACAAGGACGTCAAACAGACCTTCTGGTGGCCCAAAATGAAGGGAGACGTGACTCGGTTTGTTGCACACTGCCTGGTGTGCCAACGAGTGAAGGCCGAGCACCAGCGTCCAGCAGGAAAATTGCAACCCTTACCGGTACCCGTGTGGAAGTGGGACATGATTACCATGGATTTTGTGACCGGGTTCCCGAGATCGTCACAGGGACACGATGCAATATGGGTAATCGTGGACCGTCTGACGAAATCGGCCCACTTTCTGCCCATACACACGACGTGGGCGCGGGAACGACTGGCGCAAACCTACATCAACGAGATAGTAAGGTTGCATGGGGTGCCGACGTCCATCACGTCGGACAGGGACACACGATTTGTGTCAAACTTTTGGCAGAGCCTGCAGCGAGCAATGGGAACCAAGTTGCACTTCAGTACGGCTTTTCACCCGCAGACCGACGGACAATCAGAGCGGGTGATACAAATTGTGGAGGACATGCTTCGGGCATGCATTTTAGACCTGGGCGAAGGGTGGGCATGGTGTTTGCCCTAGTGGAATTTGCCTACAATAACAGTTACCAGGCCAGCATTCAGGTGGCACCATACGAGGCCCTGTACGGGCGCCGCTGTCGGTCTCCAATATGCTGGGACGACTTGGGTGAGCGTAAGTTTCTGGGCCCAGATTTGGTGGAGGAGACCGAAGCAAAGGCGCGATTGATTAGACAAAGGCTGCTGACCGCCCAGAGCAGACAGAAAAGCTACGCGGACAACAGACGCCGAGACTTAGAGTTCATGGTGGGTGAGCATGCGTTACTCCGAGTTTCGCCCTCCAAGGGGAACAGACGCTTCGGCTTACGAGGGGAGTAGTAGCAAGGAAGACCTCTTACAAAGAGTAATTCTGGCCACGACCCCAGAGGAACCCTTAGAAGTAATGCTTTGTACCTTCCTGCCCAGTAAGGAGGTAAAGACTTAGTTGTCTTATTTGTTGGCTATTTAGTTAAGGGTTAAATAGGTCCAACTTCCGGCCTTGCGACAATAGACCCGAGGCGTTGTAACAGTATGCCTTGGACGTCCAGGTGAGGTGAGTCCGGCCAAGACCCAAGGCGTTGTAACAGTACGCCTTAGACGTCCAGGTGGGTTGAGTCAGGTCTGTTACGGCTTTTTGGTATTGGCATATTTCGTGAGTCAAGTCAGTGAGTTGAGTCAGAGTCTTAAAGGGATCAAATTGTCAATCAGCAATCAAAGACTTAGAGAAGATTCGACAAGAGCTCAAGTTGACACCCAGTGTCTTGAGTCTTGAAGATTGAAGTTGAAGAATTGTGGATCAGTTACATCAATCTCAAGAAGAAAGTATTCAAGAGGATCAGGTATGTTTAACTAAATAATTGTGGTGATCCGAATACTTTCTTATAGTGTAGAAACACTTGGATGAACGTTTAATTGCATAATAATCAAAAACTGGTGTTCGGACTTGTTCAGGATCCGGATCAGAGCCAACGATCCGGATCCCGAAGGTTGTTGCTTCATACAAGACTTCGATCCGGATCCTTGCAATTTCCGATCCGGATCCCGAATGTTAAGTTTTCTGATTTGTATGAACGATCCGGATCGGGCCTTGCAATCCGGATCCCGAACCCTTGGTTTTCTGGAATCGTCAATCTCGTTACGACGATCCGGATCGCAGTAAATCCGATCCGGATCGCCGTCCTGAAAATTTCCAGATAAGGTATGTTTTTGATTCTTATCTCTTTCCAAAGGTTTCTAAACTATAAATAGACATTTAGGGTTTCTCAAAAACGTGGGAGCTACGGCCGATCAATTTATAAAACACTTGAGAGCAACCCTAGAGGCTAGGTTTTTATCGATCTTCTTCATAGCCTCTTTTAGGTCAATTCGATGGTTCTTTCAAGAACATATCTTTTGTCGAATTGATCTAATCTTTGCTTAGAGATTTCTTCTACGGTTCTTCATTGATAATCTAAGCAAAGGATCACCATCGAAGTCAATATTCTTATCGACTGAGTTTGCGTCGTGGATTCGACGTGGCATCGTGGATTCGGTGTGCTAAAGGCGTTTCGTGGATTCGAAGCGTGCGTTCGTGGATTCGAACGTGAGCAGTGGACGGGCAAAACGGTGGAGCGCGAGGTCCAAGAAATTGAAGGAGGGGTTAAATCCGTGGAGACGGTAATCACCTTGTTATTCTTCTTTTCTTAGGGATTGTTATTGCGTGGATATCCAACCGGTCAGCGCAAGGTCCGAAGAAGCTGAAGGAGGGGTTTGAGTCCGTGGAGTCGGTAATCACCTTGTTATTCTTCTATTCTTAGTGGATTGTTATTGCGTGTTGGTCCCGTGGTTTTTCTCCTGGATTGGAGTTTCCACGTAAATCTCGGTGTGCTGTTTTTATTTTCCGCATTGGTTTTTATTTTGCACTGAGATTGAGTTTTTAAGTATTACACCTATTCACCCCCCCTCTAGTTGTTTGATAGTACCTATTTAGATCCTTGTGGATCCATAATAACTCTACAATTGGTATCAGAGCGGGTTTTAGGTTTATCTATCTTGATGGGTGAAAGTGGTAATATTTATAGACCTCCTCTTTTTGATGGGACTAATTATGCTTATTGGAAAGTGCGGATGAGAGCTTTTCTCATCGCAATTGATGAGCGAGTATGGCAATCCGTGGAATGCAGTTGGGTGCATCCTGTTGAGGAAGTAGGAAATTCTACTACCCCAAAACCTCGCTCTAGATGGTCCAAAGAGGAATTTGAAAGATCTTCTTACAATGGGAAAGGTATGAACGCTTTATTTAATTCTCTTTCCTCGACTGAGTTCACAAGAATTTCCGCGTGTGAAACCGCGAAGGAAATTTGGGATATTCTCAAAATTACACATGAGGGTACTAATCTTGTAAAAATTCAAAAGCTCCAGATGCTTACAAGTCAATTTGACTCTATACATATGGAAGAGCATGAATTGTTTACAGATTATTACACTAGACTTCAAGATGTAATAAATACATGTGCTAATTTAGGAGAAAAGATCCCGGAGTCGAAAATTGTAAGAAAGATACTTCGGACTCTTCCGGAACGGTTTAGGGCAAAGGTTACCGCCATTGAAACTGTTAGTCATCCGGATGAGATGAGAGTAGAGGAATTAGTAGGTGCTTTGCAAACTTATGAAATGACTTTTCCTACTAATCAAGTTTCTTCCAAGTCTTCTTCTAAGCTTACAGGTATTGCATTCAAATCAACAAAGGAAGAAGATAGCGAATCAAGTTCCGACGATGAAATCTCTTTTGCCGATTTTGAAGAACAATTGGCGCGGATCGTAAAGAAATTTCGTCGGAAATTTTGGAAGAATCGAACCGATGGATCTTCATCCACGAAACCATCTAAAGGATCATCGGGTTCTAAATCCTCTTACCTCAAAGGCGTTGCAAAACCTTCTAAAGAAAAAGAAAAATATGATTTCGAAGGGGAAATCCAATGCTATCGATGCAAAGGCTACGGCCATTTTTCAACGGATTGTCCTTCTCCGAAATCATATAAAAAGAAGGCTTTGCAAGCGAGAACTTGGGACGATTCTACTTCTAATGAATCGACCTCAAGTAAAGAGGAAAAGATTGTTGCTTCTCATGCCTCTCATTTTCCCTCTTCTAATAATTGTTTATCATCTTTAGTCACTGACTCTACTCCTTTGATTTTGTATGAAACATCGACAACCGGCGGAGAGTCATCAAGTGAGGGGGAGTCGGACGAGGAAGAACTCGTTGAGGCATATCAACAACTTCTTGCGGAATCTAAGAAGATGGCCAAACATATCAAGAAGTTGAGAAAGCAACGACTTGAAGATCAAGACGAGAATCATGCTTTAAAGATCAAACTTCATGATCTCGAGGAGGAACGAGAGCTTTTATTGGATAATAATAAAATCCTCCAAGAAAAGATAAATCAATCGGAAACGGTCGTTAATTCCCATATTAACAAGATTGATTTTCTTGAAAAGCAGTTTGAGGAAATACATGTCACCAATCAAGCATTGACCAAGCAAGTTCATCAACTTAAATCCGACATACAAAGGATTTCAACCGGTTCCAAGAAACTTGAATGTATGTCCGGATTAGGTCAAACAAGCAAGGTTGGTTTGGGATTCAAAAAGAACCAAACTGTGAATGCTTCAAGTTCCACAATGAAATTGAAAGGAAGAACTTGTCACCTATGTGGACTTGAAGGACATTTGGTGAAGAATTGCCCGAAAAAGAGAAAGAAGAGTCCTTCGGCAACTTCATCTACGGAGCGAACTCAACGGAATCAAAAGACACATCAAGTCAAAGGAGTTCACTCAACCCACCAAAGGTCCGAGCCACAACATCAATCATTCAAGTGGATCACTGCGAGGCAAAGACCTAAGGTGGATCAACAGTCAAAGCGGACAACCCCCGGCCACAACGAATCAAGACAACCCAAAATCCAGCGATTTTGGATTCGGAAAGGTGATATCTTTCCTTGTCTTAAGTTCTAAATAGCTTATGACTGTATGTAATGCTTTGATTAGTTTTCCTTTCATATTTTTCTTAATCTTTGCATTACATGTTTCTCAATGCTCTTCGTTTTTATACTTTGTTTTTGAACAAAAGGGTTTTTACTGAACAAGTGCATTGAATAAAAAGGGCTTCACTTTTATTCACTCCAAATTAATTTTATTTGGATTATCAACTTTACTCCTTAATCATAATCTTGAAGATACTTCATTATAGGAGTTTTTGATTTTATAAGCATCAAATTTTAGAAATCATGTGTGATCTTTAGATGCTTAATCTATCTCGGTTGTGTGAATTCATTGTGATAAACGTGAGACAACCGATAGACTAAAATTTGGGATTTAATTCTTTCACGTAAGAGATTGCATTCTTTCAAGGGTATTGAAATGATTTGCAAAAGATGTGGAAAGAGTTACATCCGAAAGGAGTGTGAAAACTACCACCACATGTAGGAAAGAGCTGCCACCCCGGTCGTCCGGTTTGTGTGTGAAGCTACCACATGTTATGGATGCTTGATAGTATTTTATGAGAAAATCTTTAGTTGAAGCATTTGGAGATTTATATGCAAAACTCTTATATTTTGAACAATCTCCTGGTTGGTATAAGGTGGGATAGTTGAAAGATGCTCAAAGAGCCACCCTTAGGTATTTTAGTGCTTATCTCAATTTGAAAGGGTAGAATTCAAGATTGATGTCGTTTGGAAATCTCCGTATGTCATCTTTGTAAATCCGTTACATCTTGATAGACTTTGGATCTCAAGATTATTTTTGATGACTTGTGTTTGATGAATATAACATGAAAAACGGTTTATAATGTTTTACCTTTATTTTTCATGATTTTGGAGTAAATCTTTTTAATTTTGTGAAATTAATTGGATTGAATGACATCTGTGTGAATTCACTGTTTAAAGCACTTAAATTGATTTCTTGATGGAATACAAATCGGTATTTGAAAAGATTCTAAAATCTGGATTTGTTTCAAGAAATTATTTGATTTTTGCTTTCTGGTATAGGTACGGAATCTGCATTTTTGTTATATACCAGAACTGAGTTTTTATCTCTCTTTCTCTATGAACTAATATTGTTAGTGATTTACTTTTGTCTAGTATGTTCACTGTTTGACAATTTGTGACAAAAAGGGGGAGAAGAGAAATGATCGGAGATGAGATCATCAAGAGAGTACAAACGAAAATGAAAAAATGGGGGAGAACGGAAAATGATGATCGTATCACAAAGGGGGAGAACATAGATGCTCAAGAACATGGAGAACATGGAAAACATGTTAGAGATGCTCAAGATAGGGGGAGACAAAGAAAAAATTGAAAGAGCCGAAAAACAAAAGAACCAAAAGGAAGACGGATCAAATGTAGGATTTTAATTTCTAACAACTAACGTTTGATTTTGTTTGGAGTTTTGTTTTGCAGGAATTACATCACTTTAAGACTCCAAGTCCTAAGTCATAGAGTATGTTCTAGGACTGTTTGGTTCAAATGTAATTTTGTATTTATTGGATCTTTCACGCAAAGAAAATCAATGTTTTGGTGATGACATTGAGTTTCGATTTTTTGGTTTAAGATGAGTGACTTGAGCGCTTTTATGTATTTTTGGGTTTTGTCACGAAATTGCCAAAGGGGGAGATTGTTACGGCTTTTTGGTATTGGCATATTTCGTGAGTCAAGTCAGTGAGTTGAGTCAGAGTCTTAAAGGGATCAAATTGTCAATCAGCAATCAAAGACTTAGAGAAGATTCAACAAGAGCTCAAGTTGACACCCAGTGTCTTGAGTCTTGAAGATTGAAGTTGAAGAATTGTGGATCAGTTACATCAATCTCAAGAAGAAAGTATTCAAGAGGATCAGGTATGTTTAACTAAATAATTGTGGTGATCCGAATACTTTCTTATAGTGTAGAAACACTTGGATGAACGTTTAATTGCATAATAATCAAAAACTGGTGTTCGGACTTGTTCAGGATCCGGATCAGAGCCAACGATCCGGATCCCGAAGGTTGTTGCTTCATACAAGACTTCGATCCGGATCCTTGCAATTTCCGATCCGGATCCCGAATGTTAAGTTTTCTGATTTGTATGAACGATCCGGATCGGGCCTTGCAATCCGGATCCCGAACCCTTGGTTTTCTGGAATCGTCAATCTCGTTACGACGATCCGGATCGCAGTAAATCCGATCCGGATCGCCGTCCTGAAAATTTCCAGATAAGGTATGTTTTTGATTCTTATCTCTTTCCAAAGGTTTCTAAACTATAAATAGACGTTTAGGGTTTCTCAAAAACGTGGGAGCTACGGCCGATCAATTTATAAAACACTTGAGAGCAACCCTAGAGGCTAGGTTTTTATCGATCTTCTTCATAGCCTCTTTTAGGTCAATTCGATGGTTCTTTCAAGAACATATCTTTTGTCGAATTGATCTAATCTTTGCTTAGAGATTTCTTCTACGGTTCTTCATTGATAATCTAAGCAAAGGATCACCATCGAAGTCAATATTCTTATCGACTGAGTTTGCGTCGTGGATTCGACGTGGCATCGTGGATTCGGTGTGCTAAAGGCGTTTCGTGGATTCGAAGCGTGCGTTCGTGGATTCGAACGTGAGCAGTGGACGGGCAAAACGGTGGAGCGCGAGGTCCAAGAAATTGAAGGAGGGGTTAAATCCGTGGAGACGGTAATCACCTTGTTATTCTTCTTTTCTTAGGGATTGTTATTGCGTGGATATCCAACCGGTCAGCGCAAGGTCCGAAGAAGCTGAAGGAGGGGTTTGAGTCCGTGGAGTCGGTAATCACCTTGTTATTCTTCTATTCTTAGTGGATTGTTATTGCGTGTTGGTCCCGTGGTTTTTCTCCTGGATTGGAGTTTCCACGTAAATCTCGGTGTGCTGTTTTTATTTTCCGCATTGGTTTTTATTTTGCACTGAGATTGAGTTTTTAAGTATTACACCTATTCACCCCCCCTCTAGTTGTTTGATAGTACCTATTTAGATCCTTGTGGATCCATAATAACTCTACAAGGTCAAGACCGGTGGCATACCGGTTGTCGTTACTGCCAAACCTCGATACGGAGGCTGGCATGGGAGGGAAAGAAACTCCGCAACTGGACAATCCCTTACGTAAGGGTGTAATGGAGTAACCATGAGGAGCGCGAAGCGACTTGGGGACCCAAGACGAAAATGAAGGAAGTTTTCCCAGAATTGTTAGCGAGGGTTGAGTTTAAGTTTCGGGACGAAACTTTTTATAAAGTGTGAGTGGTGTAGTGATCCGGTCTTTCGGGGGTATTTTTGACTTAGGTATAGTCATTTAAGCCTTTAAGTGAAATAAAATTATTCAATTCTTGAAGTTGGCCATTGTGAGATGCTAGTATTTTTCTGCGATAGAGCGCGGAAAAAGAAAGCCGACGGCGCGATCGGATCTGAAATCCGATATCGGGAACCCCCTGAACGGGACCCAAAGTGATATGGTAATTAGTCGTGCATCGGAATCCGTGCTAAATATCTTGCACCCGTTAGAGATAAGGTGGTTTATCTCGTGGGGGATAATTAATTAGTTAATTAATTATCCCAGACGGAAAATTAATTAATTCTCTTACGTACGAATTAAAGAGGAATTAATTAAAGGTAAAGTACGACTATATAAGGGATCCTGAGTATCGGAAAGGAAAAGAAAAGAAAATAAAAAACCCTAATCGGAGAGAAGGGAAAAAAAAAAGAAAAGACGGAACCCTAGCCGGAAGAAAGGGAAAGGAGAAAGAGAAGGAGCCCGATCTTCCCGGACACCGAACCGAAGGCAAGAACGCGACCGGACAACCTTCCCGTCGATCTTCGGTTAGTAAAATAATTTATTTAAATTATTTGGGAGTTTTCCGTCATCTCTTTCGTTGAGTTCTTGGTGGTCTTTAATCGAGTTCTTGTTATCGGACCTCCGACCGACGTTTTGGTTGTTCGTCGATCGTTGGTTTAGTCGTTAGAATTATCATGTTTTTATTCGGAGATTTTTGGGATGTTTCGTTGGAACATAGTGGGTTAACGGGAGGCCGCCGCCGCCGTTTTTAAACGGGAGGCCGCCGCCGCCGTTACCATGGTCGCGGGGTCTTCGCCGGAGTTGCACGAGAGCGAAAACGGAGAAGAAACCGCGAAACGGGAGCGCAAACGGAGAAGAAATCGCGAAACGGGAAGTTATTGTGCTTTTCCGTACAGCGCGGTCCACGGGTCCAGGCGTGCACCCGGTGCACGCCTGCAACATCGAAGGCCAAGAACCGGCGCACAAATCCGTGCGCCGGCCCGGCCCGTCCAGCACGGTGCACGCGCTGGGCGTGCACCCGGTGCGCGACGCCGCGGCCGAATGCGTGAACCCGGCGCGCGCCAGCACCGTGCGCGGCCCGGCCCGTCCCGCCTGGTGCACGCTCCTGTGTGCACTCGGCGCATGCCGCCGCCGCCTGATGCCGTAAACCCGGTCCACGGTTGCTCCTGTGCACCACCCGACAGCCCAAAGATCGGTAGCTCCGTTTTTGTCCGTTTTTCCACCGTTTTGAACGCCGTTTTCGCCGTTGGGATCGTTATTTCCGTGGCTTTCTTGGCATGGCCACCTGGGACCTTCTTGGTCATTATTTTATTAGGTCGGGTGCTAATTTCGCCGACGCTCCGCGCCTCGACGAAATCGTCGGGGGCGTGCCGTCGGGTCTCTTTTCTCATCATTTCCGCCGTCGGGGCCTTCTTGGTCTAACCAGGGACGTCCCGAGTGGGCTACCGATTGAGGATTGAGTTTTGTTGGACTTTCCCGTCGAAAAGAGTAAAGTGGGTCTTGTGTTTTCAGATGTTAGTACACGCTTTTGACTATAGTTATCCGTGCGGACTTTCTTTAGGTCCAGACGCGCAGCGGGGGTGCGCGAAAGATTCGGGTGTTCCGATCTCTCTCCAAATAGGTGGGTACGGTTGCTGTAAATACAGCCAGTGCAGTAAGTGCATCTATCGTCATTAAAGTGCTCTCAATTTATCTAACAAAGTAGATGGACAGTTTAACCTTTCGCATAATCGTGTTTTTATCTAACAATTGAAGCGGCTGCGGTCGCATTGTTCATGACACGCCGATCTCGGCAAATCTGTTTTGGGATGCTGCACGTACACAGGCGGATTGGCCTCCGCATGGGTGTACTTTTCCGGAAGAGTGGTCTTGTATGACCCGTGTTCCTCACAAAAGTGTGGGTGCCGTGAGGACCCCTTCGCGCCCGCTGGGAATAGCACACCAGCACCGTGGAAGGGGTAAATGCATCAAAGTAGGTGCTTGTGCACGAGGGGAGACTTTAGTCTCTCCGACAGATAATCTGGGGTTGGTGCCCAATTTAATTGATAATTCTGGGGTTGGTGCCCAGCTTAACATGTGCAGGGTTGTAGCGAAATGGTTTTGGTGTTTCCGGTTTGCTCCTTATTCCTTATTGTTATTAGACATCTACTTTGTTTGTCACTGACATTACCCACTCCGTGACAGGCGCTACGAGAGGCGTTAGCCGGGAGTTTGTCGAGACTGCGTCGCGAGGGCCGTAGTCAGGACACTTGGTTATTATCATTATCTCATTTCTTTTACGCATTTAGTTAATTTGCTTGTGGGTAGTAATAATCGTGGACATGTATTATTTAGCACTGTGGATGAGTTGTACGTTTATAGTTTGGTTCTTTTGGTGATGTTTTTGTATGCGGCATGTTTTCATGATAAACCAAATGACTTCGAAAAGGTTTTCTCAAAACGAAGTGTCGTGTGGGCACGGGTTTTGCAACTGCTGGTTTTATCCTTTCTAAAACATTGATGCCGCTTTATTATTCCGCTTGATGTTGAATGTCTATTGTATGGTTGATGGTTGGTGTTTGATGTATGTTGTTGTAAGTGAGACGCCGTGCATATACAAAGGAGACTCTGTCCGCGGACAGGGAGAATTTGTGTATGTGGCGGTCTGGCACGCACCGGGGATGAGGTTTAAATTACCTTGTTAAAAGAAAAAAAAATACACACGATTTTCTGCTTAAATAGACTCAAAAACCCCCGGGGGCGTGACATCCACACAATGGGTGGAGCAGGTGCCGTACGCGACGTGCGGGCAGGCGCGACGTGCGCGGTGCACGGCGCGGTGCACGGTGGTTGGGGCCACGTGGCGCGCCGCCATTGGCGGGCGCACGTGCACCGGGCGCAGCGAAAGCGGGAGAGGACATGATGGGTATTTTTCTAAATGATTCTTCAGCCTATAAATTCCCAACCCGAGCCCTCTTATGTGTTTTTTTTTCTCTCAACCCTCTCACCCTTTGCCCAAGCTCTCTTAAGACAAATTCTCCCTCTCTGAGTCCTCTATCATCCTGCAAAGTTTTGGAATTTCTGAGTGCACGCATCCTGAGGTTCTCCATTTTACGGCGCGGCGCGACGTTGCATTTCTTGCGTTCTTCTTCAGCGCAGCGACAGTGTTTTAACTCCCCTGGGCTACCCCGAGATCCTTCTTCTGTGATTCTTGTGCAGACAGACTCCTAAGAGGTAGGGCTTCATCTTTTATTTTGATCACTCTTTATCATTTTGACTTCTTGGCTCGGATCCCGAGGTAACAATGGTCCCTCTTTTTCTGTGAGGGATTTTGAGAGAGCAGCTGATTGGGGAGGCCATATCTTCGCGCACGAGCGTCTGACGGAAACAAGCTTATACAACTTTTTCATCTACGGATCGCAAGGAACGCGCTCGTATTTTTCTTGGAATTTCTTGAGATTTATTTCGAGGTGAAATCTCTGTTTTTCTCTGTGAACAGTGCACAGTTTTTAGCACAGATTTGCTATGAATATACCCCCTTTGCCGAATTTATAACTTGACTTACCGGACTCAGATTTGGACGTGCAAGCTACCGTTGCGAAGCTATCGACGCGAGGATCGCTGTGGTATTTGTCTGGGAATTTTCTGGGCACTTTCTGCAGGTGAAAATTTAGCAGTTTTGGGACAGATATTGTATGTGATGGTAAGAGCTTTATTTGGGAGCCTAAGTGAATTTAGTTGACTTTGTATTGTGCCAGGAGTGTTGCGGGTGTGCTAAACTTGTGGGAGCAAAGGATCAGAGTTTTTGGTATTTTCAGCTGTACGGATCCGGACAGTTCGCACTTCAGGTGGGTGGTTGCTATATCCCTCTTGTCTGACTTACCCACTAGGAATATTAGGGAGATCTTCTCTATTGGACATTTTTAACGCTCACTTAGTAGACATGCATGTTTAACTTAAATAATTACGAGCCTATCATCTGGAAAACACTGTAGTGGAATCTTGTTAGTGGTTGGAGCTTATACATGCTTACTTGGACATTATATTGGCATTTAACTGTGCATAGGGGATGTACTTTCGTGATGACATATTATGAAAGGTCTTGTTGGAGGGTACCACTTGAGGATTTTTGGGACAGGCATAGGCGGATGATTCAGGTGAGGGTGATTAGCAGGTTATAGACATGTGTGTGGTTGGATTATGATTTAGCATGATGATTATACCCAGGTGGAGTTATTATTTGATACACATGTGGAACCACTATTCGTCACTCCCCTCTTCTTTCATGAGGAGATAGGCTTGCTTATATGGATAATTAGTTAGACCATTTCTGATCGCTACACTTTATATTGGGACTTGATTTAGAAGACCCCCTATTTGCTTCTTCTCCCCCTATTCTTTAGTCAGATGACTATTTGTTGCTCGGGTTTGAGCAGGGGATCGGCATAGTGTAGCCGGGGCCTGGATTTTGTCTTCTGGGGTATTATGGCTACCGCGGATAGTAGGCGGCGGACCAGATGTCATATGTGGGACATGTTTGTGATCATGGATTGTTGTTATGAACCCCTACTTTTGATTACCCACTAGGCAGTGTAGTAACTTCTATGATTAGAAGGCTGATTAATAAATTGTGGGCTTGGGCATGAGGTATAGACAAGCACAGGTTATCACTTATTTACTGTCCTTATGCATTTATCAGCATGCTTTAGCAAGGTAAGATTTTATCGATATCTGCTTTATTTTTATGTATACCATCTTGGGACATTTGCATGCTTGTATGGTCACCTAGATAGGCCACCTTTTTTTGCTACACTATCATGCTGGAATTGATATAGGAGAAACCCTTTTGTTATTCTTTTCTCCTTTCATTTGAGGCTCAGGGTATTTGCAGCTCGTGCGCGAGCAGGTGGATAGGATAGTGTAGTCAGGTTCTTGGGTTTTGGGACAGGCAGGGTATTGCGGCAACCGCGGACATTGGGCGGTTGACCGGAGATTTCTTATGCATCAGATTGGGTATCGGGTCTCTTGTGGATGGAGTTCCCACGGTTTGTCTATCTTGCACCAGGTTGAGATCGGGTCTTTCTTTAGTGGATGGGTTTTCCCACTTTGATCATAGTCATGATCCAGTCCTGCTGATTTATGATACTTGGGTTACTGAGATACTTTTTCGCGTGTGGGTCGCTCCCCACGAGTGCCACTCCGGAGTGCGCGGCTGACAGACTTTGAGTCATTGGGACTCCTTTGCTTCGGTGTTATGCGTAGGCTGGCATACCCGTCGCGGCAGAGCAGGCAGTACCAGTGTTTACTGGTGGTCAGATTGGGTTATCCTGGCAGACATTTATTTTCTGATGCATACATTTAGCTATTCTATTAGCTCGGCATTTTAGAGGCATTCTAGTGGTAGCTTTCATTGGGAGTCTTATTATTTTTAGCATACCACCTTTGTTTCCTTTTGCCTCTGGTAGACCTAGTGGGCGTGTCAGAGTTTGAGGTTTTACCCACTAGGGGAGGCTACTGGTTTACTAGTAGTTCTCACCCCCATTCTTCTTCTTTCTTTTTTTCTTCTCCCTTGTTTTGCAGAGTCTTCTGCGGGTGCTACTGGGCTTTCAGTGGCGGGTCGAGGAGAGAGGACGGCTGAGTAGATAGATCTCGAGGCAGGATGAGCGTGTTAGCTGGACTGTTGGTGTACCCATGTTTTTCTCAGACGGTTACTTTTACCTTTGGGACTGGCTTTGCCAGCAGGTTGTATTTATTATTTTGTGAGCTGGGAGAGACTGATGTATCATTTATACAGACGTATTGTATTTTATTTCCAGCTTCAGTCTGAGATGTATTAGTTTTAGTTCAGCTCTGTTTTTATTGCTCTTTTATTATATATTTTATATCTGAGCAGGTTGTTGGCGCTTCGTGTACACGGGAATTACCGTGTGCACGGCGGATCTGTTGACGGGCCCGGGTTCTGGTTTACACCCGGGGCGTGACAGATTAAGTTGGTATCAGAGCTTAGGGATAGGTCAGTTGGGACTTAGGAAACCCTAGGCTTTTGGCGGGCCCTAGGATGTTAGGGTGTGAGAGACGCGACATTTTGCGAAAGTCGGTGATTTGGTTTTGACTCTTCCTGTGAGTGAAGAGGGATCGACATACCCTATTTTTGTGGGACAGTTATGTTCGCTGCAGACAACATAAAGTTACAAAAATAGAAGGATGTCTTCGACAGTGCTTCTTTCTGAGACCACCCTATTGCAGTATCCTCAGAGGCGGGGATTTCTGTAGTATTGATGGAGTGAGTAGTCCTTCGTGCCAATGTTTAGTGCCGAAGCGCTGAGGCAGGGTGGATAGTTGACAGCTGATGAGCTATGGGACACCAGTGATCAGTTGAGCCAGTTTCGGACGATAAACCACCCCGATTCATAGGATTAAGTTTGGAGCCTCTTGGGGTAGGATCGTGGTTGGTGGTGATGGAGAGACTGCTTGAGAGCCTCCTGGTGTCAAAAAGGTTTCCGCAGTTATCGATCAGCGCGCTCTATGATTTGAGGGACGAGGCGCATAGGATATGCGTGGCTGAGAGTGGATTGCGCCAGGATACCTTTCCGTTTGTTCGGACCATCTTTTGCAGGTTTTGGACTTTGGGGTGCTGCGATGGTGGAGGTAGTGTTTATGGAGCTGGCGCTGCAGTTCTTTTGGATGGGTATCTGCTGTCAGAGGCAAGTTCTGGTTAGAGGCGCTTGATGCCAGATGATGGAGGATAGATCGGCCGGTAGAGACATGTTCGTATTTCCTTCCAGGATGGTGGATATCCTTGTGGATGGATTATGTAAAGCTTACCCAAGGGGGATGTTACCCTGTGTGATTGATAACTGGCATGTTCGGGGTGTAACATATGTGATTGAGGGGTGAGCTTAGTAAGGATAATTGTATAAGGAATTGCATGAATCAATTGTGCTTGGTCGTATGACGATGATATCCAGGTGGATTTTTGAGACATCAGGGGTTGGGTGGACCCCAATGACAGCAACAGCCCTTTTATCAGAATGGCGCAGCGGTAGCGTGGATTGGCTGTCTGCGAGAGACCACATTCGGCACCTCAGTGTGAACATGGACAGAGGTCGTGCTCCCTTTGTGATTGGTCTAGATATTTTGGCAGGCTGAGCGACGACCACTTGCATCGAGCGGATGAATCTGTGCCACCCGGTTGGAGGGCGCCACGGTAGTGGATTGAGTTGTCGCAGGTATGATTTCATCATAGCAGTCGGAGTTAGAGCATAATGCATTCCTACATGGACTAGAGGCAGAGTTGTTACCACATGCACTTGAGGTACAGGTTACGGTTGGTATTGTGCAAGTGGGGAAGGCTTGTGGATTATGTCCAGTGCAGTTGAGGCCATGAGTTTTGCCAGCAGACATATTGGTATTGGTGGCAGCTTGGCGTTTGACCCAGTGCTTGGGATTGGTTGGCGTAGTGCCACAGGATGTTTGACTGCTGAAAGAAAGGACTTTGATTTTCTGCAAGGCAGATTATGGAAGGCATTTTGTTTGTTGAGACTGTTAGAGCACACAGGTTACAGCGATGGGGTGAGAGGTGCCTACGGCGGTAGTGGGACTTAAGGATATCCCTATTGCTCGTGAGATCTCGGGTGTGAGACCACCTGAGCCGATGATTATGCCGCCAGAAAGGGAGATTAAGATTGTGGTTGACGTGGTTTTGGGAACCGCGCCAACTTCATAGCACCTCGTTGGATATCGTCTATAGAGCTGCGACAGTTGATGGCATAGGTGCGGGGATCTAATGGATCGAGGGTCTGTTTGACCTAGTGCTACGTCGTTGATACACGACGGTGAGAGTCCTTTGTGATTGGAGCCCAGTCAGGTCCAGGTATTATTTAGGGCCTTTTGATGGAGTTCTGCCCCGGCAGTTGATCGATTATGATGCCTGCATCAGTTTGGATTTACAGCTGAGTATTTCGCCAAGATGGCGTTCAAGAGACGCTAGGGGCATTATGAGTACAGGGAAGCCAATGGAATGACTAATGCCTTGTTGCCTTTAAGATTGAGTAACTCTGTATTCCAATGGGACTTGAACAGATTGATAGCGGCATTCTCTAGGGATAAATTGGCTTTACCCTCTCCCTGAGTGAATTGGAGCTTGTGGAGCATTTGTAGATGATGTGATAAGGTCTGTGGGGAAGAAGCTTTATGCTAAGTTGTTTTGGTACAAGTTTTAGCTTCGAGAGCATATCTTCCTAGATTACATATTCTAGCCATAGGGGCGGCTGTGGAAATCCGGCCAAAATGGATGTTATTTAAGACTGGCCGAGATCGACAGTTATTGTTGGGGTGAGGAGCTTTTGGACCGGATAGTGCTAGCAGAGCTTGACGAGCGGATGATGAGATTGGTACCAGCGCCGATTGTAACCTAGTCAGTGGTGGGAGATGGATTTGTGAGTTTTAGTGATACCTCCCATAGTGGTTGTAGAGCTACCATTGGATTCTGATGAGCATCCTGTATCATCCCGACAGGGCCACTGTGGTGGCTGATACCTGGAGTAGAAGAGCTTTATGGGAGTTGAGTCTGACGGTTCCATAGTTGGCGCTGTGTGGGGCCATTCTGGTGTACAGGGTTTGAGTTTGTGTCCTAGTGGATCCCTTTTGATGAGAGGCTGCGGCTGAGCACTCCAATTGGGTGGTTGAGTTTTGAGGGCGACCGAGGGTGAACCCCTACTTGTTTGGGCCCCTTTTCTGTGCAGGTGTTTGTGTGGATGTGTTTCGGGTCGCTTTGGTTGAGTCGGGTCTTGGGAGTGTTTTTAGAGCGTGTTGCACTGGCTGTCGTTCTGTTTCCTCCGGTCTTTTTTTGGAATTTTGAGGTTTTTCTGCGTCTCAGCTCAGGAGTGTTATACATTGGAACCCTCGCCCGTGATTGACTCGTTCCTTTTGAGGTCTATGAGAGTTTGGAGTACGAGGGACGCCCGTTGCGAATTCCGGCTCGTGAGGTGAGGGAATTGCGCAATCGGGCTATGCCGTTCTGGTTGTTGCTGTTGTGGTTGATGAGGAGTAATCACGGGGAGTGATTGGTGACTTGGGAGCTGGAGACGGCGGTGTTGAGTTTTGACCCCTGGTTTCTGTGACTCCTTAAGAGTTGCTTTAGTTTCGAGGACGAAACTTTCTTTTAGTGGGGGAGGATGTGGAGACCCGGAACATTGCAGGGCTTTTGCAGTGTGACCAGCAGCTTCTGGAAGCCTACGCGGCATCCCGGCGGTGTTCGTGCGCCAATTTGGACACAAGTAATGAACTTGGGGCTTCAAATGGATCACGTGGGTAACCGGGAGACCCCGTCGGATGTTTAGTGGTGTTTCTGCGCAATTTGGATATCAAATTTGGACTCGGCGCGAAATTCGGATCAAAAATACCTTTCCGGGAGCCTCCGGCAAATTATAGGAGTGGAATTTGGCAAAATGGACACCGTTTTTGGAATCAGCGCGCGAAAACGGTCAAGATGGGCTATTTACTTGATAGTTTTGAGCTTGCGGTTACTGTTCACGCCGGAACAGTGTCTCCGGCGATCGCCGGCGGCGGCGGGAAGCGCCGGCGAGCGGCGGCGCAGCCTCGGGCAGGCGGCAGGCGGCGGCACGCGGCGCGGGCAGGGCGCGGGCAGGCGCTCGGGTGCGCGGGCAGGCGCGCGGTCCACGGCGGCGGGCGTGCACCAGGGCGGTGCCACGTGGCGGCTTTTTATTGGTGCGGCGTTGTGCGCGCGGTCCACACAATGGGTGGAGCAGGTGCCGTACGCGACGTGCGGGCAGGCGCGACGTGCGCGGTGCACGGCGCGGTGCACGGTGGTTGGGGCCACGTGGCGCGCCGCCATTGGCGGGCGCACGTGCACCGGGCGCAGCGAAAGCGGGAGAGGACATGATGGGTATTTTTCTAAATGATTCTTCAGCCTATAAATTCCCAACCCGAGCCCTCTTATGTGTTTTTTTTCTCTCAACCCTCTCACCCTTTGCCCAAGCTCTCTTAAGACAAATTCTCCCTCTCTGAGTCCTCTATCATCCTGCAAAGTTTTGGAATTTCTGAGTGCACACATCCCGAGGTTCTCCATTTTACGGCGCGGCGCGACGTTGCATTTCTTGCGTTCTTCTTCAGCGCAGCGACAGTGTTTTAACTCCCCTGGGCTACCCCGAGATCCTTCTTCTGTGATTCTTGCGCAGACAGACTCCGAACAGGTAGGGCTTCATCTTTTATTTTGATCACTCTTTCTCATTTTGACTTCTTGGCTCGGATCCCGAGGTAACAATGGTCCCTCTTTTTCTGTGAGGGATTTTGAGAGAGCAGCTGATTGGGGAGGCCATATCTTCGCGCACGAGCGTCTGACGGAAACAAGCTTATACAACTTTTTCATCTACGGATCGCAAGGAACGCGCTCGTATTTTTCTTGGAATTTCTTGAGATTTATTTCGAGGTGAAATCTCTGTTTTTCTCTGTGAACAGTGCACAATTTTTAGCACAGATTTGGTATGAATATACCCCCTTTGCCGAATTTATAACTTGACTTACCGGACTCAGATTTGGACGTGCAAGCTACCATTGCGAAGCTATCGACGCGAGGATCGCTGTGGTATTTGTCTGGGAATTTTCTGGGCACTTTCTGCAGGTGAAAATTTAGCAGTTTTGGGACAGATATTGTATGTGATGGTAAGAGCTTTATTTGGGAGCCTAAGTGAATTTAGTGGACTTTGTATTGTGCCAGGAGTGTTACGGGTGTGCGAAACTTGTGGGAGCAAAGGATCGGAGCTTTTGGTATTTTCAGCTGTACGGATCCGGACAGTTCGCACTTCAGGTGGGTGGTTGCTATATCCCTCTTGTCTGACTTACCCACTAGGAATATTAGGGAGATCTTCTCTATTGGACATTTTTAACGCTCACTTAGTAGACATGCATGTTTAACTTAAATAATTACGATCCTATCATCTGGAAAACACTGTATTGGAATCTTGTTAGTGGTTGGAGCTTATACATGCTTACTTGGACATTATATTGGCATTTAACAGTGCATACGGGATGTACTTTCGTGATGACATATTATGAAAGGTCTTGTTGGAGGGTACCACTTGAGGATTTTTGGGACAGGCATAGGCGGATGATTCAGGTGAGGGTGATTAGCAGGTTATAGACATGTGTGTGGTTGGATTATGATTTAGCATGATGATTATACCCAGGTGGAGTTATTATTTGATACACATGTGGAACCACTATTCGTCACTCCCCTCTTCTTTCATGAGGAGATAGGCTTGCTTATATGGATAATTAGTTAGACCATTTCTGATTGCTACACTTTATGTTGGGACTTGATTTAGAAGAAACCCTATTTGCTTCTTCTCCCCCTATTCTTTAGTCAGATGACTATTTGTTGCTCGGGTTTGAGCAGGGGATCGGCATAGTGTAGCCGGGGCCTGGATTTTGGCTTCTGGGTATTATGGCTACCGCGGATAGTAGGCGGTGGACCAGATGTCATATGTGGGACATGTTTGTGATCATGGATTGTTGTTATGAAGCCCTACTTTTGATTACCCACTAGGCAGTGTAGTAACTTCTATGATTAGAAGGCTGATTAATAAATTGTGGGCTTGGGCATGAGGTATAGACAAGCACAGGCTATCTCTTATTTACTGTCCTTATGCATTTATCAGCATGCTTTAGCAAGGTAAGATTTTATCGATATCTGCTTTATTTTTATGTATACCATCTTGGGACATTTGCATGCTTGTATGGTCACCTAGATAGGCCACCTTTTTCTGCTACACTATCATGCTGGAATTGATATAGGAGAAACCCTTTTTGTTATTCTTTTCTCCTTTCATTTGAGGCTCAGGGTATTTGCAGCTCATGCGCGAGCAGGTGGATAGGATAGTGTAGTCTGGTTCTTGGGTTTTGGGACAGGCAGGGTATTGCGGCAACCGCGGACATTGGGCGGTTGACCGGAGATTTCTTATGCATCAGATTGGGTATCGGGTCTCTTGTGGATGGAGTTCCCACGGTTTGTCTATCTTGCACCAGGTTGAGATCGGGTCTTTCTTTAGTGGATGGGTTTTCCCACTTTGATCATAGTCATGATCCAGTCCTGCTGATTTATGATACTTGGGTTACTGAGATACTTTTTCGCGTGTGGGTCGCTCCCCACTAGTGCCACTCCGGAGTGCGCGGCTGACAGACTTTGAGTCATTGGGACTCCTTTGCTTCGGTGTTATGCGTAGGCTGGCATACCCGTCGCGGCAGAGCAGGCAGTACCAGTGTTTACTGGTGGTCAGATTGTGTTATCCAGGCAGACATTTATTTTCTGATGCATACACTTAGCTATTCTATTAGCTCGGCATTTTAGAGGCATTCTAGTGGTAGCTTTCATTGGGAGTCTTATTCTTTTTAGCATACCACCTTTGTTTCCTTTTGCCTCTGGTAGACCTAGTGGGCGTGTCATAGTTTGAGGTTTTACCCACTAGGGGAGGCTACTGGTTTACTAGTAGTTCTCACCCCCATTCTTCTTCTTTTTTTTTTTCTTCTCCCTTGTTTTGCAGAGTCTTCTGCGGGTGCTACTGGGCTTTCAGTGGCGGGTCGAGGAGAGAGGACGGCTGAGTAGATAGATCTCGAGGCAGGATGAGCGTGTTAGCTGGACTGTTGGTGTACCCATGTTTTTCTCAGACGGTTACTTTTACCTTTGAGACTGGCTTTGCCAGCAGGTTGTATTTATTATTTTGTGAGCTGGGAGAGACTGATGTATCATTTATACAGACGTATTGTATTTTATTTCCAGCTTCAGTCTGAGATGTATTAGTTTTAGTTCAGCTCTGTTTTTATTGCCCTTTTATTATATCTTTTATATCTGAGCAGGTAGTTGGCGCTTCGTGTACATGGGAATTACCGTGTGCACGGCGGATCTGTTGACGGGCCCGGGTTCTGGTTTACACCCGGGGCGTGACAGATTAAGTTGGTATCAGAGCTTAGGGATAGGTCAGTTGGGACTTAGGAAACCCTAGGCTTTTGGCGGGCCCTAGGATGTTAGGGTGTGAGAGACGCGACATTTTGCGAAAGTCGGTGATTTGGTTTTGACTCTTCCTGTGAGTGAAGAGGGATCGACATACCCTATTTTTGTGGGACAGTTATGTTGGCTGCAGACAACATAAAGTTACAAAAATAGAAGGATGTCTTTGACTTTCGCTAGATTGGGTCGAGTGTTTGGGATGTGCTGATTTGCGGTTTGTCGTGGCGAGTGGTGTCTCCCCGACGTTGGGCCCTGACCCGGGTGCACTTTGGTACAGCAGTTGGGTCTGAGCTAGTTGTTTCGGGCCGGATACCAGATTGGAGTCAGAGAGCTCCGGACCCAGATGACAGGATGGTCAGAGGTTTATCAGTGGCAGAGTGAGCGAGCATCTGGTTTTGTGACACAGTGGTCGGAGCAGCGGGCAGCTCGACAGTGCTTCTTTCTGAGACCACCCTATTGCAGTATCCTCAGAGGCGGGGATTTCTGTAGTATTGATGGAGTGAGTAGTTCCTTCGTGCCAATGTTTAGTGCCGAAGCGCTGAGGCAGGGTGGATAGTTGACAGCTGATGAGCTATGGGACACCAGTGATCAGTTGAGCCAGTTTCGGCAGATAAACCACCCCGATTCATAGGATTAAGTTTGGAGCCTCTTGGGGTAGGATCATGGTTGGTGGTGATGGAGAGACTGCTTGAGAGCCTCCTGGTGTCAAAAAGGTTTTCGCAGTTATCGATCGGCGCGCTCTATGATTTGAGGGACGAGGCGCATAGGATATGCGTGGCTGAGAGTGGATTGCGCCAGGATACCTTTCCGTTTGTTCGGACCATCTTTTGCAGGTTTTGGACTTTGGGGTGCTGCGATGGTGGAGGTAGTGTTTATGGAGCTGGCGCTGCAGTTCTTTTGGATGGGTATCTGCTGTCAGAGGCAAGTTCTGGTTAGAGGCGCTTGATGCCAGATGATGGAGGATAGATCGGCCGGTAGAGACATGTTCGTATTTCCTTCCAGGATGGTGGATATCCTTGTGGATGGATTATGTAAAGCTTACCCAAGGGGGATGTTACCCTGTGTGATTGATAACTGGCATGTTCGGGGTGTAACATATGTGATTGAGGGGTGAGCTTAGTAAGGATAATTGTATAAGGAATTGCATGAATCAATTGTGCTTGGTCGTATGACGATGATATCCAGGTGGATTTTTGAGACATCAGGGGTTGGGTGGACCCCAATGACAGCAACAACCCTTTTATCAGAATGGCGCAGCGGTAGCGTGGATTGGCTGTCTGCGAGAGACCACATTCGGCACCTCAGTGTGAACATGGACAGAGGTCGTGCTCCCTTTGTGATTGGTCTAGATATTTTGGCAGGCTGAGCGACGACCACTTGCATCGAGCGGATGAATCTGTGCCACCCGGTTGGAGGGCGCCACGGTAGTGGATTGAGTTGTCGCAGGTATGATTTCATCATAGCAGTCGGAGTTAGAGCATAATGCATTCCTACATGGACTAGAGGCAGAGTTGTTACCACATGCACTTGAGGTACAGGTTACGGTTGGTATTGTGCAAGTGGGGAAGGCTTGTGGATTATGTCCAGTGCAGTTGAGGCCATGAGTTTTGCCAGCAGACATATTGGTATTGGTGGCAGCTTGGCGTTTGACCCAGTGCTTGGGATTGGTTGGCGTAGTGCCACAGGATGTTTGACTGCTGAAAGAAAGGACTTTGATTTTCTGCAAGGCAGATTATGGAAGGCATTTTGTTTGTTGAGACTGTTAGAGCACACAGGTTACAGCGATGGGGTGAGAGGTGCCTACGGCGGTAGTAGGACTTAAGGATATCCCTATTGCTCGTGAGATCTCGGGTGTGAGACCACCTGAGCCGATGATTATGCCGCCAGAAAGGGAGATTAAGATTGTGGTTGACGTGGTTTTGGGAACCGCGCCAACTTCATAGCACCTCGTTGGATATCGTCTATAGAGCTGCGACAGTTGATGGCATAGGTGCGGGGATCTGATGGATCGAGGGTCTGTTTGACCTAGTGCTACGTCGTTGATACACGACGGTGAGAGTCCTTTGTGATTGGAGCCCAGTCAGGTCCAGGTATTATTTAGGGCCTTTTGATGGAGTTCTGCCCCGGCAGTTGATCGATTATGATGCCTGCATCAGTTTGGATTTACAGCTGAGTATTTCGCCAAGATGGCGTTCAAGAGACGCTAGGGGCATTATGAGTACAGGGAAGCCAATGGAATGACTAATGCCTTGTTGCCTTTAAGATTGAGTAACTCTGTATTCCAATGGGACTTGAACAGATTGATAGCAGCATTCTCTAGGGATAAATTGGCTTTACCCTCTCCCTGAGTGAATTGGAGCTTGTGGAGCATTTGTAGATGATGTGATAAGGTCTGTGGGGAAGAAGCTTTATGCTAAGTTGTTTTGGTACAAGTTTTAGCTTCGAGAGCATATCTTCCTGGATTACATATTCTAGCCATAGGGGCGGCTGTGGAAATCCGGCCAAAATGGATGTTATTTAAGACTGGCCGAGATCGACGGTTATTGTTGGGGTGAGGAGCTTTTGGACCGGATAGTGCTAGCAGAGCTTGACGAGCGGATGATGAGATTGGTACCAGCGCCGATTGTAACCTAGTCAGTGGTGGGAGATGGATTTGTGAGTTTTAGTGATACCTCCCATAGTGGCTGTATAGCTACCATTGGATTCTGATGAGCATCCTGTATCACCCCGACAGGGCCACTGTGGTGGCTGATACCTGGAGTAGAAGAGCTTTATGGGAGTTGAGTCTGACGGTTCCATAGTTGGCGCTGTGTGGGGCCATTCTGGTGTACAGGGTTTGAGTTTGTGTCCTAGTGGATCCCTTTTGATGAGAGGCTGCGGCTGAGCAATCCAATTGGGTGGTTGAGTTTTGAGGGCGACCGAGGGTGAACCCCTACTTGTTTGGGCCCCTTTTCTTTGCAGGTGTTTGTGTGGATGTGTTTCGGGTCGCTTTGGTTGAGTCGGGTCTTGGGAGTGTTTTTAGAGCGTGTTGCACTGGCCGTCGTTCTGTTTCCTCCGGTCTTTTGTTGGAATTTTGAGGTTTTTCTGCGTCTCAGCTCAGGAGTGTTATACTTTGGACCCCTCGCCCGTAATTGACTCGTTCTTTTTGAGGTCTATGAGAGTTTGGAGTACGAGGGACGCCCGTTGCGAATTCCGGCTCGTGAGGTGAGGGAATTGCGCAATCGGGCTATGCCGTTCTGGTTGTTGCTGTTGTGGTTGATGAGGAGTAATCACGGGGAGTGATTGGTGACTTGGGAGCTGGAGACGGCGGTGTTGAGTTTTGACCCCTGGTTTCTGTGACTCCTTGAGAGTTGCTTTAGTTTCGAGGACGAAACTTTCTTTTAGTGGGGGAGGATGTGGAGACCCGGAACATTGCAGGGCTTTTGCAGTGTGACCAGCAGCTTCTGGAAGCCTACGCGGCATCCCGGCGGTGTTCGTGCGCCAATTTGGACACAAGTAATGAACTCGGGGCTTCAAATGGATCACGTGGGTAACCGGGAGACCCCGTCGGATGTTTACTGGTGTTTCTGCGCAATTTGGATATCAAATTTGGACTCGGCGCGAAATTCGGATCAAAAATACCTTTCCGGGAGCCTCCGGCAAATTATAGGAGTGGAATTTGGCAAAATGGACACCGTTTTTGGAATCAGCGCGCGAAAACGGTCAAGATGGGCTATTTACTTGATAGTTTTGAGCTTGCGGTTACTGTTCACGCCGGAACAGTGTCTCCGGCGATCGCCGGCGGCGGCCGGCGGCGGCGGGAAGCGCCGGCGAGCGGCGGCGCAGCCTCGGGCAGGCGGCAGGCGGCAGCACGCGGCGCGGGCAGGGCGCGGGCAGGCGCTCGGGTGCGCGGGCAGGCACGCGGCCCACGGCGGCGGGCGTGCACCAGGGCGGTGCCACGTGGCGGCTTTTTATTGGTGCGGCGTTGTGCGCGCGATCCACACAATGGGTGGAGCAGGTGCCGTACGCGACGTGCGGGCAGGCGCGACGTGCGCGGTGCACGGCGCGGTGCACGGTGGTTGGGGCCACGTGGCGCGCCGCCATTGGCGGGCAAACGTGCACCGGGCGCAGCGAAAGCGGGAGAGGACATGATGGGTATTTTTCTAAATGATTCTTCAGCCTATAAATTCCCAACTCGAGCCCTCTTATGTGTTTTTTTTTCTCTCAACCCTCTCACCCTTTGCCCAAGCTCTCTTAAGACAAATTCTCTCTCTCTGAGTCCTCTATCATCCTGCAAAGTTTTGGAATTTCTGAGTGCACACATCCTGAGGTTCTCCATTTTACGGCGCGGCGCGACGTTGCATTTCTTGCGTTCTTCTTCAGCGCAGCGACAGTGTTTTAACTCCCTGGGCTACCCCGAGATCCTTCTTCTGTGATTCTTGCGCAGACAGACTCCTAAGAGGTAGGGCTTCATCTTTTATTTTGATCACTCTTTCTCATTTTGACTTCTTGGCTCGGATCCCGAGGTAACAATGGTCCCTCTTTTTCTGTGAGGGATTTTGAGAGAGCAGCTGATTGGGGAGGCCATATCTTCGCGCACGAGCGTCTGACGGAAACAAGCTTATACAACTTTTTCATCTACGGATCGCAAGGAATGCGCTCGTATTTTTCTTGGAATTTCTTGAGATTTATTTCGAGGTGAAATCTCTGTTTTTCTCTGTGAACAGTGCACAGTTTTTAGCACAGATTTGGTATGAATATACCCCCTTTGCCGAATTTATAACTTGACTTACCGGACTCAGATTTGGACGTGCAAGCTACAGTTGTGAAGCTATCGATGCGAGGATCGCTGTGGTATTTGTCTGGGAATTTTCTGGGCACTTTCTGCAGGTGAAAATTTAGCAGTTTTGGGACAGATATTGTATGTGATGGTAAGAGCTTTATTTGGGAGCCTAAGTGAATTTAGTGGACTTTGTATTGTGCCAGGAGTGTTGCGGGTGTGCGAAACTTGTGGGAGCAAAGGATCGGAGCTTTTGGTATTTTCAGCTGTACGGATCCGGACAGTTCGCACTTCAGGTGGGTGGTTGCTATATCCGTCTTGTCTGACTTGCCCACTAGGAATATTAGGGAGATCTTCTCTATTGGACATTTTTAATGCTCACTTAGTAGACATGCATGTTTAACTTAAATAATTACGAGCCTATCATCTGGAAAACACTGTAGTGGAATCTTGTTAGTGGTTGGAGCTTATACATGCTTACTTGGACATTATATTGGCATTTAACTGCATAGGGGATGTACTTTCGTGATGACATATTATGAAAGGTCTTGTTGGAGGGTACCACTTGAGGATTTTTGGGACAGGCATAGGCGGATGATTCAGGTGAGGGTGATTAGCAGGTTATAGACATGTGTGTGGTTGGATTATGATTTAGCATGATGATTATACCCAGGTGTAGTTATTATTTGATACACATGTGGAACCACTATTCGTCACTCCCCTCTTCTTTCATGAGGAGATAGGCTTGCTTATATGGATAATTAGTTAGACCATTTCTGATTGCTACACTTTATGTTGGGACTTGATTTAGAAGAAACCCTATTTGCTTCTTCTCCCCCTATTCTTTAGTTAGATGACTATTTGTTGCTCGGGTTTGAGCAGGGGATCGGCATAGTGTAGCCGGGGCCTGGATTTTGGCTTCTGGGGTATTATGGCTACCGCGGATAGTAGGCGGTGGACCAGATGTCATATGTGGGACATGTTTGTGATCATGGATTGTTGTTATGAACCCCTACTTTTGATTACCCACTAGGCAGTGTAGTAACTTCTGTGATTAGAAGGCTGATTAATAAATTGTGGGCTTGGGCATGCGGTATAGACAAGCACAGGTTATCTCTTATTTACTGTCCTTATGCATTTATCAGCATGCTTTAGCAAGGTAAGATTTTATCGATATCTGCTTTATTTTTATGTATACCATCTTGGGACATTTGCATGCTTGTATGGTCACCTAGATAGGCCACCTTTTTCTGCTACACTATCATGCTGGAATTGATATAGGAGAAACCCTTTTTGTTATTCTTTTCTCCTTTCATTTGAGGCTCAGGGTATTTGCAGCTCGTGCGCGAGCAGGTGGATAGGATAGTGTAGTCAGGTTCTTGGGTTTTGGGATAGGCAGGGTATTGCGGCAACCGCGGACATTGGGCGGTTGACCGGAGATTTCTTATGCATCAGATTGGGTATCGGTTCTCTTGTGGATGGAGTTCCCACGGTTTGTCTATCTTGCACCAGGTTGAGATCGGGTCTTTCTTTAGTGGATGGGTTTTCCCACTTTGATCATAGTCATGATCCAGTCCTGCTGATTTATGATACTTGGGTTACTGAGATACTTTTCCTCGTGTGGGTCGCTCCCCACGAGTGCCACTCCGGAGTGCGCGGCTGAAAGACTTTGAGTCATTGGGACTCCTTTGCTTCGGTGTTATGCGTAGGCTGGCATACCCGTCGCGGCAGAGCAGGCAGTACCAGTGTTTACTGGTGGTCAGATTGGGTTATCCTGGCAGACATTTATTTTCTGATGCATACATTTAGCTATTCTATTAGCTCGGCATTTTAGAGGCATTCTAGTGGTAGCTTTCATTGGGAGTCTTATTCCTTTTAGCATACCACCTTTGTTTCCTTTTGCCTCTGGTAGACCTAGTGGGCGTGTCAGAGTTTGAGGTTTTACCCACTAGGGGAGGCTACTGGTTTACTAGTAGTTCTCACCCCCATTCTTCTTCTTTCTTTTTTTCTTCTCCCTTGTTGTGCAGAGTCTTCTGCGGGTGCTACTGGGCTTTCAGTGGCGGGTCGAGGAGAGAGGACGGCTGTGTAGATAGATCTCGAGGCAGGATGAGCGTGTTAGCTGGACTGTTGGTGTACCCATGTTTTTCTCAGACGGTTACTTTCACCTTTGTGACTGGCTTTGCCAACAGGTTGTATTTATTATTTTGTGAGCTGGGAGAGACTGATGTATCATTTATTCAGATGTATTGTATTTTATTTCCAGCTTCAGTCTGAGATGTATTAGTTTTAGTTCAGCTCTGTTTTTATTGCTCTTTTATTATATCTTTTATATCTGAGCAGGTTGTTGGCGCTTCATGTACACGGGAATTACCGTGTGCACGGCGGATCTGTTGACGGGCCCGGGTTCTGGTTTACACCCGGGGCGTGACATCAGATATAAGAGATAATAAATAAAGGAGCACAAGAATCAGAGCTGAACTAAAACTACACTATCTCAGACAAAAGCTGGAAGTAAAAAAGTACAACTGTAAAATAAATACAACATCCCTCCCAGCTCACCACAAATATACAACTAGCTGGCAAAAGCCAGACCCAAAAAGAACTATAAAAGATCTGTCTGAGAAAACCGGGTACCCCAAAAACTCCAACTATCAACTGTCGGGTGGACTCTCTATCTAGTCCGCAATCCTCTTACCTCGATCAGCTGCTGACGGCCCAGCAACTCCCACAGAGGACTCTGCAAAACAAGGGGGAAAAGAAACAAGGAAAGACAATGGGGGTAAGTACTACTATAATAACAGTAGCCTCCCCTAGTGGGTAAAGCCTCAACTCAGACATGCCCACCAGGTATACCAGAGGCAAAAAGGAGAGAAGAAAAGGTGGTAAGCTGTGAAAGTGCTGATGAACGAGCTACCACTAAAATGCCTCTAAATATGATACCGAAAGTAAAGACCATATGGATGCATCAGGAAACAATATCTGACCAAATAAACCCAATCGAACCCACCAGTAAAACTGGTATTGCCTGCTCTGTTGTCGAACTCGAGAACTCAGTATCTCCGCTGTCCAAATGACCGGAACACAACACGGTCAAAAGCCTACTCCGGAGTGGCACTCGAGGGGAGCGACCCACACGAGTTAAGTAATTCTGTCATCAGTATCGCAAATATCTCTGTATCGAGTATCACAGTATCAAGTATCACTGTATAGCAGGACTGGATCATGACAATGATCAAAGTGGGGATAAAACCCTCTACTAAAGATAACCCGAACCCCCAATCAAAGCGATAATAATCAATAAGTGGAAAACCCCATCCACTAGAGGAATCCTATCCCCAATCTGATGCATAAGTAAACATCCGGTCAACCGCCCAATGTCCGCGGTTGCCGCAATAACCCGAAACCCCAATCTAGTATGACGAACCCACTCAACAAACCCAGCTACACTATCCTACAATCCTGCTCAACCCGAGCAATACCCAAAATATCACAATGAAAGGAGAAGAGGTGACAACATGGTTTCTCCTCAGTCAAATCCCAAAGATAGTGTAGCAGTAAATAGTGCCTTAGCTAAGTGACCAGTTTAAACATGCAATTGTCCCAGTATTTTAGTCTATTTTACAAGAGTAATCAATTTAGTGCAACATAAGCCAAGGTGACAGTCTCATTTGAAAGATCGATAATTAAAGTCATCAAAATGCTATCCTGCCCCTAAACATGCTGTCCAAAATAATTATGCGACTGAATGAAGTAATCATGCTATCAACATCATGGCAAAATATCATCATCATGGATTAATTATCAATTAAGTAATTTCCTAGTGCATGCAAGGCTACCAACAATAAGCTTAGCATCGTTAACATTGGGACACTCTGACATTCCTAGTGGGCATACCAAAGGAGAGGATGTCACCCCCCGGGGGTTTGGTTTAGCGGAAACGATTCATGAAAGTCGAATATTTGGCGTGTAAATTTTTTTTTGTTTAAAAGAGAACCCCTCTTCCCGGGCACGTGCCCAGACCCGCCACACATACAGGGTCACTCTGCAAACGGACAGAGTCTCCCCTGTACATGCACGGCGTAAGCGTTCAGAACATGTTCCAACATACACAGCCCATCAATCACAGCAATTAGCCAGCATTCTAAACTAATAACAGAAGAACGTATGGCCGATCAATTTGGAAAGGATAAATCCACAGTTTTGAAAGAGCGTCTACCCGGCGCTTACGTTTTGAAAGCTAGTTTCAAAATTAGCATAAATCCACAAGGTTTGAAAGCGGCGCCCACCCGACACCAAGTTTTGAAATCCCTTTCGCAATCCATAAATCCACAGGGTTTTGAAACCAGTGCCCACACGACACTTAGGTTTTTAAAACGGTTTTCGCAATCTTTTCTTTGGCTTCTGCTTTTTTTTTTGATTTTCAAATGGCCAATAGACATAAAAGGAAAAGTAACGTACAAGGGCGCTAAATGCAACCCGCGCCGACATCCACGTCGACCCCACGAGGGTATCGCGAACCTCTCACATAACTACAATGCAATGAAAAGCGAGAAATAAAAGAATAAATACAGTCCAGGGTCCCCAGCGACCCAGCTGCTCCTGCCCCGTCCTCACGACCGCCTACCTCTCCCCCCGTCTGGACCCTGTCACGAAGTGGGATGTCAGTGACGCAAAAATAGTAGAGCAGGAGAATATAATGAAACAAACCGTGAAGATAACCGGAGCAACCACCCTCCCAAAGAGGAAGGCAACCTGTACACCTGCCTCCAGAAATACCCGGACACGTCGGACAACTAAACCGACGGCCCGTACCGTACCTGCAGAAACCCGACCACGCCGGACAACTAAACCGACGGGTCGCACCGCTCGCACCTCGGCGCCTCAACCCCACCACTAATAAGGGGCCCCACTACGTCACCTCGTGGGTATACACGGGTCATAGACCACTTTTCCGGAAAAGCGCACCCTTTGCGGTGGCCAAACCGCGGGTGCGCGTGTGGCAACCTCGAGCCAAGTAACCGTAACCACCATCATGTCAGTATCATAATATGAATAACAAGAGTAATGAAGTAAATGAGGTAAAGTGCATAATCGAAAACAAGGTAATATTGCGCGCACTCGAAGGTGGCCCGCTGACATATAAGGGTTAAAAAGAAGAACACCGTCGGCAATCGACGCTAATCATTATTGCGAACCCACTAACATGCATAAGCTGTCGCCCGTCATTATGTAACCCCAGTACACTTAGAATAGACCCCGTCCAATATGATAGAATTTAGAGGCTAGGAATAAAGTAAAAACAACCCACCTGTCGCTAGTAGCAAAACCACGCTCGGCTCCCCGCGTCCCGGCGCGCTCCCCTAAGCTGCAAAACGGGATCCCCGGGCGGGGAGGTCAAGGACCTTTAAACGCGAAGTAAGGAAAAGCCCCAACACTGGCCGGCCCCCGACGGCAGCAACCGAATCCCCCCCCCACGCGCCGCCGTCCTGTCCGCGCGGCGCCCCGCATGCGCGGCTGCCCCGCGCGACGCTCCGCGTGCGATAGCGACGCCCCTCTTCTTCCATCTCCGACGAATCAAGAACCCCCTCCCCCGTCTCGCTCGTGACGAGAAAAGGCAAGAAAAGAAAACGAAAGCGCGGCTCACCTTGTTTTGGTCGGTACCGGGCGAAGGAGAGGGATCGTCCTCTTCGCGTTCGTCGGATCTTTGCGGGGAGGCGATCGCTCTCTTCTCTTCCACGCCGGCCGAAGGAAAGGACGAGGGTTTTGGGGGAACCGTTCCTCGTCCACGCTCGGATATTGTACGCCCAGGAGGGGGGGGAGGCGAGGTTTAGATAACCTAATTTCCCCAGGCCGAAATACTTAGACGTTTTGGGCGTAGTGGATTTTGGACTCCAAAATTAAATTTAACCCTCGAGTGAAAGGAAAACAAAAAGGGGTGGTTTAACCCCATACCTCAAATTGATCGACTAAAATCGATCTGATTGCGGACCCGAGTTCGGTCCGCCCCCGGTAATTGTGTAAGTCACCTGGGCTACGGTACCAGCTTCCGGAATTTATTCTGGGAGATCCGGGGGTCGGAATCCAGAACCGATCGCGCCGCCGGTCTCCGTTTCGCGAGCTTTATTAACCAAAAATACCCGCGAGCCCCGACCGTCTGCCCAGAAAAACAAGGAAAAAAAAAAAAATTACCCTCGAACTCCTATTGTCAACCACACGGTTCAATAAAATCGACGGAAGGTCCCGAAAGGCAAAAATAAATTTGCGGTTATCACACCACTCACCTCTAAAAACGAGTTTCGTCCTCGAAACTCAGACCCGGACGGTGGTGAATAGGTTCGGGTAGTTCTCTCTCATTTTAGACTCCAGCTCCCATGTTGCCTCTCGCTCCTCGTGGTTGCTCCAGAGTACCTTCACGTAGGGGATGGCTCGATTCCGCAGTGATTTGCTTTCCTTTGCCAGGATTTTCACGGGGGTTTCCTCGAAGCTTAGGTCTTCTTTAAGGTCGAGTATGGCGACATCCAGGATATGCGATGGATCGGAGAGGTATTTACGGAGCATCGAAACGTGGAAGACGTCATGGACTCGGTCGAGGTTTGGCGGTAGGGCAAGGCGGTACGCCACTGGGCCGATGCGTTCCAAAATCTCGAAGGGCCCTACAAACCGTGGGCTCAGCTTCCCTTTTAGCCCGAACCTCTTGACTCCTCTGGACGGCGAGACCCGCAAGAAAACATGCTCTCCCACTTGGAATTCCAAGTCGCGGCGCCTTTGGTCCGCGTAGCTCTTCTGGCGACTCTGGGCGGTTAGCAGGCGCTGTCTGATGAGGCGAACCTTCTCTTCCGTTTCCTCCACTAAGTCGGGCCCCAAGAATTTCCGCTCCCCCAGATCGTCCCAGCAGATCGGGGATCGGCAGCGCCTTCCATATAAGGCCTCGTAGGGTGCCATCTGGATGCTGGCCTGGTAGCTGTTGTTGTAGGCGAATTCCACGAGAGGTAGGTGCCGTGACCACCCGATCCCCCAATCTAGTACACAGGCGCGAAGCAGGTCTTCGAGGGTTTGAATCACGCGCTCTGACTGTCCGTCCGTCTGAGGGTGGAAGGCTGTGCTGAACTGTAATTTGGTTCCCATGGCCCGCTGAAGGCTCTGCCAAAATTTCGAGACGAAGCGCGTGTCTCTGTCCGAGGTGATCGATGCCGGCACTCCATGTAATCTAACGATCTCGCTGACATATGTTTGGGCCAACCGTTCTCGGGTCCAGGTCGTATGAACTGGCAGAAAGTGTGCTGACTTGGTTAACCGGTCGACTACGACCCAAATTGCGTCGTGGCCCTGGGGTGAACGTGGGAGGCCCGTGACGAAGTCCATGGTGATTTGCTCCCACTTCCACTCTGGCACCGGTAGGGGCTGTAGCTTCCCTGCTGGCCGCTGGTGCTCGACCTTTATCCGTTGGCACACTAGGCAATGAGCTACGTGTCGAGTGACGTCCCCTTTCATGTTGGGCCACCAGTAGATCTGTTTGAGGTCCCTGTACATCTTCGTGCCCCCTGGATGTGCCGCATAAGGGGCCCGGTGTGCCTCTGTCAGAATTTCCTCCTTCAACTCCGACGAATCAGGCACGCAGATCCGTCTGCGGAACCGTAGGGTGCCGTCGTCTTCCACTGCAAAGTCGCTCTCTTGGTCCAGGGGGATCTTGTCTCGTACGCGCTGTAAGTGTGGGTCGGTCTGTTGTCCCTCCCGGATCTTCTCAAGTAGCGTCGGCTTGACCACTAAGGTTAGGAGTTGCCTAACCGTGCCTGTCGGCACCACTTCCAACTGCATTCGTGCGAACTCCGCTATCAAGTGGTTTTGCTCCGTTATCGCGCTCCTTGACGCCCCGTCTTGGCGTCCTTTCCTGCTCAGGGCGTCCGCCACCACGTTTGCTTTTCCGGGGTGGTACTGTATCGTCAAGTCGTAATCCTTCAACAACTCCAGCCACCGCCTCTGCCGCAAGTTTAATTCTTTTTGGGTAAAGATGTACTTAAGACTTTGATGATCCGAGAAGACGTTACAGTGGACTCCAAAGAGGTAGTGCCTCCACAGTTTTAGAACGAAGACTACTGCGGCCAGCTCCAAGTCGTGTATCGGGTAGTTCTTCTCGTAATCCTTTAATTGCCGGGACGCGTAGGCAATCACTTTCCCCTGTTGCATCAGAACACCACCCAGGCCGATCCCCGATGCGTCGCAATACACTTCGTAATCTTCCCCGGGTGTCGGCAGCACAAGTATCGGTGCCCTGGTTAACCTCCTTTTGAGTTCCTCAAAGCTTTCCTGGCATTTGGCCGTCCATATGAACTTCTCCCCTTTTCTGGTCAACCGATTCAAAGGGGTAGCAATCTTCGCGAAACCCTCTACAAAACGCCTGTAATATCCTGCCAGTCCTAGGAAACTGCGGACCTCTGTCACCGTCGTCGGCGGCTGCCAGTCGACCACGGACTCCACCTTCTTCGGATCCACGGAGATTCCCTGTGCCGAGATCACATGTCCCAGGAAGCCGACTTCGCGTAGCCAGAACTCACACTTCTTGAGTTTAGCAAACAGCTCCTGCTCCCTGAGGGTTTGGAGGACTGTTTGCAAATGGCCCTCGTGTTCCTCGTCGGTAGTGGAGTAGATCAGTATGTCGTCGATGAAAACCACCACGAACCGATCCAGGAAGGGTCTGAAGATCCGGTTCATCATGTCCATGAAGACTGCGGGGGCGTTCGTGAGTCCGAAGGGCATAACCGTGAACTCGTAGTGGCCGTACCGGGTCCGGAAAGCAGTCTTCGGAATGTCCTTGTCCCGAACCCGGAGTTGGTGGTAGCCCGACTGTAAATCGATCTTGGAGAAGACCGTCGCCCCCCTCAGCTGGTCGAAGAGGTCATCTATTCTAGGCAGGGGGTACTTGTTTTTCTCTGTGACTTTGTTTATCCCTCTGTAATCAATGCAGAGACGCAGGCTTCCGTCTTTCTTCCGCACGAAGAGTACCGGTGCGCCCCAGGGTGACACACTCGGTCTTATGAACCCTTTATCCAAGAGGTCTTCCAGTTGTGCTTTAAGCTCTTTTAGTTCCGCGAAGGCCATTCGGTAGGGTGCCTTCGAAATAGGCTGCGTGCCCGGTAGTAGTTCGATGGGGAATTCCACCTCCCGTTCAGGGGGCATCCCAGGCAGTTCCGTGGGGAAGACGTCGGGGAAGTCCCTCACCACTGGAATATCGGCAAGCGTCGTCGGGGGTCGGGTAGCCAAATCCACCGATGCCAAGTAGGCCACGCAACCACCCTCCACCAGTCTTCTGGCCCGGGTCGCTGAGATGATCGCCGGGAAGGAGATGCTCTTACCCATCATGTACACATGCTCAGGGAAACCCGGTTCGTGTAAACGCAGCTGTCGCTTGTCACAATCGATGAGTGCCTGGTACCTCGTGAGCCAGTTCATGCCCAGCACCACGTCGTACTCCTTCAGGGGGATTACCACTAAATCCCAAGGGCACGCTAGTCGCCCTAGTTTAATCGGGCAGGCGGTCACCGCGCTGACCGCCTCCAAGGTCCCTCCCGCCGTTTGTACTGTCAAGGGGTTTTGGAGGGGTGTCTCCTCGAGACCAAACAAAAACACGAAGTCACGGGAAATGAAAGAGTGTGTTGCTCCGGTGTCGAAAAAGGGTTCTAGCACGGGAATTGGAAACAGAAGTAGTACCTGCAAGTGCTTCCTCCGGCGGATCTGTCTCTTGGTGGGTCATTGAGAAGACTCTCCCGCCTGGTTGTGGCTGCCGGTCCTCCTCGCGCCGCGGTGCAGGGGGCCTAGACGTCGACGCCATAGGGGCTTTCCCCCGCCCTGAGAGCTGTGGCGTGGGCGTAGAAGCTGCGGAGGACGCAGACCCCCCGCCTAAGGGGCAGTTGCGGCGGAAGTGCCCTCGTCTGCCGCACTTGAAGCAGTGGTCGCCCTTTTGGGGGCACTCCCCCGGAATGTGCCCTCCCCCGCATATGACACAAGGCCTATTCCCTGGTCTCGGTCCTCCTGTTGGCGCGCTCCGGGATCCTGCCTGAGGTCTCCACCGTTTGGGGGCCCCGCCCCCGCCCCAAGAGCCTCCTCCCGAGTTCTGCTGTTGTCGCTTCCGGTCCTCTAGCCGCATCGAGTTCTCCCTTCTGGCGCGGGTGACCGCAAAACCCCGCTCCACCGTAGTGGCCCTGTCGACCACTTTCTGGAAGGTGTGTAGCTCGGCTGCTTGCACCACCTCGAAGATATTGCTCCGCAAGCCATCCACAAAGAGCTGCGCCTTGTGTGCCTCGTCCCTTATGACGAACGGGACGCAATTTGCCAGCCGGACGAACTCCCGCTGATACTCCATGACCGTCCGGCTCCCCTGTTGGATGTGGTTCAGGTCATCCTCCAACTTTTTCTTGACACTGTTGGTGAAGAAGGCCCCGAACAGTTCCTGTTTGAAGGTTGTCCAGGACGGAAAAGTGGTACCCTTAGTAGGATCGGGGCGTACCGTCTTCCACCACAAGCGGGCGTTCCCCTCCAAGCAGTGGACCGCTAGGGGAACCCGCTCGTCGTCCTCCATGAGCAGGTCTTCAAAAAGTTTCTCCATCGACCCCACCCATTTCTCGACGACCCACGGATCAGTCGTGTCCCCTTCGAACGTGGGTGGGTCGTATTTCTTGAAGTCTTTCAGGTTGGCCCGCACCCGATCCCGCTCGGTCATCGCACCCGTCCCCTCCCTCGCGGCGGTGGCAGCCACGGTCGGGGCAGGTGTGACTACAGTCTCCTCCAGAGTAACCCTGCTGGTCGTCCCCGGCGCCGGTCCCGTAGTCGTCGCCGGTGGTGGCGCTGTCGGTGGTGCCGCGGCCGGCGCTGTCGACCCCTGTGGGGGACCCGGGGCGACCGTCACCGTCGCGGCCTGTTGCCGTTGCGTCAACTGACGCACGTGCTCAGTAAGGTTGGCCAGATTCCCCGCCATCTCCTGCAGTTGTTGCCGCAGGAGCTGGTTCTCCGCGGCCGTCGACGCCGTCGCGTCTGTTTCCGCGTCCCCGGCCGATGATCTAGTACGGGTCATGTCTGTCAAACATCACAAGAGTCAGCTTTAGACTACCCTGCTAACAACAACCATAAAGGGAAAGCGAGGACTCAACATTTTCCCCCCCTTCGGCCACTCACGTTCTACAGTCCTAAGCCCTACCCATTTCATTCATATGTAGGCAAGTGAGGGTTGTCTACGGATGTCGGCACTAATTGTTGTGATTGGAAGAACCTCTCTGATACCATTTAATCTGTCACGCCCCGGGGGTTTGGTTTAGCGGAAACGATTCATGAAAGTCGAATATTTGGCGTGTAAATTTTTTTTTGTTTAAAAGAGAACCCCTCTTCCCGGGCACGTGCCCAGACCCGCCACACATACAGGGTCACTCTGCAAACGGACAGAGTCTCCCCTGTACATGCACGGCGTAAGCGTTCAGAACATGTTCCAACATACACAGCCCATCAATCACAGCAATTAGCCAGCATTCTAAACTAATAACAGAAGAACGTATGGCCGATCAATTTGGAAAGGATAA
Source organism: Tillandsia leiboldiana (assembly GCA_029204045.2). Taxonomy (NCBI): domain Eukaryota; kingdom Viridiplantae; phylum Streptophyta; class Magnoliopsida; order Poales; family Bromeliaceae; genus Tillandsia; species Tillandsia leiboldiana. Next base: position 12,287,203 of record CM055070.1, read on the forward strand.
ATCCACAGTTTTGAAAGAGCGTCTACCCGGCGCTTACGTTTTGAAAGCTAGTTTCAAAATTAGCATAAATCCACAAGGTTTGAAAGCGGCGCCCACCCGACACCAAGTTTTGAAATCCCTTTCGCAATCCATAAATCCACAGGGTTTTGAAACCAGTGCCCACACGACACTTAGGTTTTTAAAACGGTTTTCGCAATCTTTTCTTTGGCTTCTGCTTTTTTTTTGATTTTCAAATGGCCAATAGACATAAAATGAAAAGTAACGTACAAGGGCGCTAAATGCAACCCGCGCCGACATCCACGTCGACCCCACGAGGGTATCGCGAACCTCTCACATAACTACAATGCAATGAAAAGCGAGAAATAAAAGAATAAATACAGTCCAGGGTCCCCAGCGACCCAGCTGCTCCTGCCCCGTCCTCACGACCGCCTACCTCTCCCCCCGTCTGGACCCTGTCACGAAGTGGGATGTCAGTGACGCAAAAATAGTAGAGCAGGAGAATATAATGAAACAAACCGTGAAGATAACCGGAGCAACCACCCTCCCAAAGAGGAAGGCAACCTGTACACCTGCCTCCAGAAATACCCGGACACGTCGGACAACTAAACCGACGGCCCGTACCGTACCTGCAGAAACCCGACCACGCCGGACAACTAAACCGACGGGTCGCACCGCTCGCACCTCGGCGCCTCAACCCCACCACTAATAAGGGGCCCCACTACGTCACCTCGTGGGTATACACGGGTCATAGACCACTTTTCCGGAAAAGCGCACCCTTTGCGGTGGCCAAACCGCGGGTGCGCGTGTGGCAACCTCGAGCCAAGTAACCGTAACCACCATCATGTCAGTATCATAATATGAATAACAAGAGTAATGAAGTAAATGAGGTAAAGTGCATAATCGAAAACAAGGTAATATTGCGCGCACTCGAAGGTGGCCCGCTGACATATAAGGGTTAAAAAGAAGAACACCGTCGGCAATCGACGCTAATCATTATTGCGAACCCACTAACATGCATAAGCTGTCGCCCGTCATTATGTAACCCCAGTACACTTAGAATAGACCCCGTCCAATATGATAGAATTTAGAGGCTAGGAATAAAGTAAAAACAACCCACCTGTCGCTAGTAGCAAAACCACGCTCGGCTCCCCGCGTCCCGGCGCGCTCCCCTAAGCTGCAAAACGGGATCCCCGGGCGGGGAGGTCAAGGACATTTAAACGCGAAGTAAGGAAAAGCCCCAACACTGGCCGGCCCCCGACGGCAGCAACCGAATCCCCCCCCCACGCGCCGCCGTCCTGTCCGCGCGGCGCCCCGCATGCGCGGCTGCCCCGCGCGGCGCTCCGCGTGCGATGGCGACGCCCCTCTTCTTCCATCTCCGACGAATCAAGAACCCCCTCCCCCGTCTCGCTCGTGACGAGAAAAGGCAAGAAAAGAAAACGAAAGCGCGGCTCACCTTGTTTTGGTCGGTACCGGGCGAAGGAGAGGGATCGTCCTCTTCGCGTTCGTCGGATCTTTGCGGGGAGGCGATCGCTCTCTTCTCTTCCACGCCGGCCGAAGGAAAGGACGAGGGTTTTGGGGGAATCGTTCCTCGTCCACGCTCGGATAGTGTACGCCCAGGAGGGGGGGGAGGCGAGGTTTAGATAACCTAATTTCCCCAGGCCGAAATACTTAGACGTTTTGGGCGTAGTGGATTTTGGACTCCAAAATTAAATTTAACCCTCGAGTGAAAGGAAAACAAAAAGGGGTGGTTTAACCCCATACCTCAAATTGATCGACTAAAATCGATCTGATTGCGGACCCGAGTTCGGTCCGCCCCCGGTAATTGTGTAAGTCACCTGGGCTACGGTACCAGCTTCCGGAATTTATTCTGGGAGATCCGGGGGTCGGAATCCAGAACCGATCGCGCCGCCGGTCTCCGTTTCGCGAGCTTTATTAACCAAAAATACCCGCGAGCCCCGACCGTCTGCCCAGAAAAACAAGGAAAAAAAAAAAAATTACCCTCGAACTCCTATTGTCAACCACACGGTTCAATAAAATCGACGGAAGGTCCCGAAAGGCAAAAATAAATTTGCGGTTATCACAGAGGAGTACAACAACCACCCACCTAAAGTGCTAACTGTCCAAATCCCAACAGCTGAAAATACCAGATAATCCAAATCTCCTACTCCAATGAGTCTAGCAACACCCGTAACTCTCCTGGGCACAATACAAAGTCCACCATTACATATACATTCCAAAAACTGCTCTCACAATCACATACAACAAGAGTCCCAAAGATGCTTAATTTTCACCTGCTGAAAATGCCTAGAAAATTCCCAGAAAAATATCGCAGCGATCCTCGCGTCGATACCTTCGAAACGGCTGCTTGCACGCTCAAATCTGAGTTCGGTAAGTCGAGATATTAATTCCGCAAGGTGGTCCACTCAAAAGTTTTCAGCACAAAAAGACTGTAGCACTGCACACAGAGAAACAGTGATCTTTACCTCTGAAAAAATCTCGGAAAATTCCAAGAAAAACACGAGCGCGTTCCTTGCGACCAGTAGATGAAAAAGTTGTACAAGCTCGTTTCCGTATGACGCTAGTGCGCAAAGATACGGCCAAAACACCGCGATGCTGTCCATAAATCCACACAGAAAAATGGTCATGAAAGGACCTCGGGATCCATGCCACAGAATAGAAACCGAAATGAGCGATCAATATGAAAGACGAAGTCCTACCTCTCAGGAGTAAGTCGGCGCAAGAATCGCTAAAAAAGAAGGTCGGGGTAGCCCAGGGGAATTTTCACACCGATCAGCGACGAAGAAGAGCACCAAAGAAGCAACGTCGCACCGTACCGTAAAATCAGGAACCTCGGGATGCGTGCTCCTAAAAATCTCTAAACTCTGTTGGATGATCAAGAACTTGAAGATGAAGAAATCATAAGAAAGGAGCTCGGGGAGATGGGACTTAGAAATGGGTGAAACAACCCAAAGAAGCAGCTCGGGTTGCCTATTTATAGGCTGAGGGAAACAAATGCCAAAATCCCGGATTTGTCCCATGTTCCGGGCACGCACAGTGCGGCCCGGCCCGGCCCGCGCGGTTTTCGGGCGCGCACAGTGCGGCCTGCCCTGGGATTTTCGAGCGCGAACAGTGCGGCCCAGCCCAACCGCGCCGTCGGACGGGATCCCGACATCGTCCAACCCGCCTCGGGGCCTGCCACGTGTCGCCCGAACAGGCGGCAGCTGTGCAAGTTGCCGCAGAGAGCGCCGCGTCCCCCCAACCCAGGTCAACGCGGTGGGTGGCGCCCGCGACTCAGCGGGCGCCACGTGGCGCTGCCCACGTCGCCCGTACCTGCCCGCGGTACGACCACCTGCCCCGCTCCTGCTCCCGCGCGCTGCGTGAACCGCGCGCCCGTGGACCCGCCAATGAGGGATTGCCACGCGGCGCGCCCTCGGTCCACGACTCCCCGTGCGTGCCCGTGGACCGAGTGCGCGTGGGCCGCCCAATCGCGCACCGCCACGTGGGCACCCGCCGGTCCACGCCCCCCAGCCGTGCACCCCGGTCACAAACCACCCGTTCCGTTGACCCAGCCGCGTGCGCCGACCAAACAGGTGGCGCCACGTGGCACCTCCGCCGGTCCACGGCTCCCCCATGCACCAGAAATCCAATAAAACTTCCGGGAGTCCGTTTTTGGGCATCCGGACTCAGAATTTAGCAAACAAAAAGCCATTTTCAAGCGTTTTTCCGTGCTGAATCCAAATCCAACCTCCGTTTGGCCTAAAACCCTTTCTAAAATTCGGCAAAAGCAGCCGAAGGCCAACACAGCAAGCAAAAGCTCACAGGGTCCATTTGTGGCATCCCTTTGATGCACTATGGGCCAAATACACCATCAACGGGTGTTTGCACAGTGGATTCACGGGAAAAAGCTGCATGGGGTTCCGGGGTCCTACATTTACTGCTGCACTACTTATTGGAACTTGACTTAGGAGAAACCATGCTTTTCCTTTTCTCCTTCTTTGTGAGTCAGGCGGTCTATGTTGCTCGGGTGCGAGCAGGGGTCTGGGGTAGTGTAGCCAAGACATTGGTGTCAGGGACGGGTTGTGCTGGATTGCGGTTGGCAGGGTTTTTCGCTGACCGCGGACTTTGGGCGGTTGACCAGATATTTATTTATGTATCAGATTTTTCTAGTGGACGGAGTTTCCCACTATTTGAGTATTTTTGCATCCGATTGAGGACCAGGGTCTTCTTTAGTGGTTGGGCTTTCCCACTTTGATCATAGTCATGATCTAGTCATGCTATATAGAGATACTTGTGATACTGATGACAGTGATACTTTACTCGTGTGGGTCGCTCCCCTCGAGTGCCACTCCGGAGTAGGCTTTAGACCGTGTTGGGTTCCGGTCAGACCGTGTTGGGTTCCGGTCATTTGGACAGTGGAGATACTAAGTTCGTGAGATTGATGACAGAGCAGGCAGTACCGGGTTTTATACCGGTTCGTTTGATTGGGTTTATTTCGGTCAGATACTGTTATTGTTGCACTCGTGCCTGGGGGCTGAGTGAGGTCTAGTAGCTGTGTTTAGACCAGTGCTAGTGTCGTTGGGAGCCGTTCGGTTTGACGGTGGTCCCGTGTCGTTGTAAGTACCTTGACCGTTATGTGAGAGGCTGAGCATCATGATTCTATCCGTTCTGAGAGGGAGCGTGGATTTTGACTATAGCCTGCATGAGCCACTACTCGATAGCGAGTTAGACCGTTTGGACACTCTACGTAATTCCTTCCCGGCAGTGGGAGGTGGTTGTAGGTGGGGCGCAGGTTTGACTGGACCAGATGTGGCAGTCAGCTCGATTGGGTCGATTGTGCACTTCATGTGCTAGTGGTTGCATTCCATTCTTTGATTCTCCCCTCTTGAGCATTTAGATGGAGGCAGGGTAGCTGTTGAGTATCATCAGCGTTTTTGTTCAGTTCCTACTGCTTTGGTTATTTTGTCTCTTGAGTACTTAGTGGGCAGACCGTCGGGTCTGGCGGTGGTACCCACTGAGAACTCCCTTTTTGGTGTAGTTCTCACACCCTTTGGGGGTTTTCCCCCTCCTTTTCCCTTCCTCTCCTTTGTTTTGCAGAGTCTTAGCGGGTGTTGCTGATTCTGCGGTTGTTGATCGAGGCGAGGGAGTCACGAGCTAGATCCCTACCCGTCGTTGGTGAGTAGCGGTACCCCCTTTAGAGGAGATCTTCATTAGATTAGTTATTTTATTTTTCCTTTTTTGAGAGACTGATGTAGTGAGGATATGATATGTATTGAGAGCCGGTACACTGATGTATTTATTAGAGATATCTCCCTGTTGAGTTTTGAGCTTTTTATATGAGGATATTGTATCATTATCATTTTTGGGAGATGGACATTGTTGTATTATTTCCAGTTGTACAGTGGTTGATTTTAGTTATACAGCAGATTTTCATTTATAGCTCTGATATCTGTTAGCTGTAGTATTTTTCTTGCAGGAAGGACGCTTCGCCTATGCGGGGTTTGGCATAGGTGGCGGATCTGTTGACGAGCCCGGGTCGCAGTTCCGACCCCGGGGCGTGACACTAGAAACTCAACACACAATGCACTAAAAATTCGCTCGGCCCTCTGGCACGAGCATACATGCAATCTGAACCAACTCAACCCCTCTGGGTGATCTCACTATTTAAAAACACATTTTTCAAAAACCCGGTTTTCATTAAAACACGTCCGACGATTTTTAAAATGGTTCAGATGCCAATCCAATGCAAAATAATCATGCAGTCTAGTGTCAAGACACCTCTAGATCATGCTAAAAATATCTGGGGCACAGGAAAGTATTTCTACAATTTTCTAGGCAACTATCAGATTTATCAAGCATAAAAATAGATAACTAAACATGATCAACATGCATACAGAAGCTTTAGAGGGCATTCCATACATTTTGGAGATATTCCAACCCACCTCAAAAGCATTCCGCAGGAAATCGCTGAAGTCGGTGAAGCGCCGAACCGCCCGCTACCTCGAATCTGCCGGAAAAACGAAAACCGCGCCGCGCGCGCGAACACTGTCGCGAATCCCGGAAAATTCCCCGGAAGCTCAAACATATCCCTCGGGTCCTCTACAAAAATCCGGCGTGCCTCGGCTCACTCCACAGTCACCACACAGCACCTGCGCACCTGTGCCCGCGCCTCGGCTCCGCGCAGTGCAAAACCACAACCTCAGCTCAAACCGCACAAAAGAGAAGCAACACAACGATATCCAAGCTTAAAAATCCAAAAAATCCATCTAAGGAAAATCTAAATCCATTTAGGGAAACAACTATCACTTACCTCTCACGTTCGGCCGACGCGCGCGCGGCCCCGCTCAACTCCAAGCCGCAAAACCTCTCAAGCAGCACCCCTCACAACATCTCTTACTCTCTTTTTCTTCTTCTCTTTCTTTTTCCATGCTTTGTCTCATTTTTTTTTCTTTCTTTCTTTCTTTTCCTCTCTCTGTGTCCAGGGGAGAAGGGAGGAGGAGGAGTCCATATAAATAGAGAAGAGAGGGTCAACCAGTCAACAGGTGGTTGGGGAAGTGAATTTACCAAACTGCCCAAGCTAAAATCACCAAAAATCTGAATTTTGGGAGAGGGGGTACCGGTACCCTCCATGCAGTACCGGTACCCATGCCTAGTTCCGGAATCCCCATTTGGGTTCCGGAACTCCAAGCCAAAACCGCAACGTCCGCTCATGCTGCAGCACTCGCGGCGCCCAAGCGCTAGCCGCGCGGTGCCCAAGTTCCAGCCGCGCGGTGCCCTGGCCCGAGGAGCGCGCGCCCGCGCCCGCTGCGCGGCGCCCGCAGCTGTTGCCTCTCCTCCACTCCTGGACAGCAACCAAACCCACACACACACTCACACGCACCTCCAACACCAACATCAAGCTCAAACCAAGCTCTCTCTCTCTCTCTCTAGAAAAACTGCAATGCACCTTCGTGAGGCTCGATGCGCGCGTGCTCCGCTCGGCTTCCAACGGTAAGTCCGCACTGCAAGCACACCTTCATCTCTCTCATTCCCTTCTTTTACTTCTCCTCAATTCCGCCTCTTCTTCTCACTCTTCTTCAATCTTTCATTCCTCTGTTTGAGCTCATTTCCTCTGCTTGAAGCAGGGAGGAAGATGATGACATGGCACGCATAATTAATTAGTGGCTTGGACAAGGCTAAAGGCAAAAGACCATAATACCCTCCAACACAATTAATTCTCATTCCACTAATTCCATTTCCATTCTCTCTCTTAATTTCTTTTTCTAATTCCTTCTCTCAGGCTAATTAGCCAATTTAATTAATTAATTAATTAATCCATTTTAAGCCAACTCCAACTCACTTTTTGCCCTCGGGGCCTCCGCATCAGTCCGGAACCTCCCGAACTCCGCTGTAATCTGAAAATACACATGTTCCAAACCTTTTCCAATTTTTTTGCATACAACAGTGGAGTCGAGGCTCTAACAAACCAGTCCTCTAACGGCGCACAATGCCTGGAAAATTCCGATTCAAGCTGGAGCTTCCGCATCGATCCGAATCAACCCGAAATCATCTGTAAACACATAAGGAACACGCCCAAGGCGATAACTCCGCACCACGCCATCTTGCGAGGTCGGTGCGCTCTACAAAGTTCCGGTACTCTACACTCTCCCCTCCTTAAAAGGGTTTCGTCCTCGAAACCAAAATAAAACCATAACATAGGAGGGTGTCTCAATCAGATGGGGATAGGAGATCCTCAACTCATCCTCAGGCTCTCAGGTCGTCATTCTCACTCATCAGGATGGATCCACTGAACCTTCATCCAGGATATAACCCGATTAAACAAATTCTTCTGCCTCACAAGCAGGAATTGCATCGGCCGCTCCAGATAGCTCAAATCCTCGTCCAACTCCAACGGAGTGAAGTCCAAAACATGCCAAGGATCAAACACACATCCTCCAGCCAGATAATTACTCACGGACCAAACTTCCCATGTAAACTCAAATATATATATATATATAAATCCCTGCGGCAGGTGGCTTCCACAAAACATGCTTTTCAAATCCAAAACTCCAAGCCTCCACTAGGCCTAACTCCTCCGCTGCTCCTTAGCAACTAAAATACTGCTGTTCCACAAATACGCTCACACATCCATCCTCAGGGGAAGAAGCTCAACATCTGGAGCAACGCTCAACCCCTAACTCTCAATTTCCAAGATCCAAAGGTGGCATCCACTGCTCGATCACCTCATTCCAAGGTTGCGCTGCTCGCCTAGACAAGGCGTACCTGACCACAATGCCCTCGCCGGGATAACACTATAATATATATCAACCAAACATCCTCGATAATTCTATTCCCCCCCCCACGGCGTTGCCTCAAACTAACTCCTGCCGAGTAATCAAGTACTTCAGATCCAATGGTCTAAGAATAACTCAATTCTCTCTCTAGTACTGACACCCCTCAACATCAATGCCGGTATCCTCCTTGGCTTAATCTCTTGGAAGCTACACTGGCCTTGCTTAGTCTAAAAGCCTCTTTCCTCTGCCACAATCGTAGGCTTAGGCTAATTCCCAGTGGCATCCCTCTTCGTTGGGTCCACAGTCACTCTCGCAGCTGAAATCACAAAGCCTAACTGTTGGGTCACCTCTATAATAACGATCTAAATAGGGGAAAACCCACTTAGAGGGGGGGTGGATAGGTGTAAACGATAAACACTCAAAAATCTTTGCGCAATAAAAACCCAATGCGGAAATGAAAATAACACGCAAGATTTTTACGTGGAAAACTCCAAAACCAGGAGTAAAAAACCACGGACCGATAACACAGTGAAATCAACTAAGATTATAACACGTACAAAGGTGATATAACGCACTCACAGACGACTCATCCTTTTTCCATACGCTCAGAGTTGATCTTCTCCGCTCGCTCCACAACGCGCCTCGAATCCACGATTTGCGTCCAACGCCGAATCCACGGCGTCCAACGTCGAGTCCACGACGTCTGACCGAATCCACGGTCTTCACCCAGTTGCACGTCTCGAATCCAAGAACGTACCTCGCTCTAAATCCACGAGAGCGGTAGCACCTTGAATCCACAAGGCCACGCGAGTCCACGCGCCGATTTGGGAAAATGGTTGTTTTTGGGTGGTGATAATCCGCCGAATACTTAGATCAAAGATAGATCGGAAATGTTACGGAATTTAAGTTAGCGTATTTCGTGAATTTGGTTAAGTCTTGAAGATTGAAGGTAAAGAAGGTTGGATCATATAACTCAATCTCAAGAAAGAAGAATTCAAAAGGATCAGGTATGTTTAACTTAATATCTTTGGTGATCCGAATACTTCTTATAGTGTAGAAACACTTGGATGAACTTGTAATTGCATAAATATCAAAAACTGGACATGGGACATGTTCAGGATCCGGATCAGACTTTGCAATCCGGATCCCGAAGGTTGTTCGTTCATACACCAGTTGAATCCGGATCATAGCCTTCCTTGATCCGGATCCCGAACACTGGGTTTACCATGTTATTTGAGCGATCCGGATCAGGCTTTGCAATCCGGATCCCGAACGTTGATGTTTGGTGCACTGTATGAACGATCCGGATCAAGCACTTCGATCCGGATCCCGAACCTTCGTTTTTCTGGAAACTGTTTTTCTCGCTACTGCAATCCGGATCGCCGAACTCCGATCCGGATCGTCGTCATGTAAAAATTCCAGAAAAAGATAGTTTTTGATCCTTATCTTCTTCCAAGGGTTTCTAACCTATAAATAGACCCTATGATTCTTTTTCTAGGGCTAATCCACATAATCGAAAAAGAAGCCGTCATCTTTTATACGGCCTAAGATCCACATATAGAGAAGAAAGGAAATCATAGATTCTATCTTATGTTTCTTCATCTATATTGATTGATTTGATTCTAGGTTTTCATACTCACATTTTGAGTAGAATCAAATCAATGAATACTTAGATGGTATTTTCGATCTATTTCTAATCTAAGTATTCGGCGGATCATCACCACCAAAAAACAACGATTTACCCCAAAATCGGCGCGTGGACTCGCGTGGCCTTGTGGATTCAAGGTGCTACCGCTCTCGTGGATTCGGAGCGAGGTACGTTCGTGGATTCGAAGCGTGCTACTGGGTGAAGACCGTGGATTCGGTCGGACGTCGTGGACTCGACGTTGGACGCCGTGGATTCGGCGCTGGACGCAAATCGTGGATTCGAGAAGCGTCGTGGAGCGAGCGGAGAAGATCAACTAGGAGCGTATGGAAAAGGTTGAGTCGTCTGTGAGTACGGTATATCACCTTGTACGTGTTTAATTCTAGTGGATTTCACCGTGTTATCGGTCCCGTGGTTTTTTACTCCGGTTTGGAGTTTTCCACGTAAAAATCTCTGCGTGTTATTTATTTTTCCGCATTGGGTTTTACATCGCAAAGATTTTTGAGTGTTTATTGTTTACACCTATTCACCCCCCTCTAGGTGTTTTTTCCCCTATTTAGATCCAATTATACATATAACCCAACAAGTGATATCAGAGCGGGAATAGGGTTGTAAACAATGGTTGAAGGTGGAAACATCAACAGACCTCCGTTCTTCGTTGAAACAAATTATGCGTACTGGAAAGTACGGATGAAAGCCTTTTTAATTTCCATCGACGAACGGGTGTGGCAATCAATTGAATTAGGATGGACTAATCCAACTGAAATTATTGGTGATGTTCGCACCATCAAACCTAGGTCGAAATGGACCAAGGAAGAGATTGATATATCTTCTTACAATGGCAAGGGAATTAATGCTTTATTTAATGCCTTATCACAAACAGAGTTCTCTCGCGTCTCGGCATGTGAGACTGCGAAAGAAATCTGGGATGTTCTTCAAGTTACGCATGAGGGAACTAACCTTGTGAAGATTCAGAAACTGCAAATGTTTACGAGCAAGTTTGACTCTATTTTCATGGCAGAAAATGAATCGTTCATAGACTATTACACACGATTGCAAGACATCGTAAACTCATGTGCTAACTTGGGAGAGAAGATTCCAGAATTTAAAATTGTAAGAAAAATATTAAGAACTCTTCCTGAAAGATTTCGTTCCAAGGTTACAGCCATTGAAACTATTAAACACCCGGACGAAATCCGTGTAGAAGAATTAGTTGGTTCTTTACAAACATATGAAATGACATTTCCTACTAACTATTCTTCGGGGAAGGCATCCTCTTCTAAGTCTTCAGGTTATGTGTTGAAAACAACAAAAGAAGAAGACGCGGATTCATCCTCCTCAGGCGATGACGAGAACCTATCTATGGAGGACTTTGAGAAGCAGCTCGCTCTCTTGACAAGGAAGTTTCGCCGAAATTTTCGAAGGGGTAATTCAAGCAAAACTCCATCCTTCGGAAAGTGGAAGAAAGGCAAGGGTTCTTCAAGTTACAAGTCAAGAAAGCAAGAGGGTTTTTCTAAGGATAAGAAAAGCACAGAAGGACAAGTCCAATGCTTCAAGTGCCGAGGATACGGCCATATCTCAACGGAATGTCCAAATAAGAATCCGTCCAAGAAGAAGGCGATGCAAGCCGTCACTTGGGATGACACCTCATCGTCAAATGAGTCATCGTCAAGTGATGAAGAAGACAACGCAACAGCGTTCCACGCGTCCACATCTTCACCCTTCATGTGCTTAATGGCAAGTACATCCGAGTCATTGTCCAACTCCACTGTTGAAAAGAATGCAACGGACAATGAATCGGATGATTCGGAAGGTGAAGATTTTGCTCTAGCCTATCACAGACTTTTGAGTGATTCAAAGAAACTGGCTAAGCAAAACAAGAGGTTGAGACGGAGATTGCAGGATCTCGAAGAAGAAGTAAAAAGGGTAACTTCTCTCTCGACCGATCTTGAAGTGGAAAGGGAAAATCTGATAAAAGCAAATGTTTCCCTTCAAGAGTCCAATGAGCAATTCGAGAAGAATTATATAGATATGGTGAACAAAGCGAATTACTTCTTGAAGCTCAACGGCGAGGCTCGACAGGAAAAATTGGAAATGACAGAGACCATTCTCCAACTCAAGGATGACTTACAGCGATTTTCATCAGGAAGGAGTAAGTTGGATAAGCTTCTTGGTCTTGGTCAATGTAGTGTACCGGTTTTTGGGTTGAGCTTTCTGACTCCACCGACGAGCCTTTTGACTGGAAAAAGGCGTGAGCGCGTGTATTTTTGATTTACAGCGGGGTTCGGGTGGTTCCGGGCGGCGGCGGAGGTGCCGGGGTTAAAAAGTGAGTTGCTGTGACCACTTTTGTCTTATTTTATTATTTTTTTCTCTTTTGCTTTAATTAACTTTATGTTAATGTGGTATAGTGCTGCTGGTGGAGTAGTTGTTGGCAGAGAAAGAGAGTTGGTGAATTAATTGTTTGGGTGAGTTGATAGCTAATTAATTCCCTTTAAGTGTTGGAGGGTTTTAATTAATTGCTTTTCTTATTTAAGCTCTCTCTCTCTCTCTCGAACTCACTCCACCTCATCTTCCCTTCTCTTCTCCAAGGTACCCTAGTGGGTTGTTCTGAAGCTGAGAAAGAGAAGGAAGAAAGCAAGTAAAAAGAAGAAGAAGAAGAAGAAGAAGAAGAGGAGTTGGAGGAGGGTTCTTGGGTTATTTATTTTTCCTCGCTGCGACGGTGTGGAGTCGAGCGGAGCTTGCGGGCTGACAATAACAAGGTTGGTGTTTTCGTTATTGTTGCAAGTTGGGTTTTGGCTTCTCCCCTCTCCTCTCCTTCTTTTTGCTCTCTTTCTTTTGCTGCTGCGTCGTGTGGTCTGGTTGCCGAGGCGTGGCGCTGCTCGCGCGCCCTGTTGCCACATTGAGCAGCAGGGCGCCGGACTGCCGGGCTGCGGCGCTGGGGCCGCGCGGCCCTGCAGGCCGCGCGCTCGGCGCGCGGCACTGCAGAGGTGCCGCGCGGGCGGCCCCTGTGCCGCGCGGCAGTGGGGCCGCGCGCTTGGCGCGCGGCACTGCTGTGGGGCCGCGCGCTTGGCGCGCGGCACTGCTGTGGGGCCGCGCGGCACTGCTTGGGTGCCGCGCGGGCGGCCCCCAGTCCCGCGCGGCACTGCAGGCCGCGCGCAAGGCGCGCGCGGCCCTGCAAGGTGCCGCGTGGGCGGCCCTGCAGGCCGCGCGCAAGGCGCGCGGCGCTGCAGGGCACCGCGCGGGTGCCCTTGGGGCCCCGCGGCCCTGCAGGCCGCGCGCGAGGCGCGCGGCGCTGCAGGGCACCGCGCGGGTGCCCTTGGGGCCCCGCGGCCCTGCAGGCCGCGCGCGAGGCGCGCGGCGCTGCAGGGCACCGCGCGGGTGCCCTTGGGGCCCCGCGGCCCTGCAGGCCGCGCGCGAGGCGCGCGGCGCTGCAGGGCACCGCGCGGGTTCCCTTGGGCCCCGCGGCCCTGCAGGCCGCGCGCCAGGCGCGCGGCACTGCAGGAGGGCCGCGCGGCGGCCCCTTGGGCCCCACGGCACTGCAGGAAGGCCGCGCGGCGGCCCCTTGGGCCCGCGGCCCTGCAGGCCGCGCGCTTGGCGCGCGGCACTGCAGGGCGTTGCGCGGGCAGCTCTTGGGCTGCGCGGCCGTGGGTTGTACTGTGCCGCGGGGTTTGCGGCTCGACGATGCGCCGTGGCGGTCGCGCGATGGGTTTTCCGCGCAACGCCCGGCGTTTTTCGTTGCCGGTTGGGTTTTCCGCCTTTTGAGAGCAGGTCCTTTGTCACGGGTTATTTTTCTGATCCCCTACTTTTTCACCAAGTTGCAGTGCGACTGAGGGATTAGCTCGACTACGTGGACCGTGGTGCGCGTGGTACTACGTGGAGCTGTTGGACCACACCTGGACCTCTGTTTGGCGCACGGATTGCGGATTCTTCGCAGGTGGGTTGGTTTCTTCCGAAAGAATCACGGGATGCCCATTTTCTTTCCGAACGCAAAGGTATTGCGACCTTGTGCTATCAGGCAAGTGCGGGTCGGCCGCGCAGGTCGCGGGTTATATCTTCCGACTGGGACGCGTATTATGCTGATTGGTGTACGCTCTGGATTGCATAGCTGTATTCGAAGCCCTGGCCGAGTTACCAGGAGGGCGTTTACCCTGGCCGAGTTACCAGGAGGGTTTTTCCCGGTCGAGTTACCGGGAGGACGTTACCCTGGCCGAGTTACCAGGAGGGTTTTTCCCGGCCGAGTTACCGGGAGGACATTTTCCCTGGCCGAGTCACCAGGAGGGTACTTTTTCCCGGCCGAGTTACCGGGAGGATTTTTCCTTGGCTGAGTTACCAGGAGAGTACTTCCCTGGCCGAGATACCAGTGGAAGCTCGCCCCCGGCCGTGTTACCGGGTGGCTACGGGGAAATGACATGTGCGGGTGGTCATTTTCATATTATGCTAAATGTCATTTAGTACAGCATTGCATTGAGGCATATAGTTATAGATTTATTCTCAGTTTTCATTCAAGTATTATCTATCTATCTATCTATCTATCTGTCTTTGCCTCCAGTGGACTTGGTGGGCTACCGAGGGTAGGGCATCGGTACCCACTGAGATCTGTCTTTTCTGTTGATCTCACACCCGCCGTGTGTGACAGGTGATTCTGAGGCGGACGTTCCTGGACCGGCACGTGCGGAGTCTTCAGACCGTGGCAAGGGCTTGGCCGACTAGTGCCACCTGGGTCTGTAGAGTCACAGGTAGAGCTACTCGGGTATTTTTGGTTTCCCACTTTTGTACCTGTTAGTGGTGGTGTACCCCTTTTTGGGAGGTAGCAGACGTTGTACCTGGACTTTTTACTTAGTGACTCTTGTATGCAGTTTACTTTTTCAGTATTGCATCTCTTTGCTCTGATACTTGTATGGCTAGATCCCTTTCTACAGGTTAGACGCTTCGTCTGTGCGGCAGTTTCCGCACAGACGGCGGGTCTGTTGGCGAGCCCGGGTCGCAGGCTCGACCCCGGGGCGTGACAGTCAATCAAACAAGTTCGGCCTCGGATACAATCGAACTGAAGACAATTTTAGTTCGGTTGGGACAGTCTTTGTGCCCTAGTCGGTATCTCCTCCTCCGACACCGGAACTAACTACAAGCAACGACAACAAGCCTACTTCACCCTCCTCGGGATCGTCAAGCACTAAGGTATGTTTTCGTTGTAATTTTGCAGGGCACATAAGGAGAAATTGCAAGATGGGAGCCAAACGGTCAACTCAAGCACTTCTTGCAACGACTACCAAAAGGGTGATTCCTCGGAAATCAAATGCAAATTCTTTGAAGGAAAAGAGCCTCGGTAGTTCATCAAACAAGACGACGACGTCAAGGAAAAGCGACGGATCAAACAAGACGCTTTCACCAAAGGTATCAAACTCACAATCATTTCCGACGTACACCAAAACTCGAAAGGTTTGGGTACGCAAAGGTGAATTCTTCTTTCATCCTTGAATCACGTCGGTACCAAACGGCCCTTGGAATTATTGCATATGGATCTTATGGGGCCAACACGTCAACCATCCTTGGGAGGTAAATGGTATATTTTCTTATTGGTTGATGATTTCTCTCGGTATTCTTGGGTAGCATTTTTAAAAGAGAAAGCTGATACTTTTGATTCTTTTCACGAGATTTGCCTTCGTATTATGATTGAAAAGAATGAAAAGATCATTCGTGTTAGAAGTGATAGAGGTGGAGAATTCATAAATTCTAAATTCATTGATTTTTGCACTTCCAACGGCATTAAGCATGAATTCTCAGCACCCTATACACCTCAACAGAATGGTGTTGTCGAGCACAAAAACAGGGTTGTTCAAGAGATGGCACGTGTTATGCTTCACAGCCGGAATTTACCGCTACATTTTTGGGCTGAAGCTCTGAACACTGCAATCTATGTTATTAATCGAGTTTATTTGCGCCCGGGAACGTTAAATACACCATATGAACTATGGTGTTGTAGGAAACCCAACATCAAATATTTTCGTATCTTCGGGAGTCGGTGTTACATTTTACGTGACCGCGAAAATCTTGGAAAGTTTGACTCTCAAAGTGACGAAGGGATTTTCTTGGGGTATTCTACAAATAGTAGAGCATATCGGGTATTTAACTTGGAATCTAAAACGATCGTAGAATCTATAAATGTTAAAGTAGATGAAGCTTTCCACTTTGAATCTGATAAATCTACCCCTGATATCTCTCTTGATGATGATACTCCTGTAAGTGCATCTTCTCATGATAATACTTCCAATATTAATGATGCATCTAATGGTTCTTCAAGTTTATCTGATGTGCAGGAATCATCTCATGTACCTCCGAGTACTCCATTACAACAAACGTTACGCATCTCCAAGGATCATCCTGAATCAAACATCATTGGAGACCCACAAGAAGGAGTCAAAACTCGGAGACAGTTGGTTTGTGGATTCGCCTGTTACGTTTCCATGATCGAACCAAAGAATGTTGATGAAGCTCTTCAGGATGACTACTGGATTGAAGCAATGCAGGAAGAGCTCCATCAGTTTGAACGCAACAAAGTCTGGGAATTAACGACGCCTCCGAAGCAACGCAATGTGATCGGTACTAAATGGATTTTCAAGAACAAGAAAAATGAGGATGGTACCATCATCAGGAACCAAGCACGTTTAGTTGCTCAAGGCTACTCTCAAATAGAAGGTATAGACTTTGATGAAACGTTCGCCCCTGTAGCTAGACTCGAGTCCATTCGTATCTTATTCGCTATTGCTTGTCACTTTAAAATAAAACTCTTTCAAATGGACGTTAAGAGCGCGTTTTTAAATGGGTTTTTAAATGAGGAAGTTTATGTGGCTCAACCGAAAGGTTTTGTAGACTGTAAACTACCTAACCATGTTTTTCGTTTGAAAAAGGCTCTTTACGGTTTAAAACAAGCACCGCGAGCGTGGTACGAAAGGTTGACAAAGCACCTTTTGGAGAAGGGCTATACTCGAGGGGGAGCAGATCGGACTCTCTTTGTGAAGCATTATCAAAATAACTTCATTGTTGCACAAATCTATGTCGATGACATTGTGTTTGGAGCAACAAAGGATAATGATGCTTCTAAATTCGCAGAAACCATGGAAAACGAATTTGAGATGTCTATGATGGGGGAACTGACATACTTTCTTGGATTGCAAGTGAAACAAAATGGTGAAGGCATCCATCTGTGTCAATCCAAGTATGCAAAGCAGTTGGTAAAGAAATTCGAATTAGAAGATTCTAAAGATTTTCCTACTCCTATGGGAACTAGCAATAAGGGATTAGGAAGTGAATCTCTTAGTGAGAATGTAGACGAGAAACTTTATCGCAGCATGATTGGAAGTCTACTTTACCTCACAGCTAGTCGCCCGGATATATCCTTTAGTGTTGGGATTTGCGCGAGATATCAATCAGCACCAAAGGAGGTTCACCTGAAAGTGGTGAAACGGATCATCCGGTACATCAAAGGAACCATTAATTTCGGAATTTGGTATCCTATGGGAACAAGTCTAGATATTATTGGATACTCAGATGCCGATTGGGCGGGATCTGTGGATGATCGGAAAAGTACGAGTGGTGCATGTTTTTATCTTGGCCATTGTCTTGTTGCATGGCATAGTAAAAAGCAAAACTGCATTGCACTCTCGACTGCCGAAGCGGAATACATCTCAGCGAGTAGTTGTTCAACTCAACTCATTTGGATGAAAAGCGTGTTGAGCGACTTCCGGATTTCAGCAACTTCGGTAACTGTTTTATGTGACAACACTAGTGCTATAAACATTTCAAAAAACCCTGTGTTGCACTCTAGAACAAAACACATTGAACTTAGATATTATTTTCTTAGAGAGCTAGTTGAATCAAATATTCTTCAAATTTCCTACATTTCAACTGAAGATCAATTAGCTGACTTGTTAACAAAACCTTTGGATCAAAAACGTTTTATTCATTTGCGTAAAGCAATTGGAATGCTTTCCTTGAAATAACCTCTTTTTGAAACTTTTGCTTAGGTTAGGTTTTGTTTTTGTGTTTTTGTTCATTATCTATGCTTAGACATAGAACATTAATTGAGCATTAGTTTTGATTGACTTTAACTGCATCCTTTTATATATTTAGAAATCTATTATGCTTTAGATATCATAATAGTTCATTTGATGCAATGATCATTTATGTCAATTAACTCATCTTTGTTTTGATCAAAGTCAATTTCTCTCTCGATGATCTCTTGGTATAGTTTTTATCTTATTTGACTGTTTAGTCGAGTATGAAATCGAGATCAATATTTGGCTGAATACTTTATATCTTAAATAATTGATAGCCAATTGAGGGGGAGTCAAAGAAAAAGTATTATGCTCAAAAGATGTGGAAAGAGTTACATCCCAGTGAGGAGTGTGAAAACTACCACCACATGGAGGAAAGAGCTACCACCTCGGTCGTCCGAGTACTGTGTGCAGCTACCACATGTATACCAAGCAAGGTTTTTCAAGTTTGATTAAATAAAATGCATGTTGAAATACTTGACTCTGTCAAAATTTCAAGGTTGGTATAAGGTGGGAATTTTAATGAAAGATGCTCAAAGAGCCACTCTCTTCAATAAATTGACTAGATATATTATCTAACTTATCTGGGATGTTAGACATCTATTGATCTTTGTATTTCATTTTCTTTACCGAATTGATGATTTGATAAAGGCATTACTCATAAGATCAAGTTAGATGTAATTGAAGTTGTTCAACTTTAAGGGATTTAATTTTTATAAATTTTCGTTTCATTTGTTGGATGTTATTGATAGATTTGGCATAATCTATTTCTTGTTGTATGAAACGATGATTTTCATTTAAAGTTGATACACAAAAGTGCTTACAATCTTTTTCTGGTTTTTCTAGAATTTCTCTGAAATTTTCTAAAGAAAAAGTTGGAGCCGATCCGGATTGGACCTGCCGATCCGGATCCCGAACGCAGATATTCTTCTGCTGGCAGACGATCCGGATTGGACTTGCCGATCCGGATCCCGAATGCAGATTTTCTCTGCGGGTAGCCGATCCGGATCGTAATCACGAACTGATCCGGATCGCGGCTAGGGTTTTATATAGAACAAAAGGGTTTTGATTTCTTTTGTGGTGACCCAGATCTCCGCAGGGCTTCTACAGTGCGATTAGCAGCTTCTGGAGGCCTATGTGGCATGTCGACGGTGTTTCTGCACCAATTTGGACTCAAGTGATGGACTTCGGGTGTATACTGGATCACGTGAGTGATCGGAGGACCCCGTCGGATGTTTTGATGTGGTTTCGCGCGAAATGGTTATTAAAATTGGACTCAGCGCGAAATTTGAGTAAAGAACACTTCTCCGGGAATTTTCGGCAAATTTTAGAAGAGGAATTTGGCAAATCGGACTTCGGATTTGGATTCAGCGCGCGAAAACGGTCAAGATGGACTATTTACTTGTATTTTTCGGAGCCCGGATGACCCGGCACGGATTTCGAGGTGTTTGGTACTGTTTCGGCCGCCGGAGGGGCGCCGGCGGCGGCGGCGGGCGGCGGAGCGCGGCGGCTGGCGGCGGCGGAGGCGCGCGGTCCACCGCGGAGGCGTGCACCCGGGGGGCTGGCCACGTGGCGGCTCCCAGTTGGCGGGCGCAGCAGGCGCGGTCCACGGGATCGTCACGGGTGCACGGTGGACCGGGTGCGGACACGTGGCTGATTCTGGTTGGCGGGTTCTGGTGCGCGCGGTCCACGCGACGGGAGGCAGGTGCCTCGGGGCGCGTGCCCGACGTGCGGCAGCGGGAGGCGCGGTCGCGCACGTGGGCGCGGCGTGGGCGCGGTCGGGGGCGACGTGGGGGCGCCACGTGGCACCACGTGGTTGGTCGGGCGCAGCGGAGCACAGCACAGTGCTTGGACACGTGGCGCTGCGTGGTTCGCTGGCTCAGGTGCGCCGGGCGCGGGGAGCAGTGCTGGGCCACGTGGCGGCCCGTGAGCGTTCCGGGCGCACACAGTAACGGGCCCGGCCCGTTACTGTAGCAGCCCGGAAGTACCGGGCGCCCGAAACTTTGGGCCAAAAGTCCAAAGGTGGATTTTCGGGCTGGGCCTATAAATAGCTGTCTTGTGGGGGAGTTTTGCCCCCTTTCCCGAGCTCCCCTGCCCATGGCCCCTTTAGCAAAGTTGGAGATCTTCATCTTGCGCATCTTCTGGCAGAGGCCCGGATTTTTTGGAAGCCGCGGCGTCGACGACTTCGGCATCGGAGCGCAGTGTGGCGATTTTTCATCGGAGGCCCGTTATCGTCGCAGTTTGATCTGAGAGGTCTACCGAGCTACTCCGTCAGTATTTTTGGACGATTTCTGCGGCGTTGGAATCACGAGAGGTACGTCTTCGACTTTCGTGTTGATCATCTTGCTGGATTCAGAGTTTATGACACGGTTTTCGAGGCATTTCTAAGCCGCTGTTTTCTGGTGGAGTTTTGGACAGCGGCCCCTTGCCGGAATTTTATCTCCGCACCCGAGTGTCGGATCGAGATGAGCCTATACACTTTTGGATCTACTCGTCGCAAGGATTATCATTGTATTTTTCCGGGATTTTTCTGAGGCTTGCCCGAAGGTATACTATTCCCCTTTTATCTGTGTTTGAGTTTACAGTTGTGTGGTTGTGAGTGTTTGCGCACCTGTACTGTGGAATTTGTAACTCGGCCTACGAGGCTCGGATTTGGGCGTGCAGGTACCCGTTTCGAAGGTCTCGACGAGACGCTCGCTGTGATATTTTTATTGGAATTTTGGAGTTCGTTTTACAGGTGAAAATTTCGCATTAAGGGGACTGTTCCCAGCAGATTTGTGATGCTTGGATTTTATGGAATTAAGTGTAACTTTGGGTTGTGTTTTTGTACCCAGGAGGTATTGATCACTGTTCCTGTATTGTTGGATTGGTGGGTGTGTAGAGATATCTGTTTCTGGACTTTCTCAGCTGTGCGACTCCGGACTGTTAGCATTTTCAGGTGGGTGGCCTTGTCTCCAAGATTGATGGACTGTGCTTTAAATCTGCTATAGTAGGACTATGCATGATAGTGAAATGCTTGTGCAGCATGTTAGAATGTAGGAATTGCTATTCCTTGTATTATCTGATGGTATTGTCATCTCCTTGCTTTCTACCATCTGTAAATTATAGTTATTGGAACTTGACCTAGCACCCCGTCATATGTTGCATGTGTAACCAGACTAGTAGAAAACCCTCACTTGGGCTAGGGTTATTTCTGCTTTAGATATCCACACTTCTACTTTCCTGGACATAGTGTTCTTCCTCGCCCGGGTAGTGGGCCGAGTGGTCAGGAGTTATCTTTTAGTGTGGGATGCATGTTACACTCGTGCTTGGGAGCAGAGTGGAGTCTGGTAGATGTAGTTGGTTGTTCTTCTGTAGCGGGAGCCGTTGGGTAGACGGCGGTCCCGAGATGTTTTATTTTTCTTGTTTTATCTGTCGCCGCTGTGTTAGTGGCAGCGGTAGATCAGTGTTAGCAGGACCTTAAACCCAGAACCTTTTTGGACACTCATATGATTTTTATCAACCAAATGGTTTCTTCCAAGCATCGTAGGGTCGCCGGAGTCGGTTCATGTTTGATTGGACGAAGGCATTAGCCCTTCGAGGCTTGGATATAAAACTTGGTTTCAACTGTTTTCCTAAAAAGAACTAAAAATCATGAAATATGGATTTCTTACAGATCAAAGGGCTTCAGTAAGAAATGTCACCTTTTCCTATAAATTAACCACCCGAGATGATTCGAGTGGTCTGGGTTCTAAGGTCTGCATTCTTCTTGGGACGAGAACAACGAGAGGCTATGCCTAAAGCCTGTTCTTGTTTGATTTGGATTGTAGGTTCTAGTCTTTCAGGGTTCCCGGACCCTTCCTCGGGTCAGTGGATGCGTTGTTGGCCTGTAGAGGCAGTTGTTCGCAGTGGATGCGACTTTGTGCTATGAGTTGGTAGAGTGTGATCTAGAGGTTGTTTCTCTGATTTAGTGGTGGAGATGGTTCTCCCACTTAGCTTTGAGGATCTTGGGGTTCTGGCAGATCGAGTCGTGGAAGTTTCCCGACTCAGCCATGGTCGTGCTTTATCAGATTGAGTCGTTGAGGGTTCTCCGACTTAGCTGTTTGAGTCGAGGTTCTTTTTCCGACTGAGTTGTGTTTGAGCTTGGAGTTACCGATCTGTTTGATCGTGGATCATAGCCTGCATGAGCCGCATTTGGCTTGACAGAGATACTTTACAGAGATACTTTACAGAGATACTTGAGATGGGTTACTTTGACTCGAGCGGGTCGCTCCCCTCGAGGGCCACTCCGGAGTAGGCGAGGCCGGGTTGTGTACCGGCGTGAGATTGAGCTTTTCTTTTGCGACTTGTTGTTGCATTTGTCCCTCTGGCTGTGCTGGTGTTGGCAGTCATGGACGTCCTACATAAGTCCGCTCCTCCGGGACGTAACGGCAGTAGGTTGGCGCAGGCTTGACTGGACCTGATGAGGCAGTCAGTTCAGATTGGGTGATCAGAGATGAGAGTTAGTTGTGGCATCATGTTCTTTCTGTTCCACTCCTTGAGCATCTAGGTAGAGGCATAGTAGCTGTAGAGTTTACTTTTCCAGCTTTCCTTACAGCACTGCTTATGTTACTTTATGCCTCTAGTGGACTTAGTGGGCAGACCGTCGGGCTTGTTGGCGGCACCCACTGAGAACTACTTGGGACGTAGTTAACACACCCGTCGTGGTGTCTTTTCCCACAGGAACTTCTACTCTGGTTCCTGTTGTTCCTGTTGCTGATCCTTCTGACCGAGCGAGGGAGTCACGAGCTAGTTCCCTACCCGTCGTTGGAGTGTAGCGGTACCCCTTCAGAGGAGAGCTTCAGTAGATTAGTTATTTTATTTTCCTCCTTTGAGAGACTGTTGTAGTGAGGATTGTTGTATTGGGAGCCTGTACACTGATGTATTTATTGGAGATACCTCCCGGTTGAGTTCTGAGTTTGTTTATGAGGATATTGTATGATTATCTTTTTGGGAGACGGACATTGTTGTATTATTTCCAGTTGTACGGTGATTGATTTAGTTATACAGCAGACTTTTTATTTTTAGCTCTGATATCTGTTTAGCTGTAGTACTTCTCTTGCAGGTAGGACGCTTCGCCTATGCGGGTTTGGCATAGGTGGCGGATCTGTTGGCGAGCCGGGTCGCAGTTTCGACCCCGGGGCGTGACAGATTAGAGTGGTATCAGAGCCTAGGTTGTAGGTCATTGAGGACTTAGACACCCTAGGCTTGTGGTTGGACATTAGGATGACTACGTGAGAGTCGTGACTTTTAGCGAGAGTCCTGATCGAGTTTTGTACCTCTCCCATGAGACGGGATGAGTGATTGGCATGTTTATGCTCCTAAGCGATTATGTTGGCTGCAGACAACATAATGTTGTGGAATTGATAACATGTCTTAGACTTTCGCTGGATTGGGTCGTATGGTTGTTGTGTCCTGATGTTTGTTATTGTGCAGTGGTCTACGGTGCTTGTGAGACGTCGTGCAGTGAGGAATGCGCTTTCCGCATCTGATTAGTAACCCGAGCAGCGGGAGGCAGAGCTATCAGAGCAGAGCGAGACCCAAGAGTTATGGATCCAGATGGCACAGACGTCGGATGCTGTCCGATGCCAGGAGGAGGCCATGGAACGTTTGATGCGCTTGTTGGAGCTGAGAGCACAGTTAATTACAGTACCGCTTGAGTGTCCTCCAGTACTCTCTTCCTATGCAGTGGTATCTTCAGTTGTACCAGTGGCGCCGATGGAGCGAGCAGCCCCCTCCGTGCCGACGAGCAGTGCCGAGGCACCGAGGCAGGGTGGATAGTGGATAGTAGCTGAGCTTAGGGACATCTTTGATCGATGGAGCCAGTCCCGGCAGTCTGAACCATCCTGATTCATAGGTTTGAGTTGGAGCCTTTGTAGGCAGAATTGGGGTTGGTGGTGATGGAGAGACTCTCGGAGAGCCTCCATGTGCTTGGGAGTTTATACAGTTGTCGAACTGCACGCTCCAGGTTTCGAGGGACGAGGCGCATAGGATATGTTTGACGGGGAATGGTTTGCGCCAGGATACCTTTCAGTTTAGTTGGTCCCTCCGTTTTGAATTATTGACGCTTCGATGGGTAGGCATTGTGTGTGGAGCATGGCGCTGCTGTTTCTTTGGATAGGGATCGGCCGCCAGAGGCGAGTTCTGGATATCGGCGCTTGGCGTCGGGTGATGGAGGAAATACTGACCGGCAGAGGCATTTCTCATCTCCGTACCTGGATGGCGAATTTTCGAGATGCCAGAGATCGGGTGGACCCCGATGGCAGCATCAGCATCTATATCAGAGTAGCGCAACGGTAGCGTGGATTTGTTATCTGCGGATGACTTTATTCGTCGCCTCAATGTGAGCAGAGACAGAGGTTGTGCTCCCTTGTGGTTTATGTCCTATGCAGTTGAGGCCGCGAGTTATACGGGTGGACTTATTGGTAATTATGGCAGTTCGGCGTTTCGACCTAGTGCTTGGGTTTTGGTTGGCACAGTGCCACAGGATGTTAGACTGCGGGAGGTGAGGACTTTGACCTTCTGCGAGGCAGACGAGAGGAGATTTGGTTGTTGAGGTCGTTAGAGCACAATGGTTATAGCGACAGTGTGAGAGGTGCTTACGGCGGCACCGGGACCCAAAGATATCTCTGTTGCCACGAGATTCCGGGTGTGATTTCACCTGAGCTGTTGATAATGCCGCCGGTTAGGGAGATAGAAATTGAGTTTGGCGTGGTTCGGGGAACCGCGCCACCCTCGGCAGCACCTCATTGGATATTGCCAGTAGAGCTGTGAGAGCTGATGGCGCAGTTGCAGGATCTGATGGATCGAGGGGTCTGTTTGACCTAGTGCCATGCCGTTGATATACGGTGGTGATGCCACATCGTTGATACACGATTGTGAGGGCCTTTTATGGGTCGAGTGTAGACAGGTCCAAGTATTATTCTGGACCTTTTGATGGAATTATACTCCGGCAGTTGTACGATTGATGCAGGTACAGATTTTGGAATCTTACGGCTGAGTATTTCGCTAAGATGGTGTTCAGGTCACGGTAGGGGCATTATGTTTTAGTAAGGCCAATTGGATTGATTAACGCCCTACCACTCTTTTGGTTTGAGGAATTGTGCTCCAGCTGTACTTGATTGCTTTGGTAACTAGATCCTCCAGGGATATTATGATCTACTCCCTGAGCAGCTGGGAGCATGAGGAGCACTGGTGGATGTGTTACCATGCTGCGTGGATGAAGCTGTATGCCAGATTATTGAGATACAAGTTTTAGCTTTAGAAGCTTACCTTCTTGGGTCACTTTGTGTTAGCCATAGGGCGGCGGTGGAATTCTGGCCAATGTGGATGCTATTTGAGTTTGGCTGAGATCAACATTTATTGCTGAGGTGAGGAGTTTTTTTGGATTTGGCAGTGCCAGGAGAGCATGGCGAATGGATGATGTGACTGGTACTAGCGCCGATTGCAGCTTTGCCAGAGATGGGGGATGGACCTTGTGTCAGTGATGCCTCCCATAGTGGCTGTGGAGTTACCATTGGGTTATTCTTGAGCATTTTGTATCACCCCGCTAGGGCCACTGTGGTGGCGGATACCTGGAACCGGAGAGCTATTTGGGGTTGAGTTTGATGATTCCGTTGCTGGCGCTGGGTGGGACCGTTGCGGAACAGGGCTCGAGGTTGTGTCCCTGAGAGTCCCTTTTGACGGTAGACTGCGGTGAAGCAGTCCATGCGATTGGTCAGGATCCGAGAGTGTTTGAGCGAGGACCCTAGCCGATTAGGGCTTCTTTTCTCTGGACGACCGTATGGGGTATGTTTCGGATCGCCTGGTTGAGCTGGCACTAGGGAGCGGTTTTGGTGCGTGCTACATTGGTTGTTCTCTCTTTTCCCCCAGCCTTTTCCTTCCACGTCTCAGCTCAGGAGTGTTAGGCTTGTGGATTCCTCGCCCGTGATGACTCGTTTCCTTTGAGATCTGCGAGTACTTGTGGTACGAGGGATGCCGTTGCAAATTCTGGCTCATGAGATGAGAGAATTATGCAATTTGGGCCATGCCGTACCGGTTGTTGTTGTTGTTGTGGAGTAATCACGGGGAGTGACAGGTGACTTGAGAGCTGGAGACGGCAGTGTTATGTACCTACCCTTGTTTTGTGGCACCTTTTGGGTTGAGCTAGTTTCGAGGACGAAACTTTTTTTTAGTGGGGGAGGATGTGGTGACCCAGATCTCCGCAGGGCTTCTACAGTGCGATTAGCAGCTTCTGGAGGCCTATGTGGCATGTCGACGGTGTTTCTGCACCAATTTGGACTCAAGTGATGGACTTCGGGTGTATACTGGATCACGTGAGTGATCGGAGGACCCCGTCGGATGTTTTGATGTGGTTTCGCGCGAAATGGTTATTAAAATTGGACTCAGCGCGAAATTTGAGTAAAGAACACTTCTCCGGGAATTTTCGGCAAATTTTAGAAGAGGAATTTGGCAAATCGGACTTCGGATTTGGATTCAGCGCGCGAAAACGGTCAAGATGGACTATTTACTTGTATTTTTCGGAGCCCGGATGACCCGGCACGGATTTCGAGGTGTTTGGTACTGTTCCGGCCGCCGGAGGGGCGGCGGAGCGCGGCGGCTGGCGGCGGCGGAGGCGCGCGGTCCACCGCGGAGGCATGCACCCGGGGGGCTGGCCACGTGGCGGCTCCCAGTTGGCGGGCGCAGCAGGCGCGGTCCACGGGATCGTCGCGGGTGCACGGTGGACCGGGTGCGGACACGTGGCTGATTCTGGTAGGCGGGTTCTGGTGCGCGCGGTCCACGCGACGGGAGGCAGGTGCCTCGGGGCGCGTGCCCGACGTGCGGCAGCGGGAGGCGCGGTCGCGCACGTGGGCGCGGCGTGGGCGCGGTCGGGGGCGACGTGGGGGCGCCACGTGGCACCACGTGGTTGGTCGGGCGCAGCGGAGCACAGCACAGTGCTTGGACACGTGGAGCTGCGTGGTTCGCTGGCTCAGGTGCGCCGGGCGCGGGGAGCAGTGCTAGGCCACGTGGCGGCCCGTGAACGTTCCGGGCGCACACAGTAACGGGCCCGGCCCGTTACTGTAGCAGCCCGGAAGTACCGGGCGCCCGAAACTTTGGGCCAAAAGTCCAAAGGTGGATTTTCGGGCTGGGCCTATAAATAGCTGTCTTGTGGGGGAGTTTTGCCCCCTTTCCCGAGCTCCCCTGCCCATGGCCCCTTTAGCAAAGTTGGAGATCTTCATCTTGCGCATCTTCTGGCAGAGGCCCGGATTTTTTGGAAGCCGCGGCGTCGACGACTTCGGCATCGGAGCGCAGTGTGGCGATTTTTCATCGGAGGCCCATTATCGTCGCAGTTTGATCTGAGAGGTCTACCGAGCTACTCCGTCAGTATTTTTGGACGATTTCTGTGGCGTTGGAATCACGAGAGGTACGTCTTCGACTTTTGTGTTGATCATCTTGCTGGATTCAGAGTTTATGACACGGTTTTTGAGGCATTTCTAAGCCGCTGTTTTCTGGTGGAGTTTTGGACAGCGGCCCCTTGCCGGAATTTTATCTCCGCACCCGAGTGTCGGATCGAGATGAGCCTATACACTTTTTGGATCTACTCGTCGCAAGGATTATCATTGTATTTTTCCGGGATTTTTCTGAGGCTTGCCCGAAGGTATACTATTCCCCTTTTATATGTGTTTGAGTTTACAGTTGTGTGGTTGTGAGTGTTTGCGCACCTGTACTGTGGAATTTGTAACTCGGCCTACGGGGCTCGGATTTGGGCGTGCAGGTACCCGTTTCGAAGGTCTCGACGAGACGCTCGCTTCGATATTTTTATTGGAATTTTTGGAGTTCGTTTTACAGGTGAAAATTTCGCATTAAGGGGACTGTTCCCAGCAGATTTGTGATGCTTGGATTTTATGGAATTAAGTGTAACTTTGGGTTGTGTTTTTGTACCCAGGAGGTATTGATCACTGTTCCTGTATTGTTGGATTGGTGGGTGTGTAGAGATATCTGTTTCTGGACTTTCTCAGCTGTGCGACTCCGGACTGTTAGCATTTTCAGGTGGGTGGCCTTGTCTCCAAGATTGATGGACTGTGCTTTAAATCTGCTATAGTAGGACTATGCATGATAGTGAAATGCTTGTGCAGCATGTTAGAATGTAGGAATTGCTATTCCTTGTATTATCTGATGGTATTGTCATCTCCTTGCTTTCTACCATCTGTAAATTATAGTTATTGGAACTTGACCTAGCACCCCGTCATATGTTGCATGTGTAACCAGACTAGTAGAAAACCCTCACTTGGGCTAGGGTTATTTCTGCTTTAGATATCCACACTTCTACTTTCCTGGACATAGTGTTCTTCCTCGCCCGGGTAGTGGGCCGAGTGGTCAGGAGTTATCTTTTAGTGTGGGATGCATGTTACACTCGTGCTTGGGAGCAGAGTGGAGTCTGGTAGATGTAGTTGGTTGTTCTTCTGTAGCGGGAGCCGTTGGGTAGACGGCGGTCCCGAGATGTTTTATTTTTCTTGTTTTATCTGTCGCCGCTGTGTTAGTGGCAGCGGTAGATCAGTGTTAGCAGGACCTTAAACCCAGAACCTTTTTGGACACTCATATGATTTTTATCAACCAAATGGTTTCTTCCAAGCATCGTAGGGTCGCCGGAGTCGGTTCATGTTTGATTGGACGAAGGCATTAGCCCTTCGAGGCTTGGATATAAAACTTGGTTTCAACTGTTTTCCTAAAAAGAACTAAAAATCATGAAATATGGATTTCTTACAGATCAAAGGGCTTCAGTAAGAAATGTCACCTTTTCCTATAAATTAACCACCCGAGATGATTCGAGTGGTCTGGGTTCTAAGGTCTGCATTCTTCTTGGGACGAGAACAACGAGAGGCTATGCCTAAAGCCTGTTCTTGTTTGATTTGGATTGTAGGTTCTAGTCTTTCGGGGTTCCCGGACCCTTCCTCGGGTCAGTGGATGCGATGTTGGCCTGTAGAGGCAGTTGTTCGCAGTGGATGCGACTTTGTGCTATGAGTTGGTAGAGTGTGATCTAGAGGTTGTTTCTCTGATTTAGTGGTGGAGATGGTTCTCCCACTTAGCTTTGAGGATCTTGGGGTTCTGGCAGATCGAGTCGTGGAAGTTTCCCGACTCAGCCATGGTCGTGCTTTATCAGATTGAGTCGTTGAGGGTTCTCCGACTTAGCTGTTTGAGTCGAGGTTCTTTTTCCGACTGAGTTGTGTTTGAGCTTGGAGTTACCGATCTGTTTGATCGTGGATCATAGCCTGCATGAGCCGCATTTGGCTTGACAGAGATACTTTACAGAGATACTTGAGATGGGTTACTTTGACTCGAGCGGGTCGCTCCCCTCGAGGGCCACTCCGGAGTAGGCGAGGCCGGGTTGTGTACCGGCGTGAGATTGAGCTTTTCTTTTGCGACTTGTTGTTGCATTTGTCCCTCTGGCTGTGCTGGTGTTGGCAGTCATGGACGTCCTACGTAAGTCCGCTCCTCCGGGACGTAACGGCAGTAGGTTGGCGCATGTTGGCAGTCATGGACGTCCTACGTAAGTCCGCTCCTCCGGGACGTAACGGCAGTAGGTTGGCGCAGGCTTGACTGGACCTGATGAGGCAGTCAGTTCAGATTGGGTGATCAGAGATGAGAGTTAGTTGTGGCATCATGTTCTTTCTGTTCCACTCCTTGAGCATCTAGGTAGAGGTGTTACCGCATTTTGTGTTGGCACATTTCGTGAGTTTGAGTCGGAGTCTTAAAGGGAACAAATTGTCAAATCGTCTTTCGAAGACTCATTGAAGATTCAACATGAGCTCAAGATAACACTCAGGTATGGTTAATTAAACCATGGTGATTTAAGTTCATTTATAACCATTGGAATCAGGAACTTAGTGAAAACCGGTTTAGATTTGGTTTTAGGAACTTGGATTTAACTTACAATCTATTTTAAGTTTGGTTTCCGGTACTTGGTTTGATTTGGATAAAGCTTATCTTGGAAAAATCAATTTTTACATTACGTACCGGAACCACACTTGAAGTTCCTCTAACCCGACACAGAATTTTCTGTAAATTGCACTTCGTACCGGAACACGGACTCGCGTACCGGAACACAATAGAAAAATCTGTGGTTTGCACCATTGCGTACCGGAACGCGATATTTGGTACCGGTACACAATGCCCCATCGGGATAAATTTCCTAAACCGACTTTTATCTTTTTCCAAGGGTTATAAATAGATACTTAGGGTTTCTAAACGAGGGTGACCAATACGGACCAATACGAAACACTCGTGAGCAACCCTAGAGGCTGGTTTTTACCGTTCTTCTCTTTCGCCTCTATTAGGTCAATTCGACGGTTTCTTCCATGATCTATCTTTCGTCGAATTGATCTAGTCTTTGCTTAGAGATTTCTTCTACGGTTCCTTCATGATAATCTAAGCAAAGGATCACCATCGAAGCCTATATTCTATATCGGCTATTTGCGTCGTGGATTCGACGTGACATCGTGGATTCGATGTGTTGAAGGCGTTTCGTGGATTCGAAACGTGTGCTCGTGGATTCGAGTGGCGTTCGTGGATTCGAACGTGTGCAGTGGACGTGCAATCGGTGGAGCGCGAGGTCCGAAGAAATTGAAGGAGGGGTTGACACCTTGTTATTCTTCTTTTCTTAGAGGATTGTTATTGCGTGGATATCCAACCGGTCAGCGCAAGGTCCGAAGAAGTTGAAGGAGGGGTTGAGTCCGTGGAGTCGGTAATCACCTTGTTATTCTTCTATTCTTAGTGGATTGTTATTGCGTGTTGGTCCCGTGGTTTTTCTCCTGGATTGGAGTTTCCACGTATATCTCGGTGTGCTATTTTTATTTTCCGCATTGGTTTTTATTTTGCACTGAGATTGGTTTTTTTAAGTATTACACCTATTCACCCCCCCCTCTAGTTGTTTGATAGTACCTATTTAGATCCCTTGGGTTTAATAACTCTACAATTGGTATCAGAGCGGGTTTTAGGTTTATCTATCATGTTGGGTGAAAGTGGTAATATTTATAGACCTCCTCTTTTTGATGGGACTAATTATGCTTATTGGAAAGTGCGGATGAGAGCTTTTCTCATCGCAATTGATGAGCGAGTATGGCAATCCGTGGAATGCGGTTGGGTGCATCCTGTTGAGGAAGTAGGAAATTCTACTACCCCAAAACCTCGCTCTAGATGGTCCAAAGAGGAATTTGAAAGATCTTCTTACAATGGGAAAGGTATGAACGCTTTATTTAATTCTCTTTCCTCGACTGAGTTCACAAGAATTTCCGCGTGTGAAACCGCGAAGGAAATTTGGGATATTCTCAAAATTACACATGAGGGTACTAATCTTGTAAAAATTCAAAAGCTCCAGATACTTACAAGTCAATTTGACTCTATTCATATGGAAGAGCATGAATTGTTTACAGATTATTACACTAGACTTCAAGATGTAATAAATACATGTGCTAATTTAGGAGAAAAGATCCCGGAGTCGAAAATTGTAAGAAAGATACTTCGGACTCTTCCGGAACGGTTTAGGGCAAAGGTTACCGCCATTGAAACCGTTAGTCATCCGGATGAGATGAGTGTAGAGGAATTAGTAGGTGCTTTGCAAACTTATGAAATGACTTTTCCTACTAATCAAGTTTCTTCCAAGTCTTCTTCTAAGCTTACAGGTATTGCATTCAAATCCACAAAGGAAGAAGATAGCGAATCAAGTTCCGACGATGAAATCTCTTTTGCCGATTTTGAAGAACAATTGGCGCGGATCACAAAGAAATTTCGTCGGAAATTTTGGAAGAATCGAACCGATGGATCTTCATCCACGAAACCATCTAAAGGATCATCGGGTTCTAAATCCTCTAACCTCAAATTCCTTGCAAAACCTTCTAAGGAAAAAGATGAATTCGAAGGGGAAATCCGATGTTATAGATGCAAAGGCTACGGCCATATTTCAACGGATTGTCCTACTCCGAAATTATATAAAAAGAAGGCTTTGCAAGCGAAAACTTGGGACGATTCTACTTCTAATGAATCGACCTCAAGTAAAGAGGAAAATGCCGTTGCTTTTCATGCCTCTCAAATTCCCTCCTCTAATTTGTGTTTATCATCTTTAGTCACTGACTCTACTCCTTTGATTTTGCATGAAACATCAACATCCAACGGAGAGTCATCAAGTGAGGGGGAGTCGGACGAAGAAGAACTCGTTGAGGCATATCAACAACTTCTTGCGGAATCTAAGAAGATGGCCAAGCATATCAAGAAGTTGAGGAAGCAACGACTTGAGAATCAAGACGAGAATCATGCTTTAAAGATAAAACTTCATGATCTCGAGGAGGAACAAGGACGTTTATTGAATAACAATAAAATCCTCCAAGAAAAGCTAAACCAATCGGAGACAAACGCTAAATCATATATGGACAAGATTGGTTTTCTAGAAAAACAGTTTGAGGAAATTCATGTCACCAACCAAGCATTGACCAAACAAGTTCATCAACTTAAATCCGACATACAAAGGATTTCAACCGATTCCAAGAGACTTGAGTGTATGTCCGGTTTAGGTCTTACAAGCAAGGTTGGTTTGGGTTTTAAAAAGGATCAAACTGTGCATGCTTCAAGTTCCACATTCAAATTGAAAGGAAGAACGTGTCACCTTTGTGGACTTGAAGGACATTTGGTGAAGAATTGCCCGAAAAAGAGAAAGAAGAGTCCTTCGGCAACTTCATCTACGGAGCGAACTCAACGGAATCAAAAGACACATCAAGTCAATGGAGTTCACTCAACCCACCAAAGGTCCGAGCCACAACATCAATCATTCAAGTGGATCACTGCGAGGCAAAGACCTAAGGTGGACCAACAGTCAAAGCGGACAACCCCCGGCCACAACGAATCAAGACAACCCAAAATCCAGCGATTTTGGATTCGGAAAGGTGATATCTTTCCTTGTCTTAAGTTCTAAATAGCTTATGACTGTATGTAATGCTTTGATTGGTTTTCCCTTCATATTTTTCTTAATCTTTGCATTACATGTTTTTCAATGCTCTTCGTTTTTATACTTTGTTTTTGAACAAAAGGGTTTTTACTGAACAAGTGCATTGAATAAAAAAGGGCTTCACTTTTATTCACTCCAAATTAATTTTATTTGGATTATCAACTTTACTCCTTAATCATAATCTTGAAGATACTTCATTATAGGAGTTTTTGATATTATAAGCATCAAATTTTAGAAATCATGTGTGATCTTTAGATGCTTAATCTATCTCGGTTGTGTGATTTCATTGTGATAAATGTGAGACAACCGATAGACTAAAATCTGGGATTTAATTCTTTCACGTAAGAGATTGCATTCTTACAAGGGTAAATAAATGAATTTTAAAAGATGTGGAAAGAGTTACATCCGAAAGGAGTGTGAAAACTACCACCACATGTTGGAAAGAGCTGCCACCCCGGTCGTCCGGTCTGTGTGTGAAGCTACCACATGTTTTGATGCTTGAAAAATATTTCTTGAAATTTTTAGTTGAAGCTTTGGAGATTTATATGCAAAACTCTTATACTTTGAATAATCTCCTGGTTGGTATAAGGTGGGATAGTTGAAAGATGCTCAAAGAGCCACCCTTAGGAATTTTCGTGATTATCTCAATTTGAAAGGGTAGAATTCAAGATTGATGTCGTTTGGAAATCTCCGTATGTCATATTTGTAAATCCGTTACATCTTGATAGACTTTGGATCTCAAGATTATTTTTGATGACTTATGTTTGATGAATATAACATGAAAAACGGTTTATAATGTTTTACCTTTATTTTTCATGATTTTGGAGTAAATCTTTTTAATTTTTGTGAAATTAATTGGATTGAATGACATCTATGTGAATTCACTGTTTAAAGCACTTAAATTGATTTCTTGATGGAATACAAATCGGTATTTGAAGAGTTCCTAAAATTTGGATTTGTTTCAAGAAATTTTTGCTTTTTGGCTCTGTTGTTCCGGTACCTGCTTTTTAGTACCTGAAAATCCAATCCGGATTAGAAAATCCAATCCGGATCCCGAATGTGAAGTTTTCTGGTTTTTCACTTGCGTACCGGTACTACACTTTTAGTACCGGAACTACATTGCGGATCCGGATCCCCCTGCCTGTCAATCCGGATCCCGAACGATGGCTTTTCGGCTTTTACACTGCGTACCGGTACGCGACTTCTGGTACCGGTACGCGATCTGGGATTCCTTATATTCCGAGACTACAATGTTTTATTTCATCTCTCCCACTTCAAAACCCTTCCTTTCTCTCTCTAAAACATCTCTAAGGGGTTTTTCATCAAGATCAAGTGATTTGTTGCTTTGCTTTGTAAGTTTCTTCATTAATCTTGCTTACTCTTGTTTCAAAACCCTAGTTTTAGGTTTTGATGTTTTATTTTGAGATTTTTGAGTTGATCCTTACTCCAAATGAAATCTCTTGCTTAAATCACTCTTAATTCATGTTTAGAACATATTTGGTTGCTTTCTATCTAATTAGATTCATGTTTCCATGCTTATGTGATTGAATCTAACATTTTCATGTGTTCTTGACATAGAAAAAATTGAAAATTGGGGCTTTTAATGTAAATGATTTTTAAATGATGAATCATCAATTGTGACATGTTTAGATTGTTTCTTAGACATGTTTAAGCCTTCCTATACGATCAAATCATAGTGCATTGTGTTCTTTGTAGGAAATGGCATTTTCATGGCTTCTTGCACTAGTGGTTTTGATGGCCACTGGAAGTGGACGTGGTCGCGGTTCTGGAAAGAAAAAGGCTACCAAGCGATCACGCAACGAGGATTCAACTAGCTCAGATTCTGAACATTCCTCAGAATATGAAGAGGAATCAGTTCAAGGAAAGGGGAAAGCACCTTTGGCTTCAAGGAAAAAGAAGGGTGCGGATTCTCCTCCGCGTAGAAGTACCGGTGGACCGGTAATACGCGAGCGCTCTCAACGGAGATCAAATGTTGATGAAAGTGAACCGCATGTGAGTGCAAAACGCCGTGCAAGATTTGCGAATCGCACATGCATTGGAGAGCGACACGTGAACTTTAATGAGCTATGTCGTGAGGTGCCAGACTTTGCAAGGCTTTTGGAACGAAGCCATATTCGGCCACTTGGCAGAGTTCAACCTAAGATGGGTTTTTGTGTGGAGATCATCAGGGAGTTTTACATGCGAGGTAACATACTTCAAAAAGACCATGAAACCGGAGCTTTCGTCTTTGAAACAACAGTTAGAGACGTCAAGTTTGACATTACTCCAGCAGTAATTGGGGCAAACCTTGGATTAGCTGTTGACACTTCTGGTCTATATTTCACTGAGGGTAATTTCCAACATGATACCCATTGGGATATGGTTGTGGACTCTATTTGCAAGACAGGGACGCACACGAACAGATCATATGTTGAATCAAAGGACCTAAAACCAGAGTATCATATTTTGTCCTTAATCGTATGCTACAATCTATTGCCCACACTGGGGACCAAAAGGATTCGATGGGATCGATTGTTACTTCTCTTTTTCCTCGGTCACCCGGAAAGTGCAAATGGAATTAACACCAACATTCCATTTCTCATTTGGCAGCAAATGGTACATGTCATTGAAGGATCAAGGCAACGTGACCTTCTACCGTATCCAATCTTGATTACTAGTATTCTGGAAGATCACGGTGTGGACATTTCTTGTGCCAAATATGATTATGGCTTGGGGGCAATTGATGGAATCACTTTAGCCAAGTCAATTAGCACTTTGAAGACTTTTGGGCATACAAAAGCCTATGCAAGTGAAGCGACAGTGAGTGCACCACCTCGTCAAGAATCTCCTGAACCAGATGAGGTCATAACTCTTCAAACCTTGCATCGGGATGTTCGTTCATTAAAGCAAAGGATGGAGCAAAGGATGGAGCAAGGCTTCAAGAAACTTGAGGATGGTTTAAAGAAAATCTTCGATATCCTTGGGTGCAAACATGATGATGTGGTCACTGGAGCAACTGCACCGAGTACATCGCATGGACCAACATCACATGATGATGATGATGATTCAAATGAGGATGAGTGATCTCTTTTCCTTCTTGTTTTTGGTTTTCAGTTTCCTTTCACGTTGTGATGAACAAGAACTCTAATCGTCTTGTAACTAAGAACTTATCCTCCTAGTATTTCTACTTTTTGTTTATATTAACCGTTTGACAATTTGTGACAAAAAGGGGGAGAACGGAAATGATGGACATATCATAAAAAGGGGGAGACAGAAAACAGAAAATAATGATTGCATCACAAAGGGGGAGAACATGGAGAACATGGATGCTCTTGGATGCTCAAGATAGGGGGAGATAAAGAACAGATTGAAAGAGCCACAAAACAAAAGCTGGAAAAACAAAAGAACCAAATGGAAGACGAATCAAATGTAGGATTTTAACTTCTAACGACTAACGTTTGATTTTGTTTGGAGTTTTGTTTTGCAGGAATTACATCACTTTAAGACTCCAAGTCCTAAGTCATAGAGTATGTTCTAGGACTGTTTGGTTCAAATGTATTTTGTATTTATTGGATCTTTCACGCAAAGAAAATCAATGTTTTGGTGATAACATTGAGTTTCGTCTTTTTGGTTTAAGATGAGTGACTTGAGCGACTTTATGTATTTTTGGGTTTTGTCACGAAATTGCCAAAGGGGGAGATTGTTACGGCATTTTGTGTTGGCACATTTCGTGAGTTTGAGTCGGAGTCTTAAAGGGAACAAATTGTCAAATCGGCTTTCGAAGACTCATTGAAGATTCAACATGAGCTCAAGATAACACTCAGGTATGGTTAATTAAACCATGGTGATTTAAGTTCATTTATAACCATTGGAATCAGGAACTTAGTGAAAACCGGTTTAGATTTGGTTTTAGGAACTTGGATTTAACTTACAATCTATTTTAAGTTTGGTTTCCGGTACTTGGTTTGATTTGGATAAAGCTTATCTTGGAAAAATCAGTTTTTACATTACGTACCGGAACCACACTTGAAGTTCCTCTAACCCGACACAGAATTTTCTGTAAATTGCACTTCGTACCGGAACACGGACTCGCGTACCGGAACACAATAGAAAAATCTGTGGTTTGCACCATTGCGTACCGGAACGCGATATTTGGTACCGGTACACAATGCCCCATCGGGATAAATTTCCTAAACCGACTTTTATCTTTTTCCAAGGGTTATAAATAGATACTTAGGGTTTCTAAACGAGGGTGACCAATACGGACCAATACGAAACACTCGTGAGCAACCCTAGAGGCTGGTTTTTACCGTTCTTCTCTTTCGCCTCTATTAGGTCAATTCGACGGTTTCTTCCATGATCTATCTTTCGTCGAATTGATCTAGTCTTTGCTTAGAGATTTCTTCTACGGTTCCTTCATGATAATCTAAGCAAAGGATCACCATCGAAGCCTATATTCTATATCGGCTATTTGCGTCGTGGATTCGACGTGACATCGTGGATTCGATGTGTTGAAGGCGTTTCGTGGATTCGAAACGTGTGCTCGTGGATTCGAGTGGCGTTCGTGGATTCGAACGTGTGCAGTGGACGTGCAATCGGTGGAGCGCGAGGTCCGAAGAAATTGAAGGAGGGGTTGACACCTTGTTATTCTTCTTTTCTTAGAGGATTGTTATTGCGTGGATATCCAACCGGTCAGCGCAAGGTCCGAAGAAGTTGAAGGAGGGGTTGAGTCCGTGGAGTCGGTAATCACCTTGTTATTCTTCTATTCTTAGTGGATTGTTATTGCGTGTTGGTCCCGTGGTTTTTCTCCTGGATTGGAGTTTCCACGTATATCTCGGTGTGCTATTTTTATTTTCCGCATTGGTTTTTATTTTGCACTGAGATTGGTTTTTTTAAGTATTACACCTATTCACCCCCCCCTCTAGTTGTTTGATAGTACCTATTTAGATCCCTTGGGTTTAATAACTCTACAAGAGGCATAGTAGCTGTAGAGTTTACTTTTCCAGCTTTCCTTACAGCACTGCTTATGTTACTTTATGCCTCTAGTGGACTTAGTGGGCAGACCGTCAGGCTTGTTGGCGGCACCCACTGAGAACTACTTGGGACGTAGTTCTCACACCCGTCGTGGTGTCTTTTCCCACAGGAACTTCTACTCTGGTTCCTGTTGTTCCTGTTGCTGATCCTTCTGACCGAGCGAGGGAGTCGCGAGCTAGTTCCCTACCCGTCGTTGGAGTGTAGCGGTACCCCTTCAGAGGAGAGCTTCAGTAGATTAGTTATTTTATTTTCCTCCTTTGAGAGACTGTTGTAGTGAGGATTGTTGTATTGGGAGCCTGTACACTGATGTATTTATTGGAGATACCTCCCGGTTGAGTTCTGAGTTTGTTTATGAGGATATTGTATGATTATCTTTTTGGGAGACGGACATTGTTGTATTATTTCCAGTTGTACGGTGATTGATTTAGTTATACAGCAGACTTTTTATTTTTAGCTCTGATATCTGTTTAGCTGTAGTACTTCTCTTGCAGGTAGGACGCTTCGCCTATGCGGGTTTGGCATAGGTGGCGGATCTGTTGGCGAGCCGGGTCGCAGTTTCGACCCCGGGGCGTGACATCTTTTACTCCAATCTTTTGTTCCAAAGTTTCCAGAACTTCTCTCACTAGAATTCATCCATCTTGGAAGCTTTCAAACTCAAGTTCTTCGATTCCAAGTAAGTTTTATTGATCAAAATCTCGGTTTTTCACAGTTTTTCATATTCTTCCTCAAAACGTGATGAAATTCTTGTATCTATTTCGTTTGTGGATGGTTTTTGATCAAATTTCTTTTGAAATAAGAACTCTGGGTAGATTAGTTTTGATTATATGCTAGGTATTCTCAAGATAAACGAATTTTTGGCCTTCGATTTCAAAAATTTCGATTTTAGGGCATATAATGGGAATTTTCGAAAATCATGCGATTGATCTATTTTTAAAATTCTTTTTGCAAAACTAATTTGATTCTTAGTCTCTCTACACGATAATGATTGTTTGGGTACAATTTTTCTAATTTTTGAAAATTAACAATTTTTTCGTGTTCTTGAGGTGTTGCTCACAGGATTTCTTTTCACAAGAAACCAATGGCAATGGTGATCACCTGTATCATTCTTCTTCTGGCTGCTATGGTACATACGAGAGACACTGTCAAGCCCAAGAGGGCTAAGAAGGCGAAGAAAACTAAAGATGATTCCGATACAGAATCTGAAACGGAATCGATCGATTGGGATGAGCTTCAAGTTGAAGCAACAACTGTTCCCACTGCTTCGAAGGGAAAAGCGCCTGCGGAAACATCGAAGGCTCCGCCTACTGCTGCTGAAAAGGGCAAAGCTCCAATGGAAGAAACTTCTGGGAAGACAAGAAGAAAAAGTGTGCAAAAGAGGGAGTGCTCGAGGAATTTCCATTGAGCAACCAGTTGATAGCCAAGCACCTCCACAAGACTTTATCAGCTCTGCTAGGATAAAGGACTTTGAAAATAGGGAATGCATTGGCGAAAGGCATGTTAATGTCAAAGCCTTGAAGGAAAGATCTCCGCCATTTGGGACTCTGTATGACCAGACAGGTCTTGCTCCCATTTGCGATTTCCCCGAGACCACTGGGTATTGTCTTCACTCAGTGAGGATGTTCTATCAAAATGCTTGCTATCTCGTTGATCAAGAGAGCGGTCGTCGAGACTTTCAAACATTGGTCAAAAATGTTATGATTAAAGTAACCCCTCAACTGATTGGAGAGGTATTAGGGATGAAGGCCCGAGCTGATGGGGCTCATTATCTGAAGAATCAAATTTTCAACACCAACTCCTGGAGAGTGGTAGTTGATGGCATCTGTCTGCCCGATACTCCGTCAGCAGGAAACTCAGTCTTTTCAAAAGAGCTACGACCTGAGTATCGCTACTTAAACTTCATTGTTTGCTATAACGTCCTTCCAAATATGAACACGAAGGTTCTTCGGTGGGATAGAATGTTATTCCTTTATCTTCTTGGAAACCCCACAGCAGCAATGGGAGCAAACTTAAACATTCCTTACATCATCTGGGCGAGGATGGCTCGCTATGTGGAACATGCTCACCCTTCAGAGAGACTACCTTATCCATTGATCATCATGCGCATTCTTCGCAAATTTAAAGCTGACACAAATGCGAGTTCCTACATGCACAGTTTAGGAACGATCAATGAAACAACAATTGTAAAGTCTCTCTCGACAAAGCAAGACGAGCCCATATTACCTCCTCACCGACAACGAGCACAACAACAACAAGTGACAACCTCTGCACCGGCAGCAACTCCTCCTGTCCAACCAGCAGATGCAGCACAACGAGCACCTCCATCAACTTCTGATGATGATGCATCAGTTACCTCAATCTATAAAGAGCAGCAAAGGCTCTCCAACGAGCAAGAACGTATATCAAATGAACTTATTGAGGTAAAGGAAGAAATAAAGAAGGTCAACAAGAATCAGTCATCAATGAACAAGCGATTAAAGAAAATCTTCCAAATTCTCGGCTGTATCAGTTCAGATGAGTCTGAATAATCCGTATCCTTCTAATTTCTTTTTCTTATGCAGATTTTTAATCCTTCTCTTGTGCAGGTTTTTACGTTTTAGTTTTTAGTTTTTAATTCTCAAACTTTTGGTACTTGAACTATTGACTATTCTCTCCATTTTGGTAATTTTTGGCTAATTTTTGTGACAAAAAGGGGTATAAACAATGATACAAATGTCTGTGAGAAACTTGAAACTATAGAGGTAAGTATAACCTCAACTTGAAAGGTAAGTAGAACTTCAACTTTCGGTTTTCATTTGTGTTTGAATGCATGCCTCGACTAACTATTCGACTAACTATTTGGGCATGTAATATAACTAACAAGTTGATGTTCACTAACATGACATTTGGATTTTGATTGCATAGAAGATATGTTGGTGTTTTAACTATGATCAATTTACATATCTGAATGTATAAATGTCATGGTAAGTATAAATGAGTATAAACTTCATCTCTGTATGTGGTTTTTGAATGATATAAAATTCTTGAGGTATCTAACGATTTCTTTTGTCAAGAATGATTTCTTTTGCAGAGAGTACAGATGTATAAGTCTAGAGTCTGTTTTAGGAGTTTAACTCATGTATTTTATTTTGGATCTCCATTGTAAATTTTTGTTGTATGGTGATAGCAACAAAAATATCTTTTTGAATTTTCTTGAGTGGATCTATGTTTTGTCACGAAACCGCCAAAGGGGGA
Organism: Tillandsia leiboldiana; assembly: GCA_029204045.2. Lineage (NCBI taxonomy): Eukaryota > Viridiplantae > Streptophyta > Magnoliopsida > Poales > Bromeliaceae > Tillandsia > Tillandsia leiboldiana. The sequence goes on from CM055070.1 coordinate 12,328,426, forward strand.
GATTGTTACGGAATTTAAGTTGGCGTATTTCGTGAATTCGGTTAAGTCTTGAAGATTGAAGGTAAAGAAGGTTGGATCATATAACTCAATCTCAAGAAAGAAGAATTCAAAAGGATCAGGTATGTTTAACTTAATATCTTTGGTGATCCGAATACTTCTTATAGTGTAGAAACACTTGGATGAACTTGTAATTGCATAAATATCAAAAACTGGACATGGGACATGTTCAGGATCCGGATCAGACTTTGCAATCCGGATCCTGAAGGTTGTTCGTTCATACACCAGTTCAATCCGGATCGTAGCCTTCCTTGATCCGGATCCCGAACACTGGGTTTACCATGTTATTTGAGCGATCCGGATCAGGCTTTGCAATCCGGATCCCGATCGTTGATGTTAGGTGCACTGTATGAACGATCCGGATCAAGCACTTCGCTCCGGATCCCGAACCTTCATTTTTCTGGAAACTGTTTTTCTCGCTACTACAATCCGGATCGCCGAACTCCGATCCGGATCGTCGTCTTGTAAAAATTCCAGAAAAAAATAGTTTTTGATCCTTATTTTCTTCCAAGGGTTTCTAACCTATAAATAGACCGTATGATTCTTTTTCTAGGGCTAATCCACATAATCGAAAAAGAAGCCGTCATCTTTTATACGGCCTAAGATCCACATGTAGAGAAGAAAGGAAATCATAGATTCTATCTTATGTTTCTTCATCTATATTGATTGATTTGATTCTAGGTTTTCATACTCACATTTTGAGTAGAATCAAATCAATGAATACTTAGATGGTATTTCCGATCTATTTCTAATCTAAGTATTCGGCGGATCATCACCACCCAAAAACAACGATTTACCCCAAAATCGGCGCGTGGACTCGCGTGGCCTTGTGGATTCAAGGTGCTACCGCTCTCGTGGATTCGGAGCGAGGTACGTTCGTGGATTCGAAGCGTGCTACTGGGTGAAGACCGTGGATTCGGTCGGACGTCGTGGACTCGACGTTGGACGCCGTGGATTCGGCGTTGGACGCAAATCGTGGATTCGAGAAGCTTCGTGGAGCGAGCGGAGAAGATCAACTAGGAGCGTATGGAAAAGGTTGAGTCGTCTGTGAGTACGGTATATCACCTTGTACGTGTTTAATTCTAGTGGATTTCACAGTGTTATCGGTCCCGTGATTTTTTACTCCGGTTTAGAGTTTTCCACGTAAAAATCTCTGCGTGTTATTTATTTTTCCGCATTGGGTTTTACATCGCAAAGATTTTTGAGTGTTTATTGTTTACACCTATTCACCCCCCTCTAGGTGTTTTTTCCCCTATTTAGATCCAATTATACATATAACCCAACAGGAAATACCATCTAAGTATTCATTAATTTGATTCTACTCAAAATCTGAGTAAGAAAACCTAGAATCAAATTAATTAATATAGATGAAGAAACATAGAATTAAATCTAGTTATTTCCTTTCTTCTCTATATGTGGATATCTCTTTTTCGACCGTATTTTGGATTACCCTAAAAAATGAATCGTAGGGTTTATTTATAGGTTAGAAACCATTGGAAGATGATAAGAATAAAAAACTAACCTTATCTGGAATTTTTCAGGACGACGGTCCGGACTGGAATAATGCGGTTCGGACTGTCTAGCTAAACAGACTATTTCCAGAAAAACACACGTTCGGGGTCCGAACTGAAGATCCACGGTCCGGACTGTTCGTGCAGTTTCTGCAAACTCCACGTTCGGGATCCGGACTGAAGATCCACGGTCTGGACTGTTCATGCAGTTTCTGCAAAATCCACGTTCGGGGTCCGGACTGAACCGATGTGTTCCGGACTGGATTTGCGCATGAACTACCCTATGTTCGGGGTCCGGACTGTAGACACCTAATCCGGATCCTGAACATATAACATGTCCAGTTTTTTGATTTTTATGCGATTAAAAATCCATCCAAGTGTTTCTACACTATTAGAGATATTCGGATCACCAAAATTGTTTAGTAAAACGTACCTGATCCGTTTGAATTCTTCTTACTTGAGATTGATGTATACGATCCACACTTCTTCATCGTCAATCTTCAAGACTTAACCATTTTCACGAAATATGCCAAAACAAATTCCTTAACAATCTCCCCCTTTGGCGGTTTCGTGACAAAACAGAGATCCACTTAAGAAAATTCAAAAAGATATTTTTGTTGCTATCACCATACAACAAAAATTTACATTTGCGAACCAATAAATAAATACATGAGATAAACTCCTAAAACAGACTCTAGACTTAGACATCTGTACTCTCTGCAAAAGAATTAATTCTTGACAAAACAAAATCGTTAGAAACCTCAAGAAATTTTTGCATTCAAAAACCAAACAGAGATAGAGTTTATACTCACCATGACATTTATGAACTCAGATATGTATTAAGATATCATAATCAGAAATAGACATATCTTCTAAGCAATAAAATCCAAATGTCATAAATTTGTTAGTAATCAAACAACTTGTTAGTAATAATACATGCCCAAATAGTTAGTCAAATAGTTAGTCGAGGCATGCATGCAATCACAATACAAAACCAAAAGTTGCTTTGATACTTACCTTCCAGAGTTCAAAGTTCAAAAGTTCTCACAAACCATTGTAACCATTGTTCCAATTGTTCATCTCTCTCTCCCCCTTTTTGTCACTAAAGTAGCCAAAATTACAAAATTAAGGAGAGGTAAAAGTTCAAAGAAGAAAATGTAAGAACTAAACTAAAAACCTGCAAAAGAAAAGATTAGAAAGAAAATAAAGATTACTCAGAATCCTCCGAACTAATGCATCCGAGTTTTTGGAAAATTTTCTTTATGCGCTTGTTCATGGATGCCTGTTCCTTTTTGACTTTCGTATCTCGTCCTTCATTTCAACAAATTCATTCGACATGCGTTCCTGTTCAGAGGAAAGTCGTTGTTGCTCTCTATAAATAGAGGTAACTGAAGCATCATCCTCTGAAGTTGAAGGAGGTGCAGGTTGTGCTGTTGGTGCTGGTGGTACTGAAGCTGGAGCTGCTGTTTGTGTCACGCCCCGGGGTCGAAACTGCGACCCGGGCTCACTAACAGATCCGCCATCTGTACGGAAACTGCCGTACAGACGAAGCGTCTAACCTGCAGAAAGAATCAACTACAGAGATACGGATATCAGAGCTGAAAGTAAACTAGTAAGAACTGAAAACCAAACACTGTACAACTGAGAATAATACAATATCCATCTCCCAAATACGATCGTACACAAGTCCTCTGATACAAAACTCAAAAGAGAGAGATCTCCAATAAAGTACATCAGTGTACAAGCTCTCACTACAAAAATATCCTCACTACATCAGTCTCTCAAACTGTAAAATAAAGTACAACTCTATACCTCACAACAAAGGTCTCTCAACAGAGGAAAAAGAAGTAAACTAATCTACTGAAGCTCTCCTCTGAAGGGGTACCGCTACACTCCAACGACGGGTAGGGAACTAGCTCGCGACTCCCTCGCCTCGGTCAGAAGGATCAGCAACTGGAGCAACAGGAACAGGAGAAGAAGTTCCTGGGGAAAAAGACACCACGACGGGTGTGAGAACTACTTCCCACAGTAGTTCTCAGTGGGTGCCGTCAACAAGCCCAACGGTCTGCCCACCAAGTCTACTAGAGGCCAAAGATAACAATGCAATGAAATCTGAACAAGAAAAGCTGGAGCTACTCTACAGCTACCATGCCTCTATCTAGATACTCCAAAAAGTGGAACAGATGAAACTAAAAGAGTCCACTCGCACCCAAGGTGCTCAATAGACCCAATCGAACTGACTGCCTCATAGGGTCCAGTCAAGCCTGCGCCTGTCGACTAGGAACGCTCCTGCCCACTACCACACATCCACATGAGGACGGGATTTACGTGGGGCGTCCTGTCCTACTAACTCATCCCTCGCGCAAAACTGCCTCAACAGGCCAACCATCGTATCCATAGCGGCATCTCAGGACGCGACTCCAACTGAGTAGAACGGCGCGGCATAGAGTATCAAACATTGGCATATGCAGGCTAGTCAAAAACCACGCTCACTCTCAGAACGGTAGGACTCAAGATCCCCAAATACCTCGCACAACAGTCGGAGCACTCTCGACGACTCAGCTGCTCGGCTAACTCGAAACACGTGACACTAGCCTCTCCAACGGCTCGCAGCACAAGGCTCACTGGCTGGAGATACTCCACAGCCAGGAACGACCCATAACTCAGGGTAACAAAACAGGTCGGACAACACTCAACGACCTGGGACCACCGCCAACCCCAACGGTTCCCAACAAGACGGACCGGAAGATACTCGACGGCCCGGGACTGCCGTCTGCGCGTCGGCTCCCTCCACGACGGCACAACAGGGAAACAAGACCTCCCGGGACTACCGTTTACCCAAACGGCTCCCGGCACAGATAAGCAACCCAGTACAACTACCAGACTCCACTCTGCTCCCAGGCAAGAGTGTAAAAGCATCCCACACTAAAAGCAAGTCCCGACCTCTCGGCCCACTACCCGGGCGAGAAAACACTATGTCAGGGATGAAGGAACAGTGTGGATGTCTAAGCATAAATAACCCTAGCCCAAGTGAGGGTTTTCTACTAGTCTGGTTACACATACAACATATGACGGGGGTGCTAGGTCAAGTTCCAAGATAACTACATTAACAGATAATAAAGGGATAGCCATTCCAACAATCTAGCATGCTACACAAGGAAATAAACTATCATGCATAGTCCTACATCAATAGAATTAATGTACATTCCATAAAACATGGAGATAAGGCCACCCACCTCGATTTGCCACCAATTGCTCGTAGACACTTGCAATTGGCCTCCACGCGATCCGCACGCAAAACGGGGCACGCCGTCGGAGTCCGCACGCAAAACGGAGCACGCCGCCGGAGTCCGCACGCAAAACGGAGCACGCTGCCGGAGTCCGCACCAAAAACAGAGTCTGCACGAGAAACGGTGCACGGCGCCGGAGTCCGCACGCAAAACGGTGCAGGTGCCGGAATCCGCACGCAAAACGGAGTCCGCACGCAAAATGGTGCACGATGCCGGAGTCAGCAAGCAAAACGGTGCACGGTGCCCAACACAGAAAGGAGCAAGAAGGTCAGTTACAGTCTAAAAGATCGCCCCAAAACTGTACAAAAATACAGTAAAACCAACACACGGGACCTACCCGACCGCGCCGCCGCCGCCGCAACGCCCCCATCGGAAGCCTCGCGCGCTCCACGAGGCCCGCGACGCGAAACGCCATCTCCCACACTCTCCTCCCTCACTCTCCCCGTCGCTCGGTTGGAGAAGAAAACGAAGAAGGAAAAGAGGTCGCTTGCGGGGAGGAAGAAGGAGAAGAAGAAGAGAAAGGGAGAGAGAGGCGGGTCCACGGTGCACCGGCCGGTCCACCGCACCCGCCCGGGTGCACCAGGCCCAGGCAAGGAGGCGCGCGGCCACGTGGCCGCATCCCCGCACGCCACGTGGGCGCGCAGCTCACGCGCCACACGGGCGCGTGACACGCTGCCGCCCGCAGGCGCGGGACACGGGCGCGTGACACGGGCGCGCCCACGTGCTCCCGCGCGGGCGCCAACGGGGGGCCGCCACGTGGCGGCCCCTGCGCTGACACGCGCAGGCGCGCGTTCCCAACGCGCGCCAGCTGCGCGCCTTGAGCCGCCTCGGGATCCACGCTGTCGCCTCGCCTCGGGAAACGTGTCGCGCCGCCTCGAAAAACGTGTAAAATATCCGGGCTCCAAAACAAACAAGTAAATAGTCCATTCTTAGCGATTTCGCGCGCTGAATCCAAAAACGATGTCCATTTCTCCAAATTCTCACCCGAAAATTTGCCGAATGCCCACTCGATCCGATTTTCGTGCCGGGTCCATTTTTAAAGTCCGATTTGCCCAATTCCAACTCTAAAAATTCCCGAAGGCGACCGGAGAGGTAAACTTTTATCCGGACTTCACCCGGAGTCTAATTTTGACATCTGATTCGCGCGAAATCACTTCTAAACACCCGACGGGTCCTCCAACATCCCACGGGGTCTCAATTTAAGCCCGAAGTCCACCACTTGTGTCCAAAATGCGCGCAACCCACACAGGCCTCCAGTGATGCAAGAAAATCCCAAATTGCATCACAAATCCATTTCTGGGCCCCCAACACGCGCACCAACACCCCCAACGGCGACCGAAAGCTGCCCAACAACCAGCAACCCTGCGCGGGGGATTCCGGGACCTCACAGTTTGTGCTGTTGATGTTGATGTTGAGGGTCTGCGTCTGCGAGGAGGTGAAGGAGGCTCATCTTGTTTTGTTGAGAGTGACTTCACGATAGTTGTATCGTTGATTGTTCCCAAGCTATGCATATAAGCCGATGATGAAATATCGACTTTGAATTTCTTCAAAATGCGCATAATTATAACTAGGTAGGGAAGCCGCTCTGTGGGATGCGCATGTTCTACATACCGCGTCATCCTTGACCAAATGAGAAATGGAATGTTTAAGTTTGATCCCATAGCCGCTGTGGGATTTCCAAGAAGATAAAGAAATAACATCCTATCCCATCTAAGAATTTTTGTTTGCATGTTAGGAAGAATGTTGTAGCAAACAATAAAATTCAAAAAGCGATACTCCGGTCGAAGTTCTTTTGAAAAGACTGAGTTCCCCGTCGACCGAGTATCTGGAAGACAGATTCCATCCACAACCACTCTCCATGAGGTGGTAGAGAAGGTTTGACTTTTCATGTAATGAGCTCCTTCAACCCGTGCCTTCATCCCTAACACCTCTCCAATCAATTGAGGTGTGACCTTAATCTTAACATTTCTAACCATTGTTAGAAATTCTCGATGTCCGTCCTCTTGATTAACTAACATTGATGCATTCTGATAAAACATCCTCACCGAGTGAAGACAATATCCAGTAGGTTCAGGAAAATGACAAATGGGGACAAGTCCCGCATAGTCAAAAAGAGTGCCAAAAAGTGCAGATCGCTCCTTCAGAGCTTTGACATTGACATGTCTCTCACCAATGCATTCCCTCTTTTCGAAGTCCTTAATTCTTTCTGAGCTTATAAAGTCTTGTGGAGGAGGCTGGCTGGCTAGTGGCTCTTCAATTGAAATTCCTTGAGCACTCCCTCTTTTACGTGCAACGCTCTTCCTTTTTGTTTTAAGAGGAGTTTCTTCCATTGGAGCTTTGCCATTTTCTGCGGCAGTTGGCGGGGTCTTTGCCTTTGAAGATGCAGTAGGGGCTTTCCCCTTTGAATCAGTAGGAGCAGTCGCTTCTACCAACAGCTCATCCCAGTCAATTGATTCAGTCTCAGATTCCGTCTCGGAATCATCCCTAATTTTCCTCGTCTTCTTAGCCCTCTTAGGCTTGTTTGTAGATCTAGTGTGAACCATAGCAGCCAGAAGAAAGATTACCCAAGTGATCACCATCTCTGCTATTTCTTGTGAATGAGAGAATCCTGCGAGCAACAACTCAAGAACACAAAAAAATTATTTATTTTCAAAATTTTGAAAAATTGTACCTAAACAATCATAATCATGTAGAGAGACTAGGAATCAAATTAGTTTTGCAAAAGAAATTTTAAAAATAGATCAATCCCATGATTTTCAAAAATTCCTATTATATGCCCTAAAACCGAATTTTCAGAAATCGAAGCCTAAAAATCCGTTAATCAAGAGAGTAACAAGCATATAATCAAAACTAATCTACTCAGAGTTCTTATTTCAAAAAAAATTTGATCAAAAACCAATCTCAAACGAAAAAGATACATGATTTCATCCACGTTTTGAGCACAAAGAGAAAAACTATGAAACACCGAAATTTTGATCAAGAAAACTCACTTTGATTCGAAGAACTCAATTAGAAAGGCTCCAAATTGAATGATTTCTAGAGAGAGAAGCTCTGGAGACTTGGAAACAAAAGATTGAGATGAAGTAAAATCAAAAACCCTTTTGTTTCATATAAACCCTAGCCGCGGTCCGGAACGCCCTATGAATGCAGTCCGGAACGGCTTCCAGCAGGAAATTCCTGCGTTCGGGATCCGGAACGGATGATCCGGTCCGGATCGCCTCCAAACTTTTTCTTCAGAAAAATTTAGGAAAATTCCAGAAAATCCAGAAAAAGTATGTAAGCACTTTTGCATGTCAACTTTAAACAAAAATCATCATTTCATATCAAAAGAAATAGATTATGCAAAATCTATAAATAATATCCAAGTAATGAAATGAGAATTTATGAACATTAAATCCCTTAAAGTTGAACAAGTTCAATCACATCTAACTTGATCTTATGAGTAATGCGTTTATCAAATCATTAATCTTGCAAAGAAAATGAAGTACCAAGATCAATAGATATTTGAAATCCCAGATAAGTTAGATAATATATCTAGTCAATTTATTGTAAGGAGTGGCTCTATGAGCATCTTTTAATAAAATTCCCACCTTATACCAACCTTGGAATTTGACAGGGTCAAGTATTCCAAAAAGCATTTTATCTAATCAACTTGAAAAACCATGCTTGGTATACATGTGGTAGCTGCACACAGTACTCGGACGACCGAGGTGGTAGCTCTTTCCTCCATGTGGTGGTAGTTTTCACACTCCTCATTGGGATGTAACTCTTTCCACATCTTTTGAGCATATCAATATAAATGAACTCCCCCTCAATTGGCTATCAATTATTTAATATATAAAGTATTCAACCAAAAATTGATCTCGATTTCATACTCGACTCAATTGTCAAATAAGATAAAAACTAAACCAAGAGATCATTTGAGAGAGAAATTGACTTTGATCAAAACAAAGATGACTTAATTGACATAAATGATCATTGCATCAAATGAATTATTATGATATCCAAAGCATAATAAATTTCAAAATATATGAAAGGATGCAATTAAAGTCAATAATACTAATGCTCAATTAATGTTCTATGTCTAAGCATAGATAAGGAACAAAAACACAAAACAAAACCTAACCTAAGCAATGGTTTCAAAAAGAAGTTATTTCAAGGAAAGCATTCCTATTGCCTTACGCAAATGAATAAATCGTTTTTGATCCAAAGGTTTTGTTAAAATGTCAGCTAATTGATCCTCAGTTGAAATATAGGAAATTTGAAGTAAATTTGATTCAACTAGCTCTCTTAGAAAATGATATCTAAGTTCAATGTGTTTTGTTCTCGAGTGCAACACAGGATTTTTAGAAATATTTATAGCACTTGTGTTGTCACAAAGAATAGTTACCGAAGTTGCTGAAATTCGAAAGTCGCTCAACATGCTTTTCATCCAAATGAGTTGAGTTGAACAACTACCCGCTGAAATATATTCCGCTTCGGCAGTCGAGAGTGCTATGCAGTTTTGCTTTTTACTATGCCATGCAACAAGGCAATGACCAAGATAAAAATATGGACCACTCATACTTTTCCGATCATCCACAGATCCTGCCCAATCGGCATCTGAATATCCTATAATATCAAGCGTTGTTCCCATAGGATACCAAATTCCGAAGTTCAGTGTTCCTTTGACGTACCGGATGATCATTTTCACCGCTTTCAGGTGAACCTCCTTTGGTGCTGATTGATATCTCGCGCAGATCCCAACACTAAAGGATATGTCCGGGCGACTAGCCGTGAGGTAGAGTAGACTTCCAATCATGCTACGATAAAGCTTCTCGTCTACACTCTCACTAAGAGATTCACTTCCTAATCCCTTATTGCTAGTTCCCATTGGAGTTGGAAAATCTTTAGAGTTTTCTAAATCGAATTTCTTCACCAACTCCCTTGCATACTTGGATTGGCACAAATGGATGCCTTCATCATTTTGTTTCACTTGCAATCCAAGAAAGTATGTCAGTTCGCCCATCATAGACATCTCAAATTCGCTTTCCATGGTTTCAGCAAATTTAGAAGCATCATTGTCTCTAGTTGCACCAAATACAATGTCATCGACATAGATTTGTGCTACAATAAAATTATCCTGATAATGCTTCACAAAGAGAGTCCGGTCTGCTCCCCCTCGAGTATAGCCTTTTTCCAATAGGTGCTTTGTTAACCTTTCGTACCATGCTCACGGTGCTTGCTTTAGACCGTAAAGAGCCTTTTTCAAACGAAAAACATGGTTAGGTTGTTTATAGTCTACAAAACCTTTCGGTTGAGCCACATATACTTCCTCGTTTAAAAACCTATTTAAAAACGCGCTCTTAACGTCCATTTGAAAGAGTTTGATTTTAAAATGACAAGCAATCGCTAACAGTATACGAATCGACTCGAGTCGAGCAACCGGGGCGAACGTCTCGTCAAAGTCTATTCCTTCTATTTGTGAATAGCCCTGAGCAACTAGGCGTGCTTTGTTCCTGATGATGGTACCATCCTCATTTTTCTTATTCTTGAAAATCTATTTAGTACCAATCACATTGTGTTGCCTCGGTGGCTTTGTTAGTTCCCAGACTTTGTTTCTTTCGAACTGATGGAGCTCTTCCTGCATCGCTTCAATCCAGTAGTCATCTTGAAGAGCTTCATCAACGTTCTTTGGTTCTACCATGGAGACGTAACATGCGACTCCACAAACCAAGTGTCTCCGAGTCCTGACTCCTTCTCGTGGGTCTCCAATAATGTTTGATTCCGGATGATCCTTGGAGATCCGTAGCGTTTGAGGTAACGGAGTACTCGGAGGTACATGTGATGATTCCTGCATTTCAGATAAACTAGAAGAACCATTAGATGCATCAACTTTATCAAAAGAGTTATTATGAGAAGATGCATTTACAGGAGTATCATCATCTAGAGACATATCAGGGGTAGATTTATCAGATGCAAAATGGAAAGCTTCATCTACTTTAACATTTATAGATTCTACCATCATTTTAGATTCCAAGTTAAATACCCGATATGCTCTACTGTTTGTAGAATAACCCATGAAAATCCCTTCGTCACTTCGAGAGTCGAATTTACTAAGATTTTCGCGATCACGCAAAATATAACAACGACTCCCAAAGATACGAAAATATTTGATATTCGGTTTTCTACAGAACCACAGCTCATATGGTGTATTTAAAGTTCCCGGGCGCAAATACACTCGATTAATTACATAGACAACGGTGTTCACAGCTTCAACCCAAAAATGTAACGGGAGTTTCCGGCTATGAAGCATCACACGCACCATCTCTTGAACAACCCTGTTTTTGCGCTCGACTACACCATTCTGCTGAGGTGTATAGGGTGCTGAGAATTCATGTTTTATGCCATTGGAAGTGCAAAAATCAATGAATTTAGAATTAATGAATTCTCCACCTCTATCACTTCGAACACGAACGATCTTTTCATTTCTTTCAATCATAATACGATGACAAACCTCATGAAAAGAGTCGAAAGTATCCGCTTTCTCTTTTAAAAATATTATCCATGAATATCTAGAGAAATCATCAACCAAAAGAAAAATATACCATTTACCTCCCAAAGATGGTTGACGAGTCGGCCCCATTAAGTCCATGTGCAGTAATTCCAAGGGCCGATTGGTACCAACGTGGTTCAAGTTCTTGTGTGCAACCCTTGATTGTTTTCCCTTTTGACAACCTCCACACACAATGTTATCTTTAAAAGAAAGTTTAGGAACCCCCTTAACCACGTCTTTATTTGAAATCCTTGCTAGTTCTTTAAAATTTATGTGACCTAGTCTTTCATGCCAGAGAGTTTCATTATCTAAAGAAACTAGGTTACAATTTTCAGAAATTTTGTTTGAAACAACATAGCAATTATTTTCTGACCTAACCCCTTTCAAAAAGAATACATGGTCCTTATCAGTTACAATACATTCTACAGAAGAAAAATTAACTGAGAAACCATTGTCACAAAGTTGACATATACTAATGAGGTTAGTCTTTAGGCCTTCAACAAATAAGACATTGTTCAAAACCGGGCCTTCTGGAATAGCGATTGTTCCTTTTCCGACAATTTTAGAAGAACGACCGTCTCCGAAAACAACATGTCCTCCAGAGATTTTCTCTAAAGTTTGAATACTGTTTTTGTCACCGGTCATGTGACAGGAACATCCACTATCCAGATACCAAGACGAGTTGTCATAAGCGTGTAGAGAAGTATGAACAACAAGACAAGGGAAGATTTCACCTTTGCGTACCCAAACCTTTTGAGTTTTGGAGTACGTCGGCAATGATTGTGAAGTTATTCTCCTAGGTGAAAGCGTCTTGATTGATCCATCGCTTTTCCTTGACGTCGTCGTCTTGTTTGATGTACTACCAATATTCTTTCCTTTTGAAAGATCCTTCTTTGATTTCCGGGGAGTGAACTCATTGGTAGTAGTTGCAAGAGGTGCTTGATGTGATCTTTTCGCTCCAATCTTGCAATTTCTTCTTATGTGCCCTGCATAACCACAACGAAAACATACCTTTGTACTTGACGATCCTGAAGTAAGTGAAGTAAGGTTGTTGTCGTTGATTGCAGTGATTTCCGTCGTCGGAGGAGGAGTTACCGACTGGGGCACAAAAACTGTCCCAATCGAACTAGAATTGTCTTCAGTTCGATTGTATCCAAGGCCGAAACGGTTTATTTGACCAAGACCAAGCATCTTGTCCAACTTGCTCCTTCCAGAAGAAAATCTCTTTAAATCATCTTTAAGTTGGAAAATGGTCTTCGTCATTTCCATTTTTTCCTGTCGGGCCTCGGAGTAGAGTTTCAAGAAGTAACCAGCTTTATCAACCATTTTTACATGTTCCTTCTCGAAATGCTCATTTTTCTCTTGAAGTGAAACATTTGCTTTTATCAGGTTATCCCTTTCCACTTCAAGACCGGTCGAGAGAGAAGTTGCTCTTTTTACTTCTTCTTCGAGATCCTGCAATCTCCCTCTCAACCCCTTGTTTTGCTTTGCCAGTTTCTTTGAATCCCTCAAAAGTTTGTGATAGGCAATAGCAAAATCTTCACCTTCAGAGTTACTCGATTCGTCGTCCGTTGCATTCTTTTCAACTTGGGAGGAGTTGGACAATGAATCGGATGTACTTGCCATTAAGCACATGAAGGGTGAAGATGTGGACGCGTGGAACGCCGTTGCGTTATTTTCTTCATCACTTGAAGATGACTCATTTGACGTTGAGGTGTCATCCCAAGTGACGGCTTGCATCGCTTTCTTCTTTGACGGATTCTTATTGGGACACTCCGTTGAGATATGGCCGTACCCTCGGCACTTGAAGCATTGGACTTGTCCCTCTGAGCTTTTCTTATCCTTTGAAAAACTCTCTTGCTTTCTTGACTTGTGGCTTGAAAAACCTTTGCCTTTCTTCGACTTTACGAAGGATGAGGTTTTACTTGAATTACCCCTTCAAAAGTTTCGGCGAAATTTTCTCGTCAAGAGAGCAAGTTGCTTCTCAAAGTCCTCCATAGATAGGTTCTCATCATCATCTGAGGAGGAAGAATCCGCGTCTTCTTCTTTTGTTGTTTTCAACGCAAAACCTGAAGACTTAGAAGTAGATGCTTTTCCAGAAGAATAGTTAGTAGGAAATGTTATTTCATATGTTTGTAATGAACCAACTAATTCTTCTACACGGATTTCGTCCCGGTGTTTAATAGTTTCAATGGCCGTAACCTTGGAACGAAATCTTTCAGGAAGAGTCCTTAAAATCTTTCTTACTATTTTAAATTCTGGAATTTTCTCTCCCAAGTTAGCACATGTGTTTACGATGTCTTCTAATCGTGTATAGTAATCTGTGAAAGATTCATTTTCTGCCATAAAAATAGATTCAAACTTGCTCGTAAGCATTTGCAGCTTTTGAATCTTCACAAGGTTAGTTCCCTCATGTGTAACTTGAAGAACATCGCAGATTTCTTTCGCAGTCTCACATGCCGAGAAGCGAGAGAACTCAGTTTGAGACAAAGCGTTAAATAAGGCGTTAATTCCTTTGCCATTGTAAGAAGATGAGTCAATCTCTTCCTTGGTCCATTTCGACCTATGTTTGATGGTGTGAATATCAACAAAAACTTCAGTTGGATTTGACCATCCTAACTCGATAGATTGCCACACCCGTTCGTCGATGGAAATTAAAAAGGCTTTCATCCGTACTTTCCAGTAGGCATAGTTTGTTCTATCGAAGAACGGGGGTCTGTTGATGTTTCCACCTTCAACCATTGTTTACAACCCTATTCCCGCTCTGATACCAATTGTTGGGTCACCTCTATAATAAGGATCTAAATAGGGGAAAAACCACCTAGAGGGTGGGTGAATAGTTGTAAACGATAAACACTCAAAAATCTTTGCGCAATAAAAACCCAATGCGGAAATGAAAATAACACGCAAAATTTTTACGTGGAAAACTCCAAAACCAGGAGTAAAAAACCACGGGACCGATAACACGGTGAAATCAACTAAGATTATAACACGTACAAAGGTGATCTAACGCACTCCCAGACGACTCATCCTTTTTCCATACGCTCCGAGTTGATCTTCTCCGCTTGCTCCGCAACGCGCCTCGAATCCACGATTTGCGTCCAACGCCGAATCCACGGCGTCCAACGTCGAGTCCACGACGTCTGACTGAATCCACGGTCTTCACCAAGTAGCACGTCTCAAATCCACGAACGTACCTCACTCCGAATCCACGAGAGTGGTAGCACCTTGAATCCACAAGGCCACGCGAGTCCACGCGCCGATTTGGGAAAATCGTTGTTTTTGGGTGGTGATAATCCGCCGAATACTTAGATCAAAGATAGATCGGAAATACCATCTAAGTATTCATTAATTTGATTCTACTCAAAATCTGAGTAAGAAAACCTAGAATCAAATTAATTAATATAGATGAAGAAACATAGAATTAAATATAGTTATTTCCTTTCTTCTCTATATGTGGATATCTCTTTTTCGACCGTATTTTGGATTACCCTAAAAAATGAATCGTAGGGTTTATTTATAGGTTAGAAACCATTGGAAGAGGATAAGAATCAAAAACTAACCTTATCTGGAATTTTTCAGGACGACGGTTCGGACTAGAATAATGCGGTCTGGACTGTCGTAGCTAAATAGACTATTTCCAGAAAAACACACGTTCGGGGTCCGGACTGAAGATCCACGGTCTGGACTGTTCATGCAATTTCTGCAAACTCGACGTTCGGGGTCCGGACTGAAGATCCACGGTCCGGACTGTTCATGCAGTTTCTGCAAAATCCACGTTCGGGGTCCGGACTGAACCGATGTGTTCCGGACTGGATTTGCGCATGAACTACCCTATGTTCCGGGTCCGGACTGTAGACACCTGATCCGGATCCTGAACATATAACATGTCCAGTTTTTTGATTTTTATGCGATTAAAAATCCATCCAAGTGTTTCTACACTATTAGAGATATTCGGATCACCAAAATTATTTAGTTAAACGTACCTGATCCGTTTGAATTCTTCTTACTTGAGATTGAGGTATATGATCCACACTTCTTCATCTTCAATCTTCAAGACTTAACCATTTTCACGAAATACGCCAAAACAAATTCCTTAACACTAACCACAGAACCTTCCGAAGTCAAGTGCAAGCTCTCTCAACTAGACAACCAACTTCTCCCCTCTTAGAAGTTGCCGCACTATCCTCAAGTGCTCCCCAAGCTCTAAGCCACTTCGGAAATAAATCCAAATATCCACGACGGGGTCCGGCTGCCAACCCGTCCAAACACAGCTGGCATTAGTCATTCTACTTGACCGCGTTGTAACTCATCATGCCCCTACCTGCTCTTGAACACTATCTGGGCACAGCCCTCGGCTATTAGGCTCCATAAAGCTACCACTCTCACAAAGGCATCTGCCGAAAAACAAACCAAACCTGTCTGTGCTCAAACCATCATAGAACCCTCACCGCTGTGCACTCACAACGTGGCATCACTGCCGAGTCCCAACGGTATGGCATCAACACCATGAATCAACGGCGTGGCATCCTACTCAAGTATCAATCTCTCAGATCCTCACTGTCGTATTCCCATGACGTGGTACTGGGTCACATAGACCCCTCAATCCAACAGAACCCGCAACTGCGCTATCAGCTCTCTGTCTCACGGGTGATACTCCAAGAGGTGCTATCGAAGTCGGCGCAGTTCCGAAACTATGTCGACCACTATCTCGATCTCAATCTCACTAGAAGGCGGCTTCAATATCAGCTCAGGTAGAAACACGCCCGGGATCACACGGCAATTAAGATATCTTTTAGTCCCGGTGCCGCCGCAGGCGTCTCTTCCACAGTTGCCAGCAAAGCGATATGACCACGACTCAACCATCGTCGTGCTCTAGCAACCTCTATAAACTCACTCCTCCTGACCAGGTCCACGGAGGGTCATTGTCCTCTCTCGACGATCCAGGGTAGCATAACATTGGGATAACCAATCCCAATCCATCCTCATATCAACATCTCCAAGCTGGTGTAGGCCTAACAACTCAGAGGATCAAATCCAAAGTCCAACTGCACTGGGCAGGACTAGTAACACTCATCCACTAGATGCTAGCGGCCATCATTCTATTTGCCTCGGCGTCACGGCTCCATCAGCCTATCGGTAAGTCGGATGAACCTCTTCATCTTGAAGGGGTAGTGGGGGTGCCGTCACAAGCGGCAAGACCATGAGCACTACTCTGGGACACTCTGCCTGAAAATGTCCTGGCTATCCACATAAAAGGCATCGCCCCTTCTGAGGTCACTCTATGGCGATGAATGCGGCCCACCGCAAATGACATACTCATCCTGTCACTACACTAGTGCCTCGACTGTCGAGAACCTCCTGGTCTCTGTCTCCTCTAAGACTCATGATCCTGTGACTGGAATCACGGCAACCTCGATCCACTCGACTGTCCCAAGAATCCGACGATGCTGGACGTCACTCTCAGGAGCTAGTCCCTCGCTCTTCGTCCCTCTTGGACGTGATCACTGATCCTCGATCAATCCATCGGTATGCACAATCGCTGCATCTAAAGTCGGCGCTCGCCGAGAGTGCCCCAGGTGATAGATATCCCGATGCAGTCCCCTCGCAAACATACTCCTGAAGAGGTCAACTCCCCCGCCACAAGTATCTCAAATCCCCTTTCCAGTTTCCGCTTTACACTGTCGGGCAGAAAGCCCTAAACAGCAAAGCACGAAACCTGCTCCAGGTCATCCACTACGCTCCCGGTGTCCAACGGGACGAACTCGACGCCACCAACTCTCGGCATCCCTATCCGAAAGTGAGCAACCAAGTGCACCTGATAATTTTCCTGGATGAACAAATGTCACGCCCCGGGGTCGAAACTGCGACCCGGGTTCGCCAACAGATCCGCCACCTATGCCAAACTCCGCATAGGCGAAGCGTCCTACCTGCAAGAAGAAGGATACTACAGCTAACAGATATCAGAGCTAAAAATAAAATAATCTACTGTAAAATAAAATCAACCACTGTACAACTGGAAATAAAGATACAATGTCCATCTCCCAAATACGATCATATACAAAGTCCTCTAATACAAAACTCAGAACTCAACAGGGAGATATCTCCAGTAAATACATCAGTGTACAGGCTCTCAATACATAAAATGTCCTCACTACATCAGTCTCTCAAAAGAGGAAAAGTAACTAATCTACTGAAGATCTCCTCTGAAGGGGTACATCTACTCTCTCTCTGGCAGACGACTGGTAGGGAACTAGCTCGCGACTCCCTCGCCACGGTCAGAAGGATCAGCAACAGGAGCAACAGGAACAGGAGTCCCTGGGGAAAAGACACCATGACGGGTGTGAGAGCTACATCCCACAGTAGTTCTCAGTGGGTGCCGCCAACAAGCCCAACAGTCTGCCCACTAAGTCTACTAGAGGCATAAAGTAACAATATAATACCGAAATGAAAGGGCTGGAAAAGCAACTCTACAGCTACTATGCCTCTATCTAGATGCTCAAAAAGTGGAACAGATGGAAACATGATGCATCTAGTAACTCTCAAGTATAGTCACCCAATCTCAATGACTGTCCCTCTTTGGTCCAGTCAAGCCTGCGCTCATCTACTGCCACTCATGCCCAAACAGGGCTTGGTCTTACGTAGGGTGTCCCTCAAGGACTATCTCAGTAACCACATCGCAGCCTCGTCAGGCTCGGTATCATCATCGCATTCGGAGTGTAGCTCGCGGGGAGCGACCCCGTGAACTCAAGTATCTCACAACTGGCATAAAACCTCAGTCTCAACAGGCTATAATCCACGATCAAATAGATCAAAAACACAGTGAACAGAGGACTCACACTCATGTCAAGGTTGGAGTAAACTCCACGACTCAATCTGAAGTGCTCACATAGAACCCCCAACGACACTAGTAAATCTCTAACAACTGATAGCACAAAGTTGCATCCACTACGAGATACTGTCTCAACAGGCCAAACAGGCCGAACATCGCATCCACTGCGAACAACTGCCTCAATAGGCCAGACATCGTGTCCACTGCGAACAACTGCCTCAACAGGCCAGACATCGCATCCACTGCGAACAACTGCCTCAACAGGCTAGACATCGCATCCACTGCGAATAACTTCCTCAACAGGCCAGACATCGCATCCACTGCGAACAACTGCCACAACAGGCCTCAATATCCCAACATGCACTCACAGACGGGATAAACTCCACAACGGACACAATGAAGGGTTCGGGAACCCCGAAAGACTAGAACCTACAACCCAAATCAAACAAGAACAGGCTCTAGGCATAGCCTCTCGTTGTCCTCGACCCAAAGAAAAGGAAGCCCTTAGAACCCAGACCACTCGAATCATCTCGAGTGGTTAAGTTTGTAGAAAAAGGTGACATTTCTTACTAAAAGCCATTTGCTCTGGAAGAAATCCATATTTAATGATTTTAGCTCTTTTTAGGAAAACAATTGAAAACAAGTTTTATATCCAAACCTCGAAGAGCTAATGCCTTCATCCAATCAAACAAGAACAGACTCAGGCGACCCTACGATGCTTGGAAGAAAACATTGGTTGACTAAAATCATGTGTGTGTCCAAAAAGGTTCTGGGTTCAAGGTCCTGCTGACACTGGTATACAACTGCCACTAACACAGTGGCGACAAATAAAACATCTCGGGACCGCCATTTACCCAAACGGCTCCCGCGACAGATAAACGATCAACTGCATCCACCAGTGTAACATGCATCACACACTAAAAGGAATCCCGACCTCTCGTCCCACTACCCGGGCGAGTAAAACACTATGTCTTGGAAGAAAAGAAGTGTGGATGTCTAAGCAGGATAATCCTGGCCCAAATTGGAGTTTTCTACTGGTCTGGTTACACATGCAACAGATTACGGGGGTGCTAGGTCAAGTTCCAAGATAACTATAATTTTACGGATAGTAGGAAACGAGAGCTCGCATGATCATCAAATAACTCTAGAATTATCAGCTATCACATTCTAGCATGCTACACAAGAATATCACTATCATGCATGGTCCTACTATAGCAGATTTAATGCACATTCCGTCAATCTTGGAGACAGGGCCACCCACCTTAAAACGCTAACTGTCCAAGGTTCCACAGCTGAAAACACCAGGAGCAATAACCTCCACTAATCCTCAACACCAACGGGTTCACAAACACCCGCAAATACCCCTGGGTACAACAAAAAGTCCAAGGTTACACTTTAAATCCACAAATTACCCAAATAAGTTACATTCCGAATTCAGCCACAAAGATGTCACTTTTTCAGCTGCAAATAATGCTCCAAAAATTCCAATAAAAACACCACGGGGATTCTCGCGTCGAGACCTTCGAAACGGGTGCCTGCACGTCCAATTTCGAGCCCCGTAGGCTGAGTTACAAATTCCACAGTACAGGCGCGCAAAATCTCACAACCACATAACTGTAAAACTCTGCACAATAAAAGGGGAAACAGTATACCTTTGGGCTAGCCTCAGAAAAATCCCAGAAAAATACGATGATAATCCTCGCAACGAGTAGATGCAAAAAGTGTACAGGCTCGTCTCGATCCGATGCTCGAGTGCGGAGACAAAATTCCGGCAAGGGGCTGCTGTCCAAAAACTACACCAGCAAACAGCGGCTTAGAAATGACTCGAAAACCATGCCATAAATTCTGAATCCAGCAAGATGATCAACACAAAAGTCGAAGACGTACCTCTCGTGAATCTAATGCCAAACAAATCGTCCAAAAATACTTTCGGAGTAGCTCTATGGACCTCTCAGACCGAAGTGCGACGATCACGAGCCTCCGATGAAAGTACGTCGTTCTGCGCTACGATGCCGAAGTCATCGACGCCGCGGCTCCCAAAAATTCCGAGCCTCCGCTAGAAGATGCGCAACACGAAGATCTCCAACTTTGCTGAAGGGTCCAAGGGCAGAGGGCTTCGGGAAAAGGGTCAAAAAGCCCGAGCAAAGGGCCTATTTATAGGCCCAACCCGAAAAATCCAACAATTTGGACTTTTGGCCCGGTCCGTTACTGTTCACGCCCGAAAACTCCACAGCCCGCCACGCGTCCACCCAAACAACATACAGCCATTTGGGCCAACGGCGCGGCGCCGCGTGGCCTAAGCTGGTGCCGACACGTGGCGCCCACGCGCGGGAGCCGGGGGTCAGCGCGCCCATGTCGCGCCCACGTCGCGCCCACGCGCGCCTGTCGGGCACGCAGCCCGAGGCAACCACTCCCCGCCCCGTGGACTTCGAGCACAACACCTCTCCAACCAAGAGCTGCCACATGTCCACCCCTAGTCCACCGTGCACCCGCGCCAAGTCCGTGGACCGCGCCTACAGCACCGGCCACTCACAAGATGCCACGTGGCCTGCCCCACGGTGTACGCCGGCCGCGTGGACCGAGCACCTGCCCGCGCGGCTGCCCGCGCCCGCGCGCCTGCCCGCGGCCGCTCCGCCGCCTGCCCGAGCACGCGCCGCCGCGCTCCGCCGCTGCCCGCCGCCGCCCGCCAGCGCCGGAACAGTACAAGCTGCCTCGAAATCCGTGTTTTCTCCTCCGGGCTCCGAAAAATACAAGTAAATAGTCCATCTTGACCGTTTTCGTGCGCTGAATCAAAATCCGATGTCTGTTTGGCCCAATTCCACTTTAAAATTCCTCAAAAATTCCCGGAAAAGTAAGCTTGATCCATTTTTCATGCCGGGTCAAATCCTTGGGTCCAATATGCGCGAAAACAACTCCAACACCCAACATGGGTCTCCAGAAGCCATAGATCCAATAGTAAACCAAACGTGGGAAATCCGGGCCCTGACACCCTCCCCTACTAAAAGAAAGTTTCATCCTCGAAACTAACACAACTCAAACCGGGAGTCTCCAAGCCAAAGGTAGGTATCCATCAACACCGTCTCCAGCTCCCAAGTCGCTACTCACTCCCAGTGATTACTCCTCAACAAAACAATAATCAGTACGGCATGGCCCGGTTGCGCAATTCTCTCATTACACGAGCCAGAATTCGCAACGGGCGTCCCTCGTACTTCCACACCCACAAATCTCAACTGGAGCGAGTCAATCACGGGCGAGGGGTCCAAAGCAAAACACCTCTGAGTTGAGACGTGGAAAACCTCAGGAACTCCAAAAAGCTGGGGCAAGGAAGATTAACCAAATCTACTCGTCCAAAACTACACGAAGTATGCCAACCCAACCAACAAGAAAGGTAAAGGCCCCACCAGCAGGAAAGTCATCAACCCCAACTCTCTATTTAAAAAACCACTGAAATTCATGAAAAGTCCGAAAATTCCAAAAAGACCAGTGCCTTCGCCCCAATCAAACAAGAATAGGTTCGGGCACCATCTCCATTTGTAGAGTAGACTTTCGAAGCTTTCGTCCTGTTCGTAAATTTCAGCATAAGGGCGAGAAAAAGGGAGAGAAGTGTTGATGTCGTTCCTGCTGTGGCTACGAAAACGGACGCTACGATCTATCCGTGACCCCTAGAGATACAACCTCTAGTTCTAATCGTCACCTACGCTCAACAGGTAGTACCTAACCCAAAACCGCTGAAGCTACTGCTACAGGAAGGATACCTCGGTGACCTGTAAATGATCTCCTGATGTCCACACGCGAAAAGGTCACAGTTCTCAATCCACAATCACTTGTTGCACGATACCGCACGAGCTGGTCCATCTCGTGTGCTCAAGCTGAGTCGTGGAGCTGTCACTGAACCGTCACACCTGCCGGTATAGTCCACGGTCTCACAGCACTGGACATGATCCACAAGCCTCCTCCAAGTGCACAACACCAACATGAACCTGTACCTCTAGTGCACATGGTAACAACTCTACCTCTAGTCCAAGCAGGAAAGCAAAAATACTCTGACTCAGACTGCTGTAACGAAATCGTGCTGGTCGATCTGTTCTCCATCCTCTAGCCTCTAGCTGACACTCTCGGGAAAGAAAGCTTCAAGAAGAATGCTGAAGAACTCCGCCCAAGTAAGCAGTTGGTCCCGGGCGGACCGATAGTCGCACTCGGCGCCACCAAGCCTCGGCAATGTGCTCCCTCAAGTTTGTCGTCAAAAGAACCTGAAACTGCTCCTCAACAAAAAGGGGTCTCAAGGAGTCGCTCCATCACTGTGATCCAAGACTCTGCCTCCAACGGCTCCAAGCTCAATCTTGCAAATCCGGGTGGATCAGGCTGCCGGGACTGGCTCCATCGATCAATGATGTCCCAAAGCACAACTATTATCCACAATCGACCCTGCCTCGGTGCCTCGGCACTACTCGTCGACACGGAGGGGGCTACTCGCTCAATCGGTGCCACAAGTACAACTGAAGATACCACTGCATAGGAAGGAAGTGCTAGAGGACACTCAGGCGGTACTGCAACTGGCTGTGCTCTCTGGTCCAACAGGCGCATCAAATGTTCCATGGCCTCCTCCTGGCATCGGACAGCCTCCGACATCTGTGCCATCTGGATCCATAACTCCTGGGTCTTACCCTGCTCTGATAGCTCTGCCTCCCACTGCTCGGGTTACTCATCAGATGCGGGATGTGCCCTCTTCACTATACGACGTCTCAGGGGCATCGTAGTCCACTGCACAATAACAAACATCAGGACACAACAACCATTCGACCCAATCCAGCGAAAGTCTAAGACATGTCATTCCTTCCATAGCATTATGTTGTCTGCAGCCAACATAATCGCTTAGGAGAATAAACATGCCAATCACTCATCCCATCCCATGGGAGAGGTATAAAACTCAATCAGGACTCTCGCTAAAAGTCACGACTCTCACGTAGTCATCCTAATGTCCAACCACAAGCCTAGGGTTTCTAAGTCCATAATGACCTACAACCTAGGCTCTGATACCACTCTAATCTGTCACGCCCCGGGGTCGAAACTGCGACCCGGGTTCGCCAACAGATCCGCCACCTATGCCAAACTCCGCATAGGTAAAGCGTCCTACCTGCAAGAAGAAGGATACTACAGCTAACAGATATCAGAGCTAAAAATAAAATAATCTGCTGTAAAATAAAATCAACCACTATACAACTGGAAATGAAGAAACAATGTCCATCTCCCAAATACGATCATATACAAAGTCCTCTAATACAAAACTCAGAACTCAACAGGGAGATATCTCCAGTAAATACATCAGTGTACAGGCTCTCAATACATAAAATGTCCTCACTACATCAGTCTCTCAAAAGAGGAAAAGTAACTAATCTACTGAAGATCTCCTCTGAAGGGGTACATCTACACTCTCTCTGGCAGACGACTGGTAGGGAACTAGCTCGCGACTCCCTCGCCACGGTTAGAAGGATCAGCAACAGGAGCAACAGGAACAGGAGTCCCTAGGGAAAAGACACCACGGCGGGTGTGAGAACTACATCCCGCAGTAGTTCTCAGTGGGTGCCGCCAACAAGCCCAACAGTCTGCCCACTAAGTCTACTAGAGGCATAAAGTAACAATATAACACCGAAATGAAAGGGCTGGAAAAGTAACTCTACAGCTACTATGCCTCTATCTAGATGCTCAAAAAGTGGAACATATGGAAACATGATGCATCTACTAACTCTCAAGTATAGTCACCCAATATCAATGACTGTCCCTCTTTGGTCCAGTCAAGCCTGCGCCCATCTACTGCCACTCATGCCCAAACAGGGCTTGGTCTTACGTAGGGTGTCCCTCAAGGATTATCTCAGTAACCACACCGCAGCCTCATCAGGCTCGGTATCATCATCGCATCCGGAGCGTAGCTCGCGGGGAACAGAGGACTAAAACCTCAGTCTCAGCAGGCTATAATCCACGATCAAATAGATTGGAAACACAGTGAACAGAGGACTCACACTCATGTCAAGGTTGGAGTAAACTCCACGACTCAATCTGAAGTGCTCACATAGAACCCCCAATGACACTAGTAAATCTCTAACAACTCATAGCACAAAGTTGCATCCACTAGGAGAAACTGTCTCAACAAGCCAAACAGGCCGAACATCGCATCCACTGCGAACAACTGCCTCAATAGGCCAGACATCGCATCCACTGCGAACAACTGCCTCAACAGGCCAGACATCGCATCCACTGCGAACAACTGCCTCAACAGGCCTCAATATCCCAACATGCAGACTCACTGACGGGATAAACTCCACAACGGACACAATGAAGGGTCCGGGAACCCCGAAAGACTAGAACCTACAACCTAAATCAAACAAGAACAGGCTCTAGGCATAGGCTCTCATTGTTCTCGACCCAAAGAAAATGCAGCCCTTAGAACCCAGACCACTCGAATCATCTCGAGTGGTTAAGTTTATAGAAAAAGGTGACGTTTCTTACTGAAAGCCATTTGCTCTAGAAGAAATCCATATTTAATGATTTTATCTATTTTTACGAAAACAATTGAAAACAAGTTTTATATCCAAACCTCGAAGAGCTAATGCCTTCGTCCAATCAAACAAGAACAGACTCAGGCGACCCTACGATGCTTGGAAGAAAACATTGGTTGACTAAAATCATGTGTGTGTCCAAAAAGGTTCTGGGTTCAAGGTCCTGCCGACACTGGTATACAACTGCCACTAACACAGTGGCGACAAATAAAACATCTCGGGACCGCCGTTTACCCAAACGGCTCCCGCGACAGATAAACGATCAACTGCATCCACCAGACTCCACTCTGCTCCTAAACACGAGTGTAACATGCATCACACACTAAAAGGAATCCCGACCTCTCGGCCCACTTCCCGGGCGAGTAAAACACTATGTCCAGGAAGAAAAGAAGTGTGGAAGTCTAAAGCAGAATAATCCTAGCCCAAATTGGAGTTTTCTACTGGTCTGGTTACACATGCAACAGATTACGGGGGTGCTAGGTCAAGTTCCAAGATAACTATAATTTTACGGACGGTAGGAAACGAGAGCTCACATGATCATCAAATAACTCTAGAATTATCAGCTATCACATTCTAGCATGCTACACAAGAATATCACTATCATGCATGGTACTACTATAGCAGATTTAATGCACATTCCATCAATCTTGGAGACAGGGCCACCCACCTGAAAACGCTAACTGTCCAAGGTTCCACAGCTGAAAACACTAGGAGCAATAACCTCCACTAATCCTCAACACCAACGGCTTCACAAACACCCGCAAATACCCCTGGGTACAAAAAAAGTCCAAGGTTACACTTTAAATCCACAAATTACCCAAATAAGTTACATTCTGAATTCAGCCACAAAGATGTCACTTTCACACCTGCAAATGATGCTCCAAAAATTTCAATAAAAATACCATGGCGATCCTCGTGTCGAGACCTTCAAAACGGGTGCCTGTACGTCCAATTTCGAGCCCCGTCGGCTGAGTTATAAATTCCACAGTACAGGCGCGCAAAATCTCACAACCACATAACTGTAAAACTCTGCACAGTAAAAGGGGAAACAGTATACCTTCGGGCAAGGCTCAGAAAAATCCCAGAAAAATATGATGATAATCCACGCGATGAGTAGATGCAAAAAGTGTATTGGCTCGTCTCGATCCGATGCTCGAGTGCGGAGATAAAATTCCGGCAAGGGGCTGCTGTCCAAAAACTCCACCAGCAAACAGCAGCTTAGAAATGTCTCGAAAACTGTGCCATAAATTCTGAATCCAGCAAGATGATCAACATGAAAGTCTAAGACGTACCTCTCTTGAGTCCAATTCCGTAGAAATCGTCCAAAAATACTGTCAGAGTAGCTCTGTGGACCTCTCAGACCGAAGTGCGACGATCACGAGCCTCCGATGAAAGTACGTTGTTATGCGCTACGATGCCGAATTCGTCGACGCCGTGGCTTCCAAAAATTCCGGGCCTCTGCAAGAAGATGCGCAACACGAAGATCTCCAACTTTGGTGAAGGGTCCAAGGGCAGAGGGTTTCGGGAAAAGGGCAAAAAGCCCGAGCAAAGGGGCTATTTATAGGCCCAGCCCGAAAAATCCAACAATTTAGACTTTTGGCCCAAATTTGGGCGCCCGAAACATTCGGGCTGCTACAGTAACGGGCCCGGCCCGTTACTGTTCACGCCCGAAAACTCCACAGCCCGCCACGCCTCCACCCAAATAGCATACAGCCATTTGGGCCAACGGCGCGGTGCCGCGTGGCCTAAGCTGGTGCCGACACGTGGCGCCCACGCGCGGGAGCCGCGGGTCAGTGCACCCACGTCACGCCCACGCGCGCCCACACGCGCCTGTCGGGCACGCAGCCCGAGGCAACCACTCGCCGCCCCATGGACCGTGAGCACAACACCTCTCCAACCAAGAGCTGTCGCGTGTCCACCCCCGGTCCACCGTGCACCCGCGCCAAGTTCGTGGACCGTGCCTACAGCACCGGCCACTCACAAGATGCCAGGTGGCCTGCCCCCACGGTGCACGCCGGCCGCGTGGACCGCGCGCCTGCCCGCGCCCGCGCGCCTGCCCGCGGCCGCTCCGCCGCCTGCCCGAGCCCGCGCCGCCGCGCTCCGCCGCTGCCCGCCGCCGCCCGCCGGCGCCGGAACAGTACATGCTGCCTCGAAATCCGTGTTTTCTCCTCCGGGCTCCGAAAAATACAAGTAAATATTCCATCTTGACCGTTTTCGCGCGCTGAATCCAAATCCGATGTCTGTTTCGCCCAATTTCACTTCTAAAATTCCTCAAAAATTCCCGAAAAAGTAAACTTGATCAATTTTTCATGCGGGGTCAAATCCTTGGGTCCAATATGCGCGAAAACAACTCCAACACCCAACATGGGTGTAGAGTCCTGGCGTTCCCTTGCCTTTGTATGCCTCCCTTTTATTTTTACGGGACTTAGGAAAACTTTTCACTATGTTTTTGCAATGGACTGGCCTGGACCGCGAGTATTTTTCTGCAATTGAGCTCGAAAAATGGAGGACGGCAAAGCGAACGGATTCGGTTTTCGATTTACGGATCTCCCGGAATGGGGTCAAAGCATTTTCTTTGAGTGGTGCATCGAAACCCGTGCTAAGTGGCTGGCATGCTTTTCGAGGAAATCGGACGGGAGATTATTTTATTTATTTGGTTGTACCTCGATCTTACGGTTTCCGTTTTGGGTCCTAATTGAATACTTTTCTTTCAATTGATTAAGGAGGGGTTGAAATTTGAAAATTTCTGGGCAGACCGTCGGGACGCGCGGGTATTATTAGGTGTTATAGCTCGCGAAACGGTGAACGGTGGCGCGATCGGATTTGAATTCCGACCCCGGGATCTCCCAGAATTTAATTTTGAAGTTTGGACCCCCTTTAGGCGCTCCGGGATCCGTGCGAGCGATTGACACGCTTTTCGAGACAATCTTAGCCGCCGATTGTTTTTAGGGTTTCCTTAAAACCGGGGGCCGTAGGGTTTTTCCTCCTTGGTTTTCTCTCTTGACGGCTAGGATTTAAGGCGGCGCTTTTAAGAAAGAAAAAGGGGAACCCCAATCCATATTTCCTCTCTGTTCAAGATGCGGCGCAGGAAACGAGACGAGAGATGGGGAGATGCCTTTCTGCGAGATTGATCGAGCGAGGAACGGGCGGCCCTCTTTCCTCCTTCTCCCCCACCGGCGAAAACATGGTGAGCGGTTCGGGTCTCCCCGGTTATTTTTTTCGATATTAGGTTTTCCTTTTGTTGTTGTCATGGGCAATACAAGGAGTTGAACGGGAGGCCGCCGCCGCCGTCGTTAAACGGGAGGCCGCCGCCGCCTTTGTCGTGTCCACGGCGTCGTCGCCACAGTCGCCGGGGTCGCGGGGTCGCAACCGGAGCCGCGGGGGGCAAAGAGGGGGGCTACTGTTCATCCCTGTACGGCCGACTGCTGCGCGGTCCACGGGGCGCGACGTGCACCCGGCGTACGACTCCGGGCCCAGGGGGCGCGGACCCGGCGCACGAATGCGTGCGCCAGGCCGCGCGGTGCACAGGGCCCGGCGTGCACCCGGTGCAAAGCTTCCGGACCCCGGGGGCGCGGACCCGGCGCACGAATGCGTGCGCCAGGTCGCGCGGTCCACCGGTCGGGCGTGCACTCGCTGCACAGCTTCCGGACCCCGAGGGCGCGAACCCGGCGCACGAATGCGTCCGCCAGGACGCGCGGTCCACCGGTCGGGCGTGCACGCGGTGTACGCCTTCGCAGCCCCACCGCGTGGACCCGGCGCACGCCTCAGCCCGTGCGCGGCCCGGCCCAAGCCGCAACGGCGCACCGCAGTGGCGTGCGCCCGGTCTGCGGCCGCTGGCACTGTAGCCGTGAGCCCGGTCCGCGATGCAGGCTGTGCTCCAGCGGCTCACCATGCGGTGCACCTGGTCTGTGCCGCCGCCGCTCCCTGTCGTGGACCCGGTCCACGCCTGGACCCGTGCACCAGACTGCAGCCGGAGAGTCCGGAAGCTCCGTTTTTGGCCCGTTTCGCCCCATTTTTGAGTGTTTTTGATCACGACGATGTTTTTAACATTCTTCCTTGCTATAACTTTTTTGAGCACAGGGTGGGAGTGTTTTAACTGGAATTTTCCGCACACCTTTTTCTCCTTCGCGCTCCAGGTGGGTACCCCTTGGAATATCTTTGTGCATGTTTCCGTTATTGTCATTTATATCTTGTAAGGGGTGACGTGGACCTCCGGGTTTAATGAACGTCGTGGTGGGAGACTAGATGGGCAGATTGCCCCTCCGAACAACAGTAGGATTGTTCGGAGCATGCGAGCGATGAGGACGACGAACAGTGTGACCAGTCGGACGTTGAAAGGTGGGTTCCTTCCCCGACAGTTATTGAGTCGGGAAACGAGGACAAGTGGTAAGAACAAAGGTTTGACACGTAAAAAGGGTACTAACCCCATTTATGCTTACGTTTTTATTATCACCACGTTTATGGCGACTAAGGGTCGCTATGCTCGACGACACACCATAATTTGGGAGATGGCCGAGGCAGGTGCTCGGTCTGGTTTATCGAGGTGGGTGCTCGGTTTGATTAACCGAGGTTGGTGCTCGGTCGAGGCTCTTGTTTTGCTACACGCACACCGGCGGTTTGGCTACCGCAAGGGTGTGCTTTTCTGGAAAAGTGGTACGTTGACCCGTGTACCCCACGTGATGGTGACGTTAGGAATGGGGGCCCCAGTGGGTGGGGGGTGTGAGCGGTGATGCCGAGGTGGGTGCTCGGCGGCCGAGGCAGGTGCTCGGCAGGGGTTCCGAGGCAGGTGCTCGATGTGGTTGCCGGGGGGGTGCCCGGTTTTGTTTGCACAAGGTTCTGCATTGTATTGTTTGCACGGGGTTCTGCATTGTATTGTTTGCACGGAGTTCTGCATTGTATTGTTTGCACGGGGTTCTGCATTGTATGGTTTGCACAGGGTGCTTCATTGTTGATTGCTCGGGTTTTTATCGTGGTTTGCCTTACTTTAGCCCTTATTGCTTTTATTACTGTTTCTGGCCACTGACTCCCCACTCCGTGACAGGTTCACCCAGTCCGTCCAGGGTCGAGCGCTAGGTCGTTGGTGAGGCCACGTGAGCGATCTTCTGGCCCTTATGGGCTACAGTACGGTACACTTAGGGGCTACAGTACGGTATACTTTACCTTCTTTGTTCATTTCATTACGCATTGTAGCTAGTTGTGGATCGCGATACCCCCGTGGGATCGATGTGGATGTTGGGCTACTCGATAGCTCCTTTGGATACGTGTTTTGTTCCTTAGCTTGGCCGCTTTTAAACTACAAATGAGGAACAAGGGAAGCTGTTTTGAAAATAGGGGTGCCGTTTGGGCACCGTTTACAAATTCTGTGGACTTATGTGGTTTCGAAAATAGTTTTAGTAAAACCTGATGTCGGGTGGGCATCGCTTTCAAAACCCTGTGGTTTTATCCTTTCGAAAATAGCCGGCCTCTTTGTTACTTGTGGAAACTGGTTGATTATCGTCGAAAATTTGTTATGTGTGATTGGCAATCGGTCTAGTGTGGTTAAAGGCGTGTTGTGTGAACTTCGTAATCAGGACGCCGTGCATATGCAAAGGAGACTCTGCTTGGTTGCAGAGTGAATTTGTATATGCGGCGGGTCTGGGCACGCACCGGGGGAGAGTTGTTTCAAAAAAAAAAAAAAAAAAATGTAGAAATTTGGGAGCATCGGCGGTTTCCCTTCCGCGCGTGAAAAACCCCCGGGGCGTGACATGTAGAGTCCTGGCGTTCCAATGCCTTTGCATACCTTCTTTTTATGACGGGATTGTTAGGGAGACTCTTCACTGTGTTTTCTGCAATGGACTGGCCTAGACCGCGAGTATTTTTCTACGATTGAGCTCGGAAAACGGAGGACGGCAAAGCGAACGGATTCGGATTCCGATTTACGGACCTCCCGGAATGGGGGTCAAAGCGTTTGCCTTTGTGTGGTGCATCGGAATCTGTGCTAAGTGGCCGGCATGCTTTTCGAGGCGATCGGACGGGATCCTGCTGTGATCGGACTTTTCATCTTGTTATGTCAGTGGGTTATTTTATCTTTTGGGTGGTACCTCAACCTTTCAGTTTTTTTTGTTTTGGGTCCTAATTTTACATTTTCGGCTGTTAGGGAGGGGGGTCGAAATTCGAGAACTTTTGGGCTGATCGTCGGGGTTTGCGGGTATTTTTAGGTGGTAGAGCTCGCAAAACGGTGAACGGCGGCGCGATCGGATTTGAATTCCGACCCCGGAATCTCTCAGAATTTAATTTTGAAGTTTGGACCCCTTTTAGGCGCTCCGAGATTCGTGCGAGCGATTGACACGCTTTTCGAGATAATCTTAGCCGCCGGTTTTTGTTCCGGTTATTTTAGGGTTTCTTTAAAGCCGGGGGCCGTAGGGTTTTTCCTCCTGGGTTTTCCTCTTGACGGCTAGGGTTTAAGGCAGCGCTTTTAAGAAAAAAAGGGGAACCCCAACCCATATTTTCTCTCGTTTCAACCGTGGGCGTGAGGAACCGAGGCGACGAGACGGGGAGAAGGAAGGAAGACCGCACTGCGGAACCCGGCGAGCGAGAGCGGGACGATCCTCTTTCTTCCTCCGGCGAAAACAAGGTGAGCGGTTCGGGTCTTCCCGGTTTTTCGGTATGAGGTTTTCGTTGGTCGTTGTCATGGGCAATACGAGGTGTTGAACGGGAGGCCGCCGCCGCCGTCATTAAACGGGAGGCCGCCGCCGCCGTTGTCGTGTCCACGGGGTCGCCGCCGCAGTCGCCGGGGTCGCGGGGTCGCAACCGGAGCCGCGGGGGGGCGAAAGGCGGCTACTGTTCATCCCGGTACGGCCGAGGCCGCTGCGCGGTCCACGGGGCGTGGCGTGCACCCGGCGTACGACTCCCGGGCCCAGGGGGCGTGGACCCGGCGCACGAATGCGTGCGCCAGGCCGCGCGGTCCACAGGGCCCGGCGTGCACCCGGCGCACAGCTTCCGGACCTAGGGGTGCGGACCCGGCGCACGAATGCGTGCGCCAGGTCGCGCGGTCCACCGGTCGGGCGTGCACCCGGTGTACGCCTTCACAGCCCCACCACGTGGACCCGGCGCGCGCCTCAGCCCGTGCGCCCGGTCTGCGACCGCAGGCACTGTAGCCGTGAACCCGGTCCGTGACGCAGGCTGCGCTCCAGCGGCTCACCGTGCGGTGCACCCGGTCTGTGCCGCCGCCGCTTCCTGTCGTGGACCATGGGGATCTGTCGACTGCTTGGAAAAGTCAGAGAGGAGGGAGTGCTACCCAGATTTACTCGTTGGGGACCAGGATTAAGTTTCTAGGACGAAACTTCTTTTAAGTGGTGAGTGATGTAGAGTCCTGGCATTCCCTTGCCCTTGTATGCCTCCCTTTTATTTTGACGGGACTTAGGAAAACTTTTCACTATGTTTCTGCAATGGACTAGCCTGGACCGCGAGTATTTTTCTGCGATTGAGCTCGAAAAACGGAGGACGGCAAAGCGAACGGATTTGGTTTCCGATTTACGGATCTCCCGGAATGGGGGTCAAAGCGTTTTCTTTGAGTGGTGCATCGAAACCCGTGCTAAGTGGCTGGCACGCTTTTCGAGGCAATCGGACGGTATCCTGTTGTGATCGGACCTTTCATCTTTTTATGTCAGTAGATTATTTTATTTATTTGGTGGTACCTCGATCTTACGGTTTCCGTTTTGGGTCCTAATTGAATATGTGAAATTTTGGGCGTGTTGCCTGCGGTGAGGGGCGCCCGCGCGGGCCGGTGCAGCGCGGGATCGCCCCGCACGCGCGGGCAGCGCGCCCGCGCGACACTTGGCCGCGCGGGGCCGCCAGCAGAAGGGGCGCCCGCGAGGGCCGGTGCCGCGCGGGGTCGCCCCGCACCGCAGGCAACGCGCCCGCGGGGCTCATGTCCGCGCGGGGGGCCGCCGCAATTGGGACGCCGCTCGGGTTGGTTCCGCGCGGGGCCGTGGGCAGGCGGGGTGCGCGCCGCACGGGTCGGTGCCGTGCGGGGCGGGGGACTCCGCCACACGGAGTCTGGGGCTTCGTCCGGCGCCTGATTTCTGTCTGGAGTCGACGTGGGGGATCCGGATCTCTTAGTCTTATTTTGCACTTTTTCCCTTAGGAGTGCGGGACATTACGGGCGGTAGGCGCACGGGCATGGACTAGTCAGGGACCGGACGACACACACGAGGTGGGTAACCCTTGGAATATCTTTGTGCATGTTTTCGTTATCGTTATTTATATCTTGTAAGGGGTAACGTGGACCTCCGGGTTTAATGAACGTCGTGGTGGGAGACTAGATGGGCAGATTGCCCCTCCGAACAACAGTAGGATTGTTCGGAGCATGCGAGCGATGAGGACGACGAACAGTGTGACCAGTCGGACGTCGAAAGGTGGGTTCCTTTCCCCGACAGTTATTGAGTCGGGAGGCGAGGACAATTGGTAAGAGCAAAGGTTTGACACGTTAAAAGGGTACTAACCCCATTTATGCTTACATTTTTTATTATCACCACGTTTATGACGACTAAGGGTCGCTATGCTCGACGACACACCATGATCTGGGAGATGGCCGAGGCTGGTGCTCAGTCCGGTTTATCGAGGTGGGTGCTCGGTTTGGTTAACCGAGGTTGGTGCTCGGTCGAGGCTTTTGTTTTGCTACACGCACACCGGCGGTTTGGCCACCGCAAGGGTGTGCTTTTCCGAAAAAGTGGTACGTTGACCCGTGTACCCCACGCAGCGGTGGCGTTAGGAATGGGGGCCCCCGTGGGTGGGGGGTGTGAGTGGTGATGCCGAGGTGGGTGCTCGGCGGCCGAGGCAGGTGCTCGGCAGGGGTTCCGAGGCAGGTGCTCGGTGTGGTTTCCAAGGCAGGTGCTCGGTGTGGTTGCCGGGGGAGGTGCCCGGTTTTGTTTGCACAAGGTTCTGCATCGTTTTGTCTGCACGAGGTTCTGCATTGTATGGTTTGCACAGGGTGCTTTATTGTTGATTGCTCTTGTTTTTATCGTGGTTTGCCTTACTCTAGCCCTTATTGCTTTTATTATTGTATCTGGTCTCTGACTCCCCACTCCGTGACAGGTTCGCCCACTCCGTCCAGGGTCGAGCGCTAGGTCGTTGGTGAGGCCACGTGAGCGATCTCCTGGCCTTTAGAGGCTACAGTACGGTATACTTTACTTTCTTTGTTCATTTCATTACGCATTGTGGCTAGTTGTGGATCGCGATACCCCCGTGGGATCGATGTGGATGTTGGGCTATTCGATAACTCTTTTGGATGGGTATTTTGTTCTTACTTCTTGGTTTGGCCGCTTTCAAACTACAAACGAGGAACAAGGAAACTGTTGTGAAAACTGTTTTAAAAATATGGGTGCCGTGTGGGCACCGCTTTCAAATTCTGTGGATTCATGTGATTTCGAAAATAGTTTTATTAAAACCTGATGTCGAGTGGGCATCGCTTTCAAAACCCTGTGGTTTTATCTTTTCGAAAATAGTCGGCCTCTTTATTACTTGTGGAAATTGATTGTATGTTGTTGAGAATGGTTGTATGTGATTGGCAATCAGTCTAGTGTGGTTAAAGGCGTGTTTGTGTGAACTTTGTAATCAGGACGCCGTGCATGTACAAAGGAGACTCTGCCTGGCTGCAGAGTGAATTTGTATATGCGGCGGGTCTGGGCACGCACTGGGGGAGATTTGTTTCAAAAAAACAAATATATGTAGAAATTTGGGAGCATCGGCGGCTTCCCTTCCGCGCGTGAAAAACCCTCGGGGCGTGACAGATTAAGATGGTATCGTTGAGGTAAACTTTAACCACAACAGTCGGGGCCTAACATCCACGGGGCGCAAGACACTAACTAGTGATTAATAAAGTAAACTTGGGATAGATAAGTAAAACGCGAGTGCTCGTGGGGGAAGGGGGAATTAGTGTTTTTCTTCCTTTTAGGGCCAGCGTTTGCGGTGTTCCTTTTTGTTTAAACTAGGAGTAACTGGTTTGTGCAAATGTTCACATCATGGCCTGTTACGGAATTTGAGTTGGCGTAGTTTCGTGAAAGTTTCAAGTCCTGAAGATTGAAGGTGAAGAAAGTTGAATCTTTTAACTCAATCTCAAGAAAGAAGAATTCAAAAGGATCAGGTATGTTTAACTAAAGAATTTGTGTGATCCGAATACTTCTTGTAGTGTAGAAACACTTGGAAGAATCTTTCATTGCATAAAAATCAAAAACTGGACTTGGGACTTGTTCAGGATCCGGATCAGGCTGTTCGATCCGGATCCCGAAGGTGGTTCGTTCATACATCGTCGCAATCCGGATCGTAGTCTCTTGATCCGGATCCCGAACGTTGAGTTTACCATCTACCTTGAACGATCCGGATCTTGCTTCGCAATCCGGATCCCGAACGTTGATGTTTGGTGAACTGTATGAACGATCCGGATCGTAGTTACATGATCCGGATCCCGAACCTTCGTTTTTCTGGAATTGGCTGTTTCGTTATGACGATCCGGATCTCAGTTATCACGATCCGGATCGCCGTCCGTAAAATTCCAGAAATGGTTGGTTTTTGATTCTTATCTCCTTCCTAGGGTTTCTAACCTATAAATAGACCCTATGTCTTTCTTTCTAGGGTCAATCCACATAGCCGTCATTTTCATATATCATCTTATACGGCTATAGATCCACATATAGAGAAGAAAGGAAATCATTAGAGAATACTCTATGTTTCTTCATCTATATTGATTAGTTTGATTCTAGGTTTTCATACTCACATCCTGAGTTGAATCAAACTAATGAATACTTAGATGGTATTTCCAATCTATCTTTGATCTAAGTATTCGGCGGATCATCACCACCCAAAAAACAACGATTACCCCAAAATCGGCGCGTGGATTCGCGTGTCCTTGTGGATTCAAGGTTCATTCGCTCTCGTGGATTCGGAGCGAGGCACGTTCGTGGATTCGAAGGGTGCTATTGGGTGAAGACCGTGGATTCGGTCGGACGTCGTGGATTCGACGTTGGACGCCGTGGATTCGGCGTTGGGCGCAGATCATGGATTCGAGAAGCGTCTGGAGCGAGCGGAGAAGATCCTCTAGGAGCGTATGGAAAAGGTTGAGTCGTAAGTGTGTACGGTAAATCACCTTGTACGTGTTTTAATTCTAGTGGATTTCTGCCGTGTTATCGGTCCCGTGGTTTTTTACTCCGGTGATGGAGTTTTTCCACGTAAAAATCTTGCGAGTTATTTTCATTTCCGCATTGGGTTTTTATCGCAACGATTTTTGAGTGTTTATACGTTTACACCTATTCACCCCCCTCTAGGTGTTTCTTCCCCTATTTAGATCCGTATTATATACGACCCAACAAGTGGTATCAGAGAGGGAATAGGGTTGTGAACAATGGTTGAAGGTGGAAACATCAATCGACCCCCTTTCTTTGATGGAACAAATTATGCGTACTGGAAAGTACGGATGAAAGCCTTTTTATCTTCCATCGACGAAAGGGTGTGGCATTCAATTGAATCAGGATGGACTAATCCAACTGAACTTATCTCTGATGTTCACACCTTAAAACCTAGGTCGAAATGGACCAAGGAAGAGTTTGAGTTATCTTCTTACAATGGCAAGGGAATTAATGCTATTTTTAATGCCTTATCTCAAACTGAATTCTCTCGCGTCTCGGCATGTGAGACTGCGAAAGAAATCTGGGATGTTCTCCAGGTTACACATGAGGGAACTAACCTCGTGAAGATTCAGAAACTGCAGATGCTTACGAGCAAGTTTGACTCTATTTTGATGGCAGAAAATGAATCTTTCACGGACTACTATACACGATTGCAAGACATCGTAAACTCATGTGCTAATCTGGGAGAGAAGATTCCAGAATTTAAGATTGTAAGAAAAATCTTAAGAACTCTTCCTGAACGATTTCGCCCAAAGGTTACTGCCATTGAAACTATTAAACACCCGGACGAAATACGTGTAGAAGAATTAGTTGGTTCATTACAAACTTATGAAATGACTTTTAATACTAACAATTCTTCTGGAAAAGCATCCACTTCTAAGTCTTCAGGTTATGCGTTGAAAACAACTAAGGAAGAAGACGCGGATACATCCTCCTCGGACGATGACGAGAACCTTTCTATGGAGGAATTTGAGAAGCAGCTCGCTCTCTTGACAAGGAATTTTCGCCGCAACTTTCGAAGGGGTAATTCAAGCAAATCTCCATCCTTCAGAAAGTGGAACAAAGGCAAGGGTACTCCAAGTCACAAGTCAAGAAAGCAGGAGAACTTCTCAAAGGATAAGAAAAGTTCAGAAGGACAACTGCAATGCTTCAAATGTCGAGGCTACGGCCACATTGCAACGGAGTGTCCTAACAAGTATCCGGCAAAGAAGAAGGCAATGCAAGTCGTCACTTGGGATGACAACTCAACGTCAAATGAGTCGTCTTCAAGTGATGAAGAAAAGAGCTCCACGGCATTCCACGCGTCCACATCTTCACCATTCATGTGCTTTATGGCAAGTACGTCTGAATCATTGTCCAACTCCACTGTTGAAAAGAATGCAATGGACAATGAATCGGATGATTCGGAAGGTGAAGAGTTTGCTCTAGCCTACCACAGACTTTTGAGG
The DNA here is from genome assembly GCA_029204045.2 of Tillandsia leiboldiana. Classification (NCBI taxonomy): domain Eukaryota; kingdom Viridiplantae; phylum Streptophyta; class Magnoliopsida; order Poales; family Bromeliaceae; genus Tillandsia; species Tillandsia leiboldiana. The sequence goes on from CM055070.1 coordinate 12,365,815, forward strand.
GACTCAAAGAAAGTGGCTAAGCAAAACAAGAGTTTGAGAGGGAGATTGCATGATCTCGAAGAAGAAGCAAAAAGAGCGACTTCTCTCTCAAACGCTCTTGAAGTGGAAAGGGAAAACCTGATAAAAGAAAATGCTTCCCTTCAAGAGTCCAATGAGCAACTTGAAAAGGAACATACAAATCTGGTGGATAACGCGAATCACTTTTCAAAGCTCTACAACGAGGCTCGACAGGATAACCTGGAAATGACAAAGACCATTCTCCAACTCAAGGATGACTTACAGCAATTCTCTTTAGGAAGGAGTAAGTTGGATAAACTTCTTGGTCTTGGTCAAACAAATCGGTTCGGCCTCGGGTACACTCAAACTGGAAACAGTCCAAGTTCGAGTGGGACAGTCTTTGTGCCTCAGTCGGTATCTCCTCCTCTGACATCGGAATTCAAGACAAACAACGACAACAAACCTACCTCATCCTCTTCGGAATCGTCAAGCTCAAAGGTATGTTTTCGTTGTAATTTTGCAGGGCACATCGAAAGAAATTGCGAGATTGGAGCTCAAAGAACAAATCAACCACATCTTGCAATTGCTACCAATAAGCTCACTTCCCGGAATTCAAGGAAGGATTTTTCAAAAGGAAAGAACATTGGTAGCACCTCAAACAAGACGATGACAAAAGAAAAAGATCAATCATACAAGACGTCGTCTTCAAGGAGAATCTCTCAACCTTTACCAACATACTCCAAAACTCAAAAGGTTTGGGTATGCAAAGGTGAAACCCCTCCGTGTCCTTAATCGTTCTACGATTAAATCTTGTATAGTTTGTGTAGACTATTTTCTTTTCTTCTTTTTCTTTTGACCGACCCGTCAACCATCTTTGGGAGGTAAATAGTACATCTTTTTATTGGTTGATGATTTCTCTCGGTTTTCTTGGGTAGCATTTTTGAGAGAGAAAGCTGATACGTTTGACTCTTTTCATGAGATTTGCCATCGTATTATGATTGAAAAAAAATGAAAAGATCATTCGTGTTAGAAGTGATAGGGGTGGAGAATTCATAAATTCAAAATTCATTGACTTTTGTACTTCAAATGGCATTAAACATGAATTCTCGGCACCCTATACACCTCAGCAGAATGGTGTTGTTGAGCGCAAAAACAGGGTTGTTCAAGAGATGGCGCGTGTGATGCTTCATAGCCGGAAATTACCGCTACATTTTTGGGCTGAAGCTGTGAACACCGCTGTCTATGTCATTAACAGAGTGTATTTGCGCCCAGGAACCTTGAATACACCATATGAGCTGTGGTTTAGTAGAAAACCGGATATCAAGTACTTTCGTATCTTCGGGAGTCGATGTTACATCTTACGTGACCGTGAAAATCTTGGAAAGTTCGACTCTCGAAGTGAAGAAGGGATCTTTTTGGGTTATTCTACGAATAGCAGAGCATATCGAGTATTTAACATTGAATCTAAGACGATCGTAGAATCTATAAATGTTAAAGTAGATGAAGCTTCTCATTTTGAATCTGAAAAATCTACCCTCGATATCTCTCTAGATGATGATTCTCCTGCCAGTGCATCTTCTCATAATAATACTTCCAATATTAATGATGCATCTAATGGTTCTTCTAGTTTATCTGATGTGCAGGAATCATCTCGTGTACCTCCGAGTACTCCGTTTCAACAAACGCTACGAATCTCCAAGGATCATCCGGAATCGAACATCATTGGAGATCCACAAGAAGGAGTTAGAACTCGAAGGCAGTTGGTTTGCGGATTTGCTTGCTACGTATCTTTAATCGAACCAAAGACAATAGATGAAGCTCTTCAGGATGACTACTGGATTAAAGCAATGCAGGAAGAGCTCCATCAATTTGAGCGAAACAAAGTCTGGGAATTAACGAAGCCTCCAAAGCAACATAATGTGATAGGTACCAAATGGATCTTCAAGAACAAGAAAGATGAAGATGGTACTATCATCAGGAACAAGGCACGACTAGTTGCTCAAGGCTACTCTCAAGTAGAAGGTATAGACTTTGACGAAACTTTCGCCCCTGTAGCTAGACTCGAGTCCATTCGTATATTGTTTGCTATTGCTTGTCATTTTAAAATCAAATTATTTCAAATGGACGTCAAGAGCGCATTTCTAAATGGGTTTTTAAATGAGGAAGTTTATGTAGCTCAACCGAAAGGTTTTGTAGATCATAAACAACCTAACCATGTTTTTCGTTTGAAAAAGGCTCTTTACGGTCTGAAACAAGCACCGCGAGCATGGTACGAAAGGTTAACAAAGCACCTTTTGGAGAAGGGCTATACTCGAGGGGGAGCTGACAGGACTCTCTTTGTGAAGCATTATCAAAATAATTTCATTGTAGCACAAATCTATGTCGATGACATTGTATTTGGTGCAACAAAAGATAATGATGCTTCTAAATTCGCGGAGACCATGGAAAGCGAATTTGAGATGTCCATGATGGGCGAACTGTCTTATTTTCTTGGATTGCAAATTAAACAAAATGATGAAGGTATTCACTTGAGTCAATCCAAGTATGCAATGGAGTTGGTCAAAAAGTTTGATCTAGAAAATTGTAAAGATTTTCCAACTCCAATGGGAACTAGCCACAAGGGACTTGGAAGTGAATCACATAGTGAGAATGTAGACGAGAAACTGTATAGAAGTATGATTGGAAGTCTACTTTACCTCACGGCTAGTCGCCCGGATATATCCTTTAGTGTTGGGATTTGCGCGAGATATCAATCAGCACCAAAGGAGGTTCACCTGAAAGCGGTGAAACGGATCATCCGGTATATCAAAGGATCAATTAATTTCGGAATTTGGTATCCTATGGGAACAAGTTTGGATATTGTTGGATACTCAGATGCCGATTGGGCAGGATCAGTGGATGATCGGAAAAGCACGAGTGGTGCATGCTTCTATCTAGGCCATTGCCTTGTTGCATGGCACAGTAAAAAGCAGAATTGCATAGCACTCTCGACTGCCGAAGCGGAATACATTTCAGCTGGAAGTTGCTCAACTCAACTCATTTGGATGAAAAGCGTATTGAGTGACTTCCGCATTTCAGCATCTTCGGTAACAATTCTTTGTGACAACACAAGTGCAATTAACATTTCTAAAAACCCTGTGTTGCACTCTAGAACAAAACATATTGAACTTAGATATCATTTTCTTAGAGAGCTAGTTGAATCAAATACTCTTCAACTTTCATATATTTCAACTGAGGATCAATTAGCTGACATTTTAACAAAACCTTTGGATCAAAAACGTTTTATTCATTTACGAAAAGCAATTGGGATGCTTTCCTTGAAATAATCTTCTTTTTGAAATCTTTGCTTAGGATAGGTTTTGTATTTGTTTTTGTTTTGTTCTTTATCTATGTTTGTACATAGGACATTAATTGAGCATAGATCATAATTGACTTTAATTGCATTTTTTCGCACATTTAGAAATTTATTTTGCTTTTGCCATCATAATATTTCACTGTTGCAATGATCATTTATGTTAATTAAATCATCTTCTAAAGTGATCAAAGTCAATTTCTCTCTCTCTATGATCTCTTGGTATAGTTATTATCTTATTTGACTGTTTAGTCGAGTATGAAATCGAGATCAATTTTTGGTTGAATACTTTATATCTTAAATAATTGATAGCCAATTGAGGGGGAGTCAAGGATAATGTAAAATGCTCAAAAGATGTGGAAAGAGTTACATCCCAATGAGGAGTGTGAAAACTACCACCACATGGAGGAAAGAGCTACCACCTCGGTCGTCCGAGTTTTGTGTGCAGCTACCACATGTATACCAAGCATGGTTGTTCAAATTTTTGATTAAGTAAAATGCATGTTGAAATACTTGACTCTGTCAAATTTCAAGGTTGGTATAAGGTGGGATTTTAAAGAAAGATGCTCAAAGAGCCACTCTCTTCAACAGATTGTCTAGAAATATTATCTACCATATTTGGGATTTCAAACATCTATTGATCTTTGTATTTCATTTTCTTTACTGAATTGATGATTTGATAAAGGCATTACTCATAAGATCAAGTTAGATGTGATTGAAGGTGTTCAACTTTAAGGGATTTAATTTTTGTAAATTTTCGTTTCATTTTTGGATATTATTGATAGATTTGGCATAATCTAATTCTTGTTGTATGAAACGATGATTTTTGTTTAAAGTTGATACACATTTGTGCTTACAATCTTTTTCTGGATCTTCCTGAATTTCTCTGAAATTTTCTAAAGAAAAAGTTGGGGCCGATCCGGATCGGGGTAGATGATCCGGATCCCGAACGCAGGAATTCTTCTGCGGGCTGACGATCCGGATTGTATCTGCCGATCCGGATCCCGAACGCAGTTTTCTCACTGCGGGTAGCCGATCCGGATCGCAGTTATGAACTGATCTGGATCGCGGCTAGGTTTTATAAGGAACGAAAGGGGTTTTTGATTTCTTTACTCCAATCTTTTGTTCCGAAGTTTCCAGAGCGCTTCTCTCTAGATTTCATCCTCCTTGGAAGCTTTCTAACTCAAGTTCTTCAGTTCCAAGTAAGTTTTATTGATCAAAATCTCGGTTTTTCACCGTTTTTTCTCTTTTCCTCCTCAAACGTACGAAATTCTTGGATCGATTTTGTTTGTGGATGGTTTTTGATCAAATTTCTTTTGAAATAAGAACTCTGGGTTGTTTAGTTTTGATTATATGCTAGGTTTTCTCCTGATTAACGGATTTTTAGGCTTCGATTTCTAAAATTTCGGTTTTAGGGCATATAATAAGGATTTTCGAAATTCATGCAATTGATCTATTTTTAAAAGTCCTTTTTGCAAAACTAATTTGATTCTTAGTCTCTCTACAGGACAATGATTCTTTGGATACATTTTTTTTTAATTTTTGAAAACTAAGAATTTTTGTGTTCTTGAGTTGGTCTACTCAGGATTCCTTTTCTCAAGAAACCATTAGCAATGGTGATCACTTGGATTGTTTTTCTACTTGCGGCTATGGTTCATACGAGAGACACCGTCAAGCCCAAGAGGGCTAAGAAGGCTAAGAAAGCGAAGAAAGCTAAAGATGATTCCGATACAGAATCTGAAACGGAATCAATTAATTGGGATGAACTGCAAGTTGAAGCAACGACTGTACCGACTGCTTCAAAGGGAAAAGCACCTGCAGAAACATCAAAGGCTCCACCCACTGCTGCTGAGAAAGGCAAAGCTCCAATGGAAGAAACTTCTGGGAAGACAAGAAGAAAAAGTGCTGCTCGCAAGAGAGGAAGTGCTCAAGGAATCACCATTGAGCAACCAGCTGCTGGCCAAGCACCTGCACAAGACTTTGTCAGCTCGGCCAGAATAAAGGATTTTGAAAACAGAGAATGCATTGGAGAAAGGCATGTTGATGTAAAAGCCTTAAAACAGCGTTCTCAGACGTTTGGAACTTTGTTTGACCAGAGAGGTCTTGCTTCCATTTGCGAGTTCCCGGAGACCACTGGGTATTGTCTTCACTCAGTGAGGATGTTTTATCAGAATGCCTGCTATCTAGTCGATCAGGAAAGCGGGCGTCGGGATTTTCAAACATTAGTCAAGAATGTCAGAATCAAAGTAACGCCTCAGCTAATTGGTGAAGTACTAGGGATGGACGCCCGAGCCGATGGCACTCATTACCTGAAGAATCAAAACTTCAACACCTTCTCCTGGAGAGTGGTAGTTGATGGAATCTGTGTTCCAAATACTCGGTCGACAGGAAACTCCGTGTTCTCTAAAGAACTACGACCAGAGTACCGCATCTTAAATCTCATTGTTTGTTACAATATTATTCCAAACATGAACACAAAGGTTCTTCGGTGGGAAAGAATGATATTTCTTTATCTACTTGGAAACCCCGCAGCAGCAATGGGAGCTAACTTAAACATTCCCTACGTCATCTGGTCAAGGATGGCACGTTATGTGGAGCAAGCTCATCCGTCAGAGAGACTACCTTTTCCAATGATCATCATGCGCATTCTTCGCAAATTTAAAGCTGACACAAATGCGAGTTCCTATCTGCACAGTCTAGGAACGATCAATGACACGACAATTGTAAAGTCTCTTTCGACGAAGCCAGATGAACCTTTCATACCTCTTCACCGGCAACGAGAACAACGACAACAAGCAACAACCTCTGCACCGGCAGCAGCTCCTCCAACTCAACCAGCACCTCCGGCACAAGAAGCACCACAATCAACTTCTGATGATGATGCTTCTGTTACCTCAATCTATAAAGAACAGCAAAGGCTCTCCAACGAGCAAGAACATATATCAAATGAACTGATTGAGGTAAAGGAAGAAATAAAGAAAGTATATAAAAATCAATCAGCAATGAACAAGCGAATAAAGAAGATTTTCCAAATCCTCGGCTGTATCAGTTCAGACGAGTCTGAATGATCCGTATCCTTCTAATTTCTGTTTATTATGCACATGTTTAAATCCTACTGTTGTGCAGGTTTTTAAGTTTTAATTTGAGTTTTTAGTTCTCGAACTTAAACTGTTAACCATTCTCTCCACTTCTGTAATTTTTGGCTTTATTTGTGACAAAAAGGGGGAGAGAGTTTAGAACAATGAGAGAGTTTAGGACAATGATTTGAACTATGAACAATGTTGACTGCATGAAACATCAAGGTAAGTGAACAATGTTTGATATGAAAACTGGATGAATATCAAGGTAAGTATTACTCCAACTTTCATTCTCAACTTGAGGTTTTTCAGCTGTATGAATGCATGCCTCGACTAACTATTTGCTAACTATTTGGGCATGTAATATAACTAACAAGTTGATGTTCACTAACAAGTTTGTGACACTTGGTTTTTGATTGCATAGAAGATATGTTGTTTCTTAACTCTGATCAATTACATATCTATATATATATTAGTTTGTCACAAACATGTTCATGACATTTGGTTTTTACGTGCAAAGAAGATATGTTGGTATTTTTTTAACTATGATCAGTTTACATATCTGAATATAAATGTCATGGTAAGTATAAATGAGTTTAAACTTCATCTCTGTTTGTGGTTTTTGAATAATACAAAATTCTTGAGGTATCTAACGATTTCTTTTGTCAAGAATGATTTCTTTTTGCAGAGAGTACAGATGTCTAAGTCTAGAGTCTGTTTTAGGAGTTTAACTCATGTATTGTATTTTGGATCTCCATTGTAAATTTTTGTTGTATGGTGATAGCAACAAAAATATCTTTTTGAATTTTCTTTAGTGGATCTGTGTTTTGTCACGAAACCGCCAAAGGGGGAGATTGTTACGGAATTTGAGTTGGCGTAGTTTCGTGAAAGTTTCAAGTCCTGAAGATTGAAGGTGAAGAAAGTTGAATCTTTTAACTCAATCTCAAGAAAGAAGAATTCAAAAGGATCAGGTATGTTTAACTAAAGAATTTGTGTGATCCGAATACTTCTTGTAGTGTAGAAACACTTGGAAGAATCTTTCATTGCATAAAAATCAAAAACTGGACTTGGGACTTGTTCAGGATCCGGATCAGGCTGTTCGATCCGGATCCCGAAGGTGGTTCGTTCATACATCGTCGCAATCCGGATCGTAGTCTCTTGATCCGGATCCCGAACGTTGAGTTTACCATCTACCTTGAACGATCCGGATCTTGCTTCGCAATCCGGATCCCGAACGTTGATGTTTGGTGAACTGTATGAACGATCCGGATCGTAGTTACATGATCCGGATCCCGAACCTTAGTTTTTCTGGAATTGGCTGTTTCGTTATGACGATCCGGATCTCAGTTATCACGATCCGGATCGCCGTCCGTAAAATTCCAGAAATGGTTGGTTTTTGATTCTTATCTCCTTCCTAGGGTTTCTAACCTATAAATAGACCCTATGTCTTTCTTTCTAGGGTCAATCCACATAGCCGTCATTTTCATATATCATCTTATACGGCTATAGATCCACATATAGAGAAGAAAGGAAATCATTAGAGAATACTCTATGTTTCTTCATCTATATTGATTAGTTTGATTCTAGGTTTTCATACTCACATCCTGAGTTGAATCAAACTAATGAATACTTAGATGGTATTTCCGATCTATCTTTGATCTAAGTATTCGGCGGATCATCACCACCCAAAAAACAACGTTTACCCCAAAATCGGCGCGTGGATTCGCGTGTCCTTGTGGATTCAAGGTTCATTCGCTCTCGTGGATTCGGAGCGAGGCACGTTCGTGGATTCGAAGGGTGCTATTGGGTGAAGACCGTGGATTCGGTCGGACGTCGTGGATTCGACGTTGGACGCCGTGGATTCGGCGTTGGGCGCAGATCATGGATTCGAGAAGCGTCTGGAGCGAGCGGAGAAGATCCTCTAGGAGCGTATGGAAAAGGTTGAGTCGTAAGTGTGTACGGTAAATCACCTTGTACGTGTTTTAATTCTAGTGGATTTCTGCCGTGTTATCGGTCCCGTGGTTTTTTACTCCGGTGATGGAGTTTTTCCACGTAAAAATCTTGCGAGTTATTTTCATTTCCGCATTGGGTTTTTATCGCAACGATTTTTGAGTGTTTATACGTTTACACCTATTCACCCCCCTCTAGGTGTTTCTTCCCCTATTTAGATCCGTATTATATACGACCCAACATGGCCAAGACTAGATCTACCGCTGAGGATGCAGGGGCGGACGCAGTAGTGTCAGCGACCACGGAGAACCAGCTCCAGAGGCAGCAGCTATGGGAGGTTGGGGTCGAGGCCGGCTGCCTTCGGGGCCTTGATGGTTGCTATGAGTCAAGGGACTCGGCCACCAGCACAGGACACGGTGGGTCTGCTGACGGTTTTATGTACTTGGTGCGGCTGTTAACACACCAGATTGTTGCGCCGGCTTTTGTTCTCTTTCCGAACCCCTTCCTCTGCTGTCATTCGGGTCGTCGTCTACAACAGTGACGCGTGGTAGTGTAACCCACCGATGTTTATTAGTGTGCCGACCGTTTTGTCGGTCGTGGGTAACTGGGTAGTCTCTTGTCGAAATTTGTACCTTCTAGATCTGCTGGTTATAGGTTACACCAGATAGTCGGCCGATCCTTTTGCATCTTGGGCAAGGTATGTGTGGGAATGAGGATTCTTCCTCTTTGGTTGTTACCCATAGTTCGGCTTTTTACCGTAGACACTGCGATGGTTGTAGAAATCATCGTGATGGGGTCTCGGGGTGCTCCTTTGGGTTAGAAAGGGGGACCACCGGAGCCAGTAAATCTTTTCGGTTGGGGCTCGATTTCGGTTAGAGAGGCCGTGTCTCGCTTCGCACAAGTGTGCATAAGTGGCGACTTCTAACTGGTGGGTTAGTGCGTGATCCCTCGAGTGCGTTTAGTGAACCTAGGCAACTTTTTGACAAGGTTCTTCTCGCTGTTTTTGTTGCTTGTCGTCTTCCGACCCTTTAGGCTTCGGATGGATAGTCGACTGTACCTGGAGGTCATTGTTGAGCGGACCTAGAGGTTAGAATTCTCCTAGTTGGGAGTGTCACTGTTTGGTCTGGAGGGTTACCGCTCGATTCGATGCCCGGTGCTTGGGGGGAGGGGCAACGGATTTGGACCGAGCGTTAGTGGTTAATCAGAGTATCGCACCCCGTCAGTGCCAGATCAGAGGTAGGACCATATCTTGTGGGTTTTGTCGCCAGCTTCCCATGACCAAGGTATAGTCTTGAGGCTTAGTTTGGGAGCATTTTGGGTCGTTGATCAATTGGGGCAGGTGTGGGTCAAGGGGATCTGTCGACTGCTTGGAGCTTTGGCACTGGTCACTTTCGGCTAGGATGCCCTGTACGCAGCTCTTTCTGTGGGCTAGACCTTGAGGTAGGTCATAGAGCTGAAATCTAACGTTAGTTTTGACCGACGCCCCGGTAGGACGGATCGTCGGAGCGGGTAATCCGGGACGGTGGATATGCTCCGAGCTTGTGGCCCGTGTTGGTGACGGGTGGAGGTGGCCCGTGTGGGTGACGGGTGGGAGCGGTCCGTGTTTGTGACGCCCCACTTCCCAGGGGGTCACCCATCCTAGAACTACTCTAGCTCTAGCACGCTTAACTCTCATAACCTCTTGGATCTTGCTACCATCCAAAATGCTATAGCCGGGTTAAGAGATTTAGTCCTATTATATCATTTATATATAGGACTAATCTAAATTCCGGGGGTGTCACAGTGTTGGTGTCTCAGGGGAGAATTTTCTGGTAGTTAGTAACCCAGCCTGTTTTGTTGGCACCTTTTGGGGCCTTGTGAGGGCGTTAGTATGGCTTTTTTCTTCTTGTCGCCGGGTTAGTTGTTTTGGACTTTTAAGGGTTCATCGGACCGAGTGTGTCGCCTTGGGGCGCACCCGTACTCTTCGTGCGAAAGAAGGACGGAAGACTACGTCTACGCATCGACTACAGAGAGATAAACAAGGTTACAGTGAAGAGCAAGCCCAGGATTGAGGACCTCTTCGATCAACTGCGAGGAGCACTTACGGATTATTCTCCAGACTCTCAGGGACCAGAAGCTGTTTGCTAAGTTTAAGAAATGTGAGTCCTGACTTCGCGAAGTGGGATTTCTGGGGCACATCATCTCAGCAGCGGGAATTGCAGTGGATCCCAATAAGGTGGAGTCGGTGACCGACTGGACCCAACCGACTACGGTAACGGAAGTCCGCAGCTTTCTGGGCCTTGTAGGATATTATAGACGTTTTGTCGAGGGGTTCTCGAAGATTGCGACCCCCCTAAACCACCTGACCCGAAAAGGAGAAAAATTCATTTGGACAGCCCAATGCCAAGAAAGTTTTGAGGAACTCAAGAAGAGGCTAACAAGAGCACCTGTACTTGCGCTACCGACGCCTGGAGAGGACTTTGAGGTTTACTGCGACGCATCACGGATCGGATTGGGGGGTGTAATGATGCAACAGGGAAAAGTTATAGCCTACGTCTCAAGACAGCTCAAGGAATATGAACGGAACTACCCGACGCACGACCTGGAGCTTGCCGCAGTCGTCTTTGTTCTGAAGCTTTGGAGGCACTATCTCTTTGGTGTCCACTGTAACGTGTTCTCGGACCACCAAAGTCGTAAGTACCTTTTCACCCAGAAAGAGCTGAACCTACGACAGAGACGGTGGTTGGAGTTGCTAAAGGACTACAATTTAACTATTCAATACCACCCGGGAAAAGCAAATGTGGTAGCAGATGCCTTGAGCAGAAAGGGACAGACAGAAGGGACATCAGTGGGCATGATTACCCAGCAGGACGACTTGATCACGGAGTTCTCGCGATTGAGGTTAGAGGTGGTACCGGCAGGGACGGTCGAGCGACTAATGTCTCTAATAGTCGTGCCTACCTTGTCCGAAAGGATCCGAGAAGGCCAAAGCACCGATCCATAGTTATAACTGGTACGGGATGGGATTTCCCCGGGCCAGGGGGAAGACTTTACGGTGGGGACAGATGGCACTCTCCGGTTTCAAGGGCGGATTTGCATGCCCGATTCGCCAGACCTGAAGAGGGAAATCTTGACAGAAGCAGACTGCGCCCCCTATGCGGCGCACCCTGGGGGGCACCAAAATGTACAGGGATCTCAGACAGACCTTCTGGTGGCTGAAGCTGAAGGGGGGCGTGACACGGTTCGTAGCGCACTGCCTGACCTGCCAGCAAGTAAAAGCCGAGCACCAGTGGCCGGCGGGGAAATTGCAACCACTACCAGAGCCAGAATGGAAATGGGAGCGAATCACAATGGATTTTGTCACCGGGCTCCCACGTTCGCAATAGGGACATGACACTATTTGGGTCATTGTGGACCGGTTAACGAAGTCAGCTCACTTTCTACCCATCCACACGACCGGGACGCGCGATCGACTGGCTCAGGTCTACATCAGTGAGATTGTGAGGTTACACGGGATACCGGCATCAATCACTTCAGACAGGGACACACGGTTTATCTCGAACTTCTGGCAGAGTCTACAACAAGCCTTGGGGAACAAGCTATACCTCAGCACAGCCTTTCACCCCCAGACGGACGGGCAATCTGAGCGGGTGATCCAGATCCTCGAGAACATGCCTCGGGCCTGTGTACTTGTTTTGGGAGACGGATGGTCAGGCCACCTACCCCTTGTGGAGTTCGCCTACAACAACAGCTACCAGGCTAGCATCCGTATGGCACCGTACGAAGCTTTGTATGGCAGACGCTGTAGGTCCCCGATCTGTTGGGACGATCTGGGGGAGCGAAAGTTTTTGGGACCGGACTTGGTGGTTGAAACTGAGGAAAAGGTATGCCTCATCAGACGGCAGTTGGTGACCGCCCAGAGCCGACAAAAGAGCTATGCAGACCGGAGACGCCGCGATTTGGAATTCCTGGTAGGAGAGCACGTGTTATTTCGGGTGTCACCGTCAAAAGGGGTGAAGCGGTTTGGGTTGAGAGGCAAGTTGAGCCCGCGGTATGTGGGGCCCTTCGAGATTCTGGAGCGCATCGGCCCTGTGGCCTATCGCCTCGCCCTACCACCGAACCTTGACTGAGTTCATGACGTGTTCCACGTGTCCATGCTTCGGAAGTATCTCCCCGATCCATCACGAGTACTCAACGTCTCAGCGATTGAGCTTAAAGATGACCTAAGCTTCGAGGAAGTGCCAGTGCGAATCCTAGCCCGAGCGGACAAAAAAACTGCGAAGTCGGACAATTCCCTACGTGAAGGTGCTTTGGAGCAATCAAGAAGAGCGTGAGGCAACTTGGGAACCAGAATCTAAGATGAGGGAGTGCTACCCGGACCTCTTCGCCGCAGGGGAAGATTAAGTTTCGGGGACGAAACTTGTTTTTAGCGGTGAGTGGTGTAAGACCCGGCCTTTCTTTAACTCTTCTCGTCATCCCTCTTCTTGTAATGTCCGACCGAGGGCCTTATTTTTTGGTGTTTTTTCGGACAGACCGTTGGGGCCCGCGGATAATTTTAGGTGGTAGAGCTCGCGAATCGGAGCGCGAGGGCGCGATCGGTTTCAGTTTCCGACTTCCGGTTCGGACCCCCCGTAGGCGCTCCGGACCCTCTCTTCTAATCCCCTTTTGGCTGGCTAGTGACCTAGAAAGTTGGGGGTTTTAACACTCGGTTTGACCCGATTGTGTTAGGTCAGACGAGTTGATTTAAACGCGTGCAGAACTAGAGTTTCCCACCCCCTATGCGTTTTGAACGTTCGAGCAAGGAAGAGGAACCCTAGTTTTCCCCGTTTGCGATCCAAGGTGCGGCGTAAAACTCTTCGGGGATCTTCGGGCGAAGGCGGGCAATCTCTCTTCCTCCTCTTTCCCTCGCGAATCAAGGTACGTTTTTAAAAGTTCTTGATTTTGTAAATTTTGTGGGGAGGGGGACGTTCGCGGTTTGGGGTTGGGGCGATCGGGGCCGCCGCCGCCGCCGTCGCGCTGGCCGCCTGAAGGTGGTGCGCCGATCGCCCCAACCCCAAACCGCGAACGTTCCCCTCCCTACAAAATTTACAAAATCAAGAACTTTTAAAAACGTACCTTGATTTGCGAGGGAAAGAGGAGGAAGAGAGATTGCCCGCCTTCGCCCGAAGATCCCGGAAGAGTTTTGCGCCGCACCTTGGATCGCTAACGGGGAAAACTAGGGTTCCTCTTCCTTGCTCGAACGTTCAAAACGCATAGGAGTCGAAAGGTGGGTTCCTTTCGAAAATAGCCGGCCTCTTTGTTACTTGTGGAAACTGGTTGATTATCGGCGAAAATTTGTTGTGTGTGATTGGCAATCGGTCTAGTGTGGTTAAAGGCATGTTGTGTGAACTTCGTAATCAGGACGCCGTGCATATGCAAAGGAGACTCTGCCTGGTTGCAGAGTTAATTTGTATATGCGGCGGGTCTGGGCACGCACCGGGGGAGAGTTGTTTTAAAAAAAAAAAAATATATGTAGAAATTTGGGAGCATCGGCGGCTTCCCTTCCGCGCGTGAAAAGCCCCCGGGGCGTGACAGACTAAGATGGTATCAGAGAAAAACAACTCTAACCACAGTAGACACTGTCCAACATCCACGGGGTACATCATCACTAGCTACTAACCAATGAAATGATCAAGGTATAGACGCGTAGAGATGCGAGAGTGCGGGATTGTCAAGTTTGGTTTTTCGGTTTAGCTCGGGTGTTGTGCTAGTGTAGTCGGGTTAATTTGGGGGTTGGGGTCGAGGCTGGCTGCCACCGGGGTCGTGGTGGTCGCTAGGAATCAATGGATTAGGCAACCAGCACGGGACACAGTAGGTCTGCTGACGGTGTTTGTGCACTTGCTGCGGCTGCTAGTACCGCAGAGCGTTGCGCCGGCTTCCGTTTTCCCGAACCCCTTTACCTCCACCGACGACCTGGTCATCGTTAGTAACGGTGGCGGGTGCTAGTGTAACCCACCGGTGTTTGTTAGTGTGTCGACCGTTTTGTCGGTCGTGAGTAACTGGACAGCCTTTCGTCTAGATTGTACCTTCTGGGTCTTCGGGTGTTAGGCTACGGCGGCTAGTCGGTCGTTTCTTTTTGCATCTTCGGCAAGGTAGGGATGGGAACGAGGGCTCTTCCCCTACGGTCGTTACCCATAGTTCGGCTTTTTACTGTAAACACCGGGATGGTTGTAGAGATCGTCGCGATGAGGGTCTTGGGGCACTCCTTTGGATTGAAAAAGGAAACCCCCAGGGCTAGTAAATCTTGTTCGTTTGGGCTCGATTTTCTTGGTTAGAGAGGCCGTGTCTCGCTTTGCACAAGTGCGCGTAAGTGGCAACTTTTTATTGGGGGGTTTAGCTTTTGATGCTGGGTGATGCCCGGTAGCTCTGGATCGAGTTCCTGCGTTCTGCACAAAAGGGTCGGTTAAGTTGTCCTACGGGTGGGTGAGCACGCGTTCCCCCGAGTCCGCTTGGAAACCCTAGGCAACCTTTTTGGACAGGTCTTTCTCGCTGTTTTTGTTACACGTTTTCTTTATGACTCGATAGGTTTCGGATTGATAGTCGATTGTACCTGGAGGCCGCTGTGTTTAGTGGGCTTTGAGCTTAGAAGATCCCTAGTGGGGGTGTCGCTGTTTGTTTTGGAGTTTACCGCTCGATTCGATGACCGGTGCTTGGAGGGGCAACGGATTGGGACCGAGCGTTAGTGGCTAATCAGAGTGTCGCACCCCGTCGGTGCCGGGACGGAGGTAGGACCTGACCTTGTGAGTTTTGCCGCCAGCTCCCCGTGACCAAGGCGTAACCATGAGGCTTAGTCGTGAGCTTTGTGCGTCGTTGATCATGTGAGGTAGGTGTGGGTCATGGGGATTGTCTACTGCTTGGAGCTTTGGCACTGGTCGCTCCCGGCTAGGAGGCTTTGTGTGTGTCACGCCCCGGGGGTTTGTTTTAGCGGAAATGATTCACAAAAGTCAAACATTTGACGTATAAATTTTTTTTTGATAAAAGAAAACCTCTCTTCCCCGGCGCGTGCCCAGACCCGCCGCATATACAGAATCTCTCTGTAAACGGACGGAGTCTCCTCTGTATATGCACGGCGTAGCGTTTAGTACATGTTCCCAACACAAGCAACCATCCAATCACAACAGTTACTAACATACAACTAGTACCATAATTTATTTAAAACGTATGGCCAATCAATTTGAAAGGATAAATCCACAGTCGTTGAAAATGCACCTACCCGGCACTCAAGTTTTGAAAACGCGTTTCGAAACCAGCATAAATCCACAGGGTTTTGAAATCAGTGCCCACACGACACTCGAGTTTTGAAATTCATTTTCGCAATCCATAAATCCCCAGGGTTTTGAAATCAGTGCCCACACGACACTTAAATTTTGAAAACGGTTTTCGCAATCTTTTCTTTGGTTTTGCTTTTTCTTTTCCAAACGGCCAACAAAATTAAAGGAAGAATAAAAGTATAAGAGGACAACCAAATGTAAACCGTACCGACATCCACGCCGACCCCACGAGGGTATCGAGAACCTCACAAATAACTACAACGTAAATGAAATGTAAAGATGCAGAAGGAAATACAGTCCAGGGTCCCCAGCGACCCAGAAGCTCCTGCCCCGTCCTCACCGTCGCCTACCTCTCCCCTCGTCTGGACCCTGTCACCACGTGGGAAGTCAGTAACGAAAGATAGTAGAGTAGGAAAAGTAGTAAAACAAACCGTAAAGTCAACCGGAGCAACCCCTCCCCTCAAAGGGAAAAGGCAACCTGTATCCCTGTATCCTGCAATACCCGGCCACGTCGGACAACTAAACCGACGGCCGTACCGTACCTGCAATACCCGGCCACGTCGGACAACTAAACCGACGGTCGTACCGTACCTGCAATACCCGACCACGTCAGACAACTAAACCGACGGGTCGCACCGCTCGCACCTCGGCGCCTCAAACCCCACAACTACATAAGGGGCCCCACTACGTCACCTCGTGGGTATACATGGGTCATAGACCACTTTTCCGGAAAAGCGCACCCTTTGCGGTGGCCAAACCGTGGGTGCGCGTGCTGCAGCCTCGAGCCAAGTAACCAACAGTAACCGCTATCAAGTTAGTATCATAATGTAATAACAAGAGAAGGATGTATAACTACTATCGCGTTAAAAAAGTCATGCAAGTTCACGAGTAGAATTGTAACCCAACCAGTTAGTCACATAGATTAAAGATTTAAGGGTAAGACAACCGCCGGAATTCGGCACTAAAACAAAGTAAAACCCACCTGAATGTAGGCCGATCCCGAGCTCTCACTAGACTACTGGGCGGCTGGTGCTGAACAGCTGGGCCCTGAATATATAGAACCTGTAGTCAGGGCTAGACTCACTCATATCCATCTCGACAACACTATACACTAACATGCCGCAATAAGGGAAACTTAGCCGAAACTAGGCTTAAACCGAAATTCCCGAAAATTCCATTGAACCTCCAATCATGACCCGCCAACGGTCTAAAAATATCTGAAATCCGTCAAACCTCACCTGCTGACCCTAAACATCATATCTTTGACTACTGTTTCGATCCGTTCTCTAAATCCGGGCAACGAAAATCAGCGTCGTAAGTTTCCGCGCGTCTGGTTTGACGAGACAGAACCCGTGCTCACGGGCTTGGGCCGACAAGAGGCCCGTACACAAGGTCGGCCCATAAATCATTCCAACCCTCAAATAACACTATGCTATTACAAATTAAATACTTAATCAAAATTAAAATAAAAGTGAGCATCATGCTCAGGGTACCCTACTGAGTCGAGGGCTCACCTTGGGCGTGTCGGAGACCGGCCGGAGCAGTCGCCGGAGCAACCCCAAAAAAAAGGCTCGAAGGCTCGGTTTGGCCCAGTCCGTCCCCTCTCGGTCAGCCTGCAAACGGAGGTGAGCACTAGCTAGCTCTGGGTGCCAGATGATGCTCGGGTCATGCCGGGTCGAGCGCCGGCGGCCAGAGGTGGCGGCGGCCGAAGGTAAGCCCGAAGTGGGCGGCTCGGGTTGGGTGACTGGAACAAGGAATGGAGTCACCCCGGGCCCAAAACAAAGATGACGGGGATCCTTTAATTAGTGTTTAGGTCCCACCTGCACGGGTGGCCGGAGCCCAGGCCGCCGGAGATGGCCGGAGGTGGGCTCGAGTGCATTCTCGGGTGCAGCTGCAGAGGGTAGAAGCCCTACGTTAAACCCTGCATGCAAGGTGATGGGGAGGCTCCTATGGACCAAATAAGCTCACCTGGGCGGTTTTCCGGTGTCTGGGAACGTCGGCAAGGCGCGGCGGCGGAGCTCGGTTGCAGCTCCAAGCCCGTTAATGGCGGATTCTGGCCGACGAGCTCCGGGCCGGTGCAACTTGGACCAAAAGGTCCCTCTCGGTTCCTGGAGTCTTCTGGTGGCGATGGCCGGCGGTGGGAGGCAGCGGCGGCGCCGGACGACCGAGATCGGCCGAGGTTGAAGAAAGCCCGAAACTAGGGCACACCCGGCCGGGTCCGATCCTCAACCGATGACCCTACTACTTCGTGGAGACCCCAAAGACGTCGAGAGGAAGGGATCTATCGGTGCTGATCTTGGGTTTGACGGTCGGATCACGGCGGCGCTTGGCGGCGGCCCAAAAATGATAATTCCGGTGACAGGGCTCCCGCCGGCGATCGGGACGGCGGCAGCGGCTCGGCCTGCACCCGGATGACCTCCACGGTGTCAGGAGCACACAGGACATGCCTAAATGCCAAAACTAAATGGAAAGTTCCAAGGATTACCTTGGCCGGAGTTTGGAAAGGACAAGGTGTCTCCCGCGGCGGCGCAGGGCGGAGCCAGAGTCGGTTCACCCCGGGTTCGGCTGCAGCTTCGAGGAGGACTCCACTGGACAAGGTTTTGCTAGCCTAGGACCTCCTCACTATCCCTCCTCTCCAAGCACCGAGATCAAGATGGTTTCTTGATCCATCTCCTCCGGCGACGGGGCGGCGGCCGGTGCGGGGAGGTTCCGGGGAGCGCGGCAGAGAGATGGGTTCTGTTGCACAGGCGGCTAGGGCAAGGGCTCGGGTTTAGGGTTTGTGAAATCCCAGCTCGAGTACATGCATATATATAGTATTATGCAAAAATGCATTTACCCCCCTCAACCTTTGGTATTCAATGTCTAGTCCCTCACAGCTTTCTCCCATTTTCACTTTTCTCCTCCTCCCAGAAGTGGCACGCAATTCGAGGCGACTTCAATAGGGTTTCATGTACAATTGTCACCTTTTTCGCCTTGTTTCACGCTTTTCGAGGCAATCCGGTCGTCGAAACGGGAAATGGACTACGCCACGGCGTCCGGCTTGACGAGACCTATCAGGTAGCGATTTCTAATTTTCGAGAAACTGTCCGGGTAAAATCTCGGTCTATAAAATACTATTTCGGAATAAAGTTTTTGCGCTTTTCGAGACTCTAGGATCATCAAACGAAAATTTCGTCAGCGCCATTGCGCTCAGAACGTCAAAATTAGCTAGAATCGCCTACTCATACTGCTAGGTTTGGATTTGGACAGTGAAATGGTCAACGACCGATCGAGAGGGGACCGAAAATAGGGGTTACTATTCATTTTACTATTCACTTAAGTCGTGGGTCCCACTAGTTTTCTTGCTGATTTCCGGACGATCCGACCGTCGGATCAGCAAACGGTCTATACCATTTCCACTCGATTCGATGAGACGGTCGCCCTGGCGACCTTAGATTTCCGAGATCAGACTCGGATCGGGAAGGCGGAAATTATGCTTCGGCAACTGTGCCAACCGTACACCGGTACACCCGACTAAGGTTAATTTTGTTTCCTCGCACACATTCGCACCTGAAAAACACTCTTTACACTAGCACAATTTTCCCGAGTATTACAGTGTGCAACCCTTTCTGTGGGGTAGAACTTACGGTAGGCCTTAGAGCGGAAGCCTAACTTTAGCCTTGACTGGTGCCCCGACCAGACGGGCCGTCGAAGCGGGTAATCCGGGACGGGGGATATGCTCCGAGCTTGTGACTCGTGTTGGTGACGGGTGGAGGTGGCCCGTGTTGGTGACGGGTGAGAGCGGTCCGTGTTGGCGACGGGTGAGTTCGTTGCTCTCGGGGGAGATTTTCTGGTAGTTAGTAACCCAGCCTGCTTAGCTGACACCTCTTGGAGCCTCGTGAGGGTGTTAGTGTGACCTTTCCCTCGTTGTCGAGTTAGTTGTGTTGGACTTTTAGGGGCTCTTCGGTGCGGGTTGGGAGGTATGACTGGGGTACCTCGACGCATTGCGAGAGGTCGTCCTCCCCTTTCGAGCTTCTACCAAGCACGCAACCTATCACTTAGGCACCTTACTGAATAGGTTTTGCGGAATTGAGGGAACTTAAGGCGCAACTGGGAGACATTCTAGACAAGGAGTTCATCAGGCCGAGGGTGTCGCCTTGGGGGGCGCACCCGTTCTCTTCGTGCGAAAGAAGGACGGAATCCTACGCCGGCACATCAACAACAGGAAGATGAACAAGGATACATTGAAGAACAAGCCCAGGATCGGTGACCTCTTCAACCCACCGCGAGAAGCTGTTTGCTAATCTAAGAAATGTGAGATATGACTTCGCGAGTGGGCATTTTGAGGCCCATTGTGTCAGCAATGGGAATCGCAGGGAATGTGAGCGAAACTGCCCGACCCGCGATTCGGAATTGGCAGCAGTCGTCTTCGCTTTAATGCTTTGGAGACACCACCTTTTGGAATCCATCGTGATGCGTTTCGGGTCGCCTGAGCCTTAAGCTTGGTTCACGTAGGAATAGTTGTTTTGTGACACGTTGGTTAGAGTTGCTGAAGGACTACAACTTGTCCATTTAGTATTACCCCGGAAAGGTAAATGTAATAGCTGATACTTTGAGCAGGAATGGTCAAATCGAGGAGGAACCGATGAGCGTGATTACTCAGCAGGACAGGTACGGCCGCGCGACTGTTGTCCTTAATGGTCAAGCCTACCCTATTAGAGAAATCTTGGAAGGCCAGAAAACAGGCGTACGGATACAGCTTATTCGAGACAAGACCCCCCGGACCACGCCAGCGACCTTTCGGCGAGTGCAAACGACGCAACACGTTTCCGGTGGCGGATTTGCGTGCCCGAGCTGCCAAAGTTAAAGGAAGAGATACTGTCAGAGGCGCACTGCGCTCCCTTTGCGGCGCATCCGGGTGACACGAAGATGTACAAGGACCTCAAGCAGAATTCTTGGTGGACTAAACTGAAAGGGGATGTAACACATTTCACTGCTCGCTGTTTGGTTTGTTAACAAGTGAAGGCCGAACATCAGTGCCCGGCGGGGAAAACTACAATCTCTACCTGTACCAGAATGCAAATGGGAACGAATCACTGGAATTCGTCACGGGTTTTCCGCATCGCATCAAGGACACGATGCGGTTTGAGTTACAGTGGATCGATTGACGAAGTCGGCTCTTTCCCCACCCATCCATACGACGTGGATTAGGGATACTCAGCTCGTGTCAAACCTTTGGTAGAGTCTACAGCGAGCTCTAGGGACTAAACCACACTTCAGCACGGCGTTTCACCCCCATACCGATGGACAATCCGAGCGAGTGATCCGAATTCTCGAAGATATGCTCCAAACCTGCGTGCTTGATTTGGGTGATGGAGGGTCACTGCTATCGAACACAGAGAGGACCTAGGCTCCGATGAAATACTCGTGCGGATCTTAGCACGAGAGGACAAAAAGGTTGCGCAACCAGACGATCCCCTATGGGAAGGTGCTGTGAAGCAACCAGGAAGAATGTGAAGTGACTTGGGAACTGGCGTCAGAGAGGAGGGAGTGCTATCCAGATTTACTCGTTGGGGACCAGGATTAAGTTTCGAGGACGAAACTTCTTTTAAGTGGTGAGTGATGTAGAGTCCTGGCGTTCCCTTGCCCTTGTATGCCTCCCTTTTATTTTGACGGGACTTAGGAAGACTTTTCACTATGTTTCTGCAATGGACTCGCCTGGACCGCGAGTATTTTTCTGCGACTGAGCTCGAAAAACGGAGGACGACAAAGCGAACGGATTCGGTTTCCGATTTACGGATCTCCCGGAATGGGGGTCAAAGCGTTTGCTTTGAGTGGTGCATCGAAACCCGTGCTAAGTGGCTGGCATGCTTTTCGAGGCAATCGGACGGGATCCTGCTGTGATCGGACCTTTCATCTTTTTATGTCAGTAGATTATTTTATTTATTTGGTGGTACCTCGATCTTACGGTTTCCGTTTTGGGTCCTAATTGAATACTTCTCTTTTAGTTGATTAAGGAGGGGTTGAAATTCGAGAATTTCTGGGCAGATCGTCGGGACACGCGGGTATTTTTAGGTGTTAGAGCTCGCGAAACGGTGAACGGTGGCGCGATCGGATTTGAATTCCGACCCCGGGATCTCCCAGAATTTAATTTTGAAGTTTGGACCCCCTTTAGGAGCTCCGGGATCCGTGCGAGCGATTGACACGCTTTTCGAGACAATCTTAGCCGCTGGTTGTTTTTAGGGTTTCCTTAAAACCGGGGGCCGTAGGGTTTTTCCTCCTTGGTTTTCTCTCTTGACGGCTAGGATTTAAGGCGGCGCTTTTAAGAAAGAAAAAGGGGAACCCCAATCCATATTTCCTCTCTGTTCAAGATGCGGCGCAGGAAACGAGACGAGAGAAGGGAGATGCCTTTCTGCGAGATTGATTGAGCGAGGAACGGGCGACCCTCTTTCCTCCTTTTCCCCACCGGCGAAAATATGGTGAGCGGTTCGCGTCTCCCCGGTTATTTTTTTCGATATGAGGTTTTCCTTTTGTTGTTGTCATGGGCAATACAAGGTGTTGAACGGGAGGCCGCCGCCGCCGTCGTTAAACGGGAGGTCGCCGCCGCCGTTGTCGGGTCCACGGGGTCGTCGCCACAGTCGCCGGGGTCGCGGGGTCGCAACCGGAGCCGCGGGGGGCAAAGAGGGGGGCTATTGTTCATCCCTGTACGGCCGACTGCTGCGCGGTCCACGGGGCGCGACGTGCTCCCGGCGTACGACTCCGGGCCCAGGGGGCGCGGACCCGGCGCACGAATGCTTGCGCCAGGCCGCGCTGTCCACAGGGCCCGGAGTGCACCCGGTGCACAGCTTCCGGACCACGCGGGCGCGGACCCGGCGCACGAATGCGTGCGCCAGGTCGCGCGGTCCACCGGTCGGGCGTGCACCCGGTGCACAGCTTCCGGACCCCGTGGGTGCGGACCCGGCGCAAGAATGCGTGCGCCAGGTCGCGCGGTCCACCGGTCGGGCGTGCACGCGGTGTACGCCTTCGCAGCCCCACTGCGTGGACCCGGCGCACGCCTCAGCCCGTGCGCGGCCCGGCCCAAGCCGCAACGGCGCACCGCAGTGGCGTGCGCCTGGTCTGCGGCCGCTGGCACTGTAGCCGTGAGCCCGGTCCGCGACGCAGGCTGTGCTCCAGAAGCTCACCGTGCGGTGCACCCGGTCTGTGCCGCCGCCGCTCCCTGTCGTGGACCCGGTCCACGCCTGGACCCGTGCACCAGACTGCAGCCGGAGAGTCCGTAAGCTCCGTTTTTGGCCCGTTTCGCCCCGTTTTTGAGTGTTTTCGATCACGATGATGTTTTTAACATTATTCCTTACTGTAACTTTTTCGGGCACAGGGTGGGAGTGTTTTAACTGGAATTTTCCGCACACCTTCTTCTCCTTCGCGCTCCAGGTGGGTACCCCTTGGAATATCTTTGTGCTTGTTTCCGTTATTGTCATTTATATCTTGTAAGGGGTGACGTGGACCTCCGGGTTTAATGAACGTCGTGGTGGGAGACTAGATGGGCAGATTGCCCCTCCGAACAATAGCAGGATTGTTCGGAGCATGCGAGCGATGAGGACGACGAACAGTGTGACCAGTCGGACGTCGAAAGGTGGGTTCCTTCCCCGACAGTTATTGAGTCGGGAAACGAGGACAAGTGGTAAGAACAAAGGTTTGACACGTAAAAAGGGTCCTAACCCCATTTATGCTTACATTTTTATTATCACCACGTTTATGGCGACTAAGGGTCGCTATGCTCGACGACACACCTTGATCTGGGAGATGGCCGAGGCAGGTGCTCGGTCTGGTTTATCGAGGTGGGTGCTCGGTTTGGTTAACCGAGGTTGGTGCTCGGTCGAGGCTCTTGTTTTGCTACACGCACACCGGCGGTTTGGCCACCGCAAGGGTGTGCTTTTCCGGAAAAGTGGTGCGTTGACCCGTGTACCTCACGTGATGGTGACGTTAGGAATGGGGGCCCCCGTGGGTGGGGGGTGTGAGCGGTGATGCCGAGGTGGGTGCTCGGCGGCCGAGGCAGGTGCTCGGCAGGGGTTCCGAGGCAGGTGCTCGGTGTGGTTGCCGAGGGAGGTGCCCGGTTTTGTTTGCACAAGGTTCTGCATTGTATTGTTTGCACGGGGTTCTGCATTGTATTGTTTGCACGGGGTTCTGCATTGTATGGTTTGCACAGGGTGCTTCATTGTTTATTGCTCGGGTTTTTATCGTGGTTTGCCTTACTTTAGCCCTTATTGCTTTTATTACTGTTTCTGGCCACTGACTCTCTACTCTGTGACAGGTTCACCCAGTCCGTCCAGGGTCGAGCGCTAGGTCGTTGGTGAGGCCACGTGAGCGATCTTCTGGCCCTTAGGGGCTACAGTACGGTACCCTTAGGGGCTACAGTACGGTATACTTTACCTTCTTTGTTCATTACATTACGCATTGTAGCTAGTTGTGGATCGCGATACCCCCGTTGGATCGATGTGGATGTTGGCCTATTCGATAGCTCCTTTGGATACGTGTTTTGTTCCTTGGCTTGGCCGCTTTTAAACTACAAATGAGGAACATGGGAAGCTGTTTTGAAAATAGGGGTGCCGTTTGGGCACCGTTTACAAATTCTGTGGACTTATGTGG
Source organism: Tillandsia leiboldiana (assembly GCA_029204045.2). Taxonomy (NCBI): domain Eukaryota; kingdom Viridiplantae; phylum Streptophyta; class Magnoliopsida; order Poales; family Bromeliaceae; genus Tillandsia; species Tillandsia leiboldiana. The sequence goes on from CM055070.1 coordinate 12,390,102, forward strand.
TTTCGAAAATAGTTTTAATAAAACCTGATGTCGGGTGGGCATCGCTTTCAAAACCCTGTGGTTTTATCCTTTCGAAAATAGCCGGCCTCTTTGTTACTTGTGGAAACTGGTTGATTATCGTCGAAAATTTGTTGTGTGTGATTGGCAATCGGTCTAGTGTGGTTAAAGGCATGTTGTGTGAACTTCGTAATCAGGACGCCGTGCATATGCAAAGGAGACTCTGCCTGGTTGCAGAGTGAATTTGTATATGCGGCGGGTCTGGGCATGCACCGGGGAAAAGTTGTTTCAAAAAAAAAAAAAAATGTAGAAATTTGGGAGCATCGGCGGCTTCCCTTCCACGCGTGAAAAACCCCCGGGGCGTGACAATGGGTCTCCAGAAGCCATAGATCCAAAATTAAACCAAACGTGGGAAATCCGGGCCCTCACAACAAATCTTCAAATAACTTTTCCATAGCAACAATCCAGTTCTCGGCCTCCCAAGGCTCCAAACTCGGTCCCGAAATCTACAGGGGATGGAACTGGATGAAGTACAACAGCCGGTCAGCAACTCTCGCTGCTCCTGCACTATCCACAGTGCGATCTGGGTCGAAGTCGACGATGTCGCGGCCGGAGGTACTATTGGCGATACCCCGGGAGATGCTCTGCTCAAGTATGCACATCACACATCCATGTTCTCTTCCTGGCGCCGCATCACCTCACATATCCAGGCTACCTGGCCCGTAACTCTCAGACCTCACTCTGCTCTGTCCATTCAGCCTCCCGCTGTTCGGGCTCCTCATCCAAGGTCAAACACGCCCTCGCCACTGCACGGCGTCTCGGAGGCATCGAAAACCACTGCAACAGAACAAACATTAGGACCAAGAACTCTCTCTCGACCCAATCAAGAGAAAGTCTAGAACATGTTACCCATACTAAAGCATTATGTTGTCTGCAGCCAACATAATCATCTTTAGAGGAATAACATATAAGATCACTCGCCCCAATCCTCTGGGGGAGGTACGAACTCAATCAGGACTCTCGCTAAAATCACGTCTCTCACGACAGTCATCCTACTGTCTAACCAATAGCCTAGGGTCACTAAGTCCTCAACGACCTATATTCCTAGGCTTTGATACCACCCTAATCTGTCACGCCCCGGAGTCGAAACTGCGACCCGGGCCCGCCAACAGATCCGCCACCTGTACGGAAACTGACGTATAGACGAAGCGTCTACCCTGCAAAAGATCTATAGCTAACCAAGTATCAGAGCTGAAAAGAACTAAAAATCCAAAGCTACAGAAATGAACACTGAACATCTGAATAAAATCAAATCCTCAATACAAGTCTCTCAACTATGAAAATATAAGTACAATCCTCACAGATCCATCATAATGTCCAGTACAAAAGTGAAAACATAAAATATACCGGGTACCTCTACCTCAGACTCTCAATGCTGGTAAGGAACTAATCGGCCACGTCCTCACCTCGATTTGCTGTCTCCGCGCGAACCATGCCGGAACAGCTACCTGATGAACCTGTCACCGCAGCAGGTGTGAGATCTACTCCAGAAGGTAGATCTCAGTGGGTACCGTCACCAATATCCACGGTATGCCCACTAAGTCTACTGGAGGCACAATAGATAGGTATGCAGATAGATAAAAGAAAAGCTGAAAGGAAACTACAGCTACCATGTCTCAATCATCATGCTCAAGAAACTCTACTAAAGATGAAATATGCATACACTCGCTACTGCTAACATGCCTCAAGTATCATGCTCAAACGAAAACTCATCTAAGAACATGCTATGCAATCACTCTCTCATATCACCCAATCTCAATGACTGCCTCATAGGGTACAGTCAACCCTGCACCAAACCTACTGCCACCTCATCCACACTAGGACGGGACTTACGTAAGGCGTCCCACACGGACTATCTCAATCTCAAGCGAACTCTAGTGTATCAACTAGTCGCATCATCAACACGCACCCGGGGCGTAACTCGAGGGGAGCGACCCCAACGAGCTCAAGTATCTCATCAGTCTCAACTGTCTCAATAAGCGGCACATGCAGGCTATGATCCACGATCAAACAGATCGGAAACTCAATGCTCAACTAGCACTACTCAGTCGGGAAAAAGAACCACGACTCATTCAGGAAAAGCCCAACACTCTCACAGTTATGTCGGAGAACCCTCCACGACTCAATCTGATAATGCACGACCCATGGCTAAGTCGTGAAACCTCCACGACTCGATCTGCCAGAACCCCAAAACTTACAAAGCTAAATCGGAGAACCACCTCCACCACTAAATCAGAAACACGACCTATGATCTAGAATGAACCCATCAATCCCAACAAGGAAGTGGAACTCTCATGACACTAGAAACTCAACACACAATGCACTAAAAATCCGCTCGGCTCTCTGGCACGAGCATACATGCAATCTGAACCAACTCAACCCCTCTGGGTGATCTCACTATTTAAAAACACATTTTTCAAAAACCCGGTTTTCATTAAAACACGTCCGACGATTTTTAAAATGGTTCAGATGCCAATCCAATGCAAAATAATCATGCAGTCTAGTGTCAAGACACCTCTAGATCATGCTAAAAATATCAGGGGCTCACGAAAGTATTCCAACAATTTTCTAGGCAACTATCAGATTTATCAAGCATAAAAACGGATAACTAAACATGATCAACATGCATACAGAAGCTTTAGAGGGCATTCCATACTTTTTGGAGAAATTCCAACCCACCTCAAAAGCATTCCGCAGGCAATCGCTGAAGTCGGTGAAGCGCCGAACCGCCCGCTGCCTCGAATCTGCCGGAAAAACGAAAACCGCGCCGCGCGCGCGCGAACAATGTCGCGAATCCCGAAAAATTCCCCGGAAGGTCGAACATATCCCTCGGGTCCTCTACAAAAATCCGGCGCGCCTCGGCTCACTCCACAGTCACCACACAGCACGCGCGCACCCGTGCCCGCGCCTCGGCTCCGCGCAGTGCAAAACCACAACCTCAGCTCAAACCGCACAAAAGAGAAGCAACACAACGATATCCAAGCTCAAAAATCCAAAAAATCCATCTAAGGAAAATCTTAATCCATTTAGGGAAACAACTATCACTTACCTCTCACGTGCGGCCGACGCGCGCGCGGCCCCACTCAGCTCCGAGCCGCAAGACCTCTCAAGCAGCACCCCTCACAACATCTCTCACTCTCTTTCTCTTCTTCTCTTTTTTTTTCCATGCTTTCTCTCATTTTTTTTCTTTCTTTCTTTCTTTTCCTCTCTCTGTATCCAGGGGAGAAGGGAGGAGGAGGAGTCCATATAAATAGAGAAGAGAGGGTCAACCAGTCAACCGGTGGTTGGGGAAGTGAATTTACCAAACTGCCCAAGCTAAAATCACCAAAAATCTGAATTTTGGGAGAGGGGGTACCGGTACCCTCCATGCAGTACCGGTACCCATGCCTAGTTCTGGAATCCCCATTTGGGTTCCGGAACTCCAAGCCAAAACCGCAACGCTCGCTCATGCTGCAGCACGCGCGGCACCCAAGTGTTAGCCGCGCGGTGCCCAAGTGCCAGCCGCGCGGCGCCCTGGCCCGCGGCGCGCGTGACCGCGCCCACTGCGCGGCGCCCGCAGCTGCTGCCTCTCCTCCACTCCTGGACAGCAACCAAACCCACACACACACTCACACACACCTCCAACACCAACATCAAGCTCAAACCATGCTCTCTCTCTCTCTCTCTAGAAAAACTGCAATGCACCTTCGTGAGGCTCGACACGCTTGTGCTCCGCTCGGCTTCCAACGGTAAGTCCGCACTACAAGCACACCTTCATCTCTCTCATTCCCTTCTTTTACTTCTCCTCAATTCCACCTCTTCTTCTCCCTCTTCTTCAATCTTTCATTCCTCTGTTTGAGTTCATTTCCTCTGCTTGAAGCAAGGAGGAAGATGATGACATGGCACGCACATTAATTAATTAGTGGCTTGGACAAGGCTAAAGGCAAAAGACCATAATACCCTCCAACATAATTAGTTCTCATTCCACTAATTCCATTTCCATTCTCTCTCTTAATTTCTTTTTCTAATTCCTTCTCTCAGGCTAATTAGCCAATTTAATTAATTAATTAATTAATCCATTTTAAGCCAACTCAACTCACTTTTTGCCCTCGGCGCCTCCGCATCAGTCCAGAACCTCCCGAACTCCGCTGTAATCTGAAAATACACATGTTCCAAACCTTTTCCAATTTTTCTGCATACAACAGTGGAGTTGAGGCTCTAACAAACCAGTCCTCTAACGGCGCATAATGCCCGGAAAATTCCGATTCAAGCTGGGTCTTCCGCATCGATCCGAATCAACCCGAAATCATCTGTAAACACATAAGTAACACGCCCAAGGCGATAACTCCGCACCACGCCATCTTGCGAGGTCGGTGCGCTCTACAAAGTCCCGGTACTCTACATTGAGACTCCTTTTCCCTATCGGTGTTATGCGTTGGCCAGCATACCCGATTTAGCAGGCACAGCAGGCAGTACCAGTGTTTACTAGTGATTAGATTGGGTTTATTACAAGCAGGTACTTTTATTGTTGCACTCGTGTCGGGGTGGCTTAGTGGAGTCTAGTAGCTGTGTTTAGACCAGTGTTAGTGTTGTTGGGAACCGTTTGGGGTTTACGGTGGTCCCGTGGTCGTTGTGAGTTTTCGACCGATGTGCGAGAGGTTGTGGATCTTGGGTCTTTTCGTTCCGAGAGAGAGCATGGATTTCGACTATAGCCTACATGTGCCACTATTCGATAGCGAGTTAGTCCATATGGACACACTACGTAATTCCTGCCCGGCAGCGGGAGGTGGTTGTAGGTGGGCGTAGGCTTGACTGGACCAGATGTGGCAGTCAGCTCGATTGGGTCGATTGTGCACTTCATGTGTGTGTGGTCGCATACCTTTCATTGGTTTTTCCCCTCTTGAGCATTTAGATAGAGGCATGGTAGCTGTCGAGTATCGCCAGCTTTCTTGTTCAGTTTATACTGCATGGTTATCTTATGCCTCTAGTAGACTTAGTGGGCGGATCGTCGGGCCTGGCAGTGGTACCCACTGAGAACTCCCTTTTTGGTTTAGTTCTCACACCCATTGTGGGTTTTTCCCCTCCCTTTTCTTTCTCTCCTTTGTTTTGTTGAGTCTTAGTAGGTGTTGCTGATTCTGCGGTTGCTGTGCGAGGCAAGGGAGTCGCGTGGTAGATCCCTACCCGTTTGTGGAGAGTAGCAGTACCCCTACATTGGAGATCCTGAGTACAGTCAGTAGATCAGTTTTATTTCTGCCTTTGAGAGATATTGTAGTGAGGTTATTTGTAAGACCTGGCTTTTCCGTGACCCTTCCCGTTATCCCTTTCTTACGACTGTCCGACTGTGGGGCAATTTTTGGTGCTTTTCCGGAAAGTCCGTCGGGACTCGCGGACATTTTTAGGCGAAAGGGCTCGCGAAACGGAGAACGGGGACGCGATCGGTTTCAGATTCCGACTCCCGGTTCTCCCAGAATAAATTTTTGAAGTTCGGACCCCTTTAGGCGCTCCGGGATCCGTGCGATTGGATGACACGCTTTTCGAGACAATCTTAGCCGCCGATTGTTCTTAGGGTTTCCTTAAAACCGGGGGCCGTAGGGTTTTTCTTTTCCCTCTTGGTTTTCTCTCTTGACGGCTAGGATTTAGGGCGGCGCTTTTAAGAAAGAAACCCCATTCCATTTTTCCTCCCTTTTCATGAGGCGCGTGAGAAACCGAGGCGACGAGACGAGGAGAAGGGAAGAACGGGGGAAACCCATCCCTCGTGGAGCTTTCCGTTGGAGACGAGAGGGACGATCCACCCTCCCACCCTTTTCCTCGCTGGATCACGGTAAGCGTCGTTCCCCCTTTATTGCATTTTCTGTGGGGTCGAGGTTTTGGTTGGGGGTCGTTCGGGTGTCGCACGTGTCGTGGGTTGTGGTAACGGGAAGCCGCCGTCGCCGTTGTCAAACGGGAGGCCGCCGCCGCCGTTATCATGCCCACGAGGTCGTCGCCGGAGTCGCACGGGAGCGAAAACGGAGAAGAAAACAAAAAAGGGGGCGTTACTGTTCATCGCGTACGGATCCTCCAGCCGCGGTCCACAGACCCCAGTCGTGCACCCGGCGCACACCCCGAAGCCCCGGAGGCGCAGACCCGGTGCACGGAACCGTGCGCCGGGCTGCGCACTGTGCGCGGTGCACGCTCCGGGCGTGCACCCGGCGCTCGCCGCGGCAGCCGCGCGGCATGGACCCGGTCCGCGCCCTTCCCCGTCCGCGGCCCGGCCCAAGACGCACCGACTCACCCTGCCGAGCGGTGCACCCGGTCTGCGCCGCGGTCACCTGCTGCCGTGGACCCGGTCCGCGCACTTCCCCGTGCGCGGCCCGGCCCAAGACGCACCGGCTCACCCAGCCGAGCGGTGCACCCGGTCTGCGCCGCGGTCACCTGCTGCCGTGGACCCGGTCCACGCGCTACTCCGTGCACCACCCGTCAGCCCGGAAGCCCGGGAGCTCCATTTTTGGCCCGTTTCGCCCCGTTTTTGAGTGTTTTTGACCACGACAATATTTTTAACAATACTTTTCCTACCTTAGTTTTCCGGGCGCAAGGTGGGAGAACTTCTGACTGGAATTTCCCGCACACCCTTTTCTTCGCGTTCCAGGTGGGTACCCCTTAGAACCTCTTTATGCACAGTTTCGTTGTTGCTATGTTTATTTTGTTAAGGGGTTCGGTGGGTGATGCGGACCTCCGGATTTACGACTGTCGCGGTAGAAGACCGGGCGGGCAGTTCGCCCTCCCCGAACAAAGGTAGGGTTGTTCGGGGCATACTAGCGTTGGGGACGGGGATCGACGTGACCTTTCAGAATATTAAAGCTATTACGTGGATATTTGATTGCCGAGGCAGGTGCTCGGTCTGGTTATGGGAAAAGGTGTAAAATCTTAGTAATTGCATGTTTACATTTGCTAACCCTGTTAAAGCTATTGGGTGGATATTTGATTGCCGAGGCAGGTGCTCGGTCTGGTTCGCCGAGGTTGGTGCTCGGTTGAGGCTCGAGATTGCTACACTCACACCAGCGGTTTGGCCACCGCAAGGGTGTGCTTTTCCGGAAAAGTGGTACGTTGACCCGTGTACCCCATGCGACGGTGGCGTTAGGAATGGGGGCCCCCATGGGTGGGGGGTGTGAGCGGTGATGTCGAGGCAGGTGCTCGGCGGCCGAGGCAGGTGCTCGGCGGTGGACATCGGGAAAGGTGCCCGATGTTGTTTTGATACAGGGTGTGAGCGGTGATGTCGAGGCAGGTGCTCGGCGGCTGAGGCAGGTGCTCGGCGGCTGAGGCAGGTGCTCGGCAGTGGACATCGGGAAAGGTGCCCGATGTTGTTTTGATACAGGGTGTGGTTAATGCGGATGATACATGAGAGGGATGGTTGCTCCGGTTTTGTGGTTTGCCCTATTTTTGTTTCTCTTATGCTTATCATGCTATTTCTAGTCACTGACTACCCACTCCGTGACAGGTTCGTCCAGGGGCGAGTGCTAGGGCACCGGTGAGGCCGCGAGAGTGCTGTCCTAATTTTTAGTGACTTCAGATACAGTGACTCTTCTCTCCTTTTTCTTTTATTACTTATGTTAGCTAGTTTGTGGATTGCGACACCCCCGTGGGGTCGAAGTGGATGTTGCCTCTTCCTTTTTGAATAAACGAATGATTGTTACATTCTTTCTTACTTGGCCGTTTCAAACAATGAAAAGCAAAGAAAACCGGTTGCGAAAACTACTTTTAAAACGTGGGTGTCGTGTGGGCACCGAATTTTCATACCCTGTGGATTTATGTGGCTTTCAAACGGTCTTTCCTAAAACGATGGCATCGTGTAGATGCCGCTTCCAAAACCTTGTGATTATTTATCCTTTCAAAACATCGGCCTCTATGTTCTAAGTGAATATTAGAATATCATGTGAGCTGTTTGGTTGTATGTGAACGAGACCCCAACTGATGTGGTTAGAGATTGTATGTGCTACACCTTGTGAGACATTTTGTAATTGAGATGCCGTGCATATACAAAGGAGACTCTGCCCGTTTGCAGAGTGAATTTGTGTATGCGGCGGGTCTGGACACGCACCGGGGAGCATTGGTTTACAAAAAAAAATATATGGCTGAATTAGGAGCATCGGTGGCTCCCTTTCCGCGCGATTCAAACCCCCGGGGCGTGACAGATTAAGATGGTATCAGAGCGTTAAACTTTAACCACAACAGTCGGGGCCCAACATCCACGGGGCGCAATACACTAACTACTGATTAATAAAGTGAACTTGGGGTAGACCAGTAGATCGTGAGTGTGCGAGGGAAAAAGGGGGATTTAATTTCGGTGCGTCTGTAGGTCGTGGTGCTAGACCCGTTAGGTCTAGGGTTGACTTGGTTTCTTTGTATATAGTGAATAATGGCCTGAAATGGGTTATCAGCGGAGAACGCAGGGGCAGAAAGTACGGTGCCAATAGCGGCGGAGTATCAGCTGCTCCGACAACAACTACAAGAGGTGGCCGGGCAGTTAGCAACCCTTATGGAACAAATGCGGCAGCGGGCGCAACAGTCGACAATACCAATGGAGGTCGCCCAGGCTTCTTTGCCCGGACCAACCGCACCAGTGACGAGACCGTCGGTGGCGGTCAGCGAGACTACGGATGCCCCTTCTCCGACCACGGTGACCGAGATACCGTCGGTTCATCCGACGACGCCTTCAGTAGCACTAACACCAGCAACTTCGGGACTTACGCCGGGAGCCACTGTTGGAGCTCCCTTGGGAGAGACCGTGGTGACACCTAACCCCAGAATGACCGCCGTTGCTGCGGGGGAAGCCCTTATCCGGCAAACCGAATGGGATGGGGTGATAGCGAACTTGGCAAATTTCAAGAGGTACGACCCACCCGTGTTTGAGGGAGAGACGATCGACCCTTGGGTCGTGGAAAAATGGGTGGATACCATGGAGAAGCTTTTTGAAGACCTATTTATGGAGGAACATGAACGGGTCCCTTTGGCAGTCCACTTTCTTGAGGGAAACGCCCGCAGGTGGTGGAGGACGGTGTGCCCGGACCCCTCGGGGGGCACCGCCCTTCCATCTTGGACCACGTTCCGAGAAAAACTGTCTGAGGCATTTCTCTCCGACAGCATCAAACAGCAGATGGAAGATGACCTGAAGCACATCAAGAAAGGAAGTCAGACAGTTACGGGATATCAACGGGCATTTGTGAGGTTGATCAAATGTGTTCCCCCTGTTATAAGAGATGAATCTCACAAAGCCCGTCTTTTTGTGAACGGTTTACGAAGCGACATCTACAAGGTGGTGCAAACGGCGGATTTGCACACCTTCTAGGAAGTGGTCGATAGAGCCACCACAGTGGAGCACGAATTTGCGATTTCACGAGCCCGACGGGAGAGCTCAGATCACAGCGGGGATAAGAAACGAGCTCGACCTTGTTTTGGAAAAGAGCATACCAAGAGGAGTCGGCCTCCTAAATACCTGAGATGGCAACAAGGAACCAAGAATGCGTCGACAGGAGGACAATGGCCGGTGGACAAGTCTTGTATCAATTGCGATGGAATATACCAAGTGACCGAATGTCCCCAGAAGCAAGACCACTGTTTTCGATGCGGCAACCCGGGGCACTATTGTTTCAACTGCCCATTGGAAACGGGGACATCACCCGTAGCCGCATCTCCACCTTCGTCTCCGCAATCGGGGGGAGGGAGAGTCTATACGAAGACCCACCAGGGGACGGACCCACAGAGCACGATGTAGCAGGTAATACTCGAGTTTCAGATCATCGTGCTAGAACGTTTGTGTCAACACCTAAGCATCCCACTCTTTCACCTCGCTTCATGTTTTCACCCTACCTTAGTTATTAGAAGAAATTCCTATCGTAGGAATAAGTTTGGTTGGACCCTCTGGCTACCCCTCGGGGCAGGCGGCTGTACCCCTTCCTGCCCAGTGAGGGTGAGGCGGGTCCTTAGTCTCTAAGAACTAATGAGGTTCCGTTAAAGGTTGTCGGTGTAGCGCTTGGGGCCGACAGTCGCGGCAATCTTTAAGCGGTAGTTGACTGCTTGAAGTTCCAAGCGAGTCTCCGGGAACCGGACTTACCAGAACTTGTAAACTTAGCTTGTAGTAACGCTCGCCTTCTGCTCGCTTTCCTTTGTTGCGGGCAAGGAGCTTGGTGGAAGGCAGTCGAATAGCGTTCACGAGTACCGTGTGGATCTCGACACGAGAAGGACAAGTACTCCTCTACCTCGGATAGATGACCTATGCGATCGACTACAGGGAGAAATGGCATTCCCAAAGATTGATCTGCGGTCCGGCTAACGCCAGCCTAGAGTCCGGGGTAATGGCACACTGAAAACTGACCTGCGAGCTCGGAATGGTCAAGATGAGTTTACGGTTATACCGTTTAGACTCATTAACGCACCAGCAGTGCTCTTGGGCATGATGAATAGGATACTCGAGCCCTTCTTAGAGCAGTCGGTGATGGCCTTTTTGTGGACGTTCCGATCTACTCTCGCACAGACAAGGGGTATGGGGAACACTCACGAGTAATCCCCTAGACCCTCCGGGATCAGAAACCATATGCCAAAACTTATAAAGTGTGAGTTATGGTCCGCAAGGGGAACTTTTTGGGGCATATCGTTTCGACGTCTGGAATTGCAGTGGATCCGAGGAGGATCGAGTCAGTGGCCAACTGGGCTCGGCCAACAACGGTGACGGAGATCCGAAGCTTCTTAGGACGGGCAGGCTACTACAGACGCTTCGTGGGAGGCCACTTCCCTAAATCGACTAACCCAAAGCGGGTAGAGATTCGTCTGGACAGCCCAGTGCCAAAGGAGTTTCAAAGAACTTAAAGACAGACGCACACAGGCGCCAGTGCTCATACAGCCGAAGCCCGGAAAGGACTATAAGATCTAGTCTGACGAATCTCCAAGAGGATCTTGGGAGACCAAACGACGGACACGTAACTACAACTGGTGCAAGACAGAATGTCCTCGGAGCAAGGCGGAATTTTTACGAGTGACTCAGGGATGTAATAAGGTTCCGGGGACGAATTCGTGTGCCCGATAAGCAAGAAACGAGGGAAGAAAATCTAGCCAAAGTATATAATACCTCCTATACCGCGCATCCCGGAGGTACAAAGAGGTGCAGGGATCTATGGCAGACCTTCTGGTGGCCCAAATCGAAAGAGCGATGTGGCACAAATTGTGGCGCAATATTGGGTGTGCCAATAGGTGAAAGCGAAACATCAGCGACCGGCGGGGGAAAGCAGACGTTTCGGCTACGAGGGAGGTAGTAGCAAGGAAGACCTCGTACAAGAGAAATTTTGGCCACGACCCTAGAGGAACCCTTAGATGTAATGCTTCGTACCCTCCTGCCCAATAAGGAGGTGAAGACTTAGTTGTCTTTTATGTTGGCTTTTTAGTTAAGGGTTAAATAGGTCCAACTTCCGGCCTTGTGACAATAGACCCGAGGCGTTGTAACAGTACGCCTTAGACGTCCAGGTGAGGTGAGTCGGGCCAAGACCCGAGGCGTTGTAACAGTACGCCTTAGACGTCCAGGTGGGTTGAGTCAGGTCAAGATCGGTGGCGGTGTGACAGAACGCCTTAAGTAAATGAGTTGCGTATTGCTAATAGTTCGAGCTTTTGGGATCGTTGGTTGGCGTCAATGACCCGATATTCGGGATTTTGGAGCGCGTAGGCCCGGTGACATACCGGTTGGCTTTACTGCCAAACCTCGATGCGGATCTTAGCACGAGAGGACAAAAATGTTGCGCAACCGGACGATCCCCCTATAGGAAGGTGCTGTGAAGCAACCAGGAAGAATGTGAGGCAACTTGGGAACCAGAGTCAAAGATGGGGGAGTGCTACCCGGACCTCTTCGCCGCAGGCGGGAGTTAAGTTTCGGGGACGAAACTTGTTTTTATTGGTGAGTGGTGTAAGACCTGGCTTTTCCGTGACCCTTCCCGTTATCCCTTTCTTACGACTGTCCGACTGTGGGGCAATTTTTGGTGCTTTTCCGGAAAGTCCGTCGGGACTCGCGGACATTTTTAGGCGAAAGGGCTCGCGAAACGGAGAACGGGGACGCGATCGGTTTCGGATTTCGACTCCCGGTTCTCCCAGAATAAATTTTTGAAGTTCGGACCCCTTTAGGCGCTCCGGGATCCGTGCGATTGGATGACACGCTTTTCGAGACAATCTTAGCCGCCGATTGTTCTTAGGGTTTCCTTAAAACCGGGGGCCATAGGGTTTTTCTTTTCCCTCTTGGTTTTCTCTCTTGACGGCTAGGATTTAGGGCGGCGCTTTTAAGAAAGAAACCCCATTCCATTTTTCCTCCCTTTTCATGAGGCGCGTGAGAAACCGAGGCGACGAGACGAGGAGAAGGGAAGAACGGGGGAAACCCATCCCTCGTGGAGCTTTCCGTTGGAGACGAGAGGGACGATCCACCCTCCCACCCTTTTCCTCGCAGGATCACGGTAAGCGTCGTTCCCCCTTTATTGCATTTTCTGTGGGATCGAGGTTTTGGTTGGGGGTCGTTCGGGTGTCGCACGCGTCGTGGGTTGTGGTAACGGGAAGCCGCCGTCGCCGTTGTCAAACGGGAGGCCGCCGCCGCCGTTATCATGCCCACGAGGTCGTCGCCGGAGTCGCACGGGAGCGAAAACAGAGAAGAAAACGAAAAAGGGGGCGTTACTGTTCATCGCGTACGGATCCTCCAGCCGCGGTCCACAGACCCCAGTCGTGCACCCGGCGCACACCCCGCAGCCCCGGAGGCGCAGACCCGGCGCACGGAACCGTTCGCCGGGCTGCGCACTGTGCGCGGTGCACGCTCCGGGCGTGCACCCGGCGCTCGCCGCGGCAGCCGCGCGGCATGGACCCGGTCCGCGCCCTTCCCCGTGCGCGGCCCGGCCCAAGACGCACCGGCTCACCCTGCCGAGCGGTGCACCCGGTCTGCGCCGCGGTCACCTGCTGCCGTGGACCCGGTCCGCGCCCTTCCCCGTGCGCGGCCCGGCCCAAGACGCACCGGCTCACCCTGCCGAGCGGTGCACCCGGTCTGCGCCGCGGTCACCTCCTGCCGTGGACCCGGTCCACGCACTGCTCCGTGCACCACCCGTCAGCCCGGAAGCCCGGGAGCTCCGTTTTTGGCCCGTTTCGCCCCGTTTTTGAGTGTTTTTGACCACGACAATATTTTTAACAATACTTTTCCTACCTTAGTTTTCCGGGCGCAAGGTGGGAGAACTTCTGACTGGAATTTCCCGCACACCCTTTTCTTCGCGTTCCAGGTGGGTACCCCTTAGAACCTCTTTATGCACAGTTTCGTTGTTGCTATGTTTATTTTGTTAAGGGGTTCGGTGGGTGATGTGGACCTCCGGATTTACGACTATCGCGGTAGAAGACCGGGCGGGCAGTTCGCCCTCCCCGAACAAAGGTAGGGTTGTTCGGGGCATACTAGCGTTGGGGACGGGGATCGACGTGACCTTTCAGAATATTAAAGCTATGACGTGGATATTTGATTGCCGAGGCAGGTGCTCGGTCTGGTTATGGGAAAAGGTGTAAAATCTTAGTAATTGCATGTTTACATTTGCTAACCCTGTTAAAGCTATTGGGTGGATATTTGATTGCCGAGGCAGGTGCTCGGTCTGGTTCGCCGAGGTTGGTGCTCGGTTGAGGCTCGAGATTGCTACACGCACACCAGCGGTTTGGCCACCGCAAGGGTGTGCTTTTCCGGAAAAGTGGTACGTTGACCCGTGTACCCCACGCGACGGTGGCGTTAGGAATGGGGGCCCCCATGGGTGGGGGGTGTGAGCGGTGATGTCGAGGCAGGTGCTCGGCGGCCGAGACAGGTGCTCGGCGGTGGACATCGGGAAAGGTGCCCGATGTTGTTTTGATACAGGGTGTGAGCGGTGATATCGAGGCAGGTGCTCGACGGCTGAGGCAGGTGCTCGGCAGTGGACATCGGGAAAGGTGCCCGATGTTGTTTTGATACAGGGTGTGGTTAATGCGGATGATACATGAGAGGGATGGTTGCTCCGGTTTTGTGGTTTGCCCTATTTTTGTTTCTCTTATGCTTATCATGCTATTTCTAGTCACTGACTACCCACTCCGTGACAGGTTCGTCCAGGGGCGAGTGCTAGGGCACCGGTGAGGCCGCGAGAGTGCTGTCCTGATTTTTAGTGACTTCAGATACAGTGACTCTTCTCTCCTTTTTCTTTTATTACTTATGTTAGCTAGTTTATGGATTGCGACACCCCCGTGGGGTCGAAGTGGATGTTGCCTCTTTCTTTTTGAATAAACGAATGATTGTTACATTCTTTCTTACTTGGCCATTTCAAACAATGAAAAGCAAAGAAAACCGGTTGCGAAAACTACTTTTAAAACGTGGGTGTCGTGTGGGCACCGAATTTTCAAACCCTGTGGATTTATGTGGCTTTCAAACGGTCTTTCCTAAAACGATGGCATCGTGTGGATGCCGCTTCCAAAACCTTGTGATTATTTATCCTTTCAAAACATCGGCCTCTATGTTCTAAGTGAATATTAGAATATCATGTGAGCTGTTTGGTTGTATGTGAACGAGACCCCAACTGATGTGGTTAGAGATTGTATGTGCTACACCTTGTGAGACATTTTGTAATTGAGACGCCGTGCATATAGAAAGGAGACTCTGCCCGTTTGCAGAGTTAATTTGTGTATGCGGCGGGTCTGGACACGCACCGGGGAGCATTGGTTTACAAAAAAAAATATATGGCTGAATTAGGAGCATCGGTGGCTCCCCTTTCGCGCGATTCGAACCCCCGGGGCGTGACATTATTACTTATATTGAGAGCCTGTACACTGATGTATTATTTCAGGTTACCTCCCGACTGAGTACTGGTTTATTGTTTTTGAGGATATTGTATGATTATCACTTATGGGAGATAGATTTTATTTCAATATTCCAGATGTACAGATGGATGGTTTTAATTTTACAGCACTTTTATGATATAGCTCTGATATCTGTTTAGCATAGGTGGCGGATCTGTTGGCGAGCCCGGGTCGCAGTTTCGACCCCGTGGCGTGACACGTTTTCCAACTTCATAGTGGTTCTTTCTCATCGTAGATCGGTCATCAAAGTCGATCCTAACACACCATCCAAATCCCTAGGGTTTCTCATGGTGACTTAGAGTGAACCGAAGAGAGAATTTCTGTGGAGAGATTATTCTAATGTTTTTCTTATATCTCTTTCTTGGTCAATCTCTCATATATTTATAAACTAAGGGGGAGATATTAATCTTAATATGATTCTAACTGAATCTGACAAATACAGAGATTTAGACAAAATAAAATTTAACTTTTAGTTTTACTCCTTACTCCTAACCCCCGAAACCCTAGTGCGCAGATTGGGTATCCACAGGCCCAGCACGTGGGCTACGCCGTGAGTAGCCCAGAGGGCAGGCCAAGCCTCTTCTGGCCCTAAACGCCACTTGCCTTGAACACGGGAGGTCCTTCTTGCTCGGCCCTTTGCTTAGGCAAGCCCCATGGGCCTAGCATTCTTGCTCGACCCGTCATGCAAGCAGGTCCGATAGGCCTAGTGCATGGGCGGGTCTCGCAGGCGGTGCATCAATTTATCGCGTTTATTGCGACTCGAGGCACTGTCCTTTTTTTTAAAAAAAGAATTTTCTTTATGCAAATCAATGCCAAAATTTATTGTACAAAAACAACGAAAAGAAATATTCAATATTGAAAAACGGATCATAAAGAGAAAACAAACACTATAAGGCTCTGACACCAGTGTTGGTAATTATTAACCAATTGACAATAAAAAATCACATAGATTTTGCATACCTATTTCGTTGCGGGATTAAGTTGCAATAATCAGGATCTTTTCTTGTCTTGTTTTATGAGCTTCTCGATCCGTCTTATTGCTATCTCGATCTTTGGCACGTTTTCCATCTTCAGAGTTGTTCTTTCTCATCGTAGATCAGTTATCAAAGTCGATCCTAGCACACCATCCAAATCCCTAGGGTTTCTGATGGTGACTTATAGTAAACCCAAGAGAGAATTTCTACGAAGAGATTATTCTAATGTTTTTCTTATATCTCTTTCGTGGTCAATCTCTCATAAATTTATAAACTATTGGGGAGATATTAATCCTAATATGATTCTAACTGAATCCGACAAATATAGAGATTTACACAAAATAAAATTTATCATTTAGTTTTACTCCTTACTCCTAACCCCTGAAAGCCAAGTGCGCAGATTGGGTCTGCACAGGCCCAGCACGTGGGCTACGCCGTGAGCAGCCCAGAGGGGAGGCCAGCCCTCTTCTGGCCCTAAACGCCATTTGCCTTGAACACGGAAGGTCCTTCTTGCTCGGCCCTTTGCTTAGGCAGGCCCCATAGGCCTAGCACTCTTGCTCGACCCGTCATGCAAGCAGGTCCCATAGGCCTAGTGTCACGCCCCGGAGGATTTGGGATAAGCGAAAAACGTATATATTTTTTTTTCTTTTGAAAACAACCTCGCCTACCGGTGCGCGTCAGACCCGCCACATATACAAATTCACTCTATAGACGGACAGAGTCTCCCTTGTATATGCACGACATTACAATAACAACATCTTCTTCAACCACACAGTCACAGTGAAAACAACGAAAGAGAGTAATACAATTGTTCACAACTAAACTTTTCATTCACGAGATAAAGAGATAAGACTACGGGTTCACAAGCGGTGTCCACACGACACCCAATTTTCCAAAGTGTTTTCGTAAGTCTCTCTAGGGCGGCCACATCATTTAAAAGGATAAATCTAGGGGTTTACAAAGTAGTGCCCACACGACACTTGGTTTTGGAAAGCATTTTCGAAACCCTTTTGTTCAGTTTAAAACATGCCGCACACAAATCAGTAAAAAGCATAACAAGGATCGCATCACCAAAAATAACTCTCAATCCAACATCCGCATTATTCCACAGCCAAGCAATTGATAACTTATTAACTAAATGAAAAGGAGATGAGATAACCCAAAACAAGAATGACGGAATAAAGTCTCATATGGCTAATGTCCTCTAAACGCTGCCTCACCATCGTCCCGGCTACCACCCATAGTCGGACCTGTCACAGTGTGGGAAAATCAATAATAAAAAAGTAGATGAACATAGCAATAAAGAGTATTGGAAAGACAAACCGATACACCGTAGCATTTCGCTTTCCCCCTAATGAGTCACCGTATCCCCTGTTTTAAATAATAGAACATCTGTCGGAAGGTCTAAAGACCCCCCAGTGGACAATCACCTTGCTCCCACATTGTGGCTTTAACCCCTCCACGGTACTGGTGCCGCACCTTTAGCAACCGTGCGGGGTCCCCACTCGACACCTTAACCTTCGTGGGGTACACGGGTCAACGTACCACAATTCCGGAAAAGTACACCCAATCGGTGGCCAAACCGCCGGTGTGCGTGTAAGCATCTATGAGCATAATAGCCGAAACCGGCGCATGTTAAAGCACCGCGACACTCAGTCGCTACAGTTAGCAATAAAAGAACGGGAATTTTTCATGCAATGGGTTTAAACAGTTAACACGATACATCTACTTTATTACACTTGCCATAACAATAACATACACCAAAACTTATTGCTAAAGTACCCACTGTCACGCCCCGGGGGTTTTATTTTAGCGGAAACGATACTTCAAAGTACGCACAAAGTGCGTACTAATTTTTTTGTTTAGAAACCTCCTTCCCCGGCGCGTGCCCAGACCCGCCACATATACAGATGTAATAGCCGCGGGTTTTCGAACCGCTTTTAGGCAAAGGGGTCCGGGGGTTTGATTTTCTTTTGTCATTCTGGGCAGGCCGTCGGGGGCTCGCGGGCATTTTTTTTTGAGAATAAAGCTCGCGAAGCGGAGGCCGGCGGCGCGATCGGATCGGATTTCCGACCCCGGAAGCTCCCGGAATAAATTTTCGAAGTTGCTGCGGTTCGGGTGTCCGGCACGTCCCTTTTGAGGTAAACCAGACCCGGATTTAACGATTTTTTTTGATTCAAGCTAGTTAATTCTTTCGCACCGGCTCAGTCTAATTTTCTATAAATTTTCGGGATCCGACATAAATTAATTTAATTTATTTCGTTCTATCTATCCGGGTTAATTTGGGGCTAGGTTAGCATTTGGAGTTGGACGCGGGTTGGGCTCGATCGTACCAAAACAGCTAATTAATTGGGGGTTTGAGAGGTGAGGGTTGGGAACCCCTTCTCAGTCTGCTACCCCTTTGGCACGCACGACCCGAGCGAAGACGGTCGAGGAGAGGGGAGAACGCCGCATCCCCACCACCACCACACCGGACCTACGAGAACGGACGATCCCCTCTTCCCAAACCTTCGTCGTCCTCATCAAGGTGAGACGGGAATTTAGTTTCTTTTTCCTCGTGTTGAGTTCTTGATCATCTTGACCGGAAGGGGTGAGGCACAGGCGGCGGATTTCCCGGAATCCGCCGCACGTGCGAAGAAACCCCCCCCCCCCATCCGGCGCCCTCATGCGACCCGCACGGACCAGGCGGCGCCCAGCCCCCCCCGCGTGCGGGATGACCCGCACGGGGCCGGGCGCACGCCCAGCCGCGTGCGGGATGACCCGCACGGGGCCGGGCGGCGCCCAGCCCCCGCGTGCGGGATGGCCCGCACGGGGCCGGGCGCACGCCCAGCCGCGTGCGGGATGACCCGCACGGGGCCGGGCGCACGCCCAGCCGCGTGCGGGATGACCCGCACGGGGCCGGGCGGCGCCCAGCCCCCGCGTGCGGGATGGCCCGCACGGGGCCGGGCGCACGCCCAGCCGCGTGCGGGGTGACCCGCACGGGGCTGGGCGACGCCCAGACCCGCGTGCGGGGTGACCCGCACGGGGCCGGGCGGCACGCCCAGCCCGCGTGCGGGGTAGGCCGCAGGGCTGGGCGGCGCCCAGCCCCGCGTGCGGGGTGACCCGCACGGGGCCGGATGCGCGCTCAACCCCACGTGTGGGGTTGCCCGTACGGAGCTGAGCACGCGCACGGCCCGCGTGCGGACGGGGAGCCGCGAACCCGACGAGCGGTTCGCCCGCCTCTCGTCTTCATCCGCGTCTGAGCGTCGCTTTTCTCCTCGCGGCAGGTGTGCGAAGGAGCCGAGCGGGAGTACCAGGACGCGAGGGAGCGGAGCGTTGACGCCTACTAGCGACAGGTGGGTTGAGTGTGATATTTGGCATCGAACCACATTGATTGTTTTAATTTAAATATTATATGTTACCGTTCACTTCAGTAATCATTATTCTAGATGCTACGGATTATTGCTACACATCGATAGTTACGTGGTCTCGTGTTTTGATGCTTCAGCTACCGTCTTTCCTTCGACTATGCTAATAGTAGGGCAACATGAGTTTACACGCCTCTACCTTATTCTGATTCATGCATCATGGTTACTGCTTTACTATTTCATATACATTGCGATTACTGCATTACTATTGCTCATATATTGTGGTTACTGTGCTCGAGGCTGCAACACGTGCACCCGCGGTTTGGCCACCGTGAGGGGTGCACTTTTCCGGAAAAGAGGTCGTAGGACCCGTGTATACCCACGAGGTGACGTAGTGGGGCCCCTTATTAGCTGTGGGGTTGAGGCGCCGAGGTGCGAGCGGAGCGACCCGCCGGTTTAGTTGTCCGGCGCGGTCGCGGTGCTGCAGGTACGGTATGGGCCGTCGGTAGTGGACCGACGCGGCAGAGTATTACAGGATGCAGATATACAGGTTACCATTTCCCCCCCCCCCCCCAAAAGGGTGGTTGCTCCGGTTGTCGCCACGGTTTGTTTTTATTATTCCCCCTGCACGGCATTTATTAGTCACTGACTTCCCACTTCGTGACAGGGCCCAGGCGAGGGGAGAGGTAGGTGGCGGTGAGGACGGGGCGGACACAGCGGGACCGTTGGAGACCCTGAACTTTATACTTTCCTTTTCTTTTCAGCTTTTCATTTATATTGTGGGCATGTGTGAGGTTCCCGATACCCTTGTGGGGTCGACGTAGATGTCGGTATTTGATTATCTGTTTATGCACTACCTTTCCCTTTATTTCCTACTGGCCATTTGAAAAGCGAAACAAAAACAAAGAAAAGATTGCGAAAACCGTTTTCAAAGTCTAAGTGTCGTGTGGGCACTGATTTCAAAACCTTGTGGATTTATGGATTGCGAAATGAGCTTTCAAAACTTGGGTGTCGTGTGGGCACCGTTTTCAAAACCCTGGGGTTTATGCTGATTTCGAAACTCGTTTTCAAAACTTAAGTGCCGGGTGGGCACTCTTTAAAAACCGTGGATTTATCCTTTCAAGTTGAAGTGGCCATGCGCTTAAATATTTAGAATACTGGTTGTATGTAATTGAATGTTGTGATTGAATGGTTATGTTTGCTTGGGAGATGTATTCAACCACACGCCGTGCACGTACAGGGGAGACTCTGTCCGTTTGCAGAGAGATCCTGTATGTGCGGCGGGTCTGGGCACGCACCGGGGAAGAAAGAGACCTTTCATAAAAAAAAAATGCCGTTTCCGCTAAAACAAACCCCCGGGGCGTGACAACAGATTTACTCGGAATTCGGGCAGAGTCTCCTCTGTATATGCACGGCGTCGCGGCTGTTACAATAGTCGACCCTAAGCAATCATTTTCCCATTTAATCACAACAGTTCGAAGTAGTACGGTGCATGAAGACTAAACAATACCCGTGGCCAATCAAGTTGAAAGGATAAACTCACAGTTTTGAAAGCAGGTCCACACGACCCAAGGTTTTGAAGACAGTCTGAAAAGATGCCATAAATCCACAGGGTTTGGAAAACAGGTCCACACGACCCAGATTTTGAAAGATAGTTTTCGAATGCGTACTAATTTTTTTTCTAGTCATGTTGCTTTGAAAACGGCCAAACGGGAACAATAAAGGAAACAGTAGTACATAAGCAGAAGGAAAGTACTCAACATCCACACTACCCCACAAGGGTATCGAGAACCACACAATAACCTACAGTTCTGAATGAAATGCAGAGAAGGTAAATAAAACAGCATGCTAGGGCTCCCTCAGACCGACTGCTACCACCTCGGCCTCACCGTCGCCTACCTCTACCCCCTGGAGGTACCTGTCACAGAGTGGGTAGTCAGCGACACTATCATAAGAGTAGTACTAAAACAGTAAAGAAATACCAAGTCACCAAAGCAAGACTAGCCAGAACAACTGCTCTACTCGTAACGGTAACTCGCAACCACCTGTACCACCTGTAACACCTGTAACCCCGGTAACACCTGTAACACCTGACCGCGTCGGGCACCGGACCCGGCGGTCTCACACCTGACTACATCGGGATCCAATCCCGGCAGTCTCACACCTGACCACATCGGGCACTGGACCCGGCGGTCTCACACCTGACCACATCGGGCACTGGACCCGGCGGTCTCACACCTGACTACATCGGGATCCAATCCTGGCAGTCTCACACCTGACCACATCGGGCACTGGACCCGGCGGTCTCACACCTGACCACATCGGGCACTGGACCCGGCGGTCTCACACCTGACCACATCGGGCACTGGACCCGGTGGTCTCACCGCTCGCACCTCGCTGCCTCAAACCCCCCACCTATAGGGGCCCCCACTACGTCACCTCGTGGGGTAACACGGGTCAAAGACCGCCTTTCCGGAAAAGAGCACCCTTTGCGGTGGCCAAACCGCGGGTGCGCGTGTCGCAACTCGAGCATAAGTAACCAAGTAACCAAGTAACCAAGTAACCAAGTAACCAAGTAACCAAGTAACCATGTCACGGGGTAAGGTAGTACATCATAGAAACCATCAGTGTTAGTACCGATTAGTAATAAAAGTCCCTTTCGGATTACCAACACAATACTCAGCCTCGACCGTAAACCCACCTCAACACAAGCGATCCCGAAATCCGCTGGGAGGCTCACTGGCTAGCGGCTGACTGCTAGTACCTCGCCGGAGTTGGAGAAGATTGGTTGGCGCCGGTCAGCGTCGCGCGGCCCCGGCTCGCACCCGAATTCCCTTGTCTCGAGTTCTGGGGTATGCAGAAGACCTCCGGATACTCTAGCAGCGATCCCCAAGGATCTTCGTGATCCTTCACTTAACTACAAGTTTCTCTCCTCCTCTCTCTCTCACTCGGGCCATCCCATAAAGGGAGGGGTTCCTGGGCATGGAGGTCGTGGCAGAGGGGAGTGGGAAACGTGGATGAGCAGTTGTAACTGCTCTGTAACCGTTTCCAAACCCTTAGCACTAACGCATAGTGAATTTTCCCTTTTCTTTGCAACTTAGTCCCTCTACACCTTGTTTATTACCATTCAGTCCATAGCTGTAGGTCTTTTATGCATAGAGGTCCCTCTCCAAATAACCTCATTGCATTTGACACATAAAATATTGGGCTTTTTGCGGAAATACCCGTTTTTTCGACGTATTTCACGCATTTCGAGACGAACGGTTCATCAAATTGCGAAACCGACTTCGCCACGACGTCCGGCTCGTCGAGACCTATTAAGTAGCGTATTTGCTTGCTTGATTCAGCGCTCGAATAAAGTCTCGGGCCATAAAGTTCTGTAAGTTGCAGTATGACGCACGCACTTCTATGCACCCGGATCACTAAACGCGAATTCCGTCAGTGCCATTGTGCTCAGAATGGCGGTGCCATTCAAATCGACTACCCGAATCGCTAGATTCGGACTCCAGACAGTGAATCGGCTAGCGTTCGCTTGGTGGGGAATTAAATCAGGAGGTTACTATTCACGACTTAAGTCGTGGGCCCCACGAGCTTCTTCACTGATTTCTGAACAATCCGACCGTCGGATCGAAAATCAGTTTATATCATTTTCAATCGGTTCGACGAGACGGTCGCACTAGTAATTTCAGATTTTCGAGATCAGACTCGGATCCGAAAGGTAGACATAGTGCTCCGCAAACTGTGCAATACGTGCACCGGTATGCAAGTCACTAAGGTTTAGATCTGCTTCCTCGCCCGCGACCCCACTTGAATTTCTCGAGTGCTACATCACTCACACCTTAAAAGATGTTTCGTCCCCGAAACTTAAATACACCATGAATCCAATAAGTGGGGAAAGGGCCCAAGCATGCCCGACTTGCGCTCCCAAAAGGCTTCGCGCCCCTCCTGTTCCGCTCGTTTCTCTCTGGCACTAGGAGAGATTGCAGTTTCCCTGCCGGGCGTTGACGTTCGGCCCTTATTTGTTGACCCCCAGGCAATGAGCTACAAATTGCGTTACATCCCTCTTCATCTTGGGCCACCGGGAGGTCTGCTTGAGGTCCCTGTACATCTTGGTGCCTCCTGGATGCGCTGCATAAGGGGCGCTGTGTGCCTTGGGCAGAATTTCCTTCTTCAATTCCGGGGGTATCCGGCACACAAATTCGCCCGCGGAACCGTAGGGTGTCATCGCCTTCCAATGAAAAGTCCCCTTCCTGATCCGGTGAGATCTTGTCTTTTACGAGCCGTAAGTGCGAGCCCGCCTGCTGTTCCTCTCGAATCTTTTCCAACAGTGCTGGTTTGACCACCAGAGTTAGAAGTTGCGCAACCGTGCCTGCGGGCACTACTTCTAACCCTAGTCGTGAAAATTTCATGATCAAGTTGCTCTGTTCAGTCCTCGCACCTACCGATCCTCCCTACAATCGCCCCATCCTGCTCAAAACGTCCGCTACCACGTTTGCTTTCCCGGGGTGATATTGGATCGTAATCCTTCAATAATTCAAAACACCACTTCTGATGTCGTCGTCGTGGGTTGGTGACACCTTGTCTGCTACAGTCGCGGTAGTGGCTACTCCCGCGAAGTTCCTCCTCCGGGTTTTTGAGCAGACCAACAAACTAGGTAGAGTTCTCTCCTCAAAACACTTGTAAGGGATTCCTACCTAGCGTTCACAACTCCTCAGGCGGACTAGGGGAGTAACCCCACTCCTATCCTATATAACCCTTCCCCCCCCCCGACACAACCGTACCGTACGCGGAGGAAGAAAAAGACAGACACGGAAGATGGGAATCGATTCCTAACCAAAGAAAAACCATAAAGGGAAGAAAATATATATATATACCTGTTCTGGGATTCTGCATCACTGCTCCCCGGGGCGGCTGGGGAGATCCATCCACAACCTCTGGGCCAGCTACTTTCGACGTGGCGGGGTGGGGTCTCGGAATCGGAAGAGTCCGTCAGGCGTGGGTCGTCGGGTCTCGGTGCCGGGGGTCTGGTGACGCCCGACCTCCGGGGACACTCGTAACGTGTGTGGCCCGGCCTGCCACACCGGAAACAATGCTCATTCCGCCAAGGGCAATCCATCATGGGATGCGCACCGTCACAAATGACGCATGGCGTCGGTGGTGTAGGTCCCTCCCTCATCGCCTGCCCGGGTTTCGGCCCGTTCCTCTGGCGCTTGGTCGCTCTGCCGCCCTGGTAGGGGCCCCCTGTCGGGCCAGGGTAGGGGTGTGCCCGTCGTGTACGCTCTAGCTCCGCGCGCACGGCCAAGTTGACCGCTCCCTGAAAGGTGGAAACGCCAGTCGGTGGTATCCCACGGGGGTTAACACTGCCGGTGCCGTGCTGGGCGCGGTCGACACTCTCGAGCTCCTGGGTCAGTATACCCACCTGCTCCGCGAGAGTTAGCAATTTCACAGCCACGTCGCGTAGCTGGTTGCGTAGTACGCGGTTTGCCTCTGCCGCAAGGTCCATGTCTGGCAGCAGTTACCTACCCAAAATCAGGCTTCTATCTGTGCACACCAAGGAAACACATTAGTCCCAGCATACCAAGAAAACCGTGCGTAAATAAATCACACAAATTCCCCTTTCCCCCACGTTCACTCACGTCCTACAACCTTACGTCCCACACATTTCATTTATTCGTAGTTAAGTGTGATATCTCGGTGGATGTTGGGCCGTCACTGTTGTGATTAAAGCAAAGTCTCTGACACCATCTTAATCTGTCACGCCCCGGGGGTTTTATTTTAGCGGAAACGATACTTCAAAGTACGCACAAAGTGCGTACTAATTTTTTTGTTTAGAAACCTCCTTCCCCGGCGCGTGCCCAGACCCGCCACATATACAGATTTACTCGGAATTCGGGCAGAGTCTCCTCTGTATATGCACGGCGTCGCGGCTGTTACAATAGTCGACCCTAAGCAATCATTTTCCCATTTAATCACAACAGTTCGAAGTAGTACCGTGCATGAAGACTAAACAATACCCGTGGCCAATCAAGTTGAAAGGATAAACTCACAGTTTTGAAAGCAGGTCCACACGACCCAAGGTTTTGAAGACAGTCTGAAAAGATGCCATAAATCCACAGGGTTTGGAAAACAGGTCCACACGACCCAGATTTTGAAAGATAGTTTTCGAATGCGTACTAATTTTTTTTCTAGTCATGTTGCTTTGAAAACGGCCAAACGGGAACAATAAAGGAAACAGTAGTACATAAGCAGAAGGAAAGTACTCAACATCCACACGACCCCACAAGGGTATCGAGAACCACACAATAACCTACAGTTCTGAATGAAATGCAGAGAAGGTAAATAAAACAGCATGCTAGGGCTCCCTCAGACCGACTGCTACCACCTCGGCCTCACCGTCGCCTACCTCTACCCCCTGGAGGTACCTGTCACAGAGTGGGTAGTCAGCGACACTATCATAAGAGTAGTACTAAAACAGTAAAGAAATACCAAGTCACCAAAGCAAGACTAGCCAGAACAACCGCTCTACTCGTAACGGTAACTCGCAACCACCTGTACCACCTGTAACACCTGTAACCCCGGTAACACCTGTAACACCTGACCGCGTCGGGCACCGGACCCGGCGGTCTCACACCTGACTACATCGGGATCCAATCCCGGCAGTCTCACACCTGACCACATCGGGCACTGGACCCGGCGGTCTCACACCTGACCACATCGGGCACTGGACCCGGCGGTCTCACACCTGACTACATCGGGATCCAATCCCGGCAGTCTCACACCTGACCACATCGGGCACTGGACCCGGCGGTCTCACACCTGACCACATCGGGCACTGGACCCGGCGGTCTCACACCTGACCACATCGGGCACTGGACCCGGTGGTCTCACCGCTCGCACCTCGCTGCCTCAAACCCCCCACCTATAGGGGCCCCCACTACGTCACCTCGTGGGGTAACACGGGTCAAAGACCGCCTTTCCGGAAAAGAGCACCCTTTGCGGTGGCCAAACCGCGGGTGCGCGTGTCGCAACTCGAGCATAAGTAACCAAGTAACCAAGTAACCAAGTAACCAAGTAACCAAGTAACCATGTCACGGGGTAAGGTAGTACATCATAGAAACCATCAGTGTTAGTACCGATTAGTAATAAAAGTCCCTTTCGGATTACCAACACAATACTCAGCCTCGACCGTAAACCCACCTCAACACCAGCGATCCCGAAATCCGCTGGGAGGCTCACTGGCTAGCGGCTGACTGCTAGTACCTCGCCGGAGTTGGAGAAGATAGGTTGGCGCCGGTCAGCGTCGCGCGGCCCCGGCTCACACCCGAATTCCCTTGTCTCGAGTTCTGGGGTATGCAGAAGACCTCCGGATACTCTAGCAGCGATCCCCAAGGATCTTCGTGATCCTTCACTTAACTACAAGTTTCTCTCCCCCTCTCTCTCTCACTCGGGCCATCCCATAAAGGGAGGGGTTCCTGGGCATGGAGGTCGTGGCAGAGGGGAGTGGGAAACGTGGATGAGCAGTTGTAACTGCTCTGTAACCGTTTCCAAACCCTTAGCACTAACGCATAGTGAATTTTCCCTTTTCTTTGCAACTTAGTCCCTCTACACCTTGTTTATTACCATTCAGTCCATAGCTGTAGGTCTTTTATGCATAGAGGTCCCTCTCCAAATAACCTCATTGCATTTGACACATAAAATATTGGGCTTTTTGCGGAAATACCCGTTTTTTCGACGTATTTCACGCATTTCGAGACGAACGATTCGTCAAATTGCGAAACCGACTTCGCCACGACGTCCGGCTCGTCGAGACCTATCAAGTAGCGTATTTGCTTGCTTGATTCAGCGCTCGAATAAAGTCTCGGGCCATAAAGTTCTGTAAGTTGCAGTATGACGCACGCACTTCGATGCACCCGGATCACTAAACGCGAATTCCGTCAGTGCCATTGTGCTCAGAATGGCGGTGCCATTCAAATCGACTACCCGAATCGCTAGATTCGGACTCCAGACAGTGAATCGGCTAGCGTTCGCTTGGTGGGGAATTAAATCAGGAGGTTACTATTCACGACTTAAGTCGTGGGCCCCACGAGCTTCTTCACTGATTTCTGAACAATCCGACCGTCGGATCGAAAATCAGTTTATATCATTTTCAATCGGTTCGACGAGACGGTCGCACTAGTGATTTCAGATTTTCGAGATCAGACTCGGATCCGAAAGGTAGACATAGTGCTCCGCAAACTGTGCAATACGTGCACCGGTATGCAAGTCACTAAGGTTTAGATCTGCTTCCTCACCCGCGACCCCACTTGAATTTCTCGAGTGCTACACCCACCTCGTAGCGTGAAGATCGGGACACTTGAACCACGACACGCTCTCACTCAGCACATGGACCTAAAGAAGTCCCCAAACGAACGATAAGTCAACTTAAACGCACCATGCTGCGAAAACGGAAACAAAAACCCAAAAACACCACGAAACCCAGTAACAGCGTCGTTCACGACGCACGGCGGCGCCCCGCGCGGTGTCTGCCTGCACAGGCGCCGCCGCCCGCGAGTGTCGCCCCGCGCGGCAAGAGGCTGCGCGGCGCGTGTCACCTGCACGTGGCGCCCCGCGCGGTGTCTGCCCGCGCGGGCGCCACCTCCCGCGGGTGGTGCCCCACGCAGCACGAGGCCGTGCGGCGCGCGCCACCTGCCGGTGGCGCCCCGCGCGGTGTCTGCCCACGCAGGTGCCGCCGCCCGCGGGTGGCGCCCCGCGCGGCACGAGGCCGCGCGGCGCGCGTCACCTGCAGGTGGCGCCCGCGCGGCACCTGCCCGCGCGGGCGTCGCCGCCAGCGGCCCGCGTGCGCGCCGCCCGCGGGTGGCGCCCCGCGCGGCACAAGGCCGCGCGGCGCGCGCCACCTACGGGCGGTGCCCCCGCGTGGCCCTTACCCGCGCGGGTGCCGCCATCCATGGATGGCGCCCCGCGCGGCGCTTGGTCGCGCGGCGCGGCGGCGATGATGACGACGACGGAGGCGACGACGATGACTTAAGAAAAGACACGAAAACCCCAAACCACACCGTAAAATAAACTTCGCTTACCGCGATTCCATTGGGAAAGACGATCCGCTCGCACTCCGTTTCCAGCACGTTGATCGGGGTGATCGGACTCCTTCGCTTCCTTCCTCTCTCTTCTCTTTTTTCCTCCGATTAGGGTTTCGTTCTTTTCTTTTCTTTCTCTTTCTCTCCAACTAGGGTTTCTCTTTTCCGAAAAGTGGGATTTCCTCTTAGTACGTACGAACAAAACCCACATCCGGTGTATATTAACTAATTAATAATTATTTAATTATACGGGATAATCCCACACTTCCTCAGAAAGCGTGCCGGATATTCTGCACGGATTCTAATGCGCACTAAGTCACCGCGACCCTAAAAACCCTATTACGGGAGGTCCCTTGGTCGGATTTCAGATCCGATCGCACCGTCGATCATCATTTTTCGAGCCCTTTCACAGAAAAATACCCGTGCAGCACGATGGTCAACTTAAGAAAACTCGATAATTCAGTTTTCCTAATAAGTACTTTATTAGCAGGAGGGTAAAATATTACTCGAAAAGCCATGACATTACACCACTCACACTTTATAAGAAGTTTCGTCCTCGAAACTCATTCTCGTCCCTCACTAAACAGTTCCGGATAATATTCTCTCATTTTTGTTTCCAGCTCCCAAGTTGCTTCGCGTTCCTCGTGGTTGCTCCATTGGACCTTCACGTAGGGGATGGTCCGATTGCTCAATTTCTTGTCTTCTCGCGCTAAGATTCGCACCGGTGTTTCCTCGACGCTTAAGTCTTCTTGCAGCTCAATAGTGGAAACATTAGGGCATGAGAGGGGTCGGGGAGGTACTTCCGGAGCATTGAGATGTGAAACACATTGTGGACTCGATCAAGATTCGGCGGTAAGGCTAACCGGTACGCCACGGGGCCCACGCGTTCTAGGATCTCGAACGGTCCCACGTACCTCGGACTTAACTTCCCCCTTAGGCCGAAACGTCGGACCCCCTTTGAGGGTGAAACTCAGAGCAACACATGCTCGCCCTCCATGAATTCCAAATCCCATCGTCTCTGGTCTGCGTAACTTTTCTGTCGGCTCTGTCAGTCAGCAGCCGTTGCTTGATAAGGCGCACTTTCGCTTCGGTCTCCTCTACTAAATCTGGTCCCAAAAACTTGCGCTCCCCCAAGTCATCCCAGCATATTGGAGACCGACAGCGGCGCCCATACAGGGCCTCGTACGGCGCCATTTGGATGCTCGCTTGGTAGCTATTGTTGTAGGCGAATTCCACAAGGGGTAGGTATCGCGACCACCCCTCACCCAAGTCGAGTACGCATGCTCGGAGCATGTCTTCGAGGATCTGGATCACCCGTTCTGATTGCCCGTCGGTTTGCGGGTGAAAAGCCGTGCTGAAATGCAGTTTAGTTCCCATTGCTCATTGCAGGCTCTGCCAAAAGTTCGACACAAAACGTGTGTCTCTATCAGAAGTAATTGATGTCGGTATCCCGTGTAACCTCACCACCTCATTGATGTAGGTTTGCGCCAGTCGATCTCGCGTCCACGTCGTGTGAATGGGTAGGAAGTGGGCTAATTTCGTCAAACGATCTACTATGACCCATATCGCGTCATGTCCTTGTGGCGACCGTGGAAAGCCGGTTACGAAGTCCATCGTAATCCTCTCCCATTTCCATTCCGACACGCGTAACGGCTGTAGCTTCCCTGCTGGGCGTTGATGTTCAGCCTTTACTTGTTGGCACACCAAGCAATGCGCCATGAATCGTGCCACGTCCCCCTTCAATTTAGGCCACTAGAAGGTCTGTTTAATATCTTTATACATCTTCGTTCCCCAGGGTGCGCCGAGTAGGGAGCACTATGCGCTTCCCTCAGAATTTCTTCCTTGAGTTCCGGTAGGTCAGGCACGCAAATTCGCCCTCAGAACCGTATTGTGCCATCAGAGCCCATCGCAAAATAGCCCCCTTGGTCCGAAGATATTCTATCTCGCACAAGCCGTAACTGGGTGTTTGTCGATTGTCCTTCCAAGATCTTGTCGAGCAAGGTAGGCCTGACCACCAGGGTCAGGAGTTTTGCGATCGTACCCGCCGGTACTACCTCCAGTCTTAATTGCGAGAACTCTGCAATCAGGCGATCCTGCTGAGTAATGGCGTTTGTGATTGATTCCCCCGTCTGCCCCTTGCGGCTCAAGGCGTCGGCCACCACATTTGCCTTTCCGGGGTGGTAGTGGATCGATAAATCGTAGTCTTTTAGTAGCTCGAGCCACCGCCTTTGCCGTAAGTTTAGCTCCTTCTGAGTGAAAAGGTACTTGAGGCTCTGATGATCGGAATACACATTGCAGTGTGTCTCGTATAGGTAGTGTCTCCACAGCTTAAGAGCGAACACGACTGCTGCAAGCTCCAAGTCGTGTGCGGGGTAGTTCCGTTCGTATTCCTTGAGCTGTCTTGACGCGTAGGCTATGACCTTTCCCTGTTACATAAGTACGCTCCCAAGACCGCTACGCGACACGTCACAATAAATTTCGTAGTCCTCCCCGGGCTCCGGCAGAGCGAGCACCGGGGCCCGCGTCAATTTATCTTTGAGTTCCTCGAAACTCTTCTGGCATTGGTCCGTCCAGATAAATTTCTCCCCTTTTCGGGTTAGACGATTTAGGGGGTGGCTATCTTGGAGAAACCTTCCACAAAGCGCCTGTAATACCCTGCCAATCCTAAGAAGCTTCGAATCTCCGTTACTGTTGTCGGTCGGGGCCAGTCGGCCACGGAGTCTATCTTCCTCGGGTCCACTGCAATTCCAGACGCCGAGACGATATGCCCCAAAATGTCCACCTCGCGGAGCCAGAACTCACACTTTTTGAGTTTGGCATATAGTTTCTGGTCCCGGAGGGTCTGAAGGACTAATCATAGATGCTTCTCATGTTCCTCATCTGTGCGGGAGTAGACGAGGATGTCATCAATAAAGACCACTACGAATTGATCCAAGAAGGGTTTAAACACCCTATTCATCATATCCATGAACACCGCTGGGGCGTTGGTGAGCCCGAATGGCATTACTGTGAATTCGTAGTAGCCATAACGCGTCCGGAAAGCTGTTTCGGGGATATCCTCACCCCTAACTCTGAGCTGGTGATAGCCGGACTGTAGGTCAATCTTTGAGAACACCGTTGCTCCTTGCAATTGGTCGAACAAATCGTCGATCCGCGGCAGGGGGTATTTGTTCTTTATTGTGACCTTGTTTATTTCCCGATAATCTATGCACAAGCGAAGGCTTCCGTCCTTCTTCCTTACGAACAGAACGGGTGCGCCCCATGGCGACACGCTCGGTCTGATGAAGCCTTTATCCAGAAGGTCTTCCAGTTGTGCTTTCAGTTCCTTCAGCTCGGCAAAGGCCATCATGTACGGTGCTTTGGTAATGGGTTGTGTTCCTGGGAGTAGTTCAATAGGGAAGTCGACCTCTCGTTCGGGTGGCATCCCAAGGAGTTCCGTCGGGAACACGTCTGAAAACTCCCTTACGACTGGGATGTCAGAAAGCGAGGGGGTGGGTCGGGCTGCTAGGTCCACCGAGGCCAAATAAGCCACGAACCCGCCATACATTAATTTCCTGGCTCGAGACGCGGAGATGACGGTTGAGAAGAAAGTGCTTTTACATGCTAAGTACACATGTTCCGAAAAACCCGGTTTCCGCAGTCGTACCTGACGCTTCTTGCAATCGATTATCGCCTGGTACTCGGTGAGCCAATCCATACCTAGCACCACGTCGAACTCTTTCAACGGGATGACCACCAAATCCCAAGGGCAGGACAACCTCCCCAACTTTATCGAGCAGGAAGGTACGAAGCTGGTTGCTTCAATTGGTCCCCCAGGGGTGTAGAATACCGGGATTTCGGATGGCGCACCGACCTCGCAAGATGACGTGATGTGGAGGAAATTGCCTCGAGCGTGTTCCATACATGGTTACAGATGAGTTCGGGTTGAGTCAAATCGACGCGGAAGCCCTAGCTTGAATCAGAGTTTTCCGGGCATTGTGCGCCGATAGAGGACTGGTTTTGTTAGTGCCTCGACTCCGCAGTTGTGTGCATAAAAATTAGGAAATACTTGGAACAGGTGTACTTTATGATTACAGCGGAGTTCGGGAGGTTCCGGACTGACGCGGAGGACCCGAAGGCAAAAAGTGAGTTGGAGTTGGCAATTATTGGAGCCAGTTTTTGGATTGAGCACACTGACTCCACGGTTGAGCTTTTTGACGGGGAAAAGCTTTGGGCATGTGTATTTTCAGATTACAGCGGAGTTTGGGAGGTTTCGGATTGGTGCGGAGGCCCCGAGGGCAAAAAATGAGTTGGAGTTGACTATTTTGGATTAATTAATTAATTTAATTAAATGGTGAATTTTAGCCTGTGAAGAAACAAGGAAGAGAAAAAATTAGAGAAAGAAAAGAGAAGGAAAGGAATTAAGGAGTGGGTTTGAGATATTTTTTTTTTTAGTGGTGCTTTTAATTCTGCCAACCACCACCACTAATTAAGCATCCCCTAATTACGAAGCCGCCACGTCACTTTCCTTCTCCCCTACAAGCAAACAGAGGAAAATGGTGGAAGTAGAGGAAAGAATGGAAGAAGAAGAAAGAGAAGAAAAAGTGGAAAAGAGATGAGGAAAAAGAAGGGAAAGAGAGGAAATAGATGAGAATCGATGTGGGAACTTCCTGCTAGTAGCCTCTTGAAGCGAGCGGAGAGCGCGACCAACTTCTTCCAAGTTGTGGTAAGTGCAATTTTTTTTTTAGAAGAGAGAGAGAGAGGAAGCTTGGATTTAGATTTTGTTGTTTTGGGGTTTTCTTGTATGGATTTGCTTGGATTGGAGTTTGGTTTTATTTTAGTTGGGTTTTGGAGGAGTTGGGGTAGATGTTGGTGGCTTGCGGTCCGCTTTTGGCAAGCAGCAGCAGAGCTGCGGGCGTGTGGCAGGCCCAAGCGGGCGCGCGCATGCAGGCGCGCGGCGGGCCAAGCGGGCGCGCGCATGCGGGCGCGCGGCAGCCCAAGCGGGCGCGGGCATGCAGGCGCGCGGTGGGCCAAGCGGGCGCGCGGCCGGCCCAGGCGCCGCGCGGCCGGCCCAGGCACCGCACGGTATGCGCCTGGGCAGCGCGCAGCGCGCGGGCGCCGCACGGGCAGCAGCAGCGCGCGCGGTTGTCGCGGCTGCTGCGTGCGGTCGTCGAGCGAGCGGGGGGTCGTTTCCGGGGGGCAGTGCGCGCGCGCGCGCCGTGGCTGTTGTTTCCCGGGGGTCGTGAGGTTTTATTTGAGTGAACCGAGTTGACGCGGTTTTTCCCCCTTTTTCTCTCGCAGGACGTCGTCGAAATGGGCGGTTTTTGCCGAGGAGCCGTGCGGAACACAGATCGAGTGCGCGGCACGCGGTTTTTCCACCTGAGCATTCTAGGATGTGTTAGTGTGTGCTGTGGGTGTATTTTTTTTATGCTAGAGTTTTGTGTGGACTTAAGTGAATGGTGTATGGGAGTAAGTAGTTAAATTGTGCTGAAGCTTAGTGTGTAAATGTTGTGATGGACTTGATGTGGGCTGATGCTAAGTGTTGGTGCTGTGAGTTCTTGGTTGTTCTCTGAAGTGTTTGTGTGGGCTGTGTGTGAATGTGGTGTGTGGATTTTGAGTTTGGGGTTGTGCTGGCACAGTGCGGAGCCGCAGGATTTTCGTGGAGTACTCGAGGAATTTTTTTTCCGAGCTTCCAGAAAATTTTTCGAGGTTCGCGGCAGTGATTGCGCGCGCAGCGCGATTTTCGGAGTTTCATCAGTTTAAGGTTTCGGCGCTTCACCGACTTCAGCGATGCCTACGGAAAGCATTTCAGGTGGGTTGGAAATTCTCCAAAATGTATGGAATGCCCTTTAATGCTCCTGAATGTAATCTGATCATGTTTTCCATGTTATTTTCACTGTTATTAAATCTGATAGTTGCCTGGATTTTTCTGTAAAATTTATTGGAACCCCGGATCATTTTTAGTATACTCCTGATACTATAGGACACTAGACTGCATGTACTGTTGGCATCATTTTTGCACCCTGATTGTTTTAAAAATTGAGAAAGCCATTTTAAGGAAAAATCAGCATTTTGTTTAAAGGTAGTTTTTAAAACATAAGTTTGCCAGTGGTATGGCATTGATTCAGGGTGCATTAGACCTCGTGTCTGGGGGCCGAGTGATCCCTTTTTGAGTTTTGGGATGGGTTCTAGTGTCATATGGATTTGAGCTTCCTTGTGGATTGAGGAGATTATTCTAGATCATGAGTCTTGTATCTCTGATTTGATAGTGGAGGTGGTTCTCCGACTTAGTTATGAGAGTTTTGGGATTCTGGCAGATCGAGCCGTGAAGGTTTCCCGACTTAGGCATGGGTTGTGCATTATCAGATTGAGTTGTAAAGGGTTCTCCGACAGATTATGTGAGGATTTGGGCATTTCCTGTTGAGTTGTGGACTCTTTCCCGACTAAGTTGAGCTATTTGAGCATTGAGCCTCCGATCTGTTGATCGTGATCATAGCCTGCATGTGCCGCTTATTGAGACAGCTGAGACTGATGAGATACTTGAGCTCGTTGGGGTCGCTTCCCTCGAGTTACGCCCTGGGTGCGTGTTGATGATGAGATGATGATGCGCCTAGTTGATATATTAGTGGTCCCTTGATACCCCTGGCCGAGTTACCATGGGGTCACTTTGCGTGAGATTGAGATTGTCCGTGTGGGACGCCCTACGTAAGATCAAGTCCTTTTTGGACGTAGTGTGAAGATCCTGATCTTTGTGATGGTTTTGCAGGGCGAGCAGTGGCTTCTGGAGGCCTATGTTGTGTGACAGAGTTGGTTGTTCAAGAATCGGATTCCAGATTTGGAACCGGCGTGAAAATCGGATCAAGTTTGCTTTTGCGGGGGTTTCCGGCAAAATTTAGAAAGAGAATTTGGCGAAACGGACAGCAGATTTGGACTCAACGCGCGAAAACGATGAAAATGGGCTATTTACTTGCATTTTTCGGAATTCGGAGTGAAAAGTTACTGTTCACGGCCGGAATTACTGTTCCGTTGGCCGGCGGTGACCGGCTGGCGGCGGGGCGAGGCGGAGCGCGGCGGCGCAAAGGCGGAACACGGGCGCGGGCAGCGCGGGCAGGCGCGGCGCGCGGTGGCGGGTCCACAGATGGGCGCGTGCACCGGGAGCACTGAGGAATGGTAATGCCACGTGGCAGCACCCAATTGGTTGGACGGCGCCAAAGACAGCGGCGGCGGCTGTGACACGTGGCGTCGCGTGATTAGCCGACAAGATCCGGAAGACCCGGCGCGTAGACCGAGCGCGTGCGCCACATGAACCACGTGGGGACACGTGGCACTGTGCCATTGGCGGGCGCACGCCGCCCACGTGCGTGAGGCGTGCGGAACGTGGGCGGCGGGACAGGTGGCGCGATCTGGCAGATTCGGGCGGGACACGTGGCAACATCTCGGCGATTCGGGCGGCTACAGTAACTTTCGGGCGCCCGGTTCTTGCGCCCGAATCGGACAGCCCAATAGTGTTTTTTTTTGCTATAAATAGGCCATTGGGAGCTTCATTCCGGGACTTTCTGAGATCCTTTTTGATTGCCCTTTTCGACAGCGAGTTTCTACCTCGAGTCTTCTACACTTTTTAGGGTTTTGGAGAAATTTTGGAGACCGTTTTATATTTTTCCTCCCCGATCTCGCGAGCTCCGACGCTGTTCCGATATCGATCGTTTTCGTCGACTTTTCGTCCGCAGACTCCCCCGAGCTGATTTCTTGGTCTTTTTCACGGATTTTTGCGGCTGCGTTTTCATGACAGGTAGATCTTTAACCTCGGTATTCATCACTTTGCTCTGTTTTGAGTTTTTATGGGAGTGCGTGCAGCATCTTTAGACCCCTTTTTTTGCTGTTGCATGTTCTGGACAGCGGAGGAGTAATCTTGCAATTTCTCTTCCTACGAGAGGCGGAATTTGGTGTTTAAGGACTCGATTTCTATCTACGCTTCGCGTGGATCGCCGTCATATTTTTCTTGTAATTTTTGGAGGCCATCTCGCACAAGGTAATTCCCTGTTTTGTGGACAGATGTGCGATAAAATTACTGTTTTGAGTAATTTGAGCTTACCACGATGTTCGGCATATATTTCAGCGACCGGGTGAAATTTTAGGTCGATTTTTGGTGCGTTGGAATCGTGAGAACCTGAGGATCACACCCGTTAAATTTCAGCTCTTTTGGACTCAGGATTAATGCGCACATCCAGGTGGGTTGGAATTCTTCCAAACTTTATGGAATGCTTTCTAATTCTGTTGAAAGCATATTAGTATGCCTTGTTTAGCTATCTGTATAGCTGGTAAAATCTGATAGATGTCTAGATTATCTTTGAATGACAGACTTGAGCCCCATTTATCATCAGTATGATCGTGAGACTATTTAACACTAGATTGCATGATTAGTTGACTTCCAAATTGCATCTGAACTGTTTTAAAATCATTGAACCCGTTTTAACATAAAAAGTGGTTTCAAAAATAGTTTTAAATATTGTGATCACCCAGAGGGGCTGGATAGGTTCAGGATGCATGTACTCCCGTGCCTGGGGGCCGGGGTGATATTATTGACTCAGTGGATAGGTTTTCTAGTGTCTTGGGGGTTTGAGTGCACTATCAGATTTAGTCATGGAGGGTTCTCCGACCTGTTTATGGGTTAGTTGGCATTTCGAGTTTTCGATCTGTTCGATCATTGATTATAGCCTGCAGATGCCGCTTTTGAGCCAGATGAGACACGCTTATTCCTCGGTGGAGTAGCGCCCCTCGAGAGCCGCTCCGGATGTGATGATGATGATGCGCTTGATGAGGCTACTTTGCGTGATATTATGATAGTCCGATTAGACACCCTAGTTGATACACTAGGGGGCGCAGGCTTGACTGGACCAGATTTGGCAGTCATTGAGATTTTGGTTGATGTGGGTACCTCGTTAGCGAGTGGATGCATTGCATGTTCTTAGTTGAGTTTTTCCTTTGAGCATGATACTTGAGGCACATTAGCTGTAGTTTCATTTCAGCTTTCATATTATCTATCTGTATATCTATTGTCTTGCCTCCGGTAGACTTAGTGGGCATACCGTGGATCTTATTGACGGTACCCACTGGGAACTACCTTCTGTAGTAGTTCTCACACCCGCTGTGGTGACAGGTTTTTCCTGAGGTAGCTATTCCGGCACCGACACGGGCGGAGGCAGCAGATTGAGGTAAGGGTGTGGCCGAGTAGCTCCTTACCAGTTTTATTTTGAGAGTCAGAGGTAGATGTACCCTGTCTGAGAGATTTATTTATGTACTGAACAGTTTGAGAGGTTTGATGTATCATGTATTATGTTTTAGACTGAGAGATGACCAGTATTTTGGTTGTGCTACTTCAGTTGTTCAGTGTTGGGATTCTATAGCTACTTATTTTATTTTTACAGCTCTGATACATGTATAGCTACAGATCTGATTTGCAGGTTAGACGCTTCGTCTGTGCGGAGATTTTCATATAGATGGCGGATCTGTTGGCGAGCCCGGGTCGCAGTTCCGACTCCGGGGCGTGACAGATTAGAGTGATATCAGTGCCTAGGTAGTTGGTCATTGAGGACTTAGAAACCCTAGGCTTGTGGTTGGGCAGTAGGATGACTGTTGTGAGAGACGTGATTTTAGCGAGAGTCTTGATTGGGTCGTGGCTCCCCCGAAGGATTGGGGTGAGAGATTTGGCATGATTATTCTCTAAAGTGATTATGTTGGCTGCAGACAACATAATACTTTAGAATGGGTAACATGCTTTTAGACTTTCGCTTGATCGGGTCGAGAGATTTTAGTGTCCTAACGTTTGGTTTTGTGCAGTGGACTACGATGCCTCCGAGACGTCGTGTAGTGACGAGGGCACATCCTACCCCAGAGGAGGAGCTCGAGCAGCGAGAGGCAGAGCCGGCAGAGCATGGTGAGGTCCGGGAGTTGCTGGCCCAAGTAGTCCAGATGGCGGAGGCGATGAGGCGCCAGGAAGAGAACATGGAACGCATGATGCGCATGCTGGAGCAGAGAGCATCTCCGGCAGCACCGCCAGTTGTACCCCTTGTCGCAGCATCATCAACGTCGACCCTGATTGCACCATTGTCAATGCAGGAGCAGTGAGAGCTTACTGACCGTTTGACTTACTTCAGTCAGTTCCATCCCCCACAGTTTTCGGGACAGAGTCTGGAGCCTTGGGAAGCAGAAAACTAGATTGCTGCGATGGAAAAGCTATTTGAGAACTTGTTCATCAAGGAGAAGCATCAAGTGCATTTGGCTACGCATTTTCTAGAAAAGGATGCTGAGACTTGGTGGTGTCGCGTACGTCCAGCTAGACCTCCTGGAGTTCAGTTGATGACCTGGAGCGAGTTTCGTGCTTTACTGCTTGGGGCCTTCTTTCCCGACAGTGCAAAGCAAAAACTAGAAGGAGAGCTGAGACGCCTACAACAAGGGAATCGACCACTTCAAGAGTATATTCGCAATTTTACAAGGTTACTGAGCAGTGTACCCCATGTAGCACGGGATGAGGCCCAGCGAGTGGATCTTTTTGAGAGAGGAATGCATCGGGACATCTATCTGTTTGTTCACTCCCAGCGATCGCGGACCCTAGATGCGGCGATTGAGCATGCTCGATGGATTGATCGCGGAGCGGTGGTTATGAATGAGAGGGACGGAGTGCCAGGGACCAGCTCCGGAGGAAAGCGTCCATCACCGCCTGATTTGGGACACTCTAGCAGATCGAGACCTCCGAGGCCACCACGATTTCAATTTCAGGGTCGTGGGACTCAGACGAGACAGAGATCAGGAGGTTTTCGACCACCGAGACAGCAGCAGCAGCAGCCATGGCATCATGGGCGTCCTGACGGATGTGTCATCTGCGGCAGACCCCATGCACCCCAGCAGTGCGACCAGAGGCAGGGCCGGTGTTATCGATGCGGTCAGACCGGGCACTATTCTTTGTCTTGCCCGAGAGCAGGATCGACAGCACCTACATCAGCATCGACACCTCCTTCTCCCTTGCAGGTAGCAGGAGCTTCGCGGAGCTTTGGCCAGACGGATCGGGCCACTTCTTCACGACAGTCGGACAGGCGACCACCTCCGAGCGGGTGAGTATATGCTGCTCAGGTAGAAGACTCCGTGGCATGATCAAGTGGTGGCAGGTATTATCCTTATCTCCTCCACTCGTGCTAGAGCATTATTTGATACTGGAGCATCTCACTCATTCATTAGTAGAGAATTTGCATCGTTGCATGGGCTAGTGATAGGACCGTTAGCTTGTGCACGTGAGGTTCAGATTCCCGATCACGTGCTACACGTAGATGAGTGTTGTCGGTCCTGCCCAGTGCAGTTAGGACCCTGGATTTTACCTATTGATTTGTTGGTCCTACGCCAGCTCCGAGATTTTGATGTAGTGTAGGGTATAGATTGGTTATCTCGATACTATGCTACCATTGATTGTAGAGAGAGGACGGTGACCCTCCGAGAGCCCGGACAGGAGGAGTTCACCTACCTTGGTTGCCAGAGCACGCTGTTCGCAGCGATCGTTTCCTCAGCGAGAGCTAGACGAATGATGAGTAGAGGTTGCACCGCTTTCCTGGCAACTATTGTTGAGGAGCCTACGGCGGCACCGGGACTCGAGGAAATCCCTATCGTCCAAGAGTTTCCGGATGTGTTTCCTCTTGAGCTGACGACTATGCCGCCAGAGAGGGAGACAGAGTTTGTGATCGACGTGGTTCCAGGAACCGCGCCGGTCTCGAAGGCACTTTATCGGATGGCACCTGCCGAGTTGAGAGAATTGAAGGCGCAACTACAGGACCTGATGGATAAAGGTTTCGTTAGACCTAGTGTGTCTCCGTGGGGAGCGCCAGTTTTGTTCGTCAAAAAGAAGGATGGATCCCTTAGACTGTGTGGATTACAGAGAACTGAACAAAGTGACCATCCAGAACAAGTATCCTTTACCACGGATAGATGATTTGTTTGACCAGTTGCAAGGAGCTCTGGTGTTTTCAAAGATCGATCTCCAGTCTGGTTACCACCAGTTGAGGGTGAGGGCCGAGGACATACCCAAGACGGCCTTTAGATCTCGATACGGGCATTACGAGTTCACGGTAATACCATTTGAATTAACTAATGCCCCAGCCGCATTCATGATTTAATGAACCGGATATTTCAGCCGTACTTGGATCGATTTGTCGTGGTGTTCATAGATGATATTTTGATTTACTCCCGAAGCAATGAGGAGCATGAGGAGCACTTGAGGATAGTGCTACAGCTTCTGAGAGAAAAGAAGTTATATGCCAAACTGAATAAGTGCGAATTCTGGCTTCGGGAAGTTGCATTTTTAGGCCATGTGGTTTCAGCCGCTGGAGTGGCAGTGGACCCGACAAAGATTGATGCTGTTCGGGATTGGCCTAGACCGACGACGGTTACTGAGGTCCGGAGTTTCTTGGGCTTAGCGGGATATTACCGTCGATTTGTTGAGGGCTTCCCCTTACCCGATTGACTAGGAAGGGAATCAAATTTACTTGGACTGAGCAATGCCAACAGAGCTTTGAGGAGCTGAAGATGAAATTAATATCTGCACCGATCTTAGCATCGCCTGTAATGGGAGAGGGATTTGTGATTTATAGTGATGCCTCCCACAGCGGATTGGGTTGTGTATTGATGCAGCATGGTAGGGTAATTGCTTATGCTTCGCGACAACTGAAGGATTATGAGAAGAATTACCCTACACATGGTTTGGAGTTAGCCGCTGTAGTGTTTGCATTGAAACTGTGGCGACATTACCTTTATGGCGAGCACTGTGAGATATTTACTGACCACAAGAGTCTGAAGTACTTGTTTACTCAGAAGGAGTTAAACTTGAGGCAACGCCGGTAGTTGGAACTGTTAAAGGACTATGACTTGAGTATTCAATATCACCCCGGCAAGGCTAATGTCGTCGCGGATGCCTTGAGTAGGCGGGCAAGGCAGACCTTGAGTATTTTGATCACTCATCAGATGCCATTGAGAGAGCAGCTGAGGCGACTCGAGATTGAGGTCGTGTCCCCTGGAGATTCTGTAAGGCTTATGTCTTTGATCATCCAACCCACTCTACTGGATAAGATTAAGGAAAAACAGAGTGTGGACCCATATCTGGAGAGGATTAGGGACCAAGTGCAGCATGGTCATGGTGGGGACTTTTCAGTTGATGCTGCAGGAGTACTGAGGTACAAGGATCGGTTCTATGTGCCCATGGATCCTGAGATTCGGGAACTGATTTTGAGAGAGGCTCACTATACACCTTATACCCTTCACCCTGGAGGAACTAAGATGTATAGGGACTTAAGGGCACAGTTTTGGTGGAATGGCATGAAAAGAGATATTGGAAGGTTTGTCGCTCATTGTCTAACTTGTCAGCAAGTTAAGGCTGAGCACCAGGTATCGGCTGGCAAGTTACAGAGCCTTCCAATTCCTGAATGGAAATGGGATCATGTGACCATGGACTTTATTGTTGGATTACCAAGGTCACAAAGTGGAGCTGATGCTATTTGGGTGATTGTGGATCGACTGACCAAATCTGCCCATTTTCTGTCTATACAGTCGACTTGGGCTCTTGAGAAGTTAGCACAGCTATATTTGGATGAGATTGTAAGGCTGCATGGTGTGCCAGCCTCGATTGTGTCTGATAGGGACCCAAGATTCACATCGTGTTTTGGGAAGACTCTACAGACAGCTTTGGGGACCCAGCTTCGTTTCAGCACGGCCTTTCACCCACAGACTGATGGACAGTCTGAGCGGACCATTCAGACTCTTGAGGATCTGTTGAGAGCGTGTGTCCTGAGCTTTAGTGGCAGTTGGGATCGACATTTGAGATTGGCTGAGTTCGCGTACAACAATAGCTACTAGGCGAGCATTCAAATGGCGCCCTATGAAGCGTTGTACGGACGCAAATGTCGATCGCCATTATTTTGGAGTGACGTGGGTGACAGAAAATCCTTGGGACCCGACTGGCTTTTGGAAGCTGAAGAAAAGGTCAAGATTATTCGGCGACATTTGGAGACCGCCCAGAGCCAACAGAGGAGTTATGCCGATAGGAGGCGGCGTGACTTAGAGTTCCAGATTGGTGATCATGTTTTCTAAAAGTCTCGCCATCCAGAGGGATACGCCAATTTGGGGTACGCGGAAAGCTTAGTCCGCGGTTTATTGGGCCCTTCGAGGTACTCGAGAGGATTGGCCCAGTGGCTTACAGAGTTGCACTTCCCCCAAGCTTTGCAAGAGTTCATGATGTTTTTCACGTCTCAGCTTTGAGGAGATATGTTTATGATCCTACGCACGTGATTGACTTCACTCCGCTTGAGATCGGTGAGGATCTAGGGTACGAGGAGCGCCCATGCGGATTCTGGCTCGTGAGGTGAGAGAATTGCGCAATCGGGCTATACCGTACGTGAAAGTATTGTGGAGTAATCACGAGGAGCGGGAGGCTACATAGGAGCTGGAGACGGTGATGATGGATGCTTATCCCCACCTGTTTGAGACTCCGGATGGGTATGTTTAGTTTC
This sequence comes from Tillandsia leiboldiana, assembly GCA_029204045.2. Lineage (NCBI taxonomy): Eukaryota > Viridiplantae > Streptophyta > Magnoliopsida > Poales > Bromeliaceae > Tillandsia > Tillandsia leiboldiana. The sequence goes on from CM055070.1 coordinate 12,432,899, forward strand.
GAGGACGAAATTTTCCTTTAGAGGGGGAAGATGTGAAGATCCAGATCTCTGTGATGGTTTTGTAGGGCGAGCAGTGGCTTCTGGAGGCCTATGTTGTGTGACAGAGTTGGTTGTTCAAGAATCGGATTCCAGATTTGGTACCGGCGTGAAAATCGGATCAAGTTTGCTTTTGTAGGGGCTTCCGGCAAAATTTAGAAAGAGAATTTGGCGAAATGAGCAGCGGATTTGGACTCAGCGCTGCGGAAAATGATGAAAATGGGCTATATTACTTGCATTTTTCGGAATTCGGAGTGAAAAGTTACTGTTCACGGCCGGAATTACTGTTCCGGTACAGGCGGCGACCGGCAGGCGGCGGGGGCAAGGCGGGAGCGCGGCAGCTCAGAGGCGGAACGCGGACGCGGGCAGCGCGGGCAGGCGCGGGCTGGCACGGCGCGGCGGTGGCGGGTCCACAGACGGGCGCGTTCACCGGGAGCACCGAGGAATGGTAATGCCATGTGGCAACACCCTATTGGTTGGACGGCGTCAAAGATTAGCGGCGGGCGGCTGTGACACGTGGCATCGCGTGATTGGCCGACAAGATCCCGAAAGACCCGGCGTGTGATGATCCGGAATTCTATAGGACTTTACAGTGTGATCGGCAGCTTCCGGAGGCCTACGTGGCATGTCGGCGGTGTTCGTGCGCCAATTGGACTCAAGTGATGAACTCCGGCTTAAAATAGATCACGTGGGTAATCGGGGGACCCCGTCGGATGTTTAGAAGTGCTTTCGCGCAAATCGGATATCAAATTTGGACTCGGCGCGAAATTCGGATTGAAAATACCTTTCCGGGAGCCTCCGGCGAATTATCAGGTTGGAATTGGCGAAATGGACGTCGTATTTGGAATCAGCGCGCGGGAAAACGGTCAAAACGGACTACCCACTTGATATTTTTGAGCACGGGTACTGTTCACCACCGGAACAGTAACTCCGTGCGATCGCCGGCGGCCGGCGGCGGCGGCGGGCAGCGTCGGCGGGAGGCGGTCGCGGCCTCGGGCAGGCGGAACGGCGGCGGCACGCGGCGCGGGCAGGGCGCGGGCGCGCGCGGGCAGGCGGGCGGTCCACCGCGGACAGCGTGCACCGATGCGGGGAACACGTGGCATCGTTCTTACTGGTTGGCGCACGGTCGACGGTCTACGAAGTATTGATGTTGGCTCACGGTTCATGGTGCACCGGAAGTGGACACGTGGCTGTATATCATGGTTAGGTTCACATGATTCTCGTGCACCAGGTTGCAGCGGATAGTGGCATTGACACGTGGGCTTTCTCCTATGGCTGGTCAACTGTGCGGGCCGAAGGCAGCAGGCGGTTCTGGCGCGCGGGCAGGGATGGTCGGCGCCACGTGGCGCAATCCGATTGGTCAGACTTGGTGTTCGGTTGTCTGTGTACTCGTGGCAGTCTGTGATTGGGTGGATTTCGGTGTTTCCTGTTCGGCGGGACACAGAGTAATTTCCCTAATGTTTTCTGGTTTGGCTCCTTGTTGCATCCGAGAGGCATTCAAGGGGTGTTTTCACATCTTCGGAGGCTTCATCTTCTCAGAGGGAGTGAGAAGATGAAATCTTCACCTTGAAGAGTGGGAGAATATTGGTGGAGTTTCGGATTTTTGGCAGCACGGATTACGAGATTTCCATTTCTCGGCACGCGCGCGACGTTCCTTCATCGGTGTACCCTTTCGTCGCATTTCAAGCGAGAGCTCTTCGGCCTACCCCAGATCACTTTTTCCGGCGATTCTTACGCCATTGGAACGGTGCTGACAGAGCTTTAATGTTGGTATTTCCTGTTTCCCCTCGTTTCACGTTTTTTCGAGGAGTTTTCCTGAGTTTACTGTGACACCATTTGCTGTGATGGAGTTTTGGACAGCGGTTCGATCTTTCAGCGATATCTCCGCAACCGGACATCGGATTGAGGTGATTCAAAGGCATTTTGCATCTAAACATCGCAAGGAAAATCCTCAAATTTTTCTGGATTTTTCTGGATTTTCCCCGAAGGTGAAAAAGGCATTATTTTCAGTATTTGGTGCTGAAATTTACAGTACAGAGTTCTTTGGGATAGTCCCCTTGCCGAATTTATATCTCAGTGTAGGAAACTCGGATTGGAGCGTGCAGTACTCGTTTCGACCGGCTCGTCGCGAGGATCGCGACGGTATATTTTTGGGAATTTTCTGTGCACAACTCGCAGGTGAAAAAGGCTCAACTCTGGACTGATTACTGGAATAGCATGTTTTGAGGATAATTGTATGTTTAATTGCAAGTTTTGGGGGTAATTGTGAACAGTGATCGCGGCGGCTTATCTGTTTGGACTTGTGGCGTGAAAAAGAGATATGGGCAACCTTGGTTGCGCAATTCCAGGTAGGTGGTTGCTTTACTCCTCTTTTCTGATGTACCCACTAGAAATATCAGAGTGATCCCCTTTATTGAACATGTTGAATGGTCACCTAATGGACATGCATGCTTAACGGATAATTGTGAGCCTATCATATGGAAAAATTATTTGGAAACTTGACATGTTGGAACTTATACATGCTTCATGGACATCGTTTTAGTATTTAACCTTGCATGAGGGAGGGGGATGTACTTTCATATTGTGATATTGTGAGGCGTCTTGTGGGAGGGTACCACTTGAGGATTTTTGGACGGAATAGGTGGATGATCATGTGAGGGTGATTAGCAGGTTATGGACATGTGTGGTTGGATTATGGTTTAGCATGATGATTACACCAGGTGGAGTTATTACTTGGTACACATGGTGAACCACTATTTGTCACTCCCCTTCTTTCTTCCATGAGGAGATATGTCACGACCGGGACCGACATTTGTACGGTTCGGGGCACGCTGACAGACCCGCCAATCGGGCACGACCTCACGCTACCCGAAAGGAACGGTAACATCCATCTCGAATCAAAACAATGTGTATGATGAGATATAATATCAGAGTAAGATCATTACTACTTTAAACTTTCTTCAATAATAAACAGTTAAAGCCGATATGAAAGCATGATAAAATGAACCATAAGAACTTTATTACATTTTACATTTCTGAACTTGCAAATAATTTATTACAATTCCTTTACATAAATTCCTCACAATACCTGGTTCACTCGAAACATAAAAGAAAGGTACCTCTGCTAGACCCTCTAGGTCTCTATGCTGCCGGGCTCTTGCCCCTGACGTATGCCTCGCCGTCTGCCTCTGAACCGTCGCGATCGCTGCATCCATACCTGAACCTGTGGGGGGGTGCACCCAAGGGGGTGTGAGAACTCCTGACAGAGTTCCCAGCGGGTTCAACCACCGAGAAAAGTGTCCTACACCACTTGGTCCAATGGAAGCAATAATAATAGTGCTAGGAAACTAAAATCCTCAATATCAAAATGCGGCTATGCAATATACATGATCACTACACTATCTCTGTGTACTCATCGACCCAGCACTACTCTGTCTAGCCACACTAGGCTGCTAAGCACCAACTCGGCCACTATGCCGCTGTACACAGGGTTAAACTAACCCGGCCACCTTGGCCACTCTAATTTCTCTTTATTCTTTAAGTTCTGGTGCTTTAGTTCAAGTTAACCCTCAGAAACTCTTATCCACGGGCCCGAGCCCGGTAGTCCTGCTACCATCAGATAAGATTTCTAAGGTTGCCGATAACACCCGTAAGTGTTACCCCGTCCTACAAAGTAAATGTGTTCTTCTACACAGACAATCATAATCTAATTACCTAACGCCTCTAACAGGCTACTATCATGCTTCGAATCGAAAAGCAGAAGAACAAGGGGAGAGGTCACCCAATTTCGGCAGAATCCCCCACCTTGTAGTGTCCCCAATTGCTTGTAGACACTTGCAATTGGTCTCGCGCTACTCCACTTGTTCCCCTCAAGCTTGCACGCAAAACGGTGCACATTCACCAAACTTGCGCGAAAACGGTGCACGTTATTAAATTAATAACCCACACGTAGAATGGTGCGCGTCACTTTAACCGGCACGCAAAACCATGCGCGACAACACGACCTGCACGCGAAACGGTGCACGTACCTCAAATCTGCACGCAAAACGGTGCACGTCTGACTGTAGGGTTGCACGCAAAACGGTGCACATCATTTTCCTAGCCTGCACGAAAAATGATGCAAACCATTAGATTCTACACGCAAAACGGCGCGCACAGGTCCAAACCGCACGCAAAATAGAGCACGTACCCCGTATTGGCACGCAAAATGTAGGTGTATATAATGTAGGATCCACAAGGATCTAAATAGGTACTATCAAACAACTAGAGGGGGGGTGAATAGGTGTAATACTTATAAAACCAAATCTCAGTGCAAAATAAAAACCAATGCGGAAAATAAAAACAGCACACCGAGATATACGTGGAAACTCCAATCCAGGAGAAAAACCACGGGACCAACACGCAATAACAATCCACTAAGAATAGAAGAATAACAAGGTGATTACCGACTCCACGGACTCAACCCCTCCTTCAGCTTCTTCGGACCTTGCGCTGACCGGTTGGATGTCCACGCAATAACAATCCACTAAGAAAAGAAGAATAACAAGGTGATTACCGTCTCCACGGATTTAACCCCTCCTTCAACTTCTTCGGACCTCGCGCTCCACCGTTTGCACGTCCACTGCACACGTTCGAATCCACGAACGCCACTCGAATCCACGAGCACACGTTTCGAATCCACGAAACGCCTTTAGCACACCGAATCCACGATGCCACGTCGAATCCACGACGCAAACTCAGTCGATAAGAATATTGACTTCGATGGTGATCCTTTGCTTAGATTCTCATTGAGGAACCGTAGAAGAAATCTCTAAGCAAGATTAGATCAATTCGACAAAAGATAGTTCTTGAAAGAACCGTCGAATTGACCTAAAAGAGGCTATAAAGAAGAACGATAAAACCTAGCCTCTAGGGTTGCTCTCAAGTGTTTTAATTAATTAATCGGCCGAGCTCCCACGTTTTGAGAAACCCTAAGTGTCTATTTATAGTTTAGAAACCTTTGGAAAGAGATAAGAATCAAAAACTACCTTTCTGGAAATTTTACGACGGCGATCCGGATCGGATTTACTGCGATCCGGATCGTCGTAACGAGATTGACGATTCCAGAAAACCAAGGGTTCGGGATCCGGATTGCATTGCCCGATCCGGATCGTTCATGAAATTCAGCAAAATCCAATGTTCGGGATCCGGATCGGAATTGCTTGGATCCGGATTGGATTGCAATGAACAACACCCTTCGGGATCCGGATTGATCATCTGATCCGGATCCTGAACATGTCCCATGTCCAGTTTTTGATTTTTATGCAATTAAAATTCATCCAAGTGTTTCTACACTATAAGAAAGTATTCGGATCACCAAAATTATTTAGTTAAACATACCTGATCCTTTGAATACTTTCTTCTTGAGATTGATGTAACTGATCCACAATTCTTCAACTTCAATCTTCAAGACTCAAGACACTGAGTGTCAACTTGAGCTCTTGTTGAATCTTCTCTAAGTCTTTGATTGCTGATTGACAATTTGATCCCTTTAAGACTCCGACTCAACTCACTGACTTGACTCACGAAATATGCCAACACCAAAATGCCGTAACAATCTCCCCTTTGGCAATTTCGTGACAAAACCCAAAAATACATAAAAGCGCTCAAGTCACTCATCTTAAACCAAAAAGTCGAAATTCAATGTTATCACCAAAACATTGATTTCTTTGCGTGAAAGATCCAATAAATACAAAATTACATTTGAACCAAACAGTCCTAGAACATACTCTATGACTTAGGACTTGGAGTCTTAAAGTGATGTAATTCCTGCAAAACAAAACTCCAAACAAAATCAAACGTTAGTCGTTAGAAATTAAATCCTACATTTGATTCGTCCTTTTGGTTCTTTTGTTTTTCGGCTCTTTCAATTTTCTTTGTCTCCCCCTATCTGAGCATCTCTAACATGTTCTCCATGTTCTCCATGTTCTCCCCCTGTCTCGATCATTTATGTTCTCCCCCATTTGTATCTCGATCATGATTTTTCGTCTCCCCCTTTTGTCACAAATTGTCAAACAGTGAACATACTAGACAAAAGGAAATCACTAACACAATATTAGTTCATAGAGAAAGAGAGATAAAAGCTCAGTTCCGGTATATAACAAAAATGCAGATTGCGTACCTGTACCAGAAAGCAAAAATCAAATAATTTCTTGAAACAAATCCAGATTTTGAATCTTTGAAATACCGATTTGTATTCCATCAAGAAAACAATTTAAGTGCTTGAAAATAATATGAATCACATAGATGTCATTCAATCCAATTAATTCACAAAAATTAAAAAGATTTACTCCAAAATCATGAAAAATAAAGGTAAAACATTATAAACCGTTTTTCATGTTATATTCATCAAACACAAGTCATCAAAAATAATCTTGAGATCCAAAGTCTATCAAGATGTAACGGATGTACAAAGATGACTTACAGAGATTTCCAAATGACATCAATTTGATTTCTTACCCTTTCAAATTTGAGATAAGCACTAAAATACCTAAGGGTGGCTCTTTGAGCATCTTTCAACTATCCCACCTTATACCAACCAGGAGATTGTTCAAATATAAGAACTTTGCATATAAATCTCCAAATGCTTCAACTAAAAAAATTTCATAAAAATTTTTCAAGCATCAAAACATGTGGTAGCTTCACACACAAACCGGACGACCGGGGTGGCAGCTCTTTCCAACATGTGGTGGTAGTTTTCACACTCCTTTCGGATGTAACTCTTTCCACATCTTTTGCAAATCATTTCAATACCCTTGTAAGAATGCAATCTCTTACGTGAAAGAATTAAATCCCAAATTTTAGTCTATCGGTTGTCTCACGTTTATCACAATGAATTCACACAACCGAGATAGATTAAGCATCTAAAGATCACACATGATTTCTAAAATTTGATGCTTATAATATCAAAAACTCCTATAATGAAGTATCTTCAAGATTATGATTATGGAGTAAAGTTGATAATCCAAATAAAATTAATTTGGAGTGAATAAAGTGAAGCCCTTTTTATTCAATGCACTTGTTCAGTAAAAAACCTTTTGTTCAAAAACAAAGTATAAAAACGAAGAGCATTGAAAAACATGTAATGCAAAGATTAAGAAAATATGAAGGGAAAACCAATCAAAGCATTACATACAGTCATAAGCTATTTAGAACTTAAGACAAGGAAAGATATCACCTTTCCGAATCCAAAATCGCTGGATTTTGGGTTGTCTTGATTCGTTGTGGCGGGGGGGTTGTCCGCTTTGACTGTTGATCCACCTTAGGTCTTTGCCTCGCAGTGATCCACTTGTATGTGATGTTGTGGCTCGGACCTTTGGTGGGTTGAGTGAACTCCTTTGACTTGATGTGTCTTTTGATTCCGTTGAGTTCGCTCCGTAGATGAAGTTGCCGAAGGACTCTTCTTTCTCTTTTTCGGGCAATTCTTCACCAAATGTCCTTCAAGTCCACATAAGTGACAAGTTCTTCCTTTCAATTGATTGTGGAACTTGAAGCATGCACAGTTTGGTCCTTTTTAAATCCCAAACCAACCTTGCTTGTTTGACCTAATCCGGACATACAATCAAGTTCTTGGAACCGGTTGAAAGCCTTTGTATGTCGGATTTAAGTTGATGAACTTGCTTGGTCAAAGCTTGGTTGGTGACATGAATTCCTCAAACTGTTTTTCTAGAAAACCAATCTTGTCCATATATGAATTAACGATCGTTTCCGATTGATTTATCTTTTCTTGGAGGATTTTATTATTATCCAATAAAAGCTCTCGTTCCTCCTCGAGATCATGAAGTTTGATCTTTAAAGCATGATTCTCGTCTTGATCTCAAGTCGTTGCTTCCTCAACTTCTTGATATGCTTGGCCATCTTCTTAGATTCCGCAAGAAGTTGTTGATATGATATGCCTCAACGAGTTCTTCTTCGTCCGACTCCCCCTCACTTGATGACTCTCCGCCGGATGTTGATGTTTCATGCAAAATCAAAGGAATAGAGTCAGTGACTAAAGATGATAAACAAACATTAGAAGAGGGAATTTGAGAGGCATGTAAGGCAACGACTTTTTCCTCTTTACTTGAGGTCGATTCATTAGAAGTAGAATCGTCCCAAGTTTTCGCTTGCAAAGCCTTCTTTTTATATGATTTCGGAGAAGGACAATCCGTTGAAAATGGCCGTAGCCTTTGCATCGATAGCATTGGATTTCCCCTTCGAAATCATCTTTTTCTTTTTCTTTAGAAGGTTTTGCAAAGCTTTTGAGGTTAGAGGATTTAGAACCCGATGATCCTTTAGAAGGTTTCGTGGATGAAGATCCATCGGTTCGATTCTTCCAAAATTTCCGACGAAATTTCTTTGTGATCCGCGCCAATTGTTCTTCAAAATCGGCAAAAGAGATTTCATCGTCGGAACTTGATTCGCTATCTTCTTCCTTTGTTGATTTGAATGCAATACCTGTAAGCTTAGAAGAAGACTTGGAAGAAACTTGATTAGTAGGAAAAGTCATTTCATAAGTTTGCAAAGCACCTACTAATTCCTCTACACTCATCTCATCCGGATGACTAACGGTTTCAATGGCGGTAACCTTTGCCCTAAACCGTTCCGGAAGAGTCCGAAGTATCTTTCTTACAATTTTCGACTCCGGGATCTTTTCTCCTAAATTAGCACATGTATTATTACATCTTGAAGTCTAGTGTAATAATCTGTAAACAATTCATGCTCTTCCATATGAATAGAGTCAAATTGACTTGTAAGCATCTGGAGCTTTTGAATTTTTACAAGATTAGTACCCTCATGTGTAATTTTGAGAATATCCCAAATTTCCTTCGCGGTTTCACACGCGGAAATTCTTGTGAACTCAGTCGAGGAAAGAGAATTAAATAAAGCGTTCATACCTTTCCCATTGTAAGAAG
>CM055070.1:12441967-12474965 GCA_029204045.2 Tillandsia leiboldiana
ACTAAAACTAATACATCTAAGACCACAGCTGGAGTAAAAGTACAATAAAACTCTCTCAAATAAATACATGATGTCTCTCCCACTCACCAAATAAAATACAACCAGCTTGGCCGAAAAAGGCCAGACCCAAAATAAAGGAATAACAACATTCTGTGTATAGGGGATACCACTCCAACAACTATACTCACTAGCTCGCAGACCGGGTAGCGGCTATCTGTTCTCTATCTCTTACCTCGATCTGCACGGAAAAAAGATGTGGGTCTGCTACTCCCGCAGAAGACTCTGCAAAACAGGAGAAACAAAAAGAAGAAGGATCAATGGGGGTGAGAACTCTACCATAAAAACATAGCCTCCCCTAGTGGGTTAGCCCTCAAAACTCTGACATGCCACCAGTCTAGCAGAGTCGAAAAGGAAAAAGAGTTGGTATGCTAGAAGTATAACAGCTGATGAAATGAAGCTACCATACTATGCCTCTAAATGCAAGGAAAGCCTGAAAGAGTAACTACGAAGGATCAGTACACGAGTCTACCAACAAAACCCAATCAGATGAACCGGTATAACTCCGATACTGCCTGCCCCTGTCATCAATCTCACAACTCATATCTCCAACTATCCACTGACCGGCACCCGTCACGGTCTAAAGCCTACCCGGATTGGCACTCGAGGGGAGCGACCCCGAAAGTAAAGTATCACTGTCACAGGTATCACTATAGCAGGACTGGATCACACCATGATCAGGTGAAAATCCATCCACTAAAGAAACACAATCCCCAATCTAATGCAAAGTAAAACATCCGCCACCCGCCCAATGTCCGCGGTCGCCGCAACACCCCACATACCCACAATCTGGTATAACCAATCCAACTCGACAATCTCGGCTACACTATCCTCCACCCTGCTCGAACCCGAGCTGCTAATACCCTGAGTTTAACAATAAAAGGAGAAAGAAATCGCATCATGGTTTCTCCTAAGTCAAATTTCAGATGATAGTGTCGCCAGAAAAGGGTGGCCTATCTAGATGTCCATACAAAGCATGCAATGTCCCAAAGTGAAGAGGAATACAGTTAACAGTTTTCTAGCATCCTGCATAACATAATGCCAACACCCCCAATTAAATGATCTCTCATGAAGGCTCATTACTAACATGATGTCCCTTGAACTCATACAAGCAAACAAAATTTTAATCCATAGGTGCAATTAACATTTTAACACAAGTGTTACTCCAATGCCTTGTGGGTAGTCAAATAAGGGTTCACAACAATCACCCAACTCGATCGCTACTCCAAAACCTGGTAGCACTCTCGCCAAGAAAAAGTCGCCCGGCCGCGAAAAACTGCAAAAGTGACCAACGACTCCAATTAAACAGACAATTCTACGGTTAACCGCTGTCCAAAATAACACCAGAGATGCTCGTTTTTCACCTATAGATGTCGGGTTTATACTATATGTATCTAAACAGAGAAAAAAATACAGAGGGGGTGAATAGGTGTCAAACAGTAAACACTCAAAATCCTTTGCGCAATGAAACCCAATGCGGAAATGAAAAATACACAGGCAAGATTTTTACGTGGAAAACTCCAAAACCAGGAGTAAAAAACACGGACCGATAACACGGCGAAATCCACTAGAATAGAACACGTACAAGGTGATGTAACGTACTTAATCCGACTCAACTTTTTCCATAGCTCCGAGTAGATCTTCTCCGCTCGCTCGCAACGCTCCTCGAATCCACGATTTGCGTCCAACGCCGAATCACAGCGTCCACTTCGAATCCACGACGTCTGACCGAATCCACGTCCTCACCCAGTAGCAATCCGAATCCACGAACGTACCTCCCCCGAATCCCAGAGCGGTTGCACCTTGAATCCACAAGGCCACGCGAGTCCACGTGCCGATTTTGGGAAAATTGTTGTTTTTGGGTGGTGAATCCGCCGAATACTTAGATAAAAATAGATCGGAATACCATCTAAGTATTCATTAATTGATTCTTGGCACGTCACCCCGGGGTCGAAACTGCGACCCGGGCCCGCCAAACAGATCCGCCACCTATGCCAACCTGCATAGGCGAAGCGTCCTACCTGCAAGAAAAGTACTATAACTAAACAGATATCAGAGCTATAAATAAAAATCTGCTGTAACTAAAATCAATCACTGTACAACTGGAAATAAAACAACACTGTCTGCCTCCCAAAATAATAATAATACAATATCCTCAAGTACAAGCTCTAAACCCAACCGGGAGGTAACTCCAATATACAACAGTGTACAGTCTCTCAATACAAAATATCCTCACTACAATAGTCTCTCAAAAGAGGAAAAAGAAACAACTAATCCACTGATGATCTCCTCTGAAGGGTACCGCTACTCTCCAACGACGGGTAGGGATCTAGCTCGCGACTCCCTCGCACGATCAACATCCGCAGAGTCGGCAACACCCGCTAAGACTCTGCAAAACAAAGGAGAGGAGAGGAAAAAGGGGGGGAAACCCCCAAAGGGTGTGAGAACTACACCAAAAAGGGAGTTCTCAGTGGGTACCACCGCCAGACCCGACGGTCTGCCCACCAAGTCCTCAAGAGACAAAAACTAACCCAAGTCATAAGACTGAAATGAGTAGGCTGGAGACTCTCGACAGCTACCCTGCCCTAACTAAAGGCTAAAAGGGGGAGAACCAAACAGTGGTATGCAACCACTAGCACATGAAGTGCACCATCGACCCAATCGAGCTGACTGCCACATCTGGTCCAGTCAAACCTGCGCCCACCTACAACCACCTCCCGCTGACGGGCAGGAATTACGTAGGGCGTCCAAACGGACTAGCTCGCTATCGAGTAGAGGATCATGCAGGCTATGGTCAAAATCCACGCTCTCTCTCAGAACGGATAGAATCATGATGCTCAACCTCTCACACAGCGGTCAAAGTACTCGCAACAACACGGGACCACCGTCAACCAGACGGCTCTCAACAATACTAGCACTGCTCTAAACTCAACTACCAGTCTGCACTCGGCCCCCAGGCACGAGTGTAACAATAAAAGTATTTGACCGAAATAAACTCAATCGAATGAACCGGTATAAAACCCGGTACTGCCTGCTCTGTCACCAATCTCCCGAACTCAGTATCTCCACTGTCCAAATGACCGGAACCCAACACGGTCTGACCGCACCGACACGGTCTGACCGGAACCCAACACGGTCTGACCGGAACCCAACACGGTCTGAAGCCCACTCCGGAGCGGCACTCGAGGGGAGCTACCCACACGAGTAAAGCATCTCAGTCATCAACATAACCAGTATCTCAAAACAGCAGGACTTGATCATCAATCTGATCAAAGTGGGAAAACTCAACCACCAAGGAAAGACCCGACCTCAATCGGATGCACTAAACGATAAGTGGGAAACTCCATCCACTAAAGAAAACTGATACCCCATCAGGTGCATAGAGAAACATCCGGTCAACCGCCCAATATCCGCGGTTGCCGCAAAGCCCCACAACTAAGCCAACCTGTCCCAGACACGAAGTCCTGACTACCCTATCCAGACCCCTGCTCGAACCCGAGCAACCACTGACCACTTGACTAGCAAAGGCGGAGAAAGGAAAAGCATGGTTTCTCCTAAGTCAAGTTCCCATAAGTAGTGCAGCAGTAAAAGATGGCCTAACTACATGACCATACAAGCATGCAAAATGTCCTCAAGGAAATAAAAGGGGGGTAAAGCATAATAATAGATCCTTTAGGAATAAACAACATGCCAGAATCCCAAAAACTAGACCTGTCCACATCTAGGGTCCATCAACAGAATGATCATAATAACTCCTCAGAGTACAAATCCGCACATAGCTACGAAATCCTGTCCCAAAGCATAAACCAACCACATGAAAGGCTATGTGCTAACATGGCATGTTACATAATTTCATAGGGTAACATTATCCTAGTTAAGCTTACACTAATCATCACATAGATGTCTAAGTCATGCAAGTTCTCAGTATACCTCATAAATACTATTCTTGCAATCATTTATACAAATATCATTATCAAGCTTACCTACTTACCAACATAAACCATGTACCCTAAACATGCATGCATCAGTCATAGAGGGGTGACATCCCCACAAGTGCACTTATATTTACCACAACATATTCATTGCCTTAAACAGTTACTGATAATAAGCTTACCCACCTGAAGCGCTTAAACCAAGGCAAACCTGAAGTCGGTGAAGTGGGTAGACGCCCACGGTCCAAAATCTGCCAAAAATACACCCTCGATACAAGTCGCGCAAGCCTTGGCTCCAAACAACTGAAAACACCCCTGAGTACATCAATAAGGCTCAACATTACACTTTTATTCCAAAATTAACCAAGTATACACAATCTGAAAATCAGTCCCAAAGTCGTGCTTATTTCACCTGCCGAAATTGCCCAGAAAAATCCCATAAAAATACAACAGTAATCCTCGCGTCGATACCTTCGAAACGAGTACCTGCACGTCCAATTCCGAGCCCCGTAGGCCGAGTTACAAATTCCACAGTACAGGTGCGCAAAACCACACAGCAACATAACTGTAATTCCATTTACAGATAAGGGGAAGAACATATACCTTCGGGCAAAACTCAAAAAAATCCAATAAAAATACTGTGATATTCCTTGCGCCGAGTAGATGAAAAAAGTGTACAAGCACGCCGTCAAACGATGCCCGGTTGCGGAGATAACGCCGAAATACCAAGCCGCTGTCCAAATCCCCTTCACAGAAATGGGGTCACAGTAAGCTCGAACAAACACCTCGAAAAGCGCAAAATGAGGGAAAGCTAAAAATACCAAGATCGTAGATCTGTCCGTCGCGAATCCAGCGGCGAAGAAATCACGCGAAAAGGTGGTCGGAGTAGGCCGGGGGAGCTCGCGCACCGAAACGCGACGAAGGGGAACCCAAAAGGACGAGCGTCGCGCCGCGCCGTAAAAATGGAAACCTCGATAAGCGTGCCACCAAAAATCCCAAAACTTTGCAGAAGGATGCAGCCAAACTCGGGGATCATCTTAGCTGAAGGCACCCAGGCGAGAGGAGGCTCGGAAATGGCGAAAAAAGGGGAAGAAAGGGAGCTCGGATCGCTTTTATAGGCTCCAGGAAACAATTCACGAAATACCGGATATGTCCGGATTTCCGGGCGCATGCCACTTTCGGGCGCGTACTGTAGCAGCCCGAAAATCCCAAAGGCGCGCACTGTAGCAGCCCGGAAGTCCCCTGGGCCTCCACGTCGCCCCCGCAACAGCGGACAGCCGCGCTGGCCGTACCCTGCGCGACGCGTGGACCAACGCTGCGACGACACGTGGCGGCCCCGAGCGCGGGAAAACCCGGTCAACGCGCCCACGTGCCGCCTGCGCCCGCCGCCTGCGCCTCTGCACGCACGCTTCCCGAGGCGCCCGCAGGTGCACCGTGGACCGAGTGCACGTGGACCGGCCAACCGGTGTGCGCCACGTGTCCCCCCACCGGTCCACCGTACACCCGCCTTTCCCGTGGACCGCGCCCGCTGCGCCGGCCCAACCGGGAACCGCCACCTGGCCCGCGTCCGGTGCACGCCTCCGCGGTGGACCGCGCACCCGCCAGAGCCTGCTCCGCCGCGCTCCGCCGCTGCCGGCCGCCGCCCGCCGCCGCCGCCGGTGCCGGAACAGTACCCTTGCCTCGAAAAACGTGCCGAATCACCCGGACTCCGGAAAATGCAAGTGAATAGTCCATTTTCATCGTTTTCGCGCGCTGAATCCAAATCCGAAGTCCAATTTGCCAAATTCCAACTCTAAAAATTGCCGAAGGCATCCGGGAAGATGTTCCTTGATCCAACTTCGCGCTGGGTCCAATTTTAATATCCATGACGCGCGAAACCACTTCTGGAGCTCCGACGGAGTCCACCGATCACCCACGTGATCCATTTAACACACTGAGCCCAACACTAATGTCCAATTGGGGCACAAACGCCACCGACACGCCACATTGGCCTCCAGGAGCTGCAGATGCAACAGTAGTCACGTCGTGAGAATCCAGGTCCTCACATCCTCCCCCACTAAGGAAAGTTTCGTCCTCGAAACTAGCTCAGATCCACCAAGAGTCCCAAATACCACGGGTAGGTATCCATCAATCACGCCTCTAGCTCCCCACACACCACACACTCCCCGTGATCACTCCCCAATAACAACAATATCCAGTACGGCATGGCCCGATTGCGCAATTCCCTCATCTCTCGAGCCAGAATTCGCAACGGGCGTTCCTCGTACTCCAACAATCACAGATCTCAATGGACAAGTCAATCACGGGCGAGGGATCCAAAAGTAAAACACACCTGAGCTGAGACGTAAAACAACACAGAGGCTCCATCAAAAGCTGGGGGAAAAACAGAATAACCATCGGTGCAACACGCACCAAACCACATCCTGGTGTAAATCTCAACAAGGTGACCCGAAGCATACCCACGCATTCGTCCAATAAGCTGGGGTCTTCTCTCGGTTGCTTCCCGATCCAAAATCACCCGAATGGGCTACTCACCCACGGGCTACCCTCAAAAGGGGTCCTCAAGAGACACAATCTCATGCCACAGTTGGTCACTCAACATGCCAACAAAACCCCAACAGACCCACGAGTCGAAGTCGATCTCTCAACTAATAAAGGACACCCTGACGGGGATCAAACCGTCAGTGAACGGGACTGAAAACTGGCAAAAAGGCGATCATAATGCTGATGCCCAAACTCACGGTCAAAAATCCGAACCAGCAACGACAATCCGCATAAATCCCATTCAACATGCTGAAAGCTGTAATCTCCATCGGCACCGCATGGCGAATACTGTAAACTGAAGCTGAAATCCTGATCTATCACATGGTAAAGAACGGAAATGCTGAGTAATCAACACCGATAGCCAAGCAGGCATGGCCTACGCCCAGGTATATCAATCAAAGCTGGGAATAAAAGGCGTACTGAGAGGCTCAACTGTGGGATCCAAGCTGCCTGCAAAACAGCGGTTCGTCCTGCCATAATACTCATAAGGTTGGACTAATGAAGTGTGGACCGAAAATCGACCCACGGTAACTCTACAGCCACAATGGGAGGCATCACTAAAACACACAAATCCGTCTCCCAACACTGGAAACACTAGCATTGGCGCTGGCATCAGTCTCATTATCCATTGGCCAAGCTCTTCCGGCACTGCTAAGTCTAAGAAACTCCTCACCTCAAGGATAAAAGTCGGTTTCAGCCAACTTGAATAACATCCATTAGGTCGGGTTCCACCGCCGCCCCTACGGCTCGAACAAAGCGACCCAAGAAGGTATGCTTCTGCAGCTACAACTTGTACCTCAATAACTTGGCATACCGCTTCATCCACACGGGCATGGTAGCACATCCACAAAGTGCTCCTCGTGCTCCAAGTCGCTCTGGGAGTAAATCAAAATATATCCTCGGGAAACACCACTCCCAGTCCGTCCAAGTACAACTCGGACATACGATTCCTCAGATCTTGAAGTCAACAGGGCATTCGCCATTCCATTGGGCCTCGCTATAAACCCATAATGCCCCTACCGTGTCCTGAACGCCATCTAGGCGAAGTCCTCAACTATCTACTTCCAAGTAGGTACTCGCATCATACACTAACAGCCTGAGTATAGTTCCATCGAAAGGTCATAGATACCACCCGGACCTGTCTACACTCGAACCATAAAAGGACCCTCACAGTCGTGTATCAACGACGTGGCATCACCACCGTATACCAACGGCGTGGCACTAGGTCAAACAGACCCCTCGATCCATCAGATCCTGCAACTGTGCCAACAGCTCTCTCAGCTCTACCGGCGATATCCAATGAGGTGTTGTCCAGGGTGGCGCGGTTCCCCGAACCACGTCAAACGCAATCTCTATCTCCCTAACCGGCGGCATTACCAACAACTAAGGTGAAATCACACCCGGGATCTCGTGGGCAACAGAGATATCCCTGAGTCCCGGTGCCGCCGTAAGCACCTCTCACCCTGTCGCTAAAACCAGAGTGCTCTAACAACCCCAACGAGCATGCCTCCAATTGCCCGCCTTGCCGAAGATCAAAGTCCTCTCTTGCCGCAGTCGAACATCCTGTGGCATAGTGCCCAACAATCTCAAGCATAAGGTCAAAACACCTAATTGCTATAATTTCCAATAATTCTGCCGGTATCTCGCGGTCTCGGCCGCACTGGACATGATCCAAAAGCCTCCTCCACGTGCACAACAACAACAGGAACCTGTACCTCTAGTGCACGTGGTAACAAATCTGCCTCTAACCTATGTAAGAGTGGAACATGCTCTAACTCCGACTACCGTGGTGAGATCCCACCTGCGACACTCAATCCACTACCGTGGCGCCCTCCAACCGGGCGGCACAGATTCATCCGCTCAAAGCAAGTGGTTGTCGCTCAATCTGCCTGAAAATCAGGGCTATCACTAGGAAGCACGACCTCTGTCTCTGATCACATTGAGGCGACGAACAAGATCCTCCGCAGATAACAAATCCACGCTATCGCTGCGCCACTCAAATAAAAATACTGATGTTGCCTTCGGGGTCCACCCGACCTCTGACATCTCGGGAACTCGTTATCCAGGAAAAGAAATTAGACATGCCCCTGCCGGCCGATCTGTCCTCCATCATCCGGCGCCAAGCGCCAAAATCCAGAACTCACCTCTGGCGGCTGATCCCTATCCAAAGGAACTGCAATGCCACGCTCCATACATAATGCCTGCTCCAACGAGGCGTCTAAATCTACAATGGAGGGACTGAATAACAGAAAGGTGTCCTGGCGCAATCCACTCCCAGTCTCATATATCCTATGCGCCTCGTCCCTCGAATCTGGAGCGCGCAGTTCAACAACTGCATACACTCACAAGCACAGGGAGGCTCTCAATTAATCACTCCATCACCACCAGCCGCGACTCTGCCTCCAAAGGCTCCAAACTCAATCTTACGAGTCGGGGTGGTTCATCTGCCAAATATGGCTCAATAGGTCGATCATGTCCCACAGCTCACCAGTTGTCAACCATCCACCCTGCCTCGGTGCCTCGACACTAAACATTGGCACAGAGGGGGCTACTCAGTGCTCCGACAACTGTGTCACCAAGACCAGCTGCTCCCACAGCCGCTGATAAGCCTCTGACAATCCTGTCATCTGGGTCCGGGGTTCTCTGACCTCAATCCGGGTATCCGGCCCAAAACCAACTGCTCAAGCTCAACAGCTATGACAGGATGCACACGGGTCAAAACCCAGCGTCGGGGAGACACCGCTCGCCACGACGAAACAACAAAACAGCACACAACAACACTCGACCCAATCCAGCGAAAGTCTAAAGCATGTCACCCGTTCCACAGCATTATGTTGTCTGCAGCCAACATAATCACTTAGGAGAATAAACATGCCAATCACTCCTCCCGTCCCTTGGGAGAGGTATAAAACTCAATCAGGACTCTCGCAAAAAAATCACGACTCTCACAAAGTCAACCAAGGTTCAAACCATAAGCCTAGGGTTTCTAAGTCCACCATGACCTACAACCTAGGCTCTGATACCACTCTAATCTGTCACGCCCCGGGGTCGAAACTGCGACCCGGGCCCGCCAAACAGATCCGCCACCTATGCCAACCTGTATAAGCGAAGCGTCCTACCTGCAAGAAAAGTACTACAACTAAACAGATATCAGAGCTATAAATAAAAATCTGCTGTAACTAAAATCAATCACTGTACAACTGGAAATAAAACAACACTGTCTGCCTCCCAAAATAATAATAATACAATATCCTCAAGTACAAGCTCTAAACCCAACCGGGAGGTAACTCCAATATACAACAGTGTACAGTCTCTCAATACAAAATATCCTCACTACAATAGTCTCTCAAAAGAGGAAAAAGAAACAACTAATGCACTGATGATCTCCTCTGAAGGGTACCGCTACTCACCAACGGCGGGTAGGGATCTAGCTCGCGACTCCCTCGCACGATCAACATCCGCAGAGTCGGCAACACCCGCTAAGACTCTGCAAAACAAAGGAGAGGAGAGGAAAAAAGGGGGGGAAACCCCCAAAGGGTGTGAGAACTACTCCAAAAAGGGAGTTCTCAGTGGGTACCACCGCCAGACCCGACGGTCTGCCCACCAAGTCCTTAAGAGACAAAAACTAACCCAAGTCATAAGACTGAAATGAGTAGGCTGGAGACTCTCGACTGCTACCCTGCCCCTAACTAAAGGCTAAAAGGGGGAGAACCAAACAGTGGTATGCAACCACTAGCACATGAAGTGCACCATCGACCCAATCGAGCTGACTACCACATCTGGTCCAGTCAAACCTGCGCCCGCCTACAACCACCTCCCGCTGACGGGCAGGAATTACGTAGGGCGTCCAAACGGACTAGCTCGCTATCGAGTAGAGGATCATGCAGGCTATGGTCAAAATCCACGCTCTCTCTCAGAACGGATAGAATCAAGATGCTCAACCTCTCACACAGCGGTCATAGTACTCGCAACAACACGGACCACCGTCAACCAGACGGCTCTCAACAATACTAGCACTGCTCTAAACTCAACTACCAGTCTGCACTCGGCCCCCAGGCACGAGTGTAACAATAAAAGTATTTGACCGAAATAAACTCAATCGAATGAACCGGTATAAAATCCGGTACTGCCTGCTCTATCACCAATCTCCCGAACTCAGTATCTCCACTGTCCAAATGACCGGAACCCAACACGGTCTGACCGGCACCCGACACGGTCTGACCGGAACCCAACACGGTCTGACCGGAACCCAACACGGTCTGAAGCCTACTCCAGAGCGGCACTCGAGGGGAGCTACCCACACGAGTAAAGCATCTCAGTCATCAACATAACCAGTATCTCAAAACAGCAGGACTTGATCATCAATCTGATCAAAGTGGGAAAACTCAACCACCAAGGAAAGACCCGACCTCAATCGGATGCACTAAACGATAAGTGGGAAACTCCATCCACTAAAGAAAACTGATACCCAATCAGGTGCATAGAGAAACATCCGGTCAACCGCCCAATATCCGCGGTTGCCGCAAAGCCCCACAACTAAGCCAACCTGTCCCAGACACGAAGTCCTGACTACCCTATCCAGACCCCTGCTCGAACCCGAGCAACACTGACCACTTGACTAGCAAAGGCGGAGAAAGGAAAAGCATGGTTTCTCCTAAGTCAAGTTCCCATAAGTAGTGCAGCAGTAAAAGATGGGCTAACTACATGACCATACAAGCATGCAAAATGTCCTCAAGGAAATAAAAGGGGGGTAAAGCATAATAATAGATCCTTTAGGAATAAACAACATGCCAGAATCCCAAAAACTAGACCTGTCCACAATCTAGGGTCCATCAACAGAATGATCATAATAACTCCTCAGAGTACAAATCCGCACATAGCTACGAAATCCTGTCCCAAAGCATAAACCAACCACATGAAAGGCTATGTGCTAACATGGCATGTTACATAATTTCATAGGGTAACATTATCCTAGCTAAGCTTACACTAATCATCACATAGATGTCTAAGTCATGCAAGTCCTCAGTATACCTCATAAATACTATTCTTGCAATCATTTATACAAATATCATTATCAAGCTTACCTACTTACCAACATAAACCATGTACCCTAAACATGCATGCATCAGTCATAGAGGGGTGACATCCCCACAAGTGCATTTATATTTACCACAACATATTCATTGCCTTAAACAGTTACTGATAATAAGCATACCCACCTGAAGCGCTTAAACCAAGGCAAACCTGAAGTCGGTGAAGTGGGTAGACGCCCACGGTCCAAAATCTGCCAAAAATACACCCTCGATACAAGTCGCGCAAGCCTTGGCTCCAAACAACTGAAAACACCCCTGAGTACATCAATAAGGCTCAACATTACACTTTTATTCCAAAATTAACCAAGTATACACAATCTGAAAATCAGTCCCAAAGTCGTGCTTATTTCACCTGCCGAAAGTGCCCAGAAAAATCCCATAAAAATACCACAGTAATCCTCGCGTCGATACCTTCGAAACGAGTACCTGCACGTCCAATTCCGAGCCCCGTAGGCCGAGTTACAAATTCCACAGTACAGGTGCGCAAAACCACACAGCAACATAACTGTAATTCCATTTACAGATAAGGGGAAGAACATATACCTTCGGGCAAAACTCAGAAAAATCCAATAAAAATACTGTGATATTCCTTGCGCCGAGTAGATGAAACAAGTGTATAAGCACGTCGTCAAACGATGCCCGGTTGCGGAGATAACGCCGAAATACCAAGCCACTGTCCAAATCCCCTTCACAGAAATGGGGTCACAGTAAGCTCGAACAAACACCTCGAAAAGCGCGAAATGAGGGAAAGCTGAAAATACCAAGATCGTAGATCTGTCCGTCGCGAATCCAGCGGCGAAGAAATCACGTGAAAAGTTGGTCGGAGTAGGCCGGGGGAGCTCGCGCACCGAAACGCGACGAAGGGGAACCCAAAAGGACGAGCGTCGCGCCGCGCCGTAAAAATGGAAACCTCGATAAGCGTGCCACCAAAAATCCCAAAACTTTGCAGAAGGATGCAGCCAAACTCGGGGATCATCTTTGCTGAAGGCACCCAGGCGAGAGGAGGCTCAGAAATGGCGAAAAAAGGGGAAGAAAGGGAGCTCGGATCGCTTTTATAGGCTCCAGGAAACAATTCACGAAATACCGGATATGTCCGGATTTCCGGGCGCATGCCACTTTCGGGCGCGTACTGTAGCAGCCCGAAAATCCCAAAGGCGCGCACTATAGCAGCCCGGAAGTCCCCTGGGCCTCCACGTCGCCCCCGCAACAGCGGACAGCCGCGCTGGCCGTACCCTGCGCGACGCGTGGACCAACGCTGCGACGACACGTGGCGGCCCCGAGCGCGGGAAAACCCGGTCAACGCGCCCACGTGCCGCCTGCGCCCGCCGCCTGCGCCTCTGCACGCACGCTTCCCGAGGCGCCCGTAGGTGCACCGTGGACCGAGTGCACGTGGACCGGCCAACCGGTGTGCGCCACGTGTCCCCCCACCGGTCCACCGTACACCCGCCTTTCCCGTGGACCGCGCCCGCTGCGCCGGCCCAACCGGGAACCGCCACCTGGCCCGCGTCCGGTGCACGCCTCCGCGGTGGACCGCGCACCCGCCAGAGCCTGCTCCGCCGCGCTCCGCCGCTGCCGGCCTCCGCGCTCCGCCGCTGCCGGCCGCCGCGCGCCGCCGCCGCCGGTGCCGGAACAGTACCCTTGCCTCGAAAAACGTGCCGAATCACCCGGACTCCGGAAAAAGCAAGTGAATAGTCCATTTTCATCGTTTTCGCGCGCTGAATCCAAATCCGAAGTCCAATTTGCCAAATTCCAACTCTAAAAATTGCCGAAGGCATCCGGGAAGATGTTCCTTGATCCAAACTTCGCGCTGGGTCCAATTTTAATATCCATGACGCGCGAAACCATTTCTGGAGCTCCGACGGAGTCCACCGATCACCCACGTGATCCATTTAACACACTGAGCCCAACACTAATGTCCAATTGGGGCACAAACGCCACCGACACGCCACATTGGCCTCCAGGAGCTGCAGATGCAACAGTAGTCATGTCGTGAGAATCCAGGTCCTCACAATCTCTCAGTCTAAAACATAATACATGATAAATCAAACCTCTCATACTGTTCAGTACATAAATAAATCTCTCAGACAGGGTACATCTACCTCTGACTCTCAAAATAAAACTGGTAAGGAGCTACTCGGCCACACCCTTACCTCGATCTGCTGCATCCGCCCGAGTCGATGCCGGAACAGCTACCTCAGGAAAACCTGTCACCACAGCGGGTGTGAGAACTACTGCAGAAGGTAGTTCCCAGTGGGTACCGTCACCAAGATCCACGGTATGCCCACTAAGTCTACCGGAGGCAAGACAATAGATATACAGATAGATAATATGAAAGCTGAAATGAAACTACAGCTAATGTGCCTCAAGTATCATGCTCAAAGGAAAAACTCAACTAAGAACATGCAATGCATCCACTCGCTCACGAGGTGCCCACATCAACCAAAATCTCAATGACTGCCAAATCTGGTCCAGTCAAGACTGCGCCCCCTAGTGTATCAACTAGGGCCGCTAGTGTATCAACTAGGGTGTCCAATCGGACTATCATAATATCACGCAAAGCAGCCTCATCAGGCGCATCATCATCATCGCATTCGGAGCGGCTCTCGAGGGGCGCTACCCCACCGAGGAATAAGCGTGTCTCATCTGGCTCAAAAGCGGCATCTGCAGGCTATAATCAATGATCGAACTGATCAAAAACTCGAAATGCCAACTAACCTATAAACAGGTCGGAGAACCCTCCACGACTAAATCTGATAGTGCACACAAACCCCCAAGACACTAGAAAACCCATCCACTGAGTCAATAATATCTCCCCGGCCCCTAGGCATGGGAGTACATGCATCCTGAACCTATCCAACCCCTCTGGGTGATCACAATGTTTAAAACTATTTTTGAAACCACTTTTTATATTAAAACGGGTTCAATGATTTTAAAATAGTTCAGATGCAATTCGGAAGTCAACTAATCATGCAATCTAGTGTCAAACAGTCTCACGATCATACTGATGAAAATGGGGCTCAAGTCTGTCATTCAAAGATAATCTAGACATCTATTAGATTTTACCAACTATACAGATAGCTAAACTAGGCATACTAATATGCTTTCAACAGAATTAGAAGGCATTGCATAAAGTTTGGAAGAATTCCAACCCACCTGGATGTGCACATTAATCTTGAGTCCAAAAGAGCTGAAATTTAACGAGTGTGATCCTCAGGTTCTCACGATTCCAACGCACCAAAAATCGACCGAAAATTCCGCCCGGTCGCTGAAATATAAGCCGAACATCGTGGTAAGCTCAAATTACTCAAAACAGTAATTTTATCGCACATCTGTCCACAAAACAGGGAATTACCTTCTGTGAGATGGCCTCCAAAAATTCTAAGAAAAATACGACGGCGATCCTCGCGAAGCGTAGATAGAAATCGAGTCCTTAAACACCAAATTCCGCCTCTCATAGGCTGAGAAATTGCAAGATTACTCCTCCGCTGTCCAGAACATGCAACAGCAAAAAAAGGGGTCTAAAGATGCTGCACGCACTCCCATAAAAACTCAAAACAGAGCAAAGTGATGAATACCAAGGTCGAATATCTACCTGTCTTGAAAATTCTGCCACAAAAATCGGCGAAAAAGACCAGGAAGTCAGCTCGGGGGAGTCTGCGGACGAAAAGTCGACGAAAATGATCGATATCGGAACAGCGTCGAAGCTCGCGAGATCGGGGAGGAAAAATATAAAACGGTCTCCAAAATTTCTCCAAAACCCCAAAAAGTGTAGAAGACTCGAGGTAGAAACTTGCTGTCGAAAATGGCACTCAAAAAGAATCTCAGAAAGTCCCGAAATGAAGCTCCCAATGGCCTATTTATAGCCAAAAAAAACACTATTGGGCTGTCGGATTCGGGCGCAAGAACCGGGCACCCGAAAGTTACTGTAGCCGCCCGAATCGCCGAGATGCTGCCACGTGTCCCGCCCGAATCCGCCAGATCGCGCCACCTGTCCCGCCGCCCACGTTCCGCACGCCTCGCGCACGTGGGCGGCGTGCGCCCGCGAATGGCACAGTGCTACGTGTCCCCACGTGGTTCACGCGGCGCACGCGCCCTGTCTAAGCGCCGTGTCACGCCCCGGGTGTAAACCAGAACCCGGGCCCGTCCACAGATCCGCCGTGCACACGGTATTTCCCGTGTACACGAAGCGCCAGTAACCTGCTCAGATATAAGAGATATAATAAAAGAGCAATAAAATAGAGCTGAACTAAAACTAATGCATCTCAGACTAAAGCTGGAAATAAAATACAATACATCTGTATATAACTGATACAGCAGTCTCTCCCAGCTCACAAAATAAATACAACCTGCTGGCGAAAGCCAGTCCCAAAAGTGAAAGTACTACCATCTGAGGAAACATGGGTACACCAACAGTCCAGCTAACGTGCTCATCCTGCCTCGGGATCTATCTACTCAGCCGTCCTCTCTCCTCGACCCGCCACTGTAAGCCCAGTAGCACCCGCAGAAGACACTGCAAAACAAGGGAGAAGAAAAAGAGGAAAGAAGAATGGGGGTGAGACTACTAGTAAACCAGTAGCCTCCCCTAGTGGGTAAAACCTCAACTCTGACACGCCCACTAGGTCTACCAGAGGCAAAAGGAATAAAGGTGGTATGCAATGAGTATGACTCCTGATGAAAAGCTACCACTAGAATGCCTCTAAAAACTGAGCTAAAAGAATAGCTGAATGTATGCATCAGAATACAAATGCCTGCCTGAATAAACCCAATCTGACCACCAGTAAACACTGGTACTGCCTGCTCTGCCTGCCAAATCGGGTATGCCAGCCTACGCATAACACCGATAGGGGATGAGAGTCTCGAAGACTCGAGGTCTGAAAACCGCACACTCCGGAGTGGCACTCGAGGGGAGCGACCCACACGAGTCAAGTGCCTCAGTAACAAGTATCAAAGTCAGCAGGACTGGATCATGACTATGACCAAAGTGGGAAAACCCATCCACTAAAGGGAGACCCGATCTCAACCTGATGCAATATAACAAATAGTGGGAAACTCCATCCACTAGAGACCTGATACCCAATCTGATGCATAAGCAACCTCCGGTCAACCGCCCAAGGTCCGCGGTTGCCGCAATACCCTGCCATCAAGCCTGCCTGTCCCAAAACCCAAGATCCTGACTACACTATCCCCAAACCCCCTGCTCGCGCACGAGCTACAAATACCCTGAGCCTCAAATGAAAGGAGAAAAGAATAATAAAAAGGTTTCTCCTATGTCAATTCCAGCATGATAGTGTAGCAGAAAAAGGTGGCCTATCTAGGTGACCATACAAGCCTGCAAATGTCCCAAGATGATATAAAGATAAACAGATGTCGATAACCTTCATAATGTCAGAGCATGTAGAGAACAGTATGAGAATAGTAAATATGAGATAGCCTGTGCCTGCCTATGCCACATACCCAAAGCCCACAAATCATTGATTAGCCTTATCCTTTAACATGACGCTGCTGTTCTACAATCATAATCCCCAATCAAGCAAGTTCTAACAATATCTGTTTAATCACAATAAGCCTGCCATTGCCACACATAAAGTGCATTTATCCTTTTAATCAAGGAAGCTACTCAAATGCCTAGCGGGTAATCAAAAGAAGAAGGGTTAACAACCACACCCATAATGACAATCCTGACCCAGATCCGACATCCGGTCAACCGCCTACTATCCGCAATAGCCGCAAAACCCCAAAAGCTAAAATCCAAGCCCCGACTACACTATGCCGATCCCTGCTCAAACCCGAGCAACAAATAGCCGCCTGCCTAAGGAATAGGGGAAGAAGAGACAATAGGGTTCCTCCTAAGTCAGTCCCAACATATAGTGTAGCGATCAGAAATGGTCTAACTAGATATCCCTGAAATCAAGCCTATCTCCTCATGGAAGAAAGAAGGGGAGTGACAAATAGTGGTTCACCATGTGTACTAAGTAATAACTCCACCTGGGTGTAATCATCATGCTAAACCATAATCCAACCACACATGTCCATAACCTGCTAATCACCCTCACATGAATCATCCACCTACGCCTGTCCAAAAATCCTCAAGTGGTACCCTCCCACAAGACGCCTCACAATATCACAATATGAAAGTACATCCCCCTCCCTCATGCAAGGTTAAATACTAAAACGATGTCCATGAAGCATGTATAAGTTCCAACATGTCAAGTTTCCAATATAATGTTTTCCATATGATAGGCTCACAATTATCCAGTTAAGCATGCATGTCCATTAGGTGACCATTCAACATGTTCAATAAAGGGGATCACTCTAATATTCCTAGTGGGTACATCAGAAAAGAGGAGTAAAGCAACCACCCACCTGAAATTGCACAACCCAAGGCTGTCCAATATCTCTTTTTCACGCCACAAGTCCAAACAGATAAGCCGCCGCGATCACTGTTCACAATTACCCCAAAACATGCAATTAAACATACAATTATCCTCAAAACATGCTATTCCAGTAATCAGTCCAGAGTTGAGCCTTTTTGACCTGCGAGTTGTGCACAGAAAATTCCCAAAAATATACCGTCGCGATCCTCGCGACGAGCCGGTCGAAACGAGTACCTGCACGCTCCAATCCGAGTTTCCTACACTGAGATATAAATTCGGCAAGGGGACTATCCCAAAGAACTCTGTACTGTAAATTTCAGCACCAAATACTAAAAATAATGTCTTTTTCACCTTCGGGGAAAATCCAGAAAAATCCAGAAAAATTTGAGGATGTTCCTTGTGATGTGTAGATACAAAATGCCTTTTGAATCACCTCAATCCGATGTCCGGTTGTGGAGATATCGCTGAAAGATTGAACTGCTGTCCAAAACTCCATCACAGCAAATGGTGTCACAGTAAACTCAGGAAAACTCCTCGAAAAACGTGAAATGAGGGGAAACAGGAAATACCAACATTAAAGCTCTATCAGTCACCGTTCCAATGGCGTAAGAATCGCCGGAAAAAGTGATCGGGGTAGGTCGGAAGAGCTCTCGCATTGAAATGCGATGAAAGGGATACACCGATGAAGGAACGTCGCGCCGTGCCGGAGAAATGGAAATCTTGTAATCCGTGCCGCCGAAAAATCCGAAACTCCACCATATGCTCCCACTCTTCAAGATGAAGATTTCATCTTCTCACTCCTCGAGAAGATGAAGCCTCGAAGATGGTGAAAACACCCCTTGAATGCCTCTCGGATGCAACAAGGGAGCCAAAACCAGAAAAACAATTCGGGAAATTACCTCTGTGTCCCGCCGAACAGGAAACACCGAAATCCACCAATCACAGACTACCACGAGTACACAGACAACAGAACACCAAGTCTGACCAATCGGATTGCGCCACGTGGCGCCGACCATCCCTGCCCGCGCGCTAGAACCGCCTGCTGCCCCGGCCCGCACAGTTGACCAGCTAATAGGAGAAAGCCACGTGTCAATGCCACTATCCGCTGCACCTGGTGCACGAGATCATGTGAACCTAACCAATGATATACAGCCACGTGTCCACTTCCGGTGCACCATGAACCGTGAGCCAACATCAATACTCCGTAGACCGTCGACCGTGCGCCAACCAGTAAGAAGATGCCATGTGTCCCCGCATCGGTGCACGCTGGCCGCGTGGACCGCCCGCCTGCCCGCGCGCCCGCGCGCTGCCCGCGCCCTGCCCGCGCCGCGTGCCACCGCCGTTCCGCCTGCCCGAGGCCGCGCCGCCTCCCGCCGACGCTGCTCGCCGCCGCCGCCGGCCGCCGGCGATCGCCGGAGTTACTGTTCCGGCGGTGAACAGTACCCGTGCTCAAAAATATCAAGTGGGTAGTCCGTTTTGACCGTTTTCGCGCGCTGATTCCAAATACGACGTCCATTTCGCCAAATTCCAACCCGATAATTCGCCGGAGGCTCCCGGAAAGGTATTTTCAATCCGAATTTCTCGCCGAGTCCAAATTTGATATCCGATTTGCGCGAAAGCACTTCTAAACATCCGACGGGGTCCCCCGATTACCCACGTGATCTATTTTAAGCCCGGAGTTCATCACTAGAGTCCAAATTGGTGCACGAACACCGCCGACATGCCCCGTAGGCCTCCGGAAGCTGCCGATCACACTGTAAAGTCCTATAGAATTCCGGATCATCACATCCTCCCCCACTAAAAGAAAGTTTCGTCCTCGAAACTAAAGTAACTCCCAAGGAGTCTCAGAAACCAGGGGTAAGTACTCAACACTGCCGTCTCCCGCTCCCAAGTCGCCTATCACTCCCCGTGATTACTCCTCAGCAACAACAACAGCAACAACCAGTGCGGCATAGTCCGATTGCGCAATTCCCTCATCTCACGAGCCGGAATTCGCAACGGGCGTCCCTCGTACTCCAAACTATCGCAGGGCTCTAAAGAAGTGAGTCAATCACGGGCGAGGAGTCCAAAACATGACACTCATGAGCTGAGACGCAGGAAAACCTCAGGGACTCCATCAAAAGCCTGGGGAAAAAGAACGAATAGCCAGTGCAACACGCACTTAAATCACCCTTTAGAGCCAACTCGACCAGGGCGACCCGAAACACCTCTACACAAGCACCCGCACAGGAAAGGGGCCCTAACAAGCAGGGGTTCTCACTCGGTCACTGTCTGATACCAACTTAATCTGTCAAAACCAGACCACACGAGTAGATTGCTCAGCCGCAGCCTATCCTCAAAAGGGATCCCCTGGGACACAATCTCAAGCCCTGTACACCACCATGGTCCCTCACAGCGCCAGCTATGGAACTGTCAAACTCAACTCCCAATTTAGCTCTTCTGCTTTAGGTATCCGCCACCACAGTGGCCCGGTCGGGGTGATCCTGGATGCTCATCAAAATCCAATGGTAGCTCCATAGCCACTATGGGAGGTATCACTATCACTCGCAAGTCCATCTTCCTCCGCTGACCATACTAAAATCGGCGTTGGTACCCATCTTACCATCCGCCCGTCAAACGCTGCTGGCACCATCTGGTCCAAAAGCTCCTCACCTCAAAAATAACTGTCGATCTCGGCCCATCTCAAATAGCATTTAATTTGACCGGACTTCCACCGCCGCCCCTGCGGCTAAATACGTAATCCAAGAAGATGTGCTCTCAAAGCTAAAACTTGTACCAAAACCATTTGGAATAAGACTTTATCCTCACAGACCTTGCCACAGCATCTACAATTGCTCCTCAAACTCTAGATCACTCAGGGAGGGGGTAAAAGCCAAGGTATCCCTGAAAAATGCCACTATCAATCCGTTCAAGCCCAACTGGAACACAAAATTCCTCAATTTTAAAGGCAACAAGGCATTAGTCATTCCATTGGCCTCACTGTACTCATAATGCCCCTAGCGTGTCTTGAACGCCATCTTGGCGAAATACTCAGTTGTAAATCCAAACTGGTGCAGGCATCATAATCGATCAACTGCCGGAGCGTAACTCCATCAAAAGGTCCTAAATAATACCTGGACCTGCCAGGGCTCCAATCACAAAGGGCTCTCACAGTCGTGTATCAACGACGCGGCACTAGGTCAAACAAACCCTCTATCCATCAGGTCCACGCACCTATGCCCACAACTCTCACAGCACTACAAATGATATATAACGAGGTGCTATCTAGGTAGGCGTGGTTCCCAGAACCACGTCAATCGAAATCACAATTTCCCTAACCGGCGGCATCATCATCAGCTCAGGTGGAATCACACCCGGGATCTCACGGCAACAAGAATATCCTTACGTCCCGGTGCCGCCGTAGGCACCTCTCACACTATCGCTGTAACCTGAGTACCCAAACAGTCGCAACAAACAAGCCTTCTATTGTCTGCCTCGCAGAAAACAAGGTCCTTTCTCTCAGCAGTCAAACATCCTGTGGCACTATGCCAACCAGTCCCAAGCACTGGGTCTAAACACCGAACGGCCACAAATACCAATAAGTCTGCCGGCATAACTTACGGCCTCTACTGCACTGGATATGATCCACAAGCCTTCCCCACCTGCACAATACCAACAGTAACCTGTACCTCTAGTGCGCGGGGCAACAACTCTGCCTCTGGTCCATGCAGGAATCCAAAGTGCACTAACTCCGACTGCTGTGATGAAATCACACCGGCGACACTCGATCCACTATCATGACGCCCTCCAACCGGGCGGCACAGACTAATCCGCAAGACGCAAGTGGTCGCCGCTCAGTCTGCCTGAAAATCAAGACTATCCACATAAAGAGCACGATCTCTGCCTTTGCTCACACTGAGGCGACGAAAGGTCCTCCGCAAGCAACGAACCCATGCTACCGCTGCGCTACTCTGATAAAGATGCTGATGCTGCCATCGGGGTCCACCCGATCACTGACATCTCAGAAACATCCATCATATGACAAAACACAATTAATCCATGTAATTCCTTATACAATTATCCTTACTAAGATCACCCCTCAATCACATATGTTGTACCCAAACATGCATGTTATCAATCACCAATGGTAACATCCCCCTTGGGTAAGCTTTACATAATCCATCCACAAGGATATCCACCGTCCTGGAAGGGAAAATGAAAACGTCTCTGCCGGCCGATCTGTCCTCCAACACCTAGCGCCAAGCGCCTCTATCCAAGACTCGCCTCTGGCGGCAGACCCCTATACAAAGGAGCTGCAACGCTACGCCCCATACACAATGCCTACTCCATCGAGGCATCCAAAATCCAACCGGGGAATCAAATAACCTGAAAGGTATCCTGATGCAATCCACTCACAGTCAAGCATATTGTTGGGTTATATGTAATATAGATCTAAATAGGGGAAAAAACACCTAGAGGGGGGTGAATAGGTGTAAACAATAAACACTCAAAAAATCATTGCGCAATAAAACCCAATGCGGAAAAATAAATGAACACGCAAGATTTTTACGTGGAAAAACTCCAAACCGGAGTAAAAAACCACGGGACCGATAACATGGTGAAATCCACTAGAATTGAACACGTACAAGGTGATTTAACGTACTCACAGACGACTCAACCTTTTACCATACGCTCCTAGTTGATCTTCTCCGCTCGTTCCGCAACGCGTCTCGAATCCACGATCTGCGTCCAACGCCGAATCCACGGCGTCCAACGTCGAGTCCACGACATCTGACCGAATCCACGATCTTCACCCAGTAGCACGCTTCGAATCCACGAACGTACCTCGCTCCGAATCCACGAGAGCGGTTGAACCTTGAATCCACAAGGACACGCGAGTCCACGCGCCGATTTTTGGGGAAATCGTTGTTTTTGGGTGGTGATGATCCGCCGAATACTTAGACTAGAAATAGATCGGAAATACCATCTAAGTATTCATTAGTTTGATTGAACTCAAGATGTGAGTATGAAAACCTAGAATCAAACTAATCAATATAGATGAAGAAACATAGAGTAATATCTAATGATTTCCTTTCTTCTCTATATGTGGATCTAGAGCCGTTGTGAGGACCTGGATCCCCACGTCGAGATTACTGGATCATCTACAGCTCCCGGAGGCCTATGTGGCGTGTTGGTGGTATTTGTGCCCCAATTGGACATTAGTGTTGGGCTCAATGTGTTTAATGGATCACGTGGGTGATCATTGGACTCCGTCGGATCGTTAGAGGTGGTTTCGCGCGCCAAGGATATTTAAATTGGACTCAGTGCGAAGTTTGGACCAAGGATTACCTTTCCGGATGCCTTCGGCAAATTTTGGAGTTGGAATTTGGCAAATCGGACTTCGGATTTGGATTCAGCGCGCGAAAACGGTCAAAACGGACTACCCATTTGTGATTTTTGAGCTTCGGACACTGTTCATGCCGGAACAGTGTTTCCGGCGACGGCGGCGGCGGCGGAGCGGCCGCAGGCGGCGCGGCGGACGGAGGCGCGGGCCGCCCGGTCCACGCGGCAGGCGTGCACCGGGGGGCGGGACGCGTGGCGGCTCGGGAGTGGGCCGGTCCGCGGGGCGCGGTCCACAGAGAGTGCGGGGCGCACGGTGGACCAGGGGTGGACACGTGGCAGTGTCGGAGTGGGCGGTTTAGTGGACTGGGTCTACGGAACAGGCGGGCGTGGTGCAGTGGACCGGCGGAACACGTGTCGTCGTGTGGTAGGCGGGCTCTTGCAGGCTGGGTCCACGGAGGTGCACCGGGTGCCTCGGAACAGTGCGCGGCAGGCGGGCGCAGGCGGCGGGCGCAGGCGCACGTGGGCGCGGCAGGGGGCGTTGACCGGGTGCGCGCCAGGTGTCGTCGCGGCGTTGGCCCACGCGTCGCGCAGGGGGCGGCCAGCGGGGCTGTACGCTGTGCGGGGGGCGACGTGGAGGCCCGGGAGGATTTCGGGCGCGCACAGTGTTGGGCCGGGCCCAACACTGTAGCCGCCCGAAATCGGGAGCGCCCGGAAGTGGGGATATGTTGGGTATTTCCGGATTTGTTTTCAGGCTGTTTCTTCAGGCTATAAAAGGGCCGAGTTCTTTTGCAGAGAGCTTCTTCTCCGCGCGGATTTTCACAGTGCCACCTTCACGAGTTTTCTTCATCTCCCTGTGGCGGATCCATCTGCAGAGTTCCATATTTTTCGGCAGCACGCATCCCGAGGTTACCATTTTTACGGCGCGGCGCGACGCTCGTTCGTTTGTGTTCTTCTTCGTCGCATTTCGGTGCGAGGACTCCCCCGGCTTACTCCGACCTCCGAATGAGGCGATTCTTGCGCCGTTGGCTTCACGACAGGTAGGGCTATGTTTCCCATGTTTACTGGTTTTTCCCATTCCGAGTTTTTCATGGGTCTTTCGGATCATCTTGTAACCCCTTTTTCTGGGCGGAGTTCTGGGACAGCGGAGCAGTGTTTTGGTGATATCTTCGCGCACAGGCATCGGATTGGGGCGATTCAAGAGGCGATTTGCATCTACACATCACGAGGAATATGCCCAAATTTTCTTGGAATTTTCTGAATATTCCTCGAAGGTGAAGATTATCTGTGAACAGTAATTGTTGCTACAGTATTTGAGTGTAGTTTGATTCGGGGTGGTTCCCTTGTCGGAATTGTTTCTCAGTGTAGGAAGCTCGGAATTGGACGTGCAGGTACTCGTTTCGAAGGTATCGACGCGAGGATTACTGTGGTATTTTTATTGGATTTTTCTGGGCACTTGCAGCAGGTGAAATATGCACGGCTTTGGGACTGATTTTCAGATTGCGTATGTTTGGTTGATTTTGGAATAAAAGTGTAATGTTGAGCGTTATTGTTGTGCCCAGGGGTGTTTTTAGCTGTTTGAAGCCGAGGCTTGCGCGACTTGTACCGTGGGTGATATGTTGGCAGATTTTGGACCGCGAGCGTCTACCCACTTCACCGACTTCAGGTTTGCCTTGGGTTAAGCGCTTCAGGTGGGTGAGCTTATTATCAGTATTTGTTTAAGGCAATGTTTATGTTGTGGCAAGTATAAGTCCACTTGTGGGGATGTCACCCCTCTATGACTGATGCATGCATGTGTAGGGTACATAGTTTATATTGGTAAGTAGGTGAGCTTGTTAGTGATATTGGTATAAATGATTGCAAGAATAGTATTTATGAGGTATACTGAGGACTTGCATGACTTGGACATCTGTGTGATGACTAGTGTAAGCTTACCTAGGATAATGTTACCCTATGAAATTATATAACATGCCATGTTAGCACATAGCCTTTCTTGTGGTTGGATTATGATTTGGGACAGGATTTCGTAGCTATGTGCGGATTTGTACTCTGAGGAGTTATTATGATCATTCTATTAATGAACTCTGAGTTGTGGACAGTTTTAGTTTGAGATTCCGGCATGTTGCTTATTCCTACAGGAACTATTATTATGCTTTACCCCCTTTTATTTCCTTGAGGACAATTGCATGCTTGTATGGTCATGTAGTTAGGCCATCTTTTACTGCTGCACTACTTATTGGAACTTGACTTAGGAGAAACCATGCTTTTCCTTTCTCCTTCTTGTTAGTCAGGTGGTCAGAGCTGCTCGGGTTCGAGCAGGGGTCTGGATAGGGTAGTCAGGACTTCGTGTCTGGGACAGGTTGGTTTAGTTGTGGGGCTTTGCGGCAACCGCGGATATTGGGCGGTTGACCGGATGTTTCTCTATGCACCAGATTTGGGTGTCAGTTTTACTTAGTGGATGGAGTTTCCCACTTATCGTTTAGTTGCATCCGACTGAGGTCGGGTCTTTCTTTAGTGGTTGAGTTTTCCACTTTGATCTGATTGATGATCAAGTCCTGCTGTTTCGAGATACTGTTGATGTTGATGACAGAGATGCTTTACTCGTGTGGGTAGCTCCCCTCGAGTGCCGCTCCGGAGTAGGCTTCAGACCGTGTTGGGTTCCGGTCAGACCGTGTTGGGTTCCGGTGAGACCGTGTCGGGTGCCGGTCAGACCGTGTTGGGTTCCGGTCATTTGGACAGAGCAGGCAGTGCCGGGTTTTATACCGGTTCATTCGATTGAGTTTATTTCGGTCAAATACTTTTATTGTTACACTCGTGCCTGGGGGCCGAGTGTAGACTGGTAGTTGAGTTCAGATCAGTGATAGTATTGTTGAGAGCCGTCTGGTTGGCGGTGGTTCCGTGTTGTTGCGAGTACTTTGACCGCTGTGTGAGAGGTTGAGCGTCATGATTCTATCCGTCTGTGAGGGAGCGTGGATTTTCACCATAGCCTGCATGTTTCTCTACTCGATAGCGAGCTTGTCCGTTTGGACGCCCTACGTGATTTCTGCCCGTCAGCGGGAGGTGATTGTAGGTGGGCGCAGGTTTGACTGGACCAGATGTGGCAGTCAGTTCGATTGGGTCGTTGGTGCACTTCATGTGCTAGTGGTTGCATACCACTGTTTGGTTCTCCCCTTTTTGCCTTTAGTTAGGGGCAGGATAGCTGTTGAGAGTTTCCAGCGTACTCATTTCAGTCTTATGACTTGGGTCAGTTTTTGTCTCTTGAGGACTTGGTGGGCAGACCGTCGGGTCTGGCGGTGGTACCCACTGAGAACTCCCTTTTTGGTGTAGTTCTCACACCCTTTGGGGCTTTCCCCCCCCTCTTTTTCTCTCCTCTCCTTTGTTTTGCAGAGTCTTAGCAGGTGTTGCCGACTCTGTGGTCGTTGATCGTGGCGAGGGAGTCGCGAGCTAGATCCCTACCCGGCGTTGGAGAGTAGCGGTACCCTTCTGAGGAGATCATCGGTAGATTAGCTGTTTCTTTTTCCCCTTTTGAGAGACTATTGTAGTGAGGATATTTTGTATTGAGTGACTGTACACTGTTGTTTATATATTGGAGTTACCTCCCGGTTGGGTTTAGAGCTTGTACTCGAGGATTTGTATTATTATTATTTTGGGAGGCAGACAGTGTTGTTTATTTCCAGTTGTACAGTGATTGATTTTAGTTACAGCAGATTTTTATTTATAGCTCTGATATCTGTTTAGTTATAGAACTTTTCTTGCAGGTAGGACGCTTCGCCTATGCATGTTGGCATAGGTGGCGGATCTGTTTGGCGGGCCCGGGTCGCAGTTTCGACCCCGGGGCGTGACAGATTAGAGTGGTATCAGAGCCTAGGTTGTAGGTCATGGTGGACTTAGAAACCCTAGGCTTATGGTTTGACCTTTGGTTGACGTTGTGAGAGTCGTGATTTTGCGAGAGTCCTGATTGAGTTTTATACCTCTCCCAAGGGACGGGAGGAGTGATTGGCATGTTTATTCTCCTAAGTAATTATGTTGGCTGCAGACAACATAATGCTGTGGAACGGGTGACATGCTTTAGACTTTCGCTGGATTGGGTCGAGTGTTGTTGTGTGCTGTTTTGTTGTTTCGTCGTGGCGAGCGGTGTCTCCCCGACGTTGGGTTTTGACCCGTGTGCATCCTGTCATGGCTGTTGAGCTTGAGCAGTTGGTTTTGGGCCGGATACCTGGATTGAGGTCAGAGAACCCCGGACCCAGATGACAGGATTGTCAGAGGCTTATCAGCGGCTGTGGGAGCAGCTGGTCTTGGTGACACAGTTGTCGGAGCACTGAGTAGCCCCCTCTGTGCCAAGGTTTAGTGTCGAGGCACCGAGGCAGGGTGGATGGTTGACAGCTGGTGAGCTGTGGGACATGATCGACCAATTGAGCCATATTTGGCAGACGAACCACCCCGACTTGTAAGATTGAGTTTGGAGTCTTTGGAGACAGAGTCGTGGCTGGTGGTGATGGAGTGATTATTTGAGAGCCTCCCTGTGCGTGTGAGTGTATGTAGTTATTGAACTGCGCGCTCCAGATTGGAGGGACGAGGCGCATAGGATATATGAGACTGGGAGTGGATTGCGCCAGAACACCTTTCTGTTATTCAGTCCCTCCATTGTAGATTTAGACGCCTCGTTGGAGCAGGCACAGTGTATGGAGCGCGGCATTGCAGTTCCTTTGGATAGGGATCTGTCGCCAGAGGTGAGTTCTGGATTTTGGCGTTTGGCGCCGGATGATGGAGGACAGATCGGCCGGCAGAGGCATGACTAATTTTCTTTCTTGGATGGCGAATTCCCGAGATGTCAGAGGTCGAGTGGACCCCGAAGGCGACATCAGTATTTTATCAGAGTGGCGCAGCGATAGCATGGATTTGTTATCTGTGGAGGACCTTATTCGTCGCCTCATTGTGGTCAGAGACAGAGGTCGTGCTTCCTAGTGATAGCCCTGATTTTCAGGCAGATTGAGCAACAACCACTTGCTTTGTGCGGATGGATCTGTGCCGCCCGGTTGGAGGGCGCCACGGTAGTGGATTGAGTGTCGCAGGTGGGATTTCACCACGGTAGTCGGAGTTAGAGCATGTTCCACTCTTACCTGGGTTAGAGGCAGATTTGTTACCACGTGCACTAGAGGTACAGGTTCCTGTTGTTGTTGTGCACGTGGAGGAGGCTTTTGGATCATGTCCAGTGCGGCCGAGACCGCGAGATGCCGGCAGAATTATTGGAAATTATAGCAATTAGGTGTTTTGACCTTATGCTTGAGATTGTTGGGCACTATGCCACAGGATGTTCGACTGCGGCAAAAGAGGACTTGATCTTCGGCAAGACAGGCAATTGGAGGCTTGCTCGTGGAGGTTGTTAGAGCATTCTGGTTTTAGCGACCGGATGAGAGGTGCTTACGGCGGCACCGGGACTCAGGGATATCTCTGTTGCCCGCGAGATCCCGTGTGTGGATTCACCTTAGTTGTTGGTAATGCCGCCGGTTAGGGAGATAGAGATTGTGTTTGATGTGGTTCGAGGGACCGCACCACCCTGGACAGCACCTCATTGGATATCGCCGGTAGGGCTGAGAGAGACCCGATGGCACTGCTGCAGGGGCCGAGGGATCGGGGGGTCTGTTTGACCTAGTGCCACGCCGTTGGTGTACGGTGGGGATGCCACATCGTTGATACACGGATGTGAGGGTCCTTTTATGGTAACCAGGACCTTATGATGGAATTATACTCCGGCAGTTGGTGTATGATGCGAGTACTCACTTGGTGCTAGACAGCTGAGGACTTCGCCTAGGTGGCGTTTTGGACGCGGTGGGGGCATTATGAGTTGTTAGTGAGGCCAATGGAATGACGATTGCCCTGTGGATTTCAAGATCTGAGGAATAGTAGGTCCCGGTTGTACTTGGACGGACTGGGAGTAGTGTTTTCCCGGTGATATTTTGATTTGCTCCCAGAGTGACTTGGAGTACGAGGAGCGCTTTGTGGATGTGCTATCATGCCCGTGGGGATGAAGCGGTATGCCAAGTTATTGAAGTACAAGTTGTAGCTGCAGAAGCATACCTTCTTGGGTCGCTTTGTTCGCGCCGTAGGGGCGGCGGTGGAACCCGACCTAATGGATGTTATTCAAGTTGACTGAGACCGACTTTCATTCTTGAGGTGAGAAGCTTCTAGACTTGGCGGTGCCGAGAGAGCATGGCTAATGGATAATGTGACTGGTATTAGCGCCAATGCTAGTGTTTCTGTGTTGGGAGATGGAATTGTGTGTTTTGGTGATGCCTCCCATTGTGGCGGTAGAGTTACCGTGGGTGGATCTTCGGTCCACACTCCTTTAGTCCAACCCTGTGAGTGCTGTGGCAGGATGAAACACTGTTTTTGCAGGCAGCTTGGATTCCACAGTTGAGCCTTTCTGTACGTCCTTTATTTCCAGTTTGGATTGTTATACCTGGGCGTAGGCCATGCCTGCTTGGCTATCAGTTTTGACTACTCAGCATCTTGAGTGGGATTTTCGCGGATCGTTGTTGCTGGTTTGGGATTTTTGACCGCGAGTTTGAGCCTCCGCTTTTTGATCGCCTTTCGAGCCAGTTTTCCCTCCCGTTTACTGACGGTTTGGTCCCCGTCAGGGCATCTTTTCGACCCGTGGGTCCGTTGGAGTTATGTTGGCTGTTGAGTGTCCAACCGTGGCTTGAGATTGTGCCTCTTGAGGATCCCTTTTGAGGGTAGCTCGTGGTCGAGTAGGCCACTCGGGTGATTTTGGATCGAAAGTAACCGAGTGAAGGCCCCAGCTTATTGGATCTTTTTCCTCATAGGATGAATTTGTGGGTATACTTTGGGTGATCCTGGTTGAGTAGACACCAGGAGGTGGTTTGGGGCGTGTTGCGCTGTTGATTATTCTGTTTCCCCCGGCTCTTGATGGGGCCTCTGTATTGTTTCACGTCTCAGCTCAGGAGTGCTTTGCTTTTGGATCCCTCGCCCGTGATTGACTTGCCCTTCCGAGATCTGTGATTGTTGGAGGACGAGGGACGCCCGTTGCGATTTCTGGCTCGGGAGATGAGAAAATCGCATGTCGGGCCATGCCGTACTTGTTGTTGTTGTTGCTGGGGAGTAATCACGGGGAGTGAGTGATGTTTCGGGAGCTGGAGGCGTTATTGATGAATACCTACCCGTGGTATGTGGGACCCTTGGGGGATTTGAGCTAGTTTCGAGGAACGAAACTTTTTCTTAGTGGGGGAGGATGTGAGGACCTGGATCCCCACGTCGAGATTACTGGATCATCTACAGCTACGGACGGCCTATGTGGCGTGTTGGTGGTATTTGTGCCCCAATTGGACATTAGTGTTGGGCTCAGTGTGTTTAATGGATCACGTGGGTGATCATTGGACTCCGTCGGATCGTTAGAGGTGGTTTCGCGCGCCAAGGATATTTAAATTGGACTCAGTGCGAAGTTTGGACCAAGGATTACCTTTCCGGATGCCTTCGGCAAATTTTGGAGTTGGAATTTGGCAAATCGGACTTCGGATTTGGATTCAGCGCGCGAAAACGGTCAAAACGGACTACCCATTTGTGATTTTTGAGCTTCGGACACTGTTCATGCCGGAACAGTGTTTCCGGCGACGGCGGCGGCGGCGGAGCGGCCGCAGGCGCGCGGCGGACGGAGGCGCGGGCCGCCCGGTCCACGCGGCAGGCGTGCACCGGGGGCGGGACGCGTGGCGGCTCGGGAGTGGGCCGGTCCGCGGGGCGCGGTCCACAGAGAGTGCGGGGCGCACGGTGGACCAGGGGTGGACACGTGGCAGTGTCGGAGTGGGCGGTTTAGTGGACTGGGTCTACGGAACAGGCGGGCGTGGTGCAGTGGACCGGCGGAACACGTGTCGTCGTGTGGTAGGCGGGCTCTTGCAGGCTGGGTCCACGGAGGTGCACCGGGTGCCTCGGAACAGTGCGCGGCAGGCGGGCGCAGGCGGCGGGCGCAGGCGCACGTGGGCGCGGCAGGGGGCGTTGACCGGGTGCGCGCCAGGTGTCGTCGCGGCGTTGGCCCACGCGTCGCGCAGGGGGCGGCCAGCGGGGCTGTACGCTGTGCGGGGGGCGACGTGGAGGCCCGGGAGGATTTCGGCGCGCACAGTGTTGGGCCGGGCCCAACACTGTAGCCGCCCGAAATCGGGAGCGCCCGGAAGTGGGGATATGTTGGGTATTTCCGGATTTGTTTTCAGGCTGTTTCTTCAGGCTATAAAAGGGCCGAGTTCTTTTGCAGAGAGCTTCTTCTCCGCGCGGATTTTCACAGTGCCACCTTCACGAGTTTTCTTCATCTCCCTGTGGCGGATCCATCTGCAGAGTTCCATATTTTTCGGCAGCACGCATCCCGAGGTTACCATTTTTACGGCGCGGCGCGACGCTCGTTCGTTTGTGTTCTTCTTCGTCGCATTTCGGTGCGAGGACTCCCCCGGCTTACTCCGACCTCCGAATGAGGCGATTCTTGCGCCGTTGGCTTCACGACAGGTAGGGCTATGTTTCCCATGTTTACTGGTTTTTTCCCATTCCGAGTTTTTCATGGGTCTTTCGGATCATCTTGTAACCCCTTTTTCTGGGCGGAGTTCTGGGACAGCGGAGCAGTGTTTTGGTGATATCTTCGCGCACAGGCATCGGATTGGGGCGATTCAAGAGGCGATTTGCATCTACACATCACGAGGAATATGCCCAAATTTTCTTGGAATTTTCTGAATATTCCTCGAAGGTGAAGATTATCTGTGAACAGTAATTGTTGCTACAGTATTTGAGTGTAGTTTGATTCGGGGTGGTTCCCTTGTCGGAATTGTTTCTCAGTGTAGGAAGCTCGGAATTGGACGTGCAGGTACTCGTTTCGAAGGTATCGACGCGAGGATTACTGTGGTATTTTTATTGGATTTTTCTGGGCACTTGCAGCAGGTGAAATATGCACGGCTTTGGGACTGATTTTCAGATTGCGTATGTTTGGTTGATTTTGGAATAAAAGTGTAATGTTGAGCGTTATTGTTGTGCCCAGGGGTGTTTTAGCTGTTTGAAGCCGAGGCTTGCGCGACTTGTACCGTGGGTGTATATGTTGGCAGATTTTGGACCGCGAGCGTCTACCCACTTCACCGACTTCAGGTTTGCCTTGGGTTAAGCGCTTCAGGTGGGTGAGCTTATTATCAGTATTTGTTTAAGGCAATGTTTATGTTGTGGCAAGTATAAGTCCACTTGTGGGGATGTCACCCCTCTATGACTGATGCATGCATGTGTAGGGTACATAGTTTATATTGGTAAGTAGGTGAGCTTGTTGATATTGGTATAAATGATTGCAAGAATAGTATTTATGAGGTATACTGAGGACTTGCATGACTTGGACATCTATGTGATGACTAGTGTAAGCTTACCTAGGATAATGTTACCCTATGAAATTATATAACATGCCATGTTAGCACATAGCCTTTCTTGTGGTTGGATTATGATTTG
This sequence comes from Tillandsia leiboldiana, assembly GCA_029204045.2. Lineage (NCBI taxonomy): Eukaryota > Viridiplantae > Streptophyta > Magnoliopsida > Poales > Bromeliaceae > Tillandsia > Tillandsia leiboldiana. The sequence continues at coordinate 12,474,764 of CM055070.1, forward strand.
GACAGGATTTCGTAGCTATGTGCGGATTTGTACTCTGAGGAGTTATTATGATCATTCTATTAATGAACTCTGATTGTGGACAGTTTTAGGTTTGGGATTCCGGCATGTTGCTTATTCCTAAAGGAACTATTATTATGCTTTACCCCCTTTATTTCCTTGAGGACAATTGCATGCTTGTATGGTCATGTAGTTAGGCCATCTT
>CM055070.1:12475065-12563652 GCA_029204045.2 Tillandsia leiboldiana
TTAAGCCTTTAGTTAGGGGCAGGTCGCAGTCGAGAGTCTCCAGCCTACTCATTTCAGTCTTATGACTTGGGTTAGTTTTTGTCTCTTAAGGACTTGGTGGGCAGACCGTCGGGTCTGGCGGTGGTACCCACTGAGAACTCCCTTTTTGGAGTAGTTCTCACACCCTTTGGGGGTTTCCCCCCCTTTTTTCCTCTCCTTCCTTTGTTTTGCAGAGTCTTAGCGGGTGTTGCCGACTCTGCGGATGTTGATCGTGCGAGGGAGTCGCGAGCTAGATCCCTACCCGCCGTTGGTGAGTAGCGGTACCCTTCAGAGGAGATCATCAGTGCATTAGTTGTTTCTTTTTCCTCTTTTGAGAGACTATTGTAGTGAGGATATTTTGTATTGAGAGACTGTACACTGTTGTATATTGGAGTTACCTCCCGGTTGGGTTTAGAGCTTGTACTTGAGGATATTGTATATTATTATTTTGGGAGGCAGACAGTGTTGTTTTATTTCCAGTTGTACAGTGATTGATTTTAGTTACAGCAGATTTTTATTTATAGCTCTGATATCTGTTTAGTTGTAGTACTTTTCTTGCAGGTAGGACGCTTCGCTTATACAGGTTGGCATAGGTGGCGGATCTGTTTGGCGGGCCCGGGTCGCAGTTTCGACCCCGGGGCGTGACAGATTAGAGTGGTATCAGAGCCTAGGTTGTAGGTCATGGTGGACTTAGAAACCCTAGGCTTATGGTTTGAACCTTGGTTGACTTTGTGAGAGTCGTGATTTTTTTGCGAGAGTCCTGATTGAGTTTTATACCTCTCCCAAGGGACGGGAGGAGTGATTGGCATGTTTATTCTCCTAAGTGATTATGTTGGCTGCAGACAACATAATGCTGTGGAACGGGTGACATGCTTTAGACTTTCGCTGGATTGGGTCGAGTGTTGTTGTGTGCTGTTTTGTTGTTTCGTCGTGGCGAGCGGTGTCTCCCCGACGCTGGGTTTTGACCCGTGTGCATCCTGTCATAGCTGTTGAGCTTGAGCAGTTGGTTTTGGGCCGGATACCCGGATTGAGGTCAGAGAACCCCGGACCCAGATGACAGGATTGTCAGAGGCTTATCAGCGGCTGTGGGAGCAGCTGGTCTTGGTGACACAGTTGTCGGAGCACTGAGTAGCCCCCTCTGTGCCAATGTTTAGTGTCGAGGCACCGAGGCAGGGTGGATGGTTGACACCTGGTGAGCTGTGGGACATGATCGACCTATTGAGCCATATTTGGCAGATGAACCACCCCGACTCGTAAGATTGAGTTTGGAGCCTTTGGAGGCAGAGTCGCGGGCTGGTGGTGATGGAGTGATTAATTGAGAGCCTCCCTGTGCTTGTGAGTGTATGCAGTTGTTGAACTGCGCGCTCCAGATTCGAGGGACGAGGCGCATAGGATATATGAGACTGGGAGTGGATTGCGCCAGGACCCTTTCTGTTATTCAGTCCCTCCATTGTAGATTTAGACGCCTCGTTGGAGCAGGCATTATGTATGGAGCGTGGCATTGCAGTTCCTTTGGATAGGGATCAGCCGCCAGAGGTGAGTTCTGGATTTTGGCGCTTGGCGCCGGATGATGGAGGACAGATCGGCCGGCAGGGGCATGTCTAATTTCTTTTCCTGGATAACGAGTTCCCGAGATGTCAGAGGTCGGGTGGACCCCGAAGGCAACATCAGTATTTTTATTTGAGTGGCGCAGCGATAGCGTGGATTTGTTATCTGCGGAGGATCTTGTTCGTCGCCTCAATGTGATCAGAGACAGAGGTCGTGCTTCCTAGTGATAGCCCTGATTTTCAGGCAGATTGAGCGACAACCACTTGCTTTGAGCGGATGAATCTGTGCCGCCCGGTTGGAGGGCGCCACGGTAGTGGATTGAGTGTCGCAGGTGGGATCTCACCACGGTAGTCGGAGTTAGAGCATGTTCCACTCTTACATAGGTTAGAGGCAGATTTGTTACCACGTGCACTAGAGGTACAGGTTCCTGTTGTTGTTGTGCACGTGGAGGAGGCTTTTGGATCATGTCCAGTGCGGCCGAGACCGCGAGATACCGGCAGAATTATTGGAAATTATAGCAATTAGGTGTTTTGACCTTATGCTTGAGATTGTTGGGCACTATGCCACAGGATGTTCGACTGCGGCAAGAGAGGACTTTGATCTTCGGCAAGGCGGGCAATTGGAGGCATGCTCGTTGGGGTTGTTAGAGCACTCTGGTTTTAGCGACAGGGTGAGAGGTGCTTACGGCGGCACCGGGACTCAGGGATATCTCTGTTGCCCACGAGATCCCGGGTGTGATTTCACCTTAGTTGTTGGTAATGCCGCCGGTTAGGGAGATAGAGATTGCGTTTGACGTGGTTCGGGGAACCGCGCCACCCTGGACAACACCTCATTGGATATCGCCGGTAGAGCTGAGAGAGCTGTTGGCACAGTTGCAGGATCTGATGGATCGAGGGGTCTGTTTGACCTAGTGCCACGCCGTTGGTATACGGTGGTGATGCCACGTCGTTGATACACGACTGTGAGGGTCCTTTTATGGTTCGAGTGTAGACAGGTCCGGGTGGTATCTATGACCTTTCGATGGAACTATACTCAGGCTGTTAGTGTATGATGCGAGTACCTACTTGGAAGTAGATAGTTGAGGACTTCGCCTAGATGGCGTTCAGGACACGGTAGGGGCATTATGGGTTTATAGCGAGGCCCAATGGAATGGCGAATGCCCTGTTGACTTCAAGATCTGAGGAATCGTATGTCCGAGTTGTACTTGGACGGACTGGGAGTGGTGTTTCCCGAGGATATATTTTGATTTACTCCCAGAGCGACTTGGAGCACGAGGAGCACTTTGTGGATGTGCTACCATGCCCGTGTGGATGAAGCGGTATGCCAAGTTATTGAGGTACAAGTTGTAGCTGCAGAAGCATACCTTCTTGGGTCGCTTTGTTCGAGCCGTAGGGGCGGCGGTGGAACCCGACCTAATGGATGTTATTCAAGTTGGCTGAAACCGACTTTATCCTTGAGGTGAGGAGTTTCTTAGACTTAGCAGTGCCGGAAGAGCTTGGCCAATGGATAATGAGACTGATGCCAGCGCCAATGCTAGTGTTTCCAGTGTTGGGAGACGGATTTGTGTGTTTTAGTGATGCCTCCCATTGTGGCTGTAGAGTTACCGTGGGTCGATTTTCGGTCCACACTTCATTAGTCCAACCTTATGAGTATTATGGCAGGACGAACCGCTGTTTTGCAGGCAGCTTGGATCCCACAGTTGAGCCTCTCAGTACGCCTTTTATTCCCAGCTTTGATTGATATACCTGGGCGTAGGCCATGCCTGCTTGGCTATCGGTGTTGATTACTCAGCATTTCCGTTCTTTACCATGTGATAGATCAGGATTTCAGCTTCAGTTTACAGTATTCGCCATGCGGTGCCGATGGAGATTACAGCTTTCAGCATGTTGAATGGGATTTATGCGGATTGTCGTTGCTGGTTCGGATTTTTGACCGTGAGTTTGGGCATCAGCATTATGATCGCCTTTTTGCCAGTTTTCAGTCCCGTTCACTGACGGTTTGATCCCCGTCAGGGTGTCCTTTATTAGTTGAGAGATCGACTTCGACTCGTGGGTCTGTTGGGGTTTTGTTGGCATGTTGAGTGACCAACTGTGGCATGAGATTGTGTCTCTTGAGGACCCCTTTTGAGGGTAGCCCGTGGGTGAGTAGCCCATTCGGGTGATTTTGGATCGGGAAGCAACCGAGAGAAGACCCCAGCTTATTGGACGAATGCGTGGGTATGCTTCGGGTCACCTTGTTGAGATTTACACCAGGATGTGGTTTGGTGCGTGTTGCACCGATGGTTATTCTGTTTTTCCCCCAGCTTTTGATGGAGCCTCTGTGTTGTTTTACGTCTCAGCTCAGGTGTGTTTTACTTTTGGATCCCTCGCCCGTGATTGACTTGTCCATTGAGATCTGTGATTGTTGGAGTACGAGGAACGCCCGTTGCGAATTCTGGCTCGAGAGATGAGGGAATTGCGCAATCGGGCCATGCCGTACTGGATATTGTTGTTATTGGGGAGTGATCACGGGGAGTGTGTGGTGTGTGGGGAGCTAGAGGCGTGATTGATGGATACCTACCCGTGGTATTTGGGACTCTTGGTGGATCTGAGCTAGTTTCGAGGACGAAACTTTCCTTAGTGGGGGGAGGATGTGAGGACCTGGATTCTCACGACGTGACTACTGTTGCATCTGCAGCTCCTGGAGGCCAATGTGGCGTGTCGGTGGCGTTTGTGCCCCAATTGGACATTAGTGTTGGGCTCAGTGTGTTAAATGGATCACGTGGGTGATCGGTGGACTCCGTCGGAGCTCCAGAAGTGGTTTCGCGCGTCATGGATATTAAAATTGGACCCAGCGCGAAGTTTGGATCAAGGAACATCTTCCCGGATGCCTTCGGCAATTTTTAGAGTTGGAATTTGGCAAATTGGACTTCGGATTTGGATTCAGCGCGCGAAAACGATGAAAATGGACTATTCACTTGCATTTTCCGGAGTCCGGGTGATTCGGCACGTTTTTCGAGGCAAGGGTACTGTTCCGGCACCGGCGGCGGCGGCGGGCGGCGGCCGGCAGCGGCGGAGCGCGGCGGAGCAGGCTCTGGCGGGTGCGCGGTCCACCGCGGAGGCGTGCACCGGACGCGGGCCAGGTGGCGGTTCCCGGTTGGGCCGGCGCAGCGGGCGCGGTCCACGGGAAAGGCGGGTGTACGGTGGACCGGTGGGGGGACACGTGGCGCACACCGGTTGGCCGGTCCACGTGCACTCGGTCCACGGTGCACCTGCGGGCGCCTCGGGAAGCGTGCGTGCAGAGGCGCAGGCGGCGGGCGCAGGCGGCACGTGGGCGCGTTGACCGGGTTTTCCCGCGCTCGGGGCCGCCACGTGTCGTCGCAGCGTTGGTCCACGCGTCGCGCAGGGTACGGCCAGCGCGGCTGTCCGCTGTTGCGGGGGCGACGTGGAGGCCCAGGGGACTTCCGGGCTGCTACAGTGCGCGCCTTTGGGATTTTCGGGCTGCTACAGTACGCGCCCGAAAGTGGCATGCGCCCGGAAATCCGGACATATCCGGTATTTCGTGAATTGTTTCCTGGAGCCTATAAAAGCGATCCGAGCTCCCTTTCTTCCCCTTTTTTCGCCATTTCCGAGCCTCCTCTCGCCTGGGTGCCTTCAGCTAAGATGATCCCCGAGTTTGGCTGCATCCTTCTGCAAAGTTTTGGGATTTTTGGTGGCACGCTTATCGAGGTTTCCATTTTTACGGCGCGGCGCGACGCTCGTCCTTTTGGGTTCCCCTTCGTCGCGTTTCGGTGCGCGAGCTCCCCCGGCCTACTCCGACCACCTTTTCGCGTGATTTCTTCGCCGCTGGATTCGCGACGGACAGATCTACGATCTTGGTATTTTTAGCTTTCCCTCATTTTGCGCTTTTCGAGGTGTTTGTTCGAGCTTACTGTGACCCCATTTCTGTGAAGGGGATTTGGACAGCGGCTTGGTATTTCGGCGTTATCTCCGCAACCGGGCATCGTTTGACGGCGTGCTTGTACACTTTTTTCATCTACTCGGCGCAAGGAATATCACAGTATTTTATTGGATTTTTTTGAGTTTTGCCCGAAGGTATATGTTCTTCCCCTTATCTGTAAATGGAATTACAGTTATGTTGCTGTGTGGTTTTGCGCACCTGTACTGTGGAATTTGTAACTCGGCCTACGGGGCTCGGAATTGGACGTGCAGGTACTCGTTTCGAAGGTATCGACGCGAGGATTACTGTTGTATTTTTATGGGATTTTTCTGGGCAATTTCGGCAGGTGAAATAAGCACGACTTTGGGACTGATTTTCAGATTGTGTATACTTGGTTAATTTGGAATAAAAGTGTAATGTTGAGCCTTATTGATGTACTCAGGGGTGTTTTCAGTTGTTTGGAGCCAAGGCTTGCGCGACTTGTATCGAGGGTGTATTTTTGGCAGATTTTGGACCGTGGGCGTCTACCCACTTCACCGACTTCAGGTTTGCCTTGGTTTAAGCGCTTCAGGTGGGTAAGCTTATTATCAGTAACTGTTTAAGGCAATGAATATGTTGTGGTAAATATAAGTGCACTTGTGGGGATGTCACCCCTCTATGACTGATGCATGCATGTTTAGGGTACATGGTTTATGTTGGTAAGTAGGTAAGCTTGATAATGATATTTGTATAAATGATTGCAAGAATAGTATTTATGAGGTATACTGAGAACTTGCATGACTTAGACATCTATGTGATGATTAGTGTAAGCTTAACTAGGATAATGTTACCCTATGAAATTATGTAACATGCCATGTTAGCACATAGCCTTTCATGTGGTTGGTTTATGCTTTGGGACAGGATTTCGTAGCTATGTGCGGATTTGTACTCTGAGGAGTTATTATGATCATTCTGTTGATGGACCCTAGATTGTGGACAGGTCTAGTTTTTGGGATTCTGGCATGTTGTTTATTCCTAAAGGATCTATTATTATGCTTTACCCCCCTTTTATTTCCTTGAGGACATTTTGCATGCTTGTATGGTCATGTAGTTAGGCCATCTTTTACTGCTGCACTACTTATGGGAACTTGACTTAGGAGAAACCATGCTTTTCCTTTCTCCGCCTTTGCTAGTCAAGTGGTCAGTGTTGCTCGGGTTCGAGCAGGGGTCTGGATAGGGTAGTCAGGACTTCGTGTCTGGGACAGGTTGGCTTAGTTGTGGGGCTTTGCGGCAACCGCGGATATTGGGCGGTTGACCGGATGTTTCTCTATGCACCTGATTGGGTATCAGTTTTCTTTAGTGGATGGAGTTTCCCACTTATCGTTTAGTGCATCCGATTGAGGTCGGGTCTTTCCTTGGTGGTTGAGTTTTCCCACTTTGATCAGATTGATGATCAAGTCCTGCTGTTTTGAGATACTGGTTATGTTGATGACTGAGATGCTTTACTCGTGTGGGTAGCTCCCCTCGAGTGCCGCTCCGGAGTGGGCTTCAGACCGTGTTGGGTTCCGGTCAGACCGTGTTGGGTTCCGGTCAGACCGTGTCGGGTGCCGGTCAGACCGTGTTGGGTTCCGGTCATTTGGACAGTGGAGATACTGAGTTCGGGAGATTGGTGACAGAGCAGGCAGTACCGGGTTTTATACCGGTTCATTCGATTGAGTTTATTTCGGTCAAATACTTTTATCGTTACACTCGTGCCTGGGGGCCGAGTGCAGACTGGTAGTTGAGTTTAGAGCAGTGCTAGTATTGTTGAGAGCCGTCTGGTTGACGGTGGTCCTGTGTTGTTGCGAGTACTTTGACCGCTGTGTGAGAGGTTGAGCATCTTGATTCTATCCGTTCTGAGAGAGAGCGTGGATTTTGACCATAGCCTGCATGATCCTCTACTCGATAGCGAGCTAGTCCGTTTGGACGCCCTACGTAATTCCTGCCCATCAGCGGGAGGTGGTTGTAGGCGGGCGCAGGTTTGACTGGACCAGATGTGGCAGTCAGCTCGATTGGGTCGATGGTGCACTTCATGTGCTAGTGGTTGCATACCACTGTTTGGTTCTCCCCCTTTTAGCCTTTAGTTAGGGGCAGGGTAGCTGTCGAGAGTCTCCAGCCTACTCATTTCAGTCTTATGACTTGGGTTAGTTTTTGTCTCTTGAGGACTTGGTGGGCAGACCGTCGGGTCTGGCGGTGGTACCCACTAAGAACTCCCTTTTTGGAGTAGTTCTCACACCCTTTGGGGGTTTCCCCCCCTTTTTTCCTCTCCTCTCCTTTGTTTTGCAGAGTCTTAGCGGGTGTTGCCGACTCTGCGGATGTTGATCGTGCGAGGGAGTCGCGAGCTAGATCCCTACCCGTCGTTGGTGAGTAGCGGTACCCTTCAGAGGAGATCATCAGTGCATTAGTTGTTTCTTTTTCCTCTTTTGAGAGACTATTGTAGTGAGGATATTTTGTATTGAGAGACTGTACACTGTTGTATATTGGAGTTACCTCCCGGTTGGGTTTAGAGCTTGTACTTGAGGATATTGTATTATTATTATTTTGGGAGGCAGACAGTGTTGTTTTATTTCCAGTTGTACAGTGATTGATTTTAGTTACAGCAGATTTTTATTTATAGCTCTGATATCTGTTTAGTTGTAGTACTTTTCTTGCAGGTAGGACGCTTCGCTTATGCAGGTTGGCATAGGTGGCGGATCTGTTTGGCGGGCCCGGGTCGCAGTTTCGACCCCGGGGCGTGACAGAGATGACCATTATTTTGGTTGTGCTACTTCAGCTGTTCAGTGTTGGGATTCTGTAGCTAGTTATTCTATTTTTACAGCTCTTATACATGTATAGCTATAGATCTGATTTGCAGGTTAGACGCTTCGTCTGTGCGGAAATTTCCATACAGATGGCGGATCTGTTGGCGAGCCCGGGTCGCAGTTCCGACTCCGGGGCGTGACATGTAGTGGCAGTAGGTTGGCGCAGGCTTGACTGGACCCTATGAGGCAGTCAATGAGATTGGGTGATATGAGCGGGTGGTTACATATTATGTTCTTAGATGGGTTTCTTTCCTTTGAGCATTGATACTGAGGCATCTTAGCTGTAGAGAGTGTATGCATATCGTGTTATTGGTAGAGTTTTCTTGAGCTTTATGATTGAGATATTTTAGCTGTAGTTTTCCTTCAGCTTACCCATTATCTATCTATTTGCATACCTATCTGTTTTGCCTCCAGTAAACTTAGTGGGCATACCGTGGATATTGGTGACGGTACCCACTAAGATCTACCTTCTGCAGTAGATCTCACACCCGCTGCGGTGATAGGTTTTGAGGCTGCTGTTCCGGCTTAGCTCGCACGGAGACAGCTGATCGATGTGAGGACGTGGCCGAGTAATTCCTTACCAGCATTGAGAGTCAGAGGTAGATGTACTCGGTATATTTTATGTTTCCACTTTTGTACTGGACATTCTGAGAGATCTGTGAGGATTGTATTACCTTTATTTTTGTTGAGAGGCTTGTATTGAGGATTTGATTTTTTATTCAGATGTTCAGTATTTGATTCTGTAGCTATTTGGATTAATTTCAGCTCTGATACATATTAGCAATAGATCTTTTGCAGGGTAGACGCTTCGTCTGTGCGACAGTTTCCACTCAGACGGCGGATCTGTTGGCGAGCCCGGGTCGCAGTTCGACCCCGGGGCGTGACAAGGGGTCTGGACAGTCATCAGGCTGCCTAGGGGCCTACCCTCTAGAAGGTGTGTGTGAGCAAAGATGCGGGATACGAAGGAGCGAGATGCTCTGATGTCAAATAGGGTTCGAGCTCAAAAATCAGAAATTAAGGTAATACCTGCTACTATGTCCTCCCGTGGTTCCGCTCCACGCTGGTTCATCGAGTAGACCCTCCCTCCAGGCTGCGGTCGCGTTTCCCCCTCCTGTCGAGAGATTGAGGGGTGTGGGGGTGCTCCCGATGGAGCTCTTCTCCATCCCTGCGGTTGTGGTGTCGGGGTGGAAGCTGCGGAGGATGCCGCCCCCGTGTTCAAGGGGCAGCTGAATCGGAGATGTCCAGGCTTGCCGCAGCGATAACAGTGGTCATGCCTCTTAAATCATTCTGTAACTCGGTGCGCTCCTCCACAGATAATGCAGGGTTTGTCCCCCGGCCGTTGGCCCCCCGCTGGCGTGCTCTTTGTCCCTTGTTGCATCTTGAGGTGCTTTGGAGGCCGGTTCCCACCGAAAAAGCCCCATCCAGGATATGACTGAGACCGCTTCTTGTCCCGGTTATACTCTGAGCCCTCACGTCGGGCGCGTGTGATAGCAAACCCACGTTCCACGATAGTGGCCCTATCGACCACTGCCCGAAAGGTGTGTAAATCCGCCGCTTCGACGACTTCGAAGATGTCGCTCCGTAGCCCGTCTACAAAAAGGCAGGCCTTGTGAGATTCGTCCCGTATGACGAAGAGGACGCAATTGGCTAATCTCACGAACTCTCGCTGGTACTCCATGACAGACCGATTCCCTTGCTTGAGGTGTTTGAGGTCATCCTCCATCTGTCGCTTAACGCTGTTGGAGAAGAACGCTCCAAACAATTCCTCTCTAAACGTGGACCACGACGGAAGTGCAGTGGCCTTCAACGGGTCCGGGCGTACCGTCTTCCACCAAATACGAGCGTTTCCTTCAAGACAGTGGACAGCCAAGGGAACTCGCTCATGCTCCTCCATCATTAGGTCTTCAAAGAGCTTCTCCATAGTGTCCACCCATTTCTCTACGACCCAAGGGTTGGTCGTTTCTCCTTCAAAGGTAGGCGGATCGTGCTTCTTGAACTCCGCCAGGTTTGTTCTTACTCTTTCCCGTTCAGTCCGCTGATTTGATGCCTCTCCTGCAGCTGTGGACACCCCGGGAGTAGGGGTCATCACCGCTTCCCTTGCTGAGTTCCCCGTAGCTGTTCCCAGTGCGGGCCCTGAAGCTGCCGGGGTGGGTATGTCCAAGGGTGCTGTAGGTTGCTCTACCGACACACTCGTCGTCGTGGTCTGAAGGGGCACAGCTGCAGTTTCACCACCTGCCCCTGGCGGTCCCGTAGTGGGAGCGGTCGATCCGGGCGGAGGGATCGGGGCGTCCTCCACTGGTGCGGTTGGCTGTCATTGCGTTAACTGGCGGACTTGTTCTGTCAGCGTCGCCAGTTGCCCGGCTATCTCTCGCAGCTGTCGTCGGAGGAGTTGATTCTCCGCGGTGGTCGGGGCCGTACTTTCTGCACCCGCGTTATCAGCCGACGACCTGGTCCGGGCCATTTTCTGCTGTATACAGAAAAACCGCGTTAACCCTAAAGTTACTGACCTAGCACTTTGACCTACAAACGCATCAAAAATAAATACCCCCTTTTTCCCTCGCACACTCACGGTCTAACGCACCTACACCTTGGTTATCTCCCTTTTCAATCGCTTGTGGCGTTATGCCCTGTGGATGTTGGTCACTGACTACTATGGTTGAAGTCATTTTCTCTGATACCATATAATCTGTCACGCCCCGGAGGATTTGGGATAAGCGGAAAACGTATATATATATATTTTTTCTTTTGAAAACAACCTCGCCTACCGGTGCGCGGCAGACCCGCCACATATACAAATTCACTCTATAGACGGACAGAGTCTCCTTTGTATATGCACGGCGTTACATTAACAACATCTTCTTCAACCACACAGTCACAGTGAAAACAATGAAAGAGAGTAATACAATTGTTCACAACTAAAGTTTTCATTCAGGAGATAAAGAGATGAGACTACGGGTTCACAAGCGGTGTCCACACGACACCCAATTTTCCAAAGTGTTTTCGTAAGTCTCTTTAGGGCGGCCACATCATTTAAAAGAATAAATCCAGGGGTTTACAAAGTAGTGCCCACACGACACTTGGTTTTGGAAAGCATTTTCGAAACCCTTTTGTTCAGTTTAAAACATGCCGCACACAAGTCAGTAAAAAGCATAACATGGATCGCATCACCAAAAATAACTCTCAATCCAACATCTGCATTATTCCAGAGCCAAGCAATTGTTAACTTATTAACTAAATGAAAAGGAGATGAGATAACCCAAAACAAGAATGACAGAATAAAGTCTCAGATGGCTAATGTCCTCTAAACGCTGCCTCACCATCGTCCCGGCTACCACCCCTAGTCGGACCTGTCACAGTGTGGGAAAATCAGTGACAAATAAAGTAGATGAACGTAGCAATAAAGAGTACTGGAAAGACAAACCGATACACCGGAGCATTTCGCTTTCCCCCTCATGAGTCACCGTATCCCCTGTTTTAAATAATAGAACATATGTCGGAAGGTCTAAAGACCCCCCAGTGGACAATCACCTTGCTCCCACATTGTGCCTTTAACCCCTCCACGGTACAAGTGCCACACCTTTAGCAATCGTGAGGGGTCCCCACTCGACACCTTTACCTTCGTGGGGTACACGGGTCAACGTACCACAATTCCGAAAAAGTACACCCAATAGGTGGCCAAACCGCCGGTGTGCGTGTAAGCATCTATGAGCATAATAGCCGAAACCGGCGTTTGTTAAAGCACCGCGACACTCAGTCGCTACAGTTAGCCATAAAAGAACGGGAATTTCTCATGCAATGGGTTTAAAGAGTTAACACGATACATCTACTTTATTACACCTGCCAGAACGATAACATACACCAAAACTTATTGCGAAAGTACCCACCTCGTAGCGTGAAGATCGGGACACTTGAACCACGACACGCTCTCACTCAGCACATGGACCTAAAGAAGTCCCCAAACGAACGACAAGTCAACTTAAACACACCATGCCGTGAAAACGGAAACAAAAACCCAAAAACACCATGAAACCCAGTAACAGCGTCGCTCACGACGCACGGCGGTGCCCCGCGCGGTGTCTGCCCGCGCGGGCGCCGCCGCTCGTGGGTGGCGCCCCGCGCGGCACGAGGCCGTGCGGCCCGCGCCACCTGCGGTGGCACCCCGTGCGGTGTCTGCCCGCGTGGGCGCCGCCGCCCGCGGGTGGCGCCCGGCGCGGCACGAGGTCGTGCGGCGCGCGCCACCTACGGGTGGCGCCCCGCGCGGTGTCTGCCCGAGCGGGCGCCACCCGCGGGCGCGGTGTCTGCCCGAGCGGGCGCCGCCGACCGCGGGTGGCGCCCCGCGCGGCACGAGGCCGCGCAGCGCGCGCCACCTGCGGGTGGCGCCCGCGCGGCACCTGCCCACGCGCGCACCTGCCCACCGTCGCCATCGGCCCACGCGCGCGCCGCCCGCGGGTGGCGCCCCGCGCAGCACAAGGCCGCGCGGCGCGCGCCATCTGCTGGCGGTGCCCCCGCGTGGCCCTTACCCGAGCGGGTGCCGCCATCCATGGATGGCGCCCCGCGCGACGGCGGCGGCGGCGATGACGACGGCGACGGAGGCGGTGACAATGACTTAAGAAAAGACACGAAAACCTCAAACTACACCGTAAAATAAACTTCGCTTGCCGTGATTCCGTCGGGGAAGACGATCCGCTCGCACTCCGTTTCCAGCACGTTGATCGGGGCGATCGGACTCCTCCGCTTCCTTCCTCTCTCTTCTCTTTTTCCTCCGGTTAGGGTTTCGCTCTTTTCTTTTGTTTCTCTTTCTCTCCGGCTAGGGTTTCTCTTTTGCGAAAAGTGGGATTTCCTCTTTGTACGTACGAATAAAACCCACATCCGGTGTATATTAACTAATTAATCATTATTTAATTATACGGGATAATCCCACACTTCCTCGGAAAGCGTGCCAGATATTGTGCACGGATTCCGATGCGCGCTAAGTCACCGCGACCCTAAAAACCCTATTCCGGGAGGTCCCTAGGTCAGATTTTCGATCCGATCACACCGTCGGTCATCGTTTTTCGAGCCCTTTCACAGAAAAATACCCGTGCAGCACAACGGTCAACTTAAGAAAACTCGATAATTCGGTTTTCCTAATAAGTACTTTATTAGCAGGAGGGTAAAATATTACTCGAAATGTCATGAAATTACACCTAGCGCATGGGAAGGTCTCGCAAGCGGTGCATCAATTTATCGCGTTTATTGCGACTCGAGGCACTGCCCTTTTTTTTAAAAAAGAAATTTCTTTATGCAAATCAATGCCAAAATTTATTGTACAAAAACAACGAAAAGAAATATTCAATATCGAAAAACGGATCATAAAGAGAAAACAAACACTACAAGGCTCCGACACCAGTGTTAGTAATTATTAACCAATTGATAATAAAAAATCACATAGATTTTGCATACCTATTTCGTTGCGGGATTAAGTTGCAATAATCAGGATATTTTCTTGTCTTGTTTTATGAGCTTCTCGATCCGTCTTAATGCTATCTCGATCTTTGGCACGTTTTGTAGAATACCGAATTTTTGGATTGAGCTTACCGACTCCACCGACAAGCTTTTTGACTGAGGAAAGCTGCGAGTGCGTGTATTTTTGAATTACAGCGGAGTTCGGGAGGTTCCGGACGGCGGCGGAAGGCCCGAAGGCGAAAAGTGAGTTGGAGTTGGGATTTTTGGATTATTTTATTAATTTAATTAATTAGTTTTGCTAATTAAGGGCTTTCTCTGCTTGTTTTCAGAGAGGGTGGTTTGGTGGGTTGTGGAGTGAGGTAAGTTGTTTTATGCTTTTAAATTAATCTTCTACTTACTTTAATTAAGTTTTATGTGATCCTTATCCACTTAGTGCCACATCCCCCTCCACCAACTCACCTCTGAAGCTTTGAGTGTGTAGCAGAGAACGAAGATAAGAGAGAAAAGAGAAGAGGAAGAAGGAGAAGTAGAAGAGGAAGAAAGGGTTTTTGTGTGGAGCTTGGTTGTGGACTCCCTGTTGGTGGAGCCGAGCGGAGCGCGCGCGACGAGCGTCGGCGAGGTAGCGGGTTTTTGTTCAGTTTTGGGAGTTTTGGAGCTTCTTTGGGATTTTTGATTTTATTTATTTTATTTTTCTTTTTCTTTGGAAGCCTCGCTGCGGACCTTTTGTCCGATGTGTGTGTGGGCAGCGGGGTGAGCCGCGCGCGCGCAAGGGCGGGCGCGGCTGAGGCGAATCGCTGCGCGGGCGCGAATGAGCGCTGCGTGGGCGCGCATGACCCCTTGCTGCCGCAAGTGCGCAGCAAAGTGCTGCGCAGCCGGCGGAGGGCGTGCCCTGGGCGCCGAGCAGCATGTGCGGGTGCACCAGGGCATCGCGCCCTGGGGGGAAGCCGCGCGCGGCTTGGGCGGACCGCGCGCAAGGCGCGCTGCATCGCAGGCCCCGCGCGGGCCCCGCGCAGTCCTGCGGACCGGGCGAGCGGTGCCGCAGGTCGCGCGCAAGGCGCGCGGCGCCGAGGGCCCCGGGCGGGCCGCGGGCCGCGCGCAGTGCCGCGGGCCCCACGTGGGCCGCGCGCAGCGCCGCGGGGCCCCGGCGGGCCACGCGCGGCGCTGTGGGGCGCTGCGCGGCCGGCCTTAGCGCCGCGCGGCCGGCCTTAGCGCCGCGCGGTTGGGCCCAGCGCCGCGCGGCATTGGCCCAGCGCCGCGCGGCAGGCCCGGCGCCGCGCGGCATTGGCCCGGCGCCGCGCGGCAGGCTTGCCGGAGCCGTGCGGCTGGCTGTGCCGCACGGTTGCTTTGCTGGCAGCAGCATGGCGAGCACGCGGCGCGCGTTGCGCGAGCAGTTTTTCCTTGGGCGCGGCGTTTTCGTCGGCAAGTGAGTTTTTCGCCGTTGATTTCGTGGATTTTCTTAGCCAAGTTTTCACTGATTTTGGGACTACTCTGTTCCTTGCAGCTTTGGGTCTACTTAGCCTGATTCTACGGTTTTCGCCACGCGGAGAGCCGAGGGTGCTTGATTTCTCTGTTCTTGCTGCGGTTTGGCCTTGGGTAAGCCGGTGTGCGCGCGAATTTAACCGTCGATCAGGTGGGTTGGATTTTCTTCCAAAAATCACGGAATGCCCTCTAATGCTTCAGTATGCACTTTGATCATGTCAAAACTATATATTTTAGCTGTTAAATGATCTGATAGTTGCCTAGAAAATTACAGAAAAATTATCTGAGCCCCGGAATATTTTTAGTGGACTCTTGGCAGTATATGTCACTAGACTATATGCTTAGTTGGCCTCTTTCAAGCACCTGAACCGTTTTAAAAATCCGAATGCCCGTTTTATTAAAAAATTGACTTTTAAAAATGGTTTTAAAATGTCTGAGGGTTCTAGTGATGCTGCATGGGTTCGGGGTGCATGTTTTCTCGTGCCGGGGGGCCGAGGAGATATTTGTTGATTATTAGAGCCATTATATGACTTTTGAGATTTACTAGTATCGTTGCGGGTTCTATTTGAGCACTTCAGATTTAGTCGTGGAGGTTACTCCGACCTTGACATGAGTGTGTGTCGTCTGTTCACTGTGTTTCCGATCTATTTGATCGTGGATTATAGCCTACTGAGCCTGGGATTTATTCCAGTTGTGAGATACTTGAGTTCGCGGGGTCGCTCCCAGCGAGCTACGCTCCGGATGCGACGATGATACCGAGCCTGACGAGGCTGCGATGTGGTTACAGAGATAGTCCTTGAGGGACACCCTACGTAAGACCAAGCCCTGTTTGGGCACGAGTGGCAGTAGATGAGCGCAGGCTTGACTGGTCCAAAGAGGGACAGTCATTGAGATTTGGGTGATATGTGTGGGTGAGTTTCATTGCATGTTCATAGATGAGTATTTTCTTTGAGCATATGTAGAGGCATATAGCGGTAGATTTCCAGTTTTTCATATCTATCTATCTATCTATTTGTTTACCTTGTTTGTGCCTCCGGTGGACTTAGTGGGCATACCGTGTGCTTTGAGGACGGTACCCACTGAAAACTACCTTTGCAGTAGTTCTCACACCCGCTGCGGTGCAGGTTTTCCTGAGGCGGCTGCTCCGACTCCTTCCCGTGCGGAGTCTTCAGATCGAGGTAAGGGCGTGGCCGGCTAGTCGCTTACCCGAGTTTATTTAGTAGAGAGGTAGCAGTACCCTTTTGAGTTTCCACTTTTGTAGAGTGAGATTTTGAGAGATGTTATATATGTATCTTGAGGACAGCTTGTATTTTGGATTTTATTTACTCTAGTACAGTTGTTCTGTTTCATTTCTATAGCTTGTAGTTACTTTTGCTCTGATATCTGTTAGCTATAGATTTCCTTGCAGGGTAGACGCTTCGTCTGTACGGCACTTTCCGTACAGATGGCTAATCTGTTAGCGAGCCCGGGTCGCAGTATCGACCCCGGGGCGTGACAGATTAGAGTTGTTTCAGAGCCTAGGTGTATAGGTCATTGAGGACTTAGAGACCCTAGGCGTTTCTGGTTGGACATTAGGATGACTGTCCGAGAG
This sequence comes from Tillandsia leiboldiana, assembly GCA_029204045.2. NCBI lineage: Eukaryota > Viridiplantae > Streptophyta > Magnoliopsida > Poales > Bromeliaceae > Tillandsia > Tillandsia leiboldiana. Next base: position 12,491,884 of record CM055070.1, read on the forward strand.
ACGTGACTGTAGCGAGAGTCCTGATTGAGTTGTATCTCTCCCAGGGGATTGGGGTGAGTAATTTTGCATGTTATTTCTCTAAAGGGTCATGTCGGCTGCAGACGACATCACGCTTTGGAACGGGTAACATGTATAGACTCTCGTTTGATTGGGTTGAGCAATTCTTGGTCCTGATGTTTGGTTTGATTGCAGGATCTACGATGCCTCCGAGACGTCGAGCGACGACTAGGGCGACGACTAGGGCTCATCCAGCCGCAGATGAGGAGCCTGAGCGGCAGGAGGCTGAGCATACCGAACAGGGAGAGGTTCACGAGTTGCCCAGATGTCAGAGGCGTTGCGGCGCCAGGAGGAGACGACCAAGCGCCAGGAGGAGGCGGCCAAGCGCGAGGAGGAAAATATGGAGCATATGATGAGGTTGCTTGAGCAGAGGACATCTTCAGCAGCACCTCCAGTCGCGACATCGTCGACCTCGTCTCAGATTGCCCCGTTGACAGGGTCAGAGCAGAGGGAGCTCACCGACAAGCTAGCTTATATTAGCCAATTCCACCCTCCGCGGTTTTCAGGGCTGAGTTCAGAGCCGTGGGAAGTTGAAAATTGGATTGCGGCGATGGATAAATTGTTCAAGAACCTTTTCATCAAGGAAGAACATCAGGTGTATTTGGGGGCGCACTATTTGGAGAAGGACGCCGAGACTTGGTGGCGTCGAGTCCGCCCAGTTGGACCGCCGGGAGTTCAGTTGATGTCATGGCCAGAGTTTCGAGCTTTACTACGCGGGGCCTATTTTCCCAATAGCGCAAAGCAGAAACTAGAAGGGGATCTTCGACGACTGCAGCAGGGTAGTCGACCACTTCAGGAATACATTCAGGAGTTTCAGCGGTTGCTGGACAGTGTGCCACACCTCGCCCCAGATGAGGCTCAGAGGGTAGATTTGTTTAAGAGGGGGCTGCACCCGGATATCTATCACCTTGTTCACTCGCATCGGTCGCCGACCTTAGATGCAGCCATAGAGCGTGCTCGGTGGGTTTCCCGAGGGACAGTGATTATGTCAGAGAGGGACGGGGCGCCAAGGACCAGCTCCGGGGAGAAACGCCCAGCACCGCAGGACATTGGGCAGTCGAGTAGACCGAGGCCCCCGAGACCGCCACAGTTCCAGCCTTGAGGCCGTGGGACACAGAGGAGGCAGAGGCCTGGGGGTTATCGACCCCCTAGACAGCAGCAGCACCAGCAGCAGCGGCGTACTGATCGATGTGTGATTTGCGGCGGGCCACATGCACCCCATCAGTGCGAGCAGCGTCAGGGCCGGTGTTATCGTTGAGGGTAGCCGGGACACATAGCATGGACTTGCCCGAGAGCAGGGTCGTCAGTACCCTCGACTGCATCGACTCCTCCTTTGCCCTTGCAGGTAGCGGGAGCTTCATCGAGTTTTACCTAGGGGGATCGTGCCACCTCCTCACGACAGTCAGAGAGACGACCACCGGTGAGCGTGCGAGTGTACGCCGCTCAGGTCCAGGATTCCTCAGCAGCTCATCAGGTGGTAGCAGGTATTATCTGTATCTCTTCTACTCGTGCTCGAGCACTTTTTGACACTGGAGCTTCGCATTCATTTATTAGTAGTACTTTTGCATCATCGCATGGGTATGAGATAGGGCCATTGACTCGTGCATTAGAGGTTCAGATTCCCGATCATGTACTGCACGTAGTTGAGTGTTGTTGGTCCTGCCCAGTTCAGCTAGGACCCTGGATTTTATCCATAGATCTGTTAGTCCTACGACAGCTCCAGGATTTTGATGTAGTTTTGGGTATGGACTGGTTGTCCCGGTACTATGCTACTATTGATTGTAGATTGAGGACGGTGACCCTTCGGGAGCCGGGTCAGGAGGAGTATGTCTATAGGGGATGTCAGAGTTCACTATTTGCAGTGACAGTATCTTCCGCCAGAGCCCGACAGATGTTGAGTAGAGGTTGTGTCGCTTTTCTAGCGACTGTAGTAGAGGCGCCTACGGCGATGCCCGGACTCGAAGACATCCCTGTTGTCTGCGAGTACCCGGATGTTTTTCCCTCGGAGTTATCTTCGATGCCGCCGGATCGAGAGATTGAGTTTGTGATTGATGTAGTCCCAGGAACTACACCAATCTCTAAAGCGCCTTACAGGATGGCATCGGCAGAGTTGAGAGAGCTGAAGGCTCAGCTTCAGGACCTCTTGGATCTCGGGTTTGTTCGACCTAGTGTTTCTCCTTGGGGAGCCCCAATTTTGTTTGTAAAGAAGAAAGACGGGTCACTCAGGCTATGTGTTGACTATCGGGAGTTAAATAAAGTGACCGTCAGGAACAAGTATCCCCTTCCTCGGATTGATGATTTATTTCATCAGCTTCAGGGAGCTACGGTCTTCTCGAAGATAGATCTTCAGTCCGGTTACCACCAGTAGAGGGTGAGGGCCGAGGATATATCCAAGACGGCATTTAGGACTCGGTACGGGCATTATGAGTTCACAGTGTTGCCTTTTGGTTTGACGAATGCCCCTGCTGCTTTTATGGACCTGATGAACCGAGTGTTTCAGCCGTACTTGGACCGCTTTGTGGTAGTCTTCATCGATGACATCTTGGTTTATTCCCGAAGCGATTTTGAGCACGAGGAGCACTTGAGGATAGTGCTGCAGCTTCTGAGACAGGAGAAGTAGTATGCCAAGTTGAAGAAGTGCGCCTTTTAGCTTCGGGAGGTTTCTTTTCTAGGCCACATAGTTTCAGCCGCAGGAGTGGCAGTGGACCCGACGAAGATCGACGCAGTTCGGGATTGGCCTAGACCTACGACGGTGACAGAGATTCGGAGCTTCTTGGGCCTAGCGGGCTACTACCGTCGATTTGTAAAGGGCTTTGCGAAGCTCTCTACTCCCCTCACTAGATTGACCAGGAAAGGGGTAAGATTTATTTGGACAGAGCAATGCCAGCAGAGCTTCGAGGAGTTGAAGCAGAGGCTGATTACAGCGCCAGTCCTTGCACTACCAGTCATGGGAGAGGGATTCGTGATTTACAGTGATGCCTCCCACAGCGGCTTAGGATGCGTGTTGATGCAGCATGGTAGGGTAATTGCCTATGCTTCGCGACAGCTAAAGGATTATGAGAAAAATTACCCTACGCATGATTTGGAGCTAGCCGCTGTTGTTTTTGCTTTGAAGCTCTGGCGGCATTACCTTTACGGCGAGCGCTGTGAGATCTTCACCGACCATCAGAGTTTGAAGTACCTGTTCACTCAGAAGGAACTCAACTTGAGGCAACGCCGGTGGCTGGAGATGCTAAAGGATTATGACTTGAGCATTCAATATCATCCCGGCAAGGCCAACGTGGTCGCAGACACTTTGAGCAGGCGAGCAGGGCAGTCCTTGAGCTTACTGATTACCCAGCAGAGGCCAGTGAGAGAGCAGTTGAGGAGATTGGATGTAGAGGTTGTGTCCCCTGGGGTTTCTGCAAGACTTATGTCTATGGTCTTGCAGCCCACTCTGCTGGACAGGATTAGAGAGAAACAGAGTGGGGACCCCTATCTTGAGAGGATTAGAGACCAGGTACAGCGTGGTCAGGGCGGGGACTTCTCGGTGGATGCATCGGGAGTACTTAGGTACAGGGACCGCTACTGTGTGCCTGTGGACTCGGAGATTAGAGAGCTGATCCTTGGGGAGGCTCACTATACACCTTACACCCTCCACCCAGGGGGGACGAAGATGTATAGAGACTTGAGGGCACAGTTCTGGTGGCAGGGCATGAAGAGAGATATTGGAAGGTATGTGGCCCATTGTCTAACTTGCCAGCAAGTTAAAGAAGAGCATCAGGTTCCAGCTGGCAAGTTACAGAGCCTTCCAATACCCGAGTGGAAATGGGATTGTGTCGCTATGGACTTCATTGTTGGACTGCCGAGGACTCAGAGTGGAGCTGATGCTATATGGGTGATCGTGGATCGAGTGACCAAATCAGCCCACTTTCTGCCGATACAGTCGAGTTGGACCTTGGAGAGGTTAGCACAGTTATATTTGGACGAGATTGTTAGGCTACACGGGGTGCCAGCGTCGATTGTGTCGGATACGGACCCGAGGTTCACTTCACAGTTTTGGAGGAGCTTGCAGACCGCCTTTGGGACCCAGCTTCAGTTTAGCACTGCCTTTCACCCACAAACTGACGGACAGTCCGAGCGGACCATTCAGACTCTAGAGGATATGTTGAGAGCTTGTGTCCTGAGCTTTAGCGGCAGCTGGGATCGACATTTGAGATTAGCAGAGTTTGCCTATAACAATAGCTTCCAGGTGAGCATCCAGATGGCGCCTTACGAAGCATTGTATGGACGGAAATGTCGATCGCCTTTATGTTGGAGTGACGTGGGTGAAAGGAAGACCTTGGGGCCAGATTTGCTTTTAGAAGCCGGGGAAAAGGTTAAGGTTATTCGGCGCCACTTGGTGACTGCATAGAGCCGACAGAGGAGCTACGCCGATAGGAGGCGGTGGGACTTGGAGTTTCAGGTGGGAGATCATGTGTTTCTGAAAGTCTCGCCCTCTCGAGGGATACGACGCTTTGGAGTGCGCGGGAAGCTAAGTCCGCGTTTTATTGGACCATTTGAGATCTTAGAGCGCATCGAACCTGTCGCCTATCGGGTTGCTCTACCGCCGTGGTTAGCTGGTACTCATGACGTGTTCCATGTATCTATCTTGAGGAGGTATGTTTATGATCCCTTGCACATTGTGGATTTCACTTCTGTAGAGCTGGATGAGGAGCTGCATTTTCAGGAGCGCCCGATTCGAATTCTTGCTCGTGAGACGAGAGAATTGCGAAACCGGGTTATACCTTATGTGAAGGTATTATGGAGCCACCACGATGAGAGAGAGGCTACTTGGGAGCCCGAGGATGTGCTGAGGACTGCCTATCCTGATTTATTTGAGACCCCTCCCTGGGGTTTTAGTTTTGTAGGTTTCGAGGACGAAACCGTTTGAAGGAGGGGAGAGTGTAGAATACCGGATTTTTGGATTGAGCTTACCGACTCAACCGACGAGCTTTTTGACTGAGGAAAGCTGCGAGCGTGTGTATTTTCGAATTACAGCAGAGTTCGGGAGGTTCCCGACGGCGGCGGAAGGCCCGAAGGCGAAAAGTGAGTTGGAGTTGGGATTTTTGGATTATTTTATTAATTTAATTAATTAGTTTTGCTAATTAAGGGCTTTCTCTGCTTGTTTTCAGAGAGGGTGGTTTGGTGCGTTGTGGAGTGAGGTAGGTGGTTTTATGCTTTTAAATTAATCTTCTACTTACTTTAATTAAGTTTTTAATTAAAGATTTTATTAAGTATAGCCCCTGTAGCTCTTTTTTATGTGATCCTTATCCACTTAGTTCCACATCCCCCTCCACCAACTCTCCTCTGAAGCTTTGAGTGTGTAGCAGAGAAAGAAGATAAGAGAGAAAAGAGAAGAGGAAGAAGGAGAAGTAGAAGAGGAAGAAAGGGTTTTGGTGTGGAGCTTGGTTGTGAACTCCCTGTTGGTGGAGCCGAGCGGAGCGCGCGCATCGAGCGTCGGAGAGGTAGGTGGTTTTTGTTCAATTTTGGGAGTTTTGGAGCTTCTTTGGGATTTTTGATTTTATTTCTTTTATTTTTCTTTATCTTTGGAAGCCTCGCTGCGGACTTTTTGTCCGATGTGTGTGTGGGCAGCTGGATGAGCCCCGCGCGCGCAAGGGCGGGCGCGGCTGAGGCGAATCGCTGCGCGGGCGCGCAAGAGCGCCGCGCGCAGCAAGCCCCTTGCTGCTGCAGGCGCGCAGCAAAGTGCTGCGCAGCCTGCGGAGGGCGCGCCCTGGGCACCGCGTAGCATGTGCGGGCGTGCCAGGGCATCGCGCCCTGGGGGGCGGCCGCGCGCGGCTTGGGCGGACCGCGCGCAAGGCGCGCGGCATCGCAGGCTCCGCGCGGGCCGCGCGCGGTAACGCAGGCCGCGCGCAGGGCGTGCTGAGCCGCGGGTCCCGCGCGGGCCGCGCGCAGTGCCGCGGGCCCCACGCGGGCCGCTCGCAGCCCTGCGGACTGCGCGCGGGGTGCGCGCGGTGTCACGCCCCGGGGTCGAAACTGCGACCCGGGCTCGCTAACAGATCCGCCATCTGTACGGAAACTGCCGTACAGACGAAGCGTCTACCCTGCAAATAAATCTATAGCCAACAGATATCAGAGCAAAAGTAAGTACATGCTATAGAAAGGAAACAGAACAACTGTACTAGAGTAAATAAAATCTAAGATACAAGCTGTCCTCAAGATACAAAAATAACATCTCTCAAAATCTCACTCTACAAAAGTGGAAACTCAAAAGGGTACTGCTACCTCTCCACTAAACTGACTCGGGTAAGCGACTAGTCGGCCACGCCCTTACCTCGATCTGAAGACTCCGCACGGGAAGGAGTCGGAGCAGCTGCCTCAGGAAAACCTGCACCGCAGCGGGTGTGAGAACTACTACAAAGGTAGTTCCCAGTGGGTACCGTCCTCAAAGCACACGGTATGCCCACTAAGACCACCGGAGGCACAAAAGGTAAACAAATAGATAGATAGATAGATAAAAGGGAAAGCTGGAAATCTATCTCTATATGCCTCTACATATGCTCAAAGGAAAAATACTCATCTATGAACATGCAGTGTAACTCACTCACACATCTCACCCAAATCTCAATGACTGTCCTCTTTGGACCAGTCAAGATAAAGTCAAGCCCGCGCTCATCTACTGCCGCACATCCCGGAGGAACGGACTTACGTAGGGTGTCCCTCAAGGACTCTCAGTAACTCATCGCAGCCTCGTCAGGCTCGGTATCATCATCGCACCCGGGGCGTAGCTCGAGGGGAGCGACCCCACCGAACTCAAGTATCTCAAGTATCTCATAACTGGCAAACATGCCAGGCTCAGCAGGCTATAATCCACGATCAAATAGATCGGAACACAGTGGATACACGACACACACTCACGTCAAGGTCGGAGTAAACTCCACGACTGAATCTGAAGCGCTCAAATAGAACCCCCAATGACACTAGTAAAACTCAAAAAGCCACAGAAAGGCTCTAATAATCAACAAATATCTCCTCGGCCCCCCGGCACGAGAGAACATGCTCCCCGAACCCATGCAGCATCACTAGAACCCTCAGACATTTTAAAACCATTTTTAAAAGTCGGTTTTCCAATAAAACAAGCCTTCAGATTTTTAAAACGGTTCGGGAGCTTAAATGAGGCCAACCGAGTACACAGTCTAGTGTCATATAATGTCAAGAGTCCACTAAAAATACTCTGGGGTTCAGATAATATTTCTATGATTTTCTAGGCAACTATCAGATCATTTAACAGCTAAAATATACAGTTTTGACATGATCAAAGTGCGTTCTGAAGCATTAGAGGGCATTCCACGATTTTTAGAAGAAAATCCAACCCACCTCAAATGCTTTCCGAAGGCCGCGCCGAAATCGGTGAAGAAACGGGCGCAATCTGACGAAAAACTGAACTGCGCCTCTCGCGCGCGCGCGCACCATCGCGCGTCTCGGAAAAATCCACAGAGCTCCAAACAACCTCCACAGCACCCAGCTAGGCCACCATAAAAATCTCAGCTCAATCCGATCACTCCAATCCACGAATCAAGCATGCGAAGCGTTGCGGATTTGCACAGTAACCCAACCTGCTTGCCTCCAATCCGAGAGCACAAGAGTGAAGCAAGGATGGAAATTAGCTCAAAATCCCATTCAATTCCATCAATAAAACCCAAGAGGAGAATCAAGATAACCAAATTTACAATCTCCATCAACCAGCCTACCTCAATTTTGCTCGGTGCGCGCACGTTGACCGGGTCAACTCCCACCAAGCATGAAGCTCACAGGCACCTTCTCTTCTCCTTCTACTTCTTCCTCTTCTTTCACTTCTCAGGCAGCAAGGAAAGGTGGTGGAAGAGATAAGATGAAGGGTGGGTGAGGGAGCAGGTTAACAAGGATATAAATCGAGTCTGGGGTGGTTGGAACAGGAACAGAGGCCATACCTCTCTCACTGTACAAGTCGGGGCAAAACGGGCTCCCCCCGAGCTTGTGTACCGATACCACCTACTTGGTACCGGTACACACCCCCTGGTTCCGGAACCAAGGACCTGGTTCCGGAACCAGCCACCCAGACCCTCCAGTAACAGCTCCAAAAACTCCGAAATCGCCCCGACGACTCACTTTCTCGCCTCGGGACTTCCGCATCACCCCGAAACCAACCGAACACCTCTGTAAAAACATATTACACATGTCCCAAGAGATCAACTCACATCAAAACCATCCAGGAAGCCAAAGCTCGACCCGCAAGCTCTCAAGCCGACGCCAACTCACTTTCCTTCAAAAAGACTTCCACGTCGCTCCGGGACCACCCGAACCTCTCTGTAAATACAAACAGAAACTGCTGAAGGTATTTCCACAATACCAGGCTGCCCCGTGGAGTCGGCACACTGCCCGAAGCTCCGGAACTCTACACTCTCCCCTCCTTCAGAAGGTTTCGTCCTCGAAACCACAAAAATCAAAACTCAGGAGGGCGACTCAAATAAATGGGGATATGAAACTCTCAGCTCATCCTCAGGCTCCCATGTGGCCTCTCGCTCCTCATGATGACTCCATAAAACCTTAACAAAAGGTATGATCCGGTTGCGCAATTCTCTCGTCTCTCGAGCAAGAATTCGCACCGGTCGCTCCTGATAGCCCAAGTCCTCGTCTAGCTCCAAGGATGTGAAGTCCAGGATATGTGAGGGATCAAACACATATTTCCTCAAGGTGGATACATGAAATACATCGTGGGTGCCTGCCAACCGCGGCGGTAGCGCAACTCGATATGCCACTGGGCCAATGCGCTCTAGCACCTCAAATGGCCCGATAAACTGCGGACTAAGCTTCCCGCGTACTCCAAATCGGCGAACTCCTCGAGATGGCGAGACTTTCAGAAAAACATGGTCTCCCACCTGAAACTCCAAGTCTCGCCGCCTCCTGTCTGCATAACTCCTCTGACGGCTCTGAGCGGTCTCTAAATGTCGCCGAATGATCCTGACCTTTTCCTCGGCTTCAACCAGCAAATCTGGCCCCAAAGTCTTCCTTTCGCCCACGTTTCTCCAAAATAGAGGCGATCGACACTTCCGACCATACAATGCTTCGTAGGGCGCCATCTGAATGCTCGCCTGGAAGCTATTGTTATACGCGAACTCGGCTAACCTCAAGTGTCGATCCCAACTGCCACCGAAGCTCAGGACACATGCTCTCAACATGTCCTCCAGAGTCTGAATGGTCCTCTCCGACTGTCCATCAGTCTGTGGGTGAAAGGCGGTGCTAAACTGAAGCTGGGTCCCCAAGGCTGTCTGCAAGCTCCCCCAAAACTGTGAAGTAAACCTCGGGTCCCTGTCAGACACAATCGATACTGGCACCCCGTGCAGTCTCACAATCTCATCCATATATAACTGTGCTAACCTCTCCAAGGACCAACTCAACTGCATCGGCAGAAAGTGGGCTGATTTGGTCAAACGATCAACAATCACCCATATGGCATCAGAACCACTCTGAGTCCTCGGCAATCCCACAATAAAATCCATAGTGACACGGTCCCATTTCCATTCAGGTATTGGAAGGCTCTGCAACTTGCCAGCTGGAACCTGATGCTCAGCTTTAACTTGCTGACAAGTTAAACAACGAGCCACAAACCTTCCAATATCTCTCTTCATGCCGCGCCACCAAAACTGTGCCCTCAAGTCCCTATACATCTTAGTTCCCCCAGGATGGAGGGTGTAAGGTGTATAGTGAGCTTCCCTCAAAATCAGCTCTCGAACCTCTGAGTCCACGGGCACACAAAAGCGGTCCCTGTACCTGAGTACTCCCGCTGTATCCACAGAAAAGTCCCCACCCTGATCCTGCTGAAGCTGATCTCTAATCCTCACAAGCTCGGGGTCCTCACTCTGTTTCTCTCTAATCCTGTCCAACAGAGCGGGCTGCAAGACCATGGACATAAGTCTTGCAGAGACCCCAGGGGACACCACCTCTATATCCAAGCGCCTCAACTGCTCTCTCAAGGGCATCTGCTGGGTAATCAACAAACTCAAGGACTGCCCTGATCGCCTGCTCAAGGCGTCTGCGACCACATTGGCTTTGCCGGGATGATACTGAATATTCAGATCATAATCCTTTAGCAGCTCTAGCCACCGGCGTTGCCTCAAGTTGAGTTCCTTCTGGGTGAACAAATACTTCAAACTCTGGTGGTCGGTGAAGATCTCACAATGCTCGCCATAAAGATAGTGCCGCCAAAGCTTCAAAGCAAAGACAACAGCGGCTAGCTCCAAGTCATGCGTAGGGTAATTCTTCTCATAGTCCTTTAGCTGGCGCGAAGCATAAGCGATTACCCTACCATGCTGCATCAACACACATCCTAGGCCGCTGTGGGAGGCATCACTGTAAATCACGAATCCCTCTCCCATAACTGGTAGTGAAAGGACTGGCGCTGTAATCAACCTCTGCTTCAACTCCTCGAAGCTCTGCTGACACTGCTCTGTCCACACAAACTTGATCCCCTTCCTAGTCAACCGAGTGAGGGGAGTAGAAAGCTTCGCAAAGCCTTCCACAAAACGACGGTAGTACCCTGCAAGGCCCAAGAAGCTGCGCACCTCTGTCACCGTCGTGGGTCTAGGCCAATCCCGAACTGAATCAATCTTCGCCGGGTCCACTGCCACTCCTGCGGCTGAAACTACGTGGCCTAGAAAAGAAACCTTCCGAAGCCAAAAAGCACACTTCTTTAACTTGGCATACAACTTCTTCTCTCTCAGAAGCTGCAGCACTATCCTCAAGTGCTCCTCGTGCTCCGTGTCACTTCGGGAGTAAACCAGAATGTCATCAATAAACACAACTACAAAACGATCCAAGTAGGGCTGAAACACTCGGTTCATTAGATCCATAAATGCGGCTGGGGCATTAGTCAATCCAAAAGGTAGCACTGTGAACTCATAATGCCCATACCGAGTCCTGAAAGCTGTCTTGGACACATCCTCGTCCCTCACCTTAAGCTGGTGGTAACCGGACTGAAGGTCGATCTTGGAGAAGACCGTAGCTCCCTGAAGCTGATCAAACAAATCATCAATACTGGGGAGAGGATACTTGTTCCGAACGGTCACTTTATTCAACTCTCGATAATCCACACACAATCTAAGTGATCCGTCCTTCTTTTTCACAAAAAGAATCGGCGCTCCCCACGGAGAGACGCTAGGTCTGATGAACCCTCGATCCAAAAGATCCTGCAATTGAGCCTTTAGCTCTCTCAACTCTGCTGGGGCCATCCTGTAGGGCGCTTTAGAGACTGATGTAGTTCCAGGGACTACATCAATCACAAACTCTATCTCTCGATCCGGCGGCATGGATGATAACTCCGAGGGAAAAACATCCGGGTACTCGCAGACAACAGGGATGTCCTCGAGTCCGGGCATCGCCGTAGGCGCCTCTACAACAGTCGCAAGAAAAGCGACACAGCCTCTACTCAACATCCGTCGGGCTCTGGCGGAAGACACTGTCACTGCAAACAATGCACTCTGACATCCCCTATACACATACTCCTCCTGACCCGGCTCCCGAAGGGTCACAGTCCTCAATCTACAATCAATAGTAGCATAGAACCGGGATAACCAATCCATACCCAAAACCACATCAAAATCCTGAAGTCGGCGCAAGACCAACAGGTCAATGGGTAAAATCCACGGTCCTAACTGCACTGGGCAGGACCAACAGCACTCATCTACATGCAATACACAACCCGGAACCTGGACCTCTAATGCATGAGTCAATGGCCCAATCTCAAACCCATGCGAAGATGCAAATGTACTACTGATGAAAGAATGTGATGCTCCAGTATCAAAAAGTGCTCGAGCACGGGTAGAGGAGATAAGAACAATACCTGCTACTACCTGATCCGCTGCTGTGGAATCCTCGACCTGAGCGGCGTACACTCGCCCGCTCGCTGGAGGTCGTCTCTCAGACTGTCGTGAGGAGGTGGCACGATCCCCCCGGGTGAAGCTCGGCGAAGCTCCCACTGCCTGTAGGGGCAAGGGAGAAGTCGATGTAGTCGACGGTGCTGAAGACCCTGCCCTCGGGCAAGTCCAAGCTATATGTCCCGGCTGTCCACATCGATAGCATCTGCCCTGTCGCTGCTCGCACTGCTGAGGTGCGTGAGGCCCGCCACAAATCACACACTGATCGGAGCGCCTCTGCTGCTGCTGCTGCTGCTGCTGCTGCTGTCTAGGCGGCCGATGACCCCCTGGCCTCTGCCTCCTCTGTGACCCGCGGCCTCCAGGCTGAATCTGTGGCTGCGGTGGTCTCGGGGGCCTCGGTCTGCTTGACTGCCCAAAATCCTGAGGTGTGGGGCGCTTCTCCCCGGAGCTGGTCCCTGGCGCCTCGCCCCTCTCTGTCATAATAACGGTCCCTCGGGAGACCCATCGAGCTCGCTCAATAGCTGCGTCCAAGGTAGGTGACCGATGGGAGTGGACGTGATGGTAGATATCCTGGTGCAATCCTCTCTCAAATAGATCAACCCTCTGCGGCTCATCTGGGGCGACGTATGGAACACTGTTCAGTAAGCGCTGAAACTCTCGTATATACTCCTGTAGGGGTCGGCTACCCTGCTGTAGCCGTCGAAGATCTCCTTCGAGTTTCTGCTTTGCACTGTCGGGGAAGTAAGCCCCACGCAGTAAAGCTCGAAACTCGTGCCAAGTCAGCAACTGTACGCCCGGCGGTCCAACAGGGCGAACCCGACGCCACCAAGTCTCGACGTCTTTCTCCAAAAAGTGAGTTCCCAGGTGCACTTGATACTCCTCCTTGATGAAAAGATTCTCGAATAATTTCTCCATAGCTGCTATCCAGTTCTCGACCTCCCACGGCTCCGAGCTCAGACCAGCGAACCGCGGGGGATGGAACTGGCTAATATATGACAGTCGATCCGTGAGCTCTCTCTGCTCTGCCTCCGTCAAAGGAGCAATCTGTGATGAGGTCGCCGAGGTAGCTACTGGGGGCGTCGCTGGAGGTGCCCTCTGCTCGAGTAACCTTACCAACCGTTCCACATTCTCTTGCTGGGCCTTGGCTGCCTCCTCCTGGCGCCTAACTGTCTCCTCCTGGCGCCTGGCTGTCTCCTCCTGGCGTTTGGACGCCTCATCTTGGCGTTGCAACGCCTCCGACAAATGGGCCACTTGGGCCCGCAGCGCCTGAACCTCTCCCTGATCAACAGGTGGAGCCTCCTGCCGCTCAGGCTCCTCGTCTGCGGCTGGGTGAGCCCTCGTCGTAGCTCGACGTCTGGGAGGCATCGCAATCCTGCAATTAAAACCAAACATCAGGACCAAGAGTCACTCAACCCAATCAAACGAGAGTCTATACATGTTACCCATTCTAAAGCGTAATGACGTCTGCAGCCGACATGTCCCCTTTAGAGAATAAACATGCAAAATTACTCACCCCAATCCCCTGGGGGAGTTACAACTCAATCATGACTCTCGCAGAAATCACGTCTCTCTCGATAGTCAACCTACTGTCCAGCTAAAAGCCTAGGGTCTCTAAGTCCTCAATGACCTATAAACCTAGGCTCTGATACCACTCTAATCTGTCACGCCCCGGGGTCGAAACTGCGACCCGGGCTCGCTAACAGATCCGCCATCTGTACGGAAACTGCCGTACAGACGAAGCGTCTACCCTGCAAATAAATCTATAGCCAACAGATATCAGAGCAAAAGTAAGTACATGCTATAGAAAGGAAACAGAACAACTGTACTAGAGTAAATAAAATCTAAGATACAAGCTGTCCTCAAGATACAAAAATAACATCTCTCAAAATCTCACTCTACAAAAGTGGAAACTCAAAAGGGTACTGCTACCTCTCCACTAAACTGACTCGGGTAAGCGACTAGTCGGCCACGCCCTTACCTCGATCTGAAGACTCCGCACGGGAAGGAGTCGGAGCAGCTGCCTCAGGAAAACCTGCACCGCAGCGGGTGTGAGAACTACTACAAAGGTAGTTCCCAGTGGGTACCGTCCTCAAAGCACACGGTATGCCCACTAAGACCACCGGAGGCACAAAAGGTAAACAAATAGATAGATAGATAGATAAAAGGGAAAGCTGGAAATCTATCTCTATATGCCTCTACATATGCTCAAAGGAAAAATACTCATCTATGAACATGCAGTGTAACTCACTCACACATCTCACCCAAATCTCAATGACTGTCCTCTTTGGACCAGTCAAGATAAAGTCAAGCCCGCGCTCATCTACTGCCGCACATCCCGGAGGAACGGACTTACGTAGGGTGTCCCTCAAGGACTCTCAGTAACTCATCGCAGCCTCGTCAGGCTCGGTATCATCATCGCACCCGGGGCGTAGCTCGAGGGGAGCGACCCCACCGAACTCAAGTATCTCAAGTATCTCATAACTGGCAAACATGCCAGGCTCAGCAGGCTATAATCCACGATCAAATAGATCGGAACACAGTGGATACACGACACACACTCACGTCAAGGTCGGAGTAAACTCCACGACTGAATCTGAAGCGCTCAAATAGAACCCCCAATGACACTAGTAAAACTCAAAAAGCCACAGAAAGGCTCTAATAATCAACAAATATCTCCTCGGCCCCCCGGCACGAGAGAACATGCTCCCCGAACCCATGCAGCATCACTAGAACCCTCAGACATTTTAAAACCATTTTTAAAAGTCGGTTTTCCAATAAAACAAGCCTTCAGATTTTTAAAACGGTTCGGGAGCTTAAATGAGGCCAACCGAGTACACAGTCTAGTGTCATATAATGTCAAGAGTCCACTAAAAATACTCTGGGGTTCAGATAATATTTCTATGATTTTCTAGGCAACTATCAGATCATTTAACAGCTAAAATATACAGTTTTGACATGATCAAAGTGCGTTCTGAAGCATTAGAGGGCATTCCACGATTTTTAGAAGAAAATCCAACCCACCTCAAATGCTTTCCGAAGGCCGCGCCGAAATCGGTGAAGAAACGGGCGCAATCTGACGAAAAACTGAACTGCGCCTCTCGCGCGCGCGCGCACCATCGCGCGTCTCGGAAAAATCCACAGAGCTCCAAACAACCTCCACAGCACCCAGCTAGGCCACCATAAAAATCTCAGCTCAATCCGATCACTCCAATCCACGAATCAAGCATGCGAAGCGTTGCGGATTTGCACAGTAACCCAACCTGCTTGCCTCCAATCCGAGAGCACAAGAGTGAAGCAAGGATGGAAATTAGCTCAAAATCCCATTCAATTCCATCAATAAAACCCAAGAGGAGAATCAAGATAACCAAATTTACAATCTCCATCAACCAGCCTACCTCAATTTTGCTCGGTGCGCGCACGTTGACCGGGTCAACTCCCACCAAGCATGAAGCTCACAGGCACCTTCTCTTCTCCTTCTACTTCTTCCTCTTCTTTCACTTCTCAGGCAGCAAGGAAAGGTGGTGGAAGAGATAAGATGAAGGGTGGGTGAGGGAGCAGGTTAACAAGGATATAAATCGAGTCTGGGGTGGTTGGAACAGGAACAGAGGCCATACCTCTCTCACTGTACAAGTCGGGGCAAAACGGGCTCCCCCCGAGCTTGTGTACCGGTACCACCTACTTGGTACCGGTACACACCCCCTGGTTCCGGAACCAAGGACCTGGTTCCGGAACCAGCCACCCAGACCCTCCAGTAACAGCTCCAAAAACTCCGAAATCGCCCCGACGACTCACTTTCTCGCCTCGGGACTTCCGCATCACCCCGAAACCAACCGAACACCTCTGTAAAAACATATTACACATGTCCCAAGAGATCAACTCACATCAAAACCATCCAGGAAGCCAAAGCTCGACCCGCAAGCTCTCAAGCCGACGCCAACTCACTTTCCTTCAAAAAGACTTCCGCGTCGCTCCGGGACCACCCGAACCTCTCTGTAAATACAAACAGAAACTGCTGAAGGTATTTCCACAATACCAGGCTGCCCCGTGGAGTCGGCACACTGCCCGAAGCTCCGGAACTCTACACGCGGTGCCAGTGGGCGGCCGGCCTTAGCGCCGTACGGCTGGGCCCAGCGCCGCGCGGCATGGGCCTAGCACCGCGCGACAGGCTTGCCGGAGCCGTGCCGCTGGATGTGCCGCGGAGTTGCTTTGCTGGCAGCAGCATGGCGAGCACGCGGCGCGCGTTACGCGAGCAGTTTTTCCTTGGGCGCGGCGTTTTCGTCGGCAAGTGAGTTTTTCGCCGTCGATTTCCTGGATTTTCTTAGCCAAGTTTTCACTGATTTTGGGAGTACTCTGTTCCTTGCAGCTTTGGGTCTACTTAGCCTGATTCTATGGTTTTCGCCGCGCGGAGAGCCGAGGGTGCTTGATTTCTCTGTTCTTGCTGCGGTTTGGCCTTGGGTATGCCGGTGTGCGCGCGAATTTAACCGTCGATCAGGTGGGTTGGATTTTCTTCCAAAAATCGCGGAATGCCCTCTAATGCTTCAGTACATACTTTGATCATGTCAAAACTGTATATTTTAGCTGTTAAATGATCTGATAGTTGCCTAGAAAATTACAGAAAAATTATCTGAACCCCGGAATATTTTTAGTGTACTCTTGGCACTATATGTCACTAGACTGTATGCTTAGTTGGCCTCTTTCAAGCACCTGAACCGTTCTAAAAATCCAAATGCCCGTTTTATTGAAAAATCGACTTTTAAAAATGGTTTTAAAATGTCTGAGGGTTCTAGTGATGCTGCATGGGTTCGGGGTGCATGTTCTCTCGTGCCGGGGGGCCGAGGAGATATTTGTTGATTATTAGAGCCATTATATGACTTTTGAGATTTACTAGTATCGTTCGGGGTTCTATTTGAGCACTTCAGATTTAGTCGTGGATGTTACGGCCTTTTGTGTTAGCATATTTCGTGAGTTGAGTTGTTGAGTTGAGTCAGAGTCTTGAAGTGATCAAATTGTCAATCAGCAATCGAAAACTTAGAGAAGATTCAACAAGAGCTCAAGTTGACACTCAGTGTTTTGAGTCTTGAAGATTGAAATAGAAGAATTATGGATCAATTACATCAATCTTAAGGAAAATGGATTCGGATTGATCAGGTACGTTTAACTAAATAATTCGGATTGATCGGTTTAGAAATACTTGGATAAGTTTTCATTGCTTAAAAATCAAAAACTGGACAAATTGGATGTTTCAGAATTTCTGATCCTGAACCGATCCGGATCAGAATTCCGATCCGGATCAGAATTCCGATCCGGATCCCGAACCTTGTTTTTTCAGGAATTGCTGAAAAAAGACGACGATCAGGATCGCCGTAAATCCGATCCGGATCGTCGTGCGGGAAAATTTCTGTTAAGCCAGTTTTTGATGCTTATCTCTTTCCAAAGGTTTCTAAACTATAAATAGACATTTAGGGTTTCTCAAAAACTACCGATTAACTAATTAAACACTTGAGAGCAACCCTAGAGGCTAGGTTTTTATCGTTCTTCTTTATAGCCTCTTTTAGGTCAATTCGACGGTTCTTTCAAGAACATATCTTTTGTCGAATTGATCTAATCTCTGCTTAGAGATTTCTTCTACGGTTCCTCAATGAGAATCTAAGCAAAGGATCACCATTGAAGCCAATATTCTTACCGGCTGAGTTTGCGTCGTGGATTCGACGTGGCATCGTGGATTCGGTGTGCTAAAGGCGTTTCGTGGATTCAAAACGTGTGCTAGTGGATTCGAGTGGCGTTCGTGGATTCGAACGTGTGCAGTGGACGTGCAATCGGTGAGCGCAAGGTCCGAAGAAGTTGAAGGAGGGGTTTGAGTCCGTGGAGTCGGTAATCACCTTGTTATTCTTCTTTTCTTAGTGGATTGTTATTGCGTGTTGGTCCCGTGGTTTTTCTCCTGGATTGGAGTTTCCACGTATATCTCGGTGTGCTATTTTTATTTTCCGCATTGGTTTTTATTTTGCACTGAGATTGGTTTTATAAGTATTACACCTATTCACCCCCCCTCTATTTGTTTGATAGTACCTATTTAGATCATTGGGGATCCAAAAACCAACAATTGGTATCAGAGCGGGTTTTAGGTTTATCTATCATGTCGGGTGAAAGTGGTAATATTTATAGACCTCCTCTTTTTGATGGGACCAATTATGCTTATTGGAAAGTGCGGATGAGAGCGTTTCTCATCTCAATTGATGAGCGGGTATGGCAAACCGTGGAATACGGTTGGGTGCATCCTGTTGAGGAAGTAGGAAATTCTACTACCCCAAAACCTCGCTCTAGATGGTCCAAAGAGGAAATTGAAAGATCTTCTTACAATGGGAAAGGTATGAACGCTTTATATAATTCTCTTTCCTCGACTGAGTTCACAATAATTTCCGCATGTGAAACCGCGAAGGAAATTTGGGATATTCTCAAAATTACACATGAGGGTACTAATCTTGTAAAAATTCAAAAGCTCCAGATGCTTACAAGTCAATTTGACTCTATTCATATGGAAGAGCATGAATTGTTTACAGATTATTACACTAGACTTCAAGATGTAATTAATACATGTGCTAATTTAGGAGAAAAGATCCCGGAGTCGAAAATTGTAAGAAAGATACTTCGGACTCTTCCGGAACGGATTAGGGCAAAGGTTACCGCCATTGAAACCGTTAGTCATCCGGATGAGATGAGTGTAGAGGAATTAGTAGGTGCTTTGCAAACTTATGAAATGACTTTTCCTACTAATCAAGTTTCTTCCAAGTCTTCTTCTAAGCTTACAGGTATTGCATTCAAATCAACAAAGGAAGAAGATGGCGAATCAAGTTCCGATGATGAAATCTCTTTTGCCGATTTTGAAGAACAATTGGCGCGGATCACAAAGAAATTTCGTCGGAAATTTTGGAAGAATCGAACCGATGGGTCTCCATCCACGAAACCATCTAAAGGATCATCGGGTTCTAAATCCTCTAACCTCAAAAGCCTTGCAAAACCTTCTAAGGAAAAAGATGAATTCGAAGGGGAAATCCGATGTTATAGATGCAAAGGTTACGGCCATATTTCAACGGATTGTCTTTCTCCGAAATCATATAAAAAGAAGGCTTTGCAAGCGAAAACTTGGGACGATTCTACTTCTAATGAATCGGCCTCAAGTAAAGAGGAAAAAGTCGTTGCTTTTCATGCCTCTCAAATTCCCTCTTCTAATTTGTGTTTATCATCTTTAGTCACTGACTCTACTCCTTTGAATTTGTATGAAACATCAACAACCGGCGGAGAGTCATCAAGTGAGGGGGAGTCGGACGAAGAAGAACTCGTTGAGGCATATCAACAACTTCTTACGGAATCAAAGAAGATGGCCAAACATATTAAGAAGTTGAGGAAGCAACGACTTGAAGTTCAAGACGAGAATCAAGCTTTAAAGATAAAACTTCATGATCTCGAGGAGGAACAAGGACGTTTATTGGATAACAATAAAATCCTCCAAGAAAAGCTAAACCAATCGGAGACAAACGCTAAATCATATATGGACAAGATTGGTTTTCTAGAAAAACAGTTTGAGGAGATTCATGTCACCAACCAAGCATTGACCAAGCAAGTTCATGAACTCAAATCCGACATACAAAGGCTTTCAACCGTTTCCAAGAAACTAGATTGTATGTGCGGATTAGGTCAAACAAGCAAGGTTGGTTTGGGTTTTAAAAAGGATCAAACTGTGCATGCTTCAAGTTCCACAATCAAATTGAAGGGAAGAACGTGTCACCTTTGTGGACTTGAAGGACATTTGGTGAAGGATTGCCCGAAAAAGAGAAAGAAAAATCCTTCGGCAACTTCATCTATGGAGCGGACTCAAGGGACTCAAAAGATACATCAAGTCGAAGGAGTTCACTCATTCCACCAAAGGTCCGAGCTGCAACATCAATCATACAAGTGGATCACTGCGAGGCAAAGACCTAAGGTGGATCAACAGTCAAAGCTATCAACTCCCGACCACAGTGAATCAAGACAACCCAAAATTCGACGATTTTGGATTCGGAAAGGTGATATCTTTCCTTGTCTTAAGTTCTAAATAGCTTATGACTGTATGTAATGCTTTGATTGGTTTTCCTTTCATATTTTTCTGAATCTCTGCATTACATGTTTTCAATGCTCTTTGTTTTTATGTTTTGTTTTTTTTTTAACAAAAGGTTTTTAATGAACAAGTGCATTGAATAAAAAAGGGCTTCACGGTTATTCAATCCAAATTAATTTTATATGGATTATCAACTTTACTCTATAATCATAATCTTGAAGGTACTTCATTATAGGAGTTTTTGATATTATAAGCATCAAATTTTAGAAATCATGTGTGATCTTTAGATGCTTAATCTATCTCGGTTGTGTGAATTCATTGTGATAAACGTGAGACAACCGATAGACTAAAATTTGGAATTTGATTCTTTCACGTAAGAGATTGCATTCTTACAAGGGTAAATAAATGAATTGCAAAAGATGTGGAAAGAGTTACATCCGATAGGAGTGTGAAAACTACCACCACATGTTGGAAAGAGCTGCCACCCCGGTCGTCCGGTTTGTGTGTGAAGCTATCACATGTTATGGATGCTTGAAAAATATTTATGAAATTTTGTTTAGTTGAAGCTTTCGGAGATTTAAATTCAAAGTTCGTATTTTGAACAATCTCCTGGTTGGTATAAGGTGGGATAGTTAAAAGATGCTCAAAGAGCCACCCTTAGGTATTTTAGTGTTTATCTCAATTTGAAAGGGTAAAATTCAAAATTGATGTCATTTGGAAATCTCCGTAAGTCATCTTTGTAAATCTGTTACATCTTGATAGAGTTTGGATCTCAAGATTATTTTTGATGACTTGTGTTTGATGAATATAACATGAAAAACGGTTTATAATGTTTTACCTTTATTTTTCATGATTTTGGAGTAAATCTTTTTAATTTTTATAATTAATTGGATTGAATGACATCTATGTGATCTCATATTATTTTCAAGCACTTAAATTATTTTCTTGATGGAATATAAATCGGTAATTCAAATATTTCAAAATCTGGATTTGTTTCAAGAAATTATTTGATTTTTGCTTTCGAGTACCGGTACGCAATCTGTATTTTTGTTAAATACCGGAACTGAGCTTTTATCTCTCTTTCTCTATGAACTAATGTTGTTAGTGATTTCTTTTTGCCTATATTCGCTGTTTGACAATTTGTGACAAAAAGGGGAAGAACAGAAATAGGGGGAGAACAGAGATAGGGGGAGAACAGAGATGCTCAAGAAAGGGGGAGACGGAGATGAGATCATCGAGATAAAGAAAAGAGATGATGAAAAAGGAGCCGAAAAACAAAAAGAACCAAAAGGATGAATCAAATGTAGGATTTACATTTAATTTCTAACGACTAACGTTTGATTTTGTTTGGAGTTTTGTTTTGCAGGAATTACATCACTTTAAGACTCCAAGTCCTAAGTCATAGAGTTTGTTCTAAGACTGGTTCAATTGTAATTTTTGTTTATTGGATCTTTCACGCAAAGAAAGTCAATGTTTTGGTGATGACATTGAGTTTCGATTTTTTGGTTTAAAATGAGTGTCTTGAGCGTTTTATGTATGTTTGGGTTTTGTCACGAAATTGCCAAAGGGGGAGATTGTTACGGCTTTCTGTGTTGGCATATTTCGTGAGTTGAGTTGTTGAGTTGAGTCGGAGTCTTGAAGTGATCAAATTGTCAATCAGCAATCGAAGACTTAGAGAAGATTCAACAAGAGCTCAAGTTGACACTCAGTGTTTTGAGTCTTGAAGATTGAAATAGAAGAATTGTGGATCAATTACATCAATCTTAAGGAAAATGGATTCGGATTGATCAGGTACGTTTAACTAAATAATTTTGGTGATCCGAATACATTTGAGTGGTTTAGAAACACTTGGATAAGTTTTCATTGCTTAAAAATCAAAAACTGGACAAATTGGATGTTTCAGAATTTCTGATCCTGAACCGATCCGGATCAGAATTCCGATCCGGATCAGAATTCCGATCCGGATCCCGAACCTTGTTTTTTCAGGAATTGCTGAAAAAAGACGACGATCAGGATCGCCGTAAATCCGATCTGGATCGTCGTGCGGGAAAATTTCTGTTAAGCCGGTTTTTGATGCTTATCTCTTTCCAAAGGTTTCTAAACTATAAATAGACATTTAGGGTTTCTCAAAAACTACCGATTAATTAATTAAACACTTGAGAGCAACCCTAGAGGCTAGGTTTTTATCATTCTTCTTTATAGCCTCTTTTAGGTCAATTCAACGGTTCTTTCAAGAACATATCTTTTGTCGAATTGATCTAATCTTTGCTTAGAGATTTCTTCTACGGTTCCTCAATGAGAATCTAAGCAAAGGATCACCATCGAAGCCAATATTCTTACCGGCTGAGTTTGCGTCGTGGATTCGACGTGGCATCGTGGATTCGGTGTGCTAAAGGCGTTTCGTGGATTCGAAACGTGTGCTCGTGGATTCGAGTGGCGTTTGTGGATTCGAACGTGTGCAGTGGACGTGCAATCGGTGAGCGCAAGGTCCGAAGAAGTTGAAGGAGGGGTTTGAGTCCGTGGAGTCGGTAATCACCTTGTTATTCTTCTTTTCTTAGTGGATTGTTATTGCGTGTTGGTCCCGTAGTTTTTCTCCTGGATTGGAGTTTCCACGTATATCTCGGTGTGCTATTTTTATTTTACGCATTGGTTTTTATTTTGCACTGAGATTGGTTTTATAAGTATTACACCTATTCACCCCCCCTCTAGTTGTTTGATAGTACCTATTTAGATCATTGGGGATCCAAAAACCAACAGTGGAGGTTACTCCGACCTTGACATGAGTGTGTGTCGTCTGTTCACTGTGTATCCGATCTATTTGATCGTGGATTATAGCCTGCTGAGCCTGGGATTTATTCCAGTTGTGAGATACTTGAGTTCGCGGGGTCGCTCCCCGCGAGCTACGCTTCGGATGCGATGATGATACCGAGCCTGACGAGGCTGCGATGTGGTTACAGAGATAGTCCTTGAGGGACACCCTACGTAAGACCAAGCCCTGTTTGGGCACGAGTGGCAGTAGATGAGCGCAGGCTTGACTGGTCCAAAGAGGGACAGTCATTGAGATTTGGGTGATATGTGTGGGTGAGTTTCATTGCATGTTCATAGATGAGTATTTTCTTTGAGCATATGTAGAGGCATATAGCGGTAGATTTCCAGCTTTTCATATCTATCTATCTATCTATTTATTTACCTTGTTTGTGCCTCCGGTGGACTTAGTGGGAATACCGTGTGCTTTGAGGACGGTACCCACTGAGAACTACCTTTGCAGTAGTTCTCACACCCGCTGCGGTGCAGGTTTTCCTGAGGCGGCTGCTCTGACTCCTTCCCGTGCAGAGTCTTCAGATCGAGGTAAGGGCGTGGCCGGCTAGTCGCTTACCTGATTCTGTTTAGTAGAGAGGTAGCAGTACCCTTTTGAGTTTCCACTTTTGTAGAGTGAGATTTTGAGAGATGTTATATATGTATCTTGAGGACAGCTTGTATTTTGGATTTTATTTACTCTAGTACAGTTGTTCTGTTTCCTTTTTATAGATTGTAGTTACTTTTGCTCTGATATCTGTTAGCTATAGATTTCCTTGCAGGGTAGACGCTTCGTCTGTGCGGCAGTTTTCGTACAGATGGCGGATCTGTTAGCGAGCCCGGGTCGCAGTATCGACCCCGGGGCGTGACACGCTTTCCTTCTTCAGAGTTGTTCTTTCTCATCGTAGATCAGTTATCAAAGCCGATCCTAGAACACCATCCAAATTCCTAGGGTTTCTGATGGTGACTTATAGTGAACCCAAGAGAGAATTTCTGTGGAGAGATTATTCTAATGTTTTTCTTATATCTCTTTCGTGGTCAATCTCTTATATATTTATAAACTTTGGGGGAGATATTAATCCAAATATGATTCTAACTGAATCCCACAAATATAGAGATTTAGACAAAATAAAATTTGTCTTTTAGTTTTACTCTTTACCCCTAACCCCCGAAAGCCTAGTGCGCAGATTGGCTCTGTACAGGCCCTGCACGTTGGCTACGCCGTGAGCAGCGCAGAGAGCAGGCCAGGCCTCTATTGGCCCTAAACGCCACTTACCTTGAACATAGGAGGTCCTTCTTGCTCGGCCCTTTGCTTAGGCAGGCCCCATGGACCTAGCACTCTTGCTCGACCCGTCATGCAAGCAGGTCCCATAGGCCTAGAGTATGGGCGGGTCTCGGAGGCGGTGCATCAATTTATCGTGTTTATTGCGACTCAAGGCACTTTCCTTTAAAAAAAAAAGAAATTTCTTTATGCAAATCAATGCCAAAATTTATTGTACAAAAACAACGAAAAGAAATATTCAATATCGAAAAATGGATCATAAAGAGAAAACAAACACAAAAAGGCTCTGACACCAGTGTTGGTAATTATTGACCAATTGATAATAAAAAATCACATAGATTTTGCATACCTATTTCGTTGCAGGATTAAGTTGCAATAATCAGGATCTTTTCTTGTCTTGTTTTATGAGCTTCTCCATCCGTCTTAATGCTATCTCGATATTTGGCACGTTTTCCTTCTTCAGAGTTGTTCTTTCTCATCGTAGATCGGTTATCAAAGTCGATCCTAGCGCACCATCAAAATCCATATTGTTTCTGATGATGACTTAGAGTGAACCTAAGAGAGAATTTCTATGGAGAGATTATTCTAATGTTTTTCCTATTTCGTGGTCAATCCCTTATATATTTATAAACTATGGGGGAGATATTAATCCTAATATGATTCTAACAGAATCCGACAAATATAGAGATTTAGACAAAATAAAATTTATCTTTTGGTTTTACTCCTTCCTCCTATCCCCCGAAAACCTAGTGCCCATATTGGGTCTGCACAGGCCTAGCACGTGGGCTTCGCCGTGAGCAGCCCACAGGGAAGGCCAGACCTCTTCTGGCCCTTAACGCCACTTGCCTTGAACACGGGAGTTCCTTCTTGCTCGGCCCTTTGCTGATGCAGGCCCCATGGGCCTAGCACTGTTGCTAGGCCCGTCATGCAAGCAGGTCCCATAGGCCTAGTGCATGGGCGGGGCTCGCAGGTAGTGCATCAATTTATCGCGTTTAATGCGACTCGAGGCACTACCGTTTTTTATAAAAAAGAAATTTCTTTATGCAAATCAATGCCAAAATTTATTGTACAAAAACAACGAAGAGAAATATTCAATATTGAAAAACAGATCATAAAAATACCTATTTCGTTTCGGGATTATGTTACAATAATCAGGATCTTTTCTTGTCTTGTATTATGAGCTTCTCGATTCGTCTTAATGCTATCTCGATCTCTGGCACGTTTTCCTTCTTCAGAGTTGTTCTTTCTCATCGTAGATCGGTTATTAAAATCGATCCTAGCACACCATCCAAATCCCTAGGGTTTCTGATGGTGACTTTGAATGAACCCAAGAGAGAATTTCTGTGGAGAGATTATTCAAATATTTTTCTTATATCTCTTTCGTGGTCAATCTCTCATATAAATATTAACTATGGGGGAGATATTAATCCTAATATGATTCTAACTGAATCTGACAAATATAGAGATTTAGACAAAATAAAATTTAACTTTTAGTTTTACTCCTTACTCCTAACCCCCGAAAGCCCAGTGCGCAGATTGGGTCTGCTCAGGCCCAGCACGTTGGCTATGCCGTGAACAGCCCAGAGGGCTGGCCAAGCCTCTTCTGGCCCTAAATGCCACTTGCCTTGAACACTGGAGATCCTTCTTGCTCGGCCCTTTGCCTAGGCAGGCCCCATGGGCCTAGCAGTCTTGCTCGACCCATCAAGCAAGCAGGTCCCATAGGCCTAGTGCATGGACGAGTCTTGCAGGCGGTGCGTCAATTTATCATGTTTATTGCGACTGGAGGCACTGTCCTTTTTTTAAAAAAAGAAATTTCTTTATTCAAATCTATGCCAAAATTTATTGTACAAAAACAACGAAAAGAAATATTCAATATCGAAAAACGGATCATAAAGAGAAAACAAACACTATAAGGCTCCGACACAAGTGTTGGTAATTATTAACCAATTGATAATAAAAAATCACATAGATTTTGCATACCTATTTCGTTGCGGGATTAAGTTGCAATTATCATGATCTTTTTTTGTCTTGTTTTATGAGCTTCTCGATCCGTATCAATGCTATCTCGATCCGTCTTAATGCTATCTCGATCTTTGGCGCGTTTTTCTTCTTCAGAGTTGTTCTTTCTTATCGTAGATCGGTTATGAAAGTCGATCCTAGCACACCATCCAAATCCCTATAGTTTCTGATGGTGACTTAGAGTGAACCCAAGAGAGAATTTCTGTGGAGAGATTATTCTAATGTTTTTCTTATACCTCTTTCGTGGTCAATCTCTTATATATTTATAAACTATCGGGGAGATATTAATCCTAATATGATTCTAACTGAATCCGACAAATATAGAGATTTAGACAGAATAAAATTTATCTTTCAGTTTTACTTCTTACTCCTAACCCCCGAAAGCCCAGTGCGCAGATTGGGTCTGCACTGGCCCAGCACGTGGGCTACGCCGTGAGTAGCCTAGAGGGCAGGCCAGGCCTCTTTTGGCCCGAAACACCACTTGCCTTGAACACGGGAGGTCTTTCTTGCTCGGCCCTTTGCTTTGGCAGGCCCCCTGGGCTAGCACTCTTGCTCCCCCCGTCATGCAAGCAGGTCCCATAGGCCTAGTGCATGGGCGGGTCTCGCAGGCGGTGCATCAATTTATCGCGTTTATTGCGACTCGAGGCACTGCCCTTTTTTTTTAAAAAAAGAAATTTCTTTATACAAATCAATGCCAAAATTTATTATATAAAAACAACGAAAAGAAATATTCAATATTGAAAAACAGATCATAAAGAGAAAACAAACACTATAAGTGTCACGCCCCGGGTGTAAACCAGAATCCGGGCCCGTCTACAGATCCGCCGTGCACACGGAATTTCCCGTGTACACGAAGGGCTGGTAACCTGCTCAAATATAAAAGATAGAATGAAAGAGCATAAAAATAGAGCTGAACTAAAACTAATACATCTCAGATTGAAACTGGAAAATAAAAGTAAAATACAACTCTCAATCAGTACAAGTGTCTCTCCCAGCTCACCAAATAAATACAAACAGCTGGCTGAAGTCAGACCGAAAATAATAGTACAACTGTCTGAGAGTATAGGGGATACAACCAAAACACTGCTAAGCTCGCAGACGGGGTAGACAAACTATCTAATTCGCGATCCTCTTACCTCGATCTGCCGAAGACAGCCCCCAGCAACTCCCGCAGAGGACTCTGCAAAACGAAGGGGGGGAAGGGAAAAAGGACAATGGGGGTGAGAACTACTATAAAAATAGTAGCCTTCCCTAGTGGGTTAAGCCTCATACTCTGACATACCCATTAAGTCTACCAGAGGCGAAGGAAAAGGAAAAGTGGTAAGGTAAATAAACTGCTAAAACAGGAAAAACTACCACTAGTATGCCTCTAAATACAGCACTAAAAGAGTAACTATATGAGGGCATCAGTAAAGAATAGCTGCCCGAACAAACCCAATCGATGGACAAGTAAAACTGGTACTACCTGCTGTGCCTGCCATATCGGGTATACCAGCCTACGCATAGCACTGATGGAAAGAAGGAGTCTCAAGGACTCAAAGCCTGCCTATCGCATACTCCGGAGTGGCACTCGAGGGGAGCGACCCACACGAGTAAAGTAATAAGCCACAAGTAATATAAAATAGCAGGGCTGGATCACGACTCTGATCGAAGTGGGAAACTCCATCCACTAATGAAACCCCGATCCCCAATCTGATGCAATAAAAACATCCGGTCAACCGCCCAATGTACGCGGTCGCCGCAATACCCCATAAGTCCAAATCTGATAAAGTAATCAACATCTGGTCAACCGCCTAATGTCCGCGGTTACCACAATGCCCCACAATCCATAATCGAGTCTAACTTGTCCCAGACTCAATGGCCTCGGCTACACTATCCCAATCCCTGCTCAAACTCGAGCAATATGCATCTGAATAAAAAGGAGAACAACTAAGCATGGTTTCTCCTAAATCAAGTCCCAATATGATAGTATAGCAATAAATAGTGGCCCATCTAAATGTCCATACAAGCATGCTATTGTCCTCTTTTAAAACTAAAGGAAAGTGTCCACTATTAATTTTACAAAGAATACTTTTTGATATACCACTATCCATTTTTATTCTTTTGCATAAAAGGTGATGATATAGTATTATGTTTCAACCATATTGTCTCGATTTAACACAGATCAGCTGTCAATTAATTCGTGGGGTCAACACATGCGATTCTCAAATAGGATGTCAATTATTACTTTTAATCTAGGGGATCTCTAATATCCCTAGTGAGCAGTCAAAGGTGAGGTAAGCAACTACCACCCACCTCAAAATGAGCAATCCACACCCAAAAAGGCTCCTCGCTGTCTGCAGTCCTCTAACTCCGCAACCCACCGAAAACAGTGCACTACTGCACAAAACATCGCACCCGGTGTAAATACAACGCCAATAAAACAACGTTTACTGTTTTCCAAACAGTACGGAAAAAGAGAGAATTTCACCTCTGTGCAGTGCTCTAAAAAATCCAGAAAAATCACGGTTGCATTCCTCGTGATGAGTAGATCCAAAACGAGTACTTATACGCCATGATCCGATGCTCGTAACCTAAGATAGAAAATAAACAATCCCGCGCTGTCCAGAAATTCATCACAGAAAATGAGGTAAAAAGATGCCTCGGGAACCATGCCAAAAACCCAAAACGGAGCAAAACAGTCAGTACAGAAATCAAAGGCCTACCTCTTAGTAACACGCTGTCGCAAAAATCGTCCAAAATTTCCTTCGGGGCTGCACAGTGGGCTTCTCGGACTGAAAAGCGACGAAAATGGGCCGAAAAAGGGAAACATCGAGGCGCACTGTAAAACTAAGATCGCCGCTGCTGAGCCTCCAAAAATCCTAGGAATCCACCTCGAGATCAAAAACATCAAGGGGGACAACTCTCCTATAGGGCTCTCCCTCTCAATCTCTCTCTAAAGCTCGAAAAAAACAAAAAGAAAGAGAGAGGAGGGGTATTTATAGGCTAGCCGAGCCCACAAAAGGCCCATGTGGTCCTTTAGGATTCGGGCGCCCGAATCTTTCGGGTGCCGAATCCGCGCCCGACCCGGCCCGCAATCCAGCGCCAGGATTCACCCGGGCGTAACATGTGTCCCCGAACAGGGGCCAGCGGCGCCCGACGAACCGGGCGCGGCCGCGTGGCCCTGGCAGCCTGGCGGGGTGGGTGGCGCCCGCCATTGGCGCAGCGCCACGTGGCGCCGCGTGCGCTGCCCCGCCCGGCACGCCAGCCGGCGCGCCTGCGCCCACGTGCGTACGGCCGCAGCCGCGCGCCCTCGCGTGCACCGCGCGCGCATGAACCGCCCAATCCGGGGCCGCCACGTGGCGCGCCCCGGTCCATGCACCAGCTGCTCGCTCCTGTGGACCGCGCAGCGCGAACCCGCCAAAGGGCGGCCGCCACGTGTCCCCGCCGGTCCACCGTGCACCAGCGCTACTTCCCCGTGGAACACACAGCATGCGCCGGCCAATACCAGGCCGCCACGTGTCACCCGCCGGTCCACGGACAAAGAAAAATACAAGCAAATAGCCGTTTTGACGCGTTTTTCCGCGCTGAATCGAAATCCGACCTCCATTTGGCCGAAATCCTTTTCTACAATTCGGCAAAAATAGCCGAAGCCCAAACATGATCCAGAAACCTCACTGGTCCATTCAAAACATCCATTTGATGTATTATGGGCCCAACACACCAATAATAAGTGTTTCACACTGTGGATTCACGGGAAAAACTGCAGGGGGACCTGGACCTCTACAATAAGGCTCCGACACCGGTGTTGGTAATTAGCAACCAATTGATAATAAAAAATCACATAGATTTCACATACCTATTTCGTTGCGGGATTAAGTTGCAATAATCAGGATCTTTTCCTGTCTTGTTTTTTGAGCTTCTCGATCCGTCTTAATGCTATTTCGATCTTTGGCACCTTTTCCTTCTTCAGAGTTGTTCTTTCTCATCGTAGATCGGTTATCAAAGTCGATCCTAGCACACCATCCAAATCCCTAGTGTTTCTGATGGTGACTTATAGTGAACCCAAGAGAGAATTTCTGTGGAGAGATTATTCTAATGTTTTTCTTATATCTCTTTTGTGGTCAATCTCTCATATATTTATAAACTATGGGGGAGATATTAATCCTAATATGATTATAACTGAATCCAACAAATATAGAGATTTAGACAAAATAAAATTTATCTTTTAGTTTTACTCCTTACTCCTAACCCCCGAAAGCCCAGTGCGCAGATTGGGTCTGCACAGGCCCAGCACGTGGGCTACGCCGTGGGTAGCCTAGAGGGCAGGCCAGGCCTCTTCTTGCACTAAACGCCACTTGCCTTGAACACGGGTAGTCCATCTTGCTCGTCCCTTTGCTTCGGCAGACCCCATGGGCCTAGCACACTTGCTCGTCCCGTCATGCAAGCAGGTCTTGCACGCGGTGCATCAATTTATCGCTTTTATTGCGACTAGAGGCACTGCCCTCTTTAAAAAAAAAGAAATTTCTTTATGCAAATCAATGCCAAAATTTATTCTACAAAAACAATGAAAAGAAATATTCAATATCAAAAAACGGATCATAAAGAGAAAACAAACACTACAAGGCTCCGACACCAGTGTTGGTAATTATTAACCAAGTGATAATAAAAAAGCACATAGATTTTGCATACCTATTTCGTTGCGGGATTAAGTTGCAATAATCAGGATCTTTTCTTGTCTTGTTTTATGAGCTTCTCGATCCGTCTTAATGCTACCTCGATGTTTGGCGCGTTTTCCTTCTTCAGAGTTGTTCTTTCTCATCGTAGATCGGTTATCAAAGTCGATCCTAGCACACCATCCAAATCCCTAGGGTTTCTGATGGTGACTATGAGTGAACCCAAGAGAGAATTTCTGTAGAGAGATTATTCTAATGTTTTCCTTATATCTCTTTCGTGGTCAATCTCTCATATATTTATAAAATATGGGGGGGATATTAATTCTAATATGATTCTAACTGAATAAGACAAATATAGAGATTTAGACAAAATAAAATTTATCTTTTAGTTTTACTCCTTACTCCTAACCCCCGAAAACCCAGTGCCCAGATTGGGACTGCACAGGCCCAGCACGTGGGCTACGCCGTGAGCAGCCCAGAAGGAAGGCCAGGCCTCTTCTGGCCCTAAACGCCACTTGCCTTGAACACGGGAGGTCCTTCTTGCTTGGCCCTTTGCTTAGTCTGACCCCATGGGCCTAGCACTCTTGCTCGACTCGTCGTGCAAGTAGGTCCCATAGGCCTAGTGCGTGGGCGGGTCTCGCAGGCGGTGCATCAATTTATTGCGTTTATTACAACTCGAGGCACTGCCCTTTTTTTAAAAAAAGACATTTCTTTATGCAAATAAATGCCAAAATTTATTGTACAAAAACAACAAAAAGGAATATTCAATATCGAAAAACGGATCATAAAGAGAAAAAAAACACTATAAGGCTCCGACGCCAGGGTTGGTAATTTTTAACCAATTGATAATAAAAAATCACATAGATTTTGCATAGCTATTTCGTTGTGGGGTTAAGTTGCACTAATCAGGATCTTTTCTTGTCTTGTTTTATGAGCTTCTCGATCCGTCTTAATGCTATCTCAATCTTTGGCACGTTTTCCTTCTTCAGAGTTGTTCTTTCTCATCGTAGATCGGTTATCAAATTCGATCCTAGCACACCATCCAAATCCCTAGGGTTTCTGATGGTGACTTAGAGTGAACCCAAGAGAGAATTTCTTTGGAGAGATTATTCTAATGTTTTTCTTATATCCCTTTCGTGGTCAATCTATCATATATTTATAAACTATTGGGGAGATATTAATCCTAATATTATTCTAACTGAATCTGACAAATATAGAGATTTAGACAAAATAAAATTTATCTTTTAGTTTTACTCCTTACCACGTGTACTAGAATTTTTTTGATATGTTCTAATGTAGAAGAATCTTAACACCTATAAAACAAACAACAACTATCGGAAGTAGAGAATCTTATTATGATTTCAGAACCTAAAATATGTGAACCAAACAAGCCAGCCTGGTCTTGTATAATTTTGTGAATTGTGGTGGTAGGAGTGCCCAATTTTCAAATAAAGACCAAGTCATACTCTTCAATCTCTATCACAAGGCAACTATCTAAACTAGGCGTGATCCCCCGATAGGAAAAATTTTCATCGACGGTCCAAATGTGCCCAGATGCAAACTGCCCAACAAATTTGGCGAAAATAAACAATCTAAATGTAGCAACTGCAAAAGCTATATAATGTTCCTCTCCCCAATTCTTCCTCTAAGCCCAACCATATCCTTTCAAATAAAGAAGTCCCCAAAAGATGGCATCTAAGCTAGAAGCCACCATTGTGCTTCCTTTCATCATCCTCTTACAACTCCTCTTATTATCCACGGCCCACAACATCACTGAGATCCTTGCCCCTTTTTCTGACTACTCTACCTTCAACAACCTACTCTCCCAAACAAAGCTAGCAGATGAGATCAATCAACGCCAAACCATCACTGTTCTTGTTCTTGACAACTCTGCAATTAACCCCATCTCCTCCCTCCCACATGATGCCCTTAAGAATGCCCTCGCCGTCCATATCCTACTTGACTACTACGACCCTGTCAAACTAGACAAGCTTGGCAACAAGAGTGCCCTATTGACCACCCTCTTCCAAACGACTGGCATTGCCACCGGTCGCATGGGCTTCCTAAATTACACCGAGTTGCCTGATGAACAAATGGTTTTCGGCTCTTCGGTACCTGGCGCCCTTGTCACATCTACCTTGATAAAGGTTGTTGCTGCCAGGCCGTACAATATCTCCGTCCTACAGATTAGCAGTGCCATCATTCCTCCTGGCTTGGAAAGCGGGGAGAAGACAACCCCACCACCTCCCACAGAAGCTACTTTGTCGCCACCTTCTTCTACCGCTGCTCCCAAGAAAGCCTTGTCTCCAACACCAACAACCCTACCGAGCAAGCTAGCTTCCCCACCACCAAACCCAACAAATGAGTCGACAACAGCACCAGCACATGTTGGGGCACCGAAAGCTAGCCCACCAACAGTAGATGCAACCCCACCAATAAAATCTGTGACGCCACCACCACCAACGAAATATGAAAGCCCACTAACGAATGCTACAATTCCGCTAGAAAAAGCTACAGCTAGCCCACCAGAGAAGGCAGCAGACTCACCAGAGAAAGCTGCAAGCGCACCAACTACGGAGGTGAGTGCACCAACTACGGAGGTGAGTGCACCAACTACGGAGGTGAGTGCACCAACACCAAATACGAAGGCAAGCACACCATCACCAACAGTCGCTTTGCCAAATATTGATGCTCCTTTGGCGTCACCTCCCTCACCAACTATCATGATCAATGCTCCGAGTGCAACAAGTCCTATTGAAGGGTCTCCAATTACGATGCCAACTGGGCAACATTCGTCAGCCGACACAATAGTGGTAGGCATAAGTCTTGGGTTTTCCATGATTGTTGTCTTATTGGGTACTCTGTAGCTTCAGTTCATTTGCAAATTCTCGGAGGATAAGAGTTATTATGGAATTGGAAGGTCCAAGAGTTGGGCTTGAATATTAATAAAAAGTTATAATTCATAAAGTTGATTTGATATTCATCACCTCAAAATCTTGATAAAATTAATATCACTTTTTTCTTGAATTTTTTTTTTTCACATGAAAAATGCTTTGGGCACTCTATTTAGATGTATCTTATAATGTAGTTGATGTGTTGCATTCTATGCGTAGAGAGTTTACTGTTTAAAACTTAGATTTCAATTATGTTATTTAGGATTTAATCATGATGCTTAGGGTTTAATCATGGCATTTGAGTTTCAATAATGATATTGTCGAAAAAACAACATTATAAAGCATCTTGTATAGAACCTACAACATCATTATTTTCACATTTTCTACATTTGACCATCTAGATGTGCACATGTCATGGTGGTCTATAGATGGTGATAGAGAGTGAATTATTCATTTTGCCTAGTCTATGGTTTATCATTCATATCTTCTTTTCCTAAGAAATAGGCTGATTTTGAAGGTACTAGTTGGATTTTTTGAAGAATAATGCTACATCTACTGTCATGCCTCGGGTCAGGTAGGATTCCTAGCTAGTCAACATATTAGCCACCTATACGAAAAAACGCCACACAAGCGAAATATCTAATCTACAAAATATAATATCTACCAATATTAA
Organism: Tillandsia leiboldiana; assembly: GCA_029204045.2. Lineage (NCBI taxonomy): Eukaryota > Viridiplantae > Streptophyta > Magnoliopsida > Poales > Bromeliaceae > Tillandsia > Tillandsia leiboldiana. Next base: position 12,526,243 of record CM055070.1, read on the forward strand.
ACTGATATATTAGAGCTGAAAATGAAACTACTATAACTAAAATATGATACGTTGTACGTCAGATACAACATCCAAAATATATAGTCATCTCTTAGAATACGAAAAATAAAATAAATAAATCAGACTATACAAAACTAATAACCAAAATCAGTATTAGTGACGGCTCTAGGTCCTCAAGTACTCGAGTAGGAATCTAGCTCGCAACTCCCTTTCCTCGATTAAAAGTAGCCGCTTGTGCTGGAACAGGGACGGAAGTCGCTGTAAAACAGGAACCAACAATAGGTGTGAGAATTACAAAAAGAAAGTAGTTCTCAGTGGGTATCATCACCAAGACCGACGATCTACCCACTTGGTCTATTAGAGGCATAAATAAGTCTACTTCTAATCAACAAGAAAGTAAAAGCTATTAAAGATGCTACAACTACTATGCCTCAATCTACTATACTCAAGAAAAATTGTAGGGATATGTAAATGCACCTAATCTCACAGAATACTCAATATCTACCCAATCTCACTGACTGCCACATTGGGTCCAGTCAAAAATGAGCCCACGTACAACCATCACATCCACCTCACGCCAGAGGGAGACGGGAATTACGTAGGGCACTCAAATGGGCTGCATCGATGTCATGCAGTATAAGGCCTAACTCTAGAGCAGCACTTGAGGGGCGCGATCCCACCGAGGAAAAGTCGCGTATCTTAGTTGAGCTCAATATGACTCATGCAGGCTATAGTCAAAATTGAACGATCAACCAGATCGACTATCACACATAGACTACATGCTTATGGCACAAACCGGGGGATGCTCAACGATCTGGGACCACCGTCAACCCAGACGGCTCCTATGTCACGCCCTGGGGTCCAAACTGCGACCCGGGCTCGCCAACAGATCCGTCATCTGTGCGGAAACTGCCGCACAGAAGAAACATCTACCCTGCAAAACATCTAAAGCTAAACATGTATCAGAGCTGAAACTAAAAATCAAAAGCTATAGAATCAAACACTGAACATCTGGTATAAATATAACCTCAATACAAAGTCTCTCAAACTATGAAAAAAATAAATACAACTCTCACAGATCTCTCAGACTGTCCAGTACAAACGTGGAATCATAAAAATATATAGGGTACATTTACCTCTGACTCTCAATGCTGGTAAGGAACTAATCGGCCGCGTCCTCACCTCGATCAGCTGTCTCCGCACGAGCTAAGCCGGAACAGCAACCTCAGTAACCTGTCACCGCAGCGGGTGTGAGATCTACTGCAGAAGGTAGATCTCAGTGGGTACCATCACCAATATCCACGATATGCCCACTAAGTCTACTGGAGGCAACAGATAGGTATGCAGATAGATAGATAAAAGGTAAGCTGAAAGAATACTACAGCTAATAAGTGTCAACCATGATGCTCACAAGGAAACTCTACCATAGACATGCTATGCATAAACTCGCTACTGCTAAAGTGCCTCAGTATCAATGCTCAAAGGAAAAACCATCTAAGAACATAATATGTAACCACCCGCTCATATCACCCAATCTCAATGACTGCCTCATAGGGTCCAGTCAAGCCTGCGCCAAACCTACTGCCACCTCATCCACACTGGGACGGGACTTACGTAGGGCGTCCCACACGGACTATCTCAATCTCAAGCGAACTCTAGTGTATCAACTAGTCGCAACAACAACACGCACCCGGGGCGTAGCTTGAGGGTAGCGACCCCACCGAACTCAAGTATCTCATCAGTCTCAACTGTCTCATAAGCGGCACATGCAGGCTATAATCCACGATCAAACAGATCGGCAACTCGATGCTCAAAAAGCACAACTCAGTCGGAAAAAGATTCCACGACTCAATCAGAAAAACCCCAAACACTCACAGCTATGTCGAAGAACCCTCCACGACTAAATCTGATAATGCACAACCCATGGCTAAGTCGGGAAACCTCCACGACTCGGTCTGCCAGAACCCCAAACTCTTAAAGCTAAGTCGGAGAACCACCTCCACAACTCAATCTGATAATGCACAATCCCTGATCTAGAATAATCTCAACAAGAAATCTCAAACTCTCCTGACACTAGAAACTCATCTCGAAACTCAAAAAGTACCCACTCGGCCCCCAGGCACGAGGTCAAATGCACCCTGAACCTATGTCATACCTCTGGCGAACTCATGATTTAAAAACCACATTTTAAAAAGCTGATTTTCCTTAAAACGAGTTTTCTCGATTTTTAAAACGGTCCACGGGCAATTATGATGCAAACAAAACAGGAAATCTAGTGTCATATAACATCAGGAGTATGCTAAAAATAATCTGGGGTTCTAAAGAATTTTTCAAAAAATTCCAGGCAGCTATCACATTAAATTAAAGAGAAAATAACATAATAAACATGATCAACCTGCATTCAATCGCTTTAAAGGGCATTCCACACATTTTGGAGAAATTCCAACCCCCCTCGAACGCTTTTCGCAGGCAAACGCTGAAGTCGGGGAAGCGCCGAACCCTCAAACTGAAGAAACTCCGAAAATCCGCGTGCAACAACTCACACTACAGTCCACACACAACATTTGCACACTAAGCTCCAGCACAACCCAAACTCAAAATCCCAAAATCCGCAAAAATTCCGACATTCAGAAATAAACAAAAACTCACCTCTGATGGTGCTTCCACGCGCCGTCCACCGCCGGCTCTGACAGCTTGCGCGGCACCTAGCTCCCGTACGCACCACATCTGCCGACCCAAGCATAGAAGGAGAAAATAGAACACATCCGTCAGGCCACTGCACAAAACATCAGCTCACTGGGCAAAACCAGCCCCGACCGACAAAGACGCCGCGCGCCCACGCGAGAAACACCCCACGCTCGCGTCGTTGCTGCCGCCTGCAGCGCGGCGCCCGCGTTGCCGCGAGGCGCCCGCGTTGCTGCGCGGCGGCCGCAGCAACTGCGCGCGGCGCCATAGCGCCCGCGCAGTCCCTGCGGCCTGCTGTGCGCGGCGCCCCCTGGCGCCCGCGCAGCGCAGGCTACCGCTGCGCGCGGCGCCCTTGGTGCCCGCGCAGCGCCTAGTCCTGCTGCGCGCGGTGCCTGGGTGCGCCCGCGCAGCACTCGCTGCCCACTGCGCGCGCGGCGCCTCTGTGCGCCCGCGCAGCGACAGCGCGAACCGCGCGCGGCGCCGTTGCGGGCCCGCGCGGCACGCCCCTGCTGCAGCCTCGCAAGATAGTGGACAGCAAGTCCATTCCAACACAAAAACCCAAACAAAAAAAAACAAACTAAAATCCCAAGCTTCCTCTCTCTCTCTCTAAAAAACTGTACATACCTTTCAAGAGGCTCGACGCGCGCGCTCTGTTGGGTTATGATAATATGGATCTAAATAGGGGAAAAAACACCTAGAGGGGGGTGAATAGGTGTAAACAATAAACACTCAAAAATCTTTGCGTAATAAAACCCAATGCGGAAAAGTAAATAACACGTAGAGATTTTACGTGGAAAACTCCATCACAGGAGTAAAAAACCACGGGACCGATAACACGGTGAAATCAACTAAGATTAAACATGTACAAAGGTGATATACCGTACTCACACACGACTAAACCTTTTTCCATACGCTCCGAGTTGATCTTCTCCGCTCGCTCCGCAACGCGCCTCGAATCCACGATTTGCGTCCAACGCCGAATCCACGGCGTCCAACGTCGAATCCACGACGTCTGACCGAATCCACGGTCTCCACCAAGTAGTACGTCTCGATCACACGAACGTACCTCACTCCGAATCCACGAGAGCGGTAACACCTTGAATCCACAAGGCCACGCGAATCCACGCGCCGATTTTGGGGAAAATCGTTGTTTTGTTTGGTGGTGATAATCCGCCGAATACTTAGATCAAAGATAGATCGGAAATACCATCTAAGTATTCATTAATTTGATTCTACTCAAAATCTGAGTAAGAAAACCTGGAATCAAATTAATTAATATAGATGAAAAAACATAGAATTAAATCTAGTTATTTCCTTTCTTCTCTATATGTGGATTTATAAGTTTTTCTCCGTTAATATTTTTTCGTCATTTCCCGGAGTATAAAACTTATTTTTGGATTACCCTAAAAGATAGAATTAGGGTTTACTTATAGGTTAGAAACCATTGGAAGAGGATAAGAATAAAAAACTGACTGTAACAGAATTTTTCCCGCACGACGGTCCGGACTGGATTTGGCTTGATCCGGACTGTCGTTATTTTTCAGAGAATTGCTGAAAAAATAGTGTTCGGGGTCCGGACTGAAATACCCACGGTCCGGACTGTTCATGCGATTTCTGCAAAATCCACATTCGGGGTCCGGACTGAACCAGGGGTGTTCCGGACTGGATTTGCGCATGAACCAACCTACGTTCGGGGTCCGGACTGGATTACTCTGATCTGGATCCTGAACATATAACAGTCCAGTTTCTTGATTTTTATGCGATTAAAAACCCATCCAAGTGTTTGTACAGAATAAGAAGTATTCGGATCACCAAGATTATTTAGTTAAACGTACCTGATCCTTTTGAATTCTTCTTTCTTGAGATTGAGGTATATGATCCAAACATCTTCATCTTCAATCATCAAGACTTAACCACTTTCACGAAATACGCCAAAATAAAATCCTTAACAATCTCCCCCTTTGGCGGTTTCGTGACAAAATATAAATCCACTTAAGAAAATTCAAAAAAGATATTTTTGTTGCTATCACCATACAATAAAAATTTACAATTGAGATCCAAATAAAATGAATACATGAGATAAACTTCTAAAACAAACTCTAGACTTAGACGTTTGTACTCTCTGCAAAAGAAGTAATTCTTGACAAAAGAAATCGTTAGATACCTCAAGAATTTAACATTCAAAAACCAACCAAAGAGACGAAGTTTATACTCACCACGACATTTATAAAATCAGATATGTATTAAAATCGCAATCAGAGATAGACATATCTTCTAAGCAATAAATTCCAAATGTCATAAGTATGTTAGTCAACAAACAACTTGTTATTAATAATACATGCCCAAATAGTTAGTCAAATAGTTAGTCAAGACATGCAATTATTCACAATACAAAACCAAAGTTGTTGTTACTTACCTTTCAAGTTTTAATCGTTCCAAAGTTCTCACAACCACTTGTTAAAACCATTACCATTGTTCATATCTCTTCTCTCCACCTTTTTGTCACTAAAAGTTAGCCAAAGATTATACAAAATTAAAAGGGAGTCATAAAGTTCAAAAAGTGCAAGAACTAAAATTAAAACCTGCAAAACAAAAAGTGATTAGAACAACGAAAGAAAAATCATTCTGAATCCTCAGAACTGCTGCAGCCAAGTTTGTGGAAGATCTTTTTAACTAACTTGGCCATAGATAGCTGCTTCTTCTTCAAATCCCCTATGTCGGCATTCATCGAAACGAATTCGTTAGACATTCGTTCTTGTTCTGAAGAAAGTCGTTGTTGTTCTCGGTAAATAGATGTAACAGAGGCATCATCCCCTGAAGTCGAAGCTGCTGCTGGTGGTGCTGAAGCTGTTGCTGCTGTTGTTACTGGTGTTGGTCTTTTTCGGCGAGGAGGTGTTGGAGGCTCATCCTGTCTTGTGGAGAGGGACTTCACAATAGTTGTATCATTAATGGTTCCCAAACTGTGCATGTATGAGCTCGCACTAGTGTCGATCTTGAACTTGCGAAGAATGCGCATTATGATCATTGGGAATGGAAGTCGCTTAGTAGGATGGGCATTCTCCACATAATGCGCCATCCTCGACCAAATGAGATATGGGATGTTGAAGTTGGATCCCAACGCCGTTGTGGGGTTTCAAAGAAGATAAAGAAATAACATTCTATCCCATCTAAGAACTTTTGTTTGCATGTTATGTGATGGCCTGGATCTCCGCAGAGCTGTTGCAGTGTGTTGGGTGGCTTCTGGAGGCCTACGTGGTGTGTTGGTGGTGATTGTGCACAATTTGGACACAAGTGTTGGACTTCGGGCTTAAAATGGATCACGTGAGTGATCGGAGGACCCCGTTGAGTGTTTAGAAGTGTTCTCGCGCGGAACAGATATCAAAATTGGACTCAGCGCGAAATTTCGGGTAAAAACACTTGTCTGGATGCATTCGGCGAATTTTGGAATTAGAATTTGGCAAATCGGACAGCGGATTTGGATTCAGTGCGCGAAAACGGTGAAAATGGACTATTCATTTGTATTTTTCGGAGCCCGGATGCGAAAACACGGTTTTCGAGGCACGCGGCACTGTTCCGGCGGCCGGCGGGCAGCGGCGGCGGCGGTGGGCAGCGGCAGAGCGCGGCGGACGGGCTCGGGAAGGCGGCGGAGCGGCCGCGGGCAACGTGCGGGCGCGGGCAGCGCTCGGGCAGGCGCGCGGTGCACGGGAGCGCGTTGGACACATGGCGGCGTGCGGTAGGGTCGGTTCAGTGCGCGCGGTTCACGGAGTGGCGCTGCGCGGTGCATGGACCAGGCGGGACACATGTTGTCTTCCAGTAGGCTGGCTCAAGTAGGCGGGGTCCACCGTGGCGCACCGGGGCACCTCGGGCTGCGTGCCTGGCAGGGAGCGCAGGCGGCGCGCGCAGGCGCACGTGGGCGCGCGTCAGGCGCGTTGACGCGCGGTTCCCGCGGGTGGGCCGCCACGTGTCGACCTCCGCGTGGGCCACGCGGCGCGGTGTGAGCGGTGGGTTTTGGTGTCCGCTGTTCGGGGTGGACGTGGCAGCACGGGAGCAATCCGGGCGCTCTCTTTTGCGAGCTTGCGGGTTCGGATTAGGCGCCCGAATGTTTCGGGCGCCCGAATGTTTCGGGTGCCCGAATCCGAGGACCCAGGGGGGATTTTTGGGTTTGTTCCTTTGGCCTATAAAAAGAGATTTGAGCTGCGATTTGGGACTTTTATGGGCGTTTTATCTCTAAGTGTTCTTCAGCAAACCTCTTCCCCCTTGTGTGCCGCACCTTGTGGAGGATTCCCTGGATTTTTCGGAGGCACAAATTTCGAGGTTCTCATTTTTATGGCGCGGCGCGACGCTCGTTCATTTGTGGTCTCCTTCGTCGCGGTTTGGGTGCGAGAACTCCCCCGGCTTACTCCGACCACTGTTTTCGTCGATTTTTGCGCCGTTGGCTTCACGACAGGTAGGGCTACGATCTTTGTTATTTGAGCTTCCCCTCATTTTGAGTTTATCTTGGAGTTTCCCGAGCTTTCTTTTGACCCATTTTCTTGGGCGGAGTTTTGGACAGCGCCATAGTGTTTCGGCGATAACTTTGCGCTCAAGCATCAGATTGAGACATGCCAATAGTCATTTTGCATCTACACATCGCAAGGAATGTCCTCGAATTTTTCTGGAATTTTTGGAGGTAGGCCCGAAGGTGAAAAATCCCATTTTCCAGAGTTTAGTGCTAGAGATTTTGTTCTTGGGAATTTTGGGATGGTTATCTTGTTGATTTTGTAACTCGGCCCACAAGTATCGGATTTGGGCGTGCGAGTACTCATTTCGATCGTCTCGACGCGAGGATCGCAGCGGCAATTTTTCGGGAATTTTTGGTCTCCATCTCGCAGGTAAAAAAGGGCATCTTTGGGACTAAATTCTGGGATAGCATGTGTGTGGCTACTTGTGTGTTTATCTGTGTGTTTGTTGGGGTATAGTTTGTATCGTGATGTTGTTTGTTGTGGTGTTGCATGGTTGGCGTGATGTTGTTTGGAGCCGAGACTTGCGCGACATGTATCGAGGATGCGGGTTCAGTGGATTTTGTTAGCAGGTGGCCATACTCTTCACCGACTTCGGCTTAGCCTGCGGAAAGCGCTTCAGGTGGGTGCTTTGTTTCCAGAACCGGTGGACGGTTCTCTAATTCTGTATGTTAGGATGCATGCATGTCTAGGGTACAAGGAATATAATTGAGAGGTAGGTAAGCTTGATAATGATAATTGTATGATTAATTGCAAGAATAATATCTATGTTGATGGTTAGTGTGAGCTTACCTAGGATAATGTTACCCTATGTGATTATGTAGCATGCCATGTTAGCACATAGCCGTTTATGCGATTGGTTCATGCGATGGGGCAGGATTATATAGCTATGTGCGGATTTTACTCTGAGGAGTTGTTATGGATTAAGGATTATGGATAGGTGTAGGCATTGATGATTTTGGCATGTGGTTTACATTCTTCTATCTTTTCTTGAGGACAATGCATGCTTGTATGGACATATAGATAGGCTACTTTTTATTGCTACACTACTTTTTGAAACTTGACTTAGGAGAAACCATGTTATCCTTTTCTCCTTCTCTGTTAGTCAGGCGGTCTGTGTGTGTCACGCGCCGGGGTCGAAACTGCGACCCTGGCTCACCAACAGATCCGCCACCTATGCCAGCCTGCATAGGCGAAGCGTCCTACCTGGAAGAAAAGTACTACAGCTAAACAGAATATCAGAGCTATAAGTAAAAATCTGTTGTATAACTAAAATCAATCACTGTACAACTAAAAAATAATACAATAAATCTGTCTCCCCAAAATAATAATACAGTATCCTCATGTACAACTCAGATCTCAACCGGGAGGTATCCCCAATAAATACAACAGTGTACAGTCTCTCGATACATAAAATATCATCACTACATCAGTCTCTCAAAAGAAGGGAAGATAAAACAACTGATCTACTGAAGGTGTCCTCTGAAGGGGTACTACTACTCTCCAACGACGGGTAGGGATCTAGCTCGCGACTCTCTCGCCTCTCTAAACAACCGCGGAATCTGCAACTCCCGCTAAGACTCCGCAAAACAGAGGAGAGGAAGGAAAAAGAGGGGGAAACCCCCAGAGAGTGTGAGAACTATACCAAAAAAAGGGAGTTCTCAGTGGGTACCACCACCAGTCCCGGCGGTCTGCCCACCAAGACCTCAAGAGACAAACACTAACCCAAGCCGTAAAGACTGAATTAAGGAAGCTGGAGACCCTCAACAGCTACCAAGCTTCCAACTAAATGCCCACAAGGGAAGGACCAAAGGGTGGTATGCAACCACCAGCACATGAGGTGCACAATCGACCCAAATCGTTAGACCAGTAATCACTGGCACTGCCTGCTATGCCTGCCATGCCTACTATGCCTGCCCTGCCTGCCATGCCTGCCATGCCTGTTATGCCTGCCATGCCTTCTATGCCTGCCATGCCTGCCTATCCCTGCTATGCCTGCCCTGCCTGCCTATGCCTGCTATACCGGCCATGCCTGCCTATGCCTGCTATGCCTGCCCTGCCTGCCTATTCCTGCTATGCCTGCCCTGCCTGCCTATGCCTGCTATGCCGGCCATGCCTGCCTATGCCTGCTAGTACAACGGTCAACAACTCACAATGACCCTGGGACCACCGTATCCCCAAACGGTCCCCAACAACACTAGCACTGGTCTAAATACAGCTACTAGACTCCACTCGGTCCCCCTGACACGAGTGCAACTAAAAAGCAAATGTCTGTAATAAACCCAATCTAATGCCACCAGTAAAACTGGTACTGCCTGCTGTGCTGTCAGACTCATCTGCGGGAATACTGACCGACTCCTGACCGGTACAGTCGCATCCCAAAATAGGTGACAGACCGACAACTGAGCGGTATGGTCGCACCCAAAATAAGTAATAGACCGGCTCCTGACCGGCACGGTCGCACACTAAATAAGTAATAGACCGGCTCCTGACCGGCACGGTTGCATACTCCGGAGTGGCACTCGAGGGGAGCGACCCACACGAGTAAAGTGCCTGAGTAATAAGTAACCAAAAGCAGGACTTGATCATGACTCTGATCAATGTGGGAAAGCCCAACCACTAAGGAAAGCCCTGGGTCCTCAATCAGGTGCAAAAATACTTAACTAGTGGGAAACTCTGTCCACTAGAGAAATCAGGTACCCAATCTGGTGCATAAATAAATGTCCGGTCAACCGCCCAATATCCGCGGTTGCCGCAAAGCCCCACAACTAATCCAACCTGTCCCAGACACCAAGTCCCGACTACACTACCCAGAACCCCTGCTCGAACCTGAGCAACACAGACCACCTGACTAACAAAGAAGGAGAAAAGGATAACATGGTTTCTCCTAAGTCAAGTTCCAAAAGTAGTGCAGCAGTAAAAGATGGCCTAATTACATGTCCATGCAAGCATGCAAATGTCCTTCACATAGGGTAGGTCCCTAAGTAAACATTTACAATTTATCATCATGAATAAATGAATGCTGCAAGTTCTCGATAATATTAAATATGAATATTAATCATGCAATTCCCTTCATACAATCATCCCTCCTAGCTTACCTCCCAATATCATACAATTGCTGTACCTTAAACATGCGTGCGTTCTAATATAAGAATTGAAGAACTGTCCATCAGTTCTGAGAACAGAGTACCCACCTGAAGTGCTGAATCCAAGGCAAACCTGGGGTTGGTGAAGAGCGTCGCCACTTGCACGTACCATCCTCTGAACCCGTATCCACGGTACCTGTCGCGCAAGCCTCGGCTCCAAACAGCTGAAAACACCCGTAATCCACTATCTTTATTTTCTCCAGTCCCAATTGGTTTAGAAACAGTCACAACCCACCTGGGTACAACAGTAGGGTCCAAGATTACACTTTTATTCCAAAATTTAACCAAGTACACACTGTGTGAAAATCAGTCCCAAAGATGAAAGTATTTCACCTACAGCGAGAACTCAGAAAAATCCAACATAAATACAGTCAAGTTCCTCGTGTCGATACCTTCGAAACGAGTACCTGCACGCCCAATTCCAAGCAACGTAGACTAAGTTACAAATTCCACAACACAGGGTGCTCACAACCACACAACACATAACTGTATTTCCATGCACAAATAAAGGGAGGAAAGTATACTTTCGGGCAAGTCTTAGAAAAATCCAATAAAATTACCGTGAAAATCCTTGCGTCGTATAGATGAAAAAGTCCAAAGGCTCGCCTCCATTTGATGCCCGGTTGCGGAGATAAAAATCCGGCAAGGTGTCGCTATCCAGAATTCCTCACAGAAAATGGGATCCCAATAAGCATGGAAAAACTCCTCGAAAAGCACAAAACTAGGAGGAGAAAAGAATACCAAGATTGTAGCTCTGTCCGTCGCGGATCCAACGGTGCAAGAATCGCCTGAAACGGAGGTCGGAGTAGGCCGGGGAAGCGCGCGCACCGAAACGCGACGAAGGGGAGTACAATAAGACGAGCGTCGCGCCGCGCATCCGTCCAGCTGGAAAAAATCTCGCGCGCTCCGCGAGGTCCACGGCGCACCGCCGCACCCTCACCAAATCTCTTCCCTCACTCCCTCTCTCTCGGTTGAAGAATAAGAAAAGAAAGGGAAGAAGAAATGGTGTGCGGGGAGAAAAAGGAAGAAGAAGAGAAGAAAAGGGAGGAGGGGGTTCCCGGTGGACCGGGTCCATGGTGCACCGGCCGCTGACAGCCGGTCCACCGCACAGGGGAGCATGCACCAGGCGCAGGCGCGCGCCCCTGCGCCACGCGGCATGCGGTGAGGCACGGCAGCCCGCGCGCGCCACACGCGCGTGTTACACCATGGCGCGTGTCACCCGCACCCGTGCGTGCGAGTGGGGGCCCGCCACGTGGCGGCCACCTGCGCGATCCGCGCCGCACGCGCGTTTCCCCAGCCCTTCACCTCGGGATTCGAGCCACCCGAGATTCACGCACTCGCCTCGAAAAGTGCGCGCGTCAACCGGACTCCGGAAAAAGCAAGTAAATAGTCCATTTTCAACGGTTTCGCATGCTGAATCCAAATCCAAGGTCTGTTTCTCCAAATTCTCATCCGAAATTTTGCCGATTGCTCCCGGAGAGCCCACCTGATCCGATTTTCGCGCCGAGTCCAATCCTGAAGCCCGTTTTGCCAAATCTCAACTCTAAAATTGCCGAAGGCATCCGGAGAGGTGCTCTTTTATCCAAACTCCGCCCTGAGTCCAATTTTGACATATGCATTCGCGCGAAACCACTTCTAAGCACCCGACGGGTCCCCGATTCCCACGTGATCCCTTTCCAAGCCCGAAATCCATTTCTTGGGCCCGACATGCGCACAAACACCCCCAAAGACCACTAATCCGACAGTAACCTCTTAAGTGGGGATTCGGGTCCTCACAACCTCCCCCACTAAAGAAAGTTTCGTCCTCGAAACTAGCTCAAGTCCACCAGGAGTCACAAATACTACGGGTTGGTATCCATCAATACGCCTCCAGCTCCCGAAACACCACTCACTCCCCGTGATTACTCCTCAACAACAACAATAACAAGTACGGCATGGCCCGATGTGCAATTCTCTCATCCCCCGAGTCAGAAATTGCAACGGGCGCCCCTCGTACTCCAGCAATCACTAATCTCAAAGGCAAGTCAATCACGGCAAGGAAAAACACATCACTCCTGAGCTGAGACGTGAAATACCAAAGGGGCTCCAATAAAAGGCTAGGGGAAAACGGAAATAACCACTAGTGCCACACGCACCAACCCACATCCTGGTGCCCACCTCAACAAGGCGACCCGAAGCATACCCACATATTCATCCAATAAGGAAAAAAAATCCAATAAGCTGGGGTCTTCACTCGATTACTTCCTGATCCCAAAACCACCCGAGTGGACTACTCAACCGCGACCTACCCTAAAAAGGGATCTTCCAGGAATACAACTCATGCCACAGTTGGTCACTCAACCTGTTATCATAATCCCAACGGACCCACGGGTCGAAGTCGATCCCTTAACTCAAAGAGAACATCCTAATGGGGACCACACCGTCGGTGAACGGGACTGACAACTAGCTCGCCAGGCGATCACAATGCTGATGCCCAAATTCGCGGTCTATCAGTTAAAGGAACCCACAGTGAAACAATCATAAGCCATGTTTGCCTCAACAGTCCCCACAGCGCCAGCTGTGAAATCATCAAACTCAATCCCGAGGCAACTCTCCTGCTCCAGGTACCCGCCATCACAGTGGCTCTGTCGGGGTAATCCAAAATGCTCAACAATAACACAACGGTAATTCCACAGTCGCCAAAGGGGTAACCCAAAAACACACAAATCCACCTCCCAACACCCGAAATACTAGCATGGCGCTGGTATCAGTCTCATTATCCATGGGCCATGCTTTCCCGGCGCTGCCAAGTCCAGGAAGCTCACCTCGAGAATAAATGTTGGTCTCGGCTAAACTCGAATAACATCCATTTGGTCGGGTTCCACCGCCGCTCCAACGGCTAGAATAAAGAGACCCAAAAAGGTATGCTCCTGAAGCTACAACTTGTTCCCTAATAACTGGGCCCACAACTTCATCCACACAGGTATGGTAGCACATCCACAAGTGCTCCTCGCGCTCCAAGTCGCTCTGGGAGTAAATCAAAATATCCTTGGGGAACACCACTTCCAATCCGTCCAGGAACAACTGGAACACACGATTCCTCAGACCTTTAAGTCACAGGGCATTATTCATTCCATTTGGCATCACTATGCTCTCATAATGCCCTTAGCAGATCCTGAATGCCATCTAGGCACAGTCCTCGACGGTCTGTTTCCAAGTAGGTACTCGCATCCTACCATAACTGTCGGAGTAAAGTTCCATCAAAAGGTCCTATATACCATCCAGACCTGTCTACATTCGAACCATAAAAGGGACTCTCACTGTCGTGCATCGACGACGTGGCATTACCACCGTGTATCAACAGCGTGGCACTAGGTCAAGCAGACCTCTCGATCCATCAGATCCAGCAACTGCGCCATCAGCTCTCCCAGCTCTACAAGCAATATCCGAAGAAGTGTTGTCGGGGGTGGCGCGGTTCTCCGAACAACGTCAAACGCAACCTCTATCTCCCTAACCGGCGGTATTATCAAAAGCTTAGGTGAAATCACACCCAGGATCTCACGGGCAACAGAGATATCCTTGAGTCCCGGTGCCGCCGTATGCACTCCTCATACAGTTGCCAAAACCTGTGTGCTCTAACCCTCTCAACCACCAAGCCTCCTCTCATCTGCTTCGCAGCAAGTCAAAGTCCTCTCTCGCCGTAGTCAAACATTCTGTGGCATTGTGCCAATCAATCTCAAGCACATGGTCAAAATACCAAACTGCCACCATTCCAACAAGTCTGCCGGTAACTCGCAGTCTCAGCTGCACTGTACATGATCCTAAAAGCCTCCTCCACATGCACAGCAATAACAAAAACCTGTACCTCTAGTGCACATGGTAACAAATCTGCCTACAGTCCATGCAGGAATGCAACATGCTCTAACTCCGACTGCTGTGATGAATTCACACCTGGGACAACCCGATCCGTTGCTGTGGCGCCCTCCAACTGGGCGGCACAGGTTTATCCGCTCAATGCAAGTGGTTGTCGCTCAATTTGCAAGGAAAATTAGGACTGTCCAAATAGGGAGCACGACCTCTGTCTCCGCTCCCACTAAAGTGACGAATAAGGTCCTCCGCCGATAACAAATCCACGCTACCGTTGCGCCACTCTGATGCAGATACTGATGCTGCCATCGGGGTCCACCCGATCTCTGGTATCTCAGGAACTCGTTATCCTGGAAAAAGAAATCAGAAATGCCCCTGTCGGTCGATCTGTCCTCCATCACCCGGCGCCAAGCGTCAAAATCCAGAACTCGCCTCTGGCGGCAGATCTCTATCCAAAGGAACTACAACGCCACGCACCAAGCACAACACCTACTCCAACGAGGCGTCGAAATCCAAAATCTATACAGGAGGGACCGAATAAACTGAAAGGTATCCTGGCGCAACCCACTCCCAGTCTCACATATCCTATGCGCCTCGTCTCTCGAAACTTGGAGCGCTCAGTTCAACAACTGTATAAACTCTCTAGCACAGGGAGGCTCTCAATTAATCGTTCTATCATCACCAACCATAACTCTGCCTCCAAGGGCTCCAAACTCAATTCTATGAGTCGGGGTGGTTTATCTGCCGAATCTGGCTCAATAGATCGATCATGTCCCACAGCTCCTCTGCTGTCAACTATCCACCCTGCCTCGGTGCCTCGACACTAAACATTGGCACGGAGGGGCTACTCGCTCCATCGGTGCCACAGAAATTCATACCACTGAGGATACTGCAACCGGGTGGTCTCAGAAGGAAGCACTGTCGAGCTGTCCGCTGCTCCGACAACTGTATCATCCTATCCGCTGCTCACTCTGCCGCCGATATGCCACTGCCAATCCTGTCATCTGGGTCCGGAGTTCTCTGGCCTCAATCCGGTTGTCCGGCCCA
The DNA here is from genome assembly GCA_029204045.2 of Tillandsia leiboldiana. Lineage (NCBI taxonomy): Eukaryota > Viridiplantae > Streptophyta > Magnoliopsida > Poales > Bromeliaceae > Tillandsia > Tillandsia leiboldiana. The sequence goes on from CM055070.1 coordinate 12,541,466, forward strand.
AAACTATCCACTCAAACTCAACTGCTATGACAGGATGCCCACGGGTCAAAAACCCAGCATCGGAGAGACACCGCTCGCCATGACGGAACCACAAGCAGCACACAAAAGCCACTCGACCCAATCCAGCGAAAGTCTAAAGCATGTCACCCGTTCCACAGTATTATGTTGTCTGCAGCCAACATAATTACTTAGGAGAATAAACATGCCAATCACTCCTCCCGTCCCTTGGGAGAGATATAAACTCAATCAGGACTCTCGCTAAAAGTCACGACTCTCACAAAGTGTAATATCTGCGGGTTTCAGGGAACCCGGATCCTTTTATTTTAAATTTACTTGCACCGGGGTCCGCTTAAGGGGTCTGAAAGGTGGTTATTAATTCCTTGTTTCTGGGCAGACCGACGGGGCTCGCGGGTATTTTTAGACAATAAAGCTCGCGAAACGGAGAACGGCGGCGCGATCGGTTTTGGATTATGACCCCGGAACCTCCCAGAATAAATTCCGGAAGTCTGCCGGCAGTCCAGGCGACTAACTAAGTTTTCGAGGCGGACCGGACCCAAGTTTGTGACCAATTGCCCTAATCTACCTATTTGAGGTTGGGGTCAATTCCCACTTTTCTTCTTGACCGACTGTGTTATATCTTGTGGTTTGGGGTTAGGGTTCGCAGATTTCCCTTTCTCGCACCATACGCACGTGTTTCTGAGCGCGGACGAGGAACCGTCTCTTCCCTCCCCAACACCACCTTCTTCCCATTGATCGGCGTAGAGAAACGAGGGGCGTGATCGAGGAGAGGGAGGAACGGCCGCACACGCACTCTTCGAATCCGGGCACGCAAGAACGGGAAGATCCCCCTCAGTCAACCCTAGCCGACGGAACCAAGGTGAGTCGTGCTTTCGTCCCTTCTTGTTTCTTGGATCGGACGAGGGGAGGGAGTTCTTGGGGTTTGGATCTGCGGAGGTGGGACGCCGATGCCCTAAGAGACGAGGGAGGGGCGAGCCACCCGTCGGCAGGGCACCCGTGCCGGCATGGTGCCGCACGGGGCCGCCCGGGCCTGCGGGCAGCTTCCCCCCCCCCCCCCCCCCGCCCCCCCCGGCGCAAGTCTGGCACCGCGCGGGGCAGCCCGCGCATGCGGGCAGTGCACCCGCGCGGGCTGGGCGCCGCGCGGGGCCGCCCGCACGCGGGGGTGCCGCGTGGGGTCTGGCACCGCGCGGGGCAGCCCGCGCATGCGGGCAGTGCACTCACGCGGGCTGGGCACCGCGCGGCGCCGCCCGCATGTTGGGCTGGGCGCCGCGCGGGGTCTGGCACCGCGCGGGGCAGCCCGCGCATGCGGGCAGTGCGCCCGCGCGGGCTGGGCGCCGCGCGGGGCCGCCTGCATGCGGGGGCGCCGCGCGGGGTCTGGTATCGCGCGGGGCAGCCCGCACATGCGGGCAGTGAACCCGCGCGGGGCCGCCTGCATGCGGGGGGGGCGCCGCGCGGGGTCTGGCACCGCGCGAGGCAGCCCGCGCATGCGGGCAGTGAACCCGCGCGGGCTGGGAGCCACGCGGGGCCGCCCGCATGTGGGGCTGGGCACCGCGCGGGGTCGGGCGCCATACGGGGCGCCGAGCAGGCAGCCGTACCTGCAGGCAGCGCACGCGTGCGGGCATCGCGGGACCATCGTCGTCGCCGTAGAGATCCGAGGGCCCGTTCCGAGACGGGAGCCGGTTAGTGTTTGTATTCTTTATTGTTCGCATTTAGTGGGTTCTGACTCTCCGCCCGGGGATTCCTTTTGTAGTTTCGGGGAGCGTGCCGGGACGCGGAGGAGTCTAGCGTTGTTCGCCACAAGCGACAGGTGGGTTTTTATCTCGGTACTTAGCGCCGGTTTTTCCGGTGGTCGTTTTACTCCTGATTTTTACATATTGTAGCTAACATGATAGCGGTTATAACTCTACTCTTGATTATATATTATGTTGCTAACACGATAGCGGTTATAGCTTACTCTTGAATACTATTGGTATTGTTGGTTACTTTGCTCGGGGCTGCAGCACGCGCACCCACGGTTTGGCCACCGCAAAGGGTGCGCTTTTCCGGAAAAGTGGTCCATGACCCGTGTATACCGACAGGATGGAGTGGGGCCTCTTTAGTTGTGGGGCTTGGATGCGCCAAGGTGTGAGCGGTGCGACCCGTCGGTTTAGTTGTCCGACGTGGGAGCGGTGCGACCCATTCGGTTTAGTTGTCCGACTTGGGCGCGGTGCGATCCGTCGGTTTAGTTGTCCGACGGGATCGAGTATTGCAGGTTTACAGGTGTTTGATTTTACTTTTCCCTTGCGAGGGTGGTTGCTCCGGATAGGCTACGGTTGGACGTTTTCTTTACCTGCTTTGCTACTATCATTTTTGCTTAGTCGCTGACTTCCCACTTTGCGACAGGGTCCTACAGGGGGAGAGTTAGGCGACGGTGAGGCCGCGGCAAGAGGTTCCGGGTCCCTGGAGTCCTGAACAGTACTTTATCTCTTTCTTTCGCATTCCATTTATTATTTGTAGACTGTGGATGGTTCTCGATACCCTCGTTGGGTCGGTGTGGATGTCGGTATGGTGACAAATAAATTGTTTACTTTTCTTTACATCTCTGTGGGCCGCTTTGGAAAATAAAAGAGCAAACAAAAGAAAAGATTGTGAAAACTAGTATTTCAAAAACTCGGGTGTCGTGTGGGCACCGTTTTCAAAACCTTGTGGATTTATGGTTTGCGAAAATGGATTTCAAAACCTAAGTGTCGTGTGGGCACTATTTTCCAAAACCCCTGAGTTTATGTTGCTTCCGAAAAGGGTTTTCAAAATATGGGTGTCGGGTGGGCGCCGTTTCAACAATTGTGGGTTTATCCTTTCAAACTAAACGTGCGTGAGTTTTATTCAGCACATTGTGAATGGTTGTATGTCTGGATTGTTGTGATTGAATGTTTACCCGTTATTGGACATTGTACAAACCGTGACGCCGTGCATATACAGGGGAGACTTTGTCCGTTTGTAGAGTGATCCTGTATATGCGGCGGATCTGGGCACGCGCTGGGGAAGAAGGTTTTCAAAAAAAAATAAATACATACCTTTTGTAATTCGTTTCCGCTAAAAATAATCCCCCGGGGCGTGACAGATTAAGATGGTATTAGAGACTTAGCTTTCAATCACAACAATTGGTGCCGACGTCCACAGGAATACCTCACTTAACTACAAAGGAATGGAATGGATAGGTCATAGGAGAGTAGGACGCGAGTGATCGTGGGGAGGGGAAATTAGTGTAGTTCCTTTCTATGGCGGGTTTTCCTAACTATGCTAGGATTGATATGTTTCCCTGGTGTGCACAGATAGAAGTTCGATTTGGGCGAGTAGCTGTTGCCGGACATGGACTTTGCGGCGGAAGCGAACAACTTACTGCACAACCAGCTGCGGGACCTGGCTGGGCAGCTGCTAAACCTCGCGGAGCGCATGAGTATACTGACCCAGGAGCTTGAGGGTGTCGACCACGCCCAGCGCGGCACCGGTGGCGTTACCCCCCGTGGGATTCCACCAACTGGCGTTCCCACCTTTCAGGGAGGGGTCAACTCGGCCGTGCGCGCGGAGCTAGAGCGTACACGACAGGCATACCCCTACCAGCGAGGCCGAGCGACCAAGCACCAGAGGAAAGGGCCGAAACCCGGGCAGTCGACGATGGAGGGACCTGAACCACCAAAGCCATGTGTCATTTGTGATGGCGCGCATCCAATGATGGTTTGCCCTTGGCGGGACGAACATTGCTTCCGGTGTGGCAGGCCGGGCCACACCCGTTATGAGTGCCCCCGGAAGCCGGCCGTCACTAGACCCCCGGCGCCGAGACCCGACGACCTACGCCTGACGGGCTCTTCTGATCCCGAGTCCCCACCCCGCCACGCCGAACGTCGCTGGCCCAAGGGTTGTGGGCGAACCTCCCCAGCCGCCCCAGAGAACGGTGATGCGACATCCCTGAATGAGGAATAGCAGGTAATATCGTATATACCTTCTTCTAGATAGGCCTTGATTCTTATATTGTTTCTTTCGTGTTCTGTACGGTTGTGCCCGGGGAGGGTGTTTTACACGTGAGGTTACTCCCCTGGCTTCGCCTTAGGAGTTGTCGTACCCGGGTTACGGGGAGGCAAGGGGTCGACCGTAAGGATTTTACCTAGGAGGGAGTCGGGCACCAGGTAGAAATCCCTTGCCAATGGTTTTGATGTGAGACCCCTGCCTAGTGTCTCGTCTGTCCAGACCGCGGGGGGGATCCTTGGAGGCCCGCAACCTTATACCTCCCTGCCCAATAAGGGTGGGGAGGCTCCCTTGCCACTGGGATCTGGTAGTTATCCCATTGAAGGAGTATGTTTTAGTACTCGGGGTGGATTGGCTCTCAAAGTACCAAGTACTTATCGACTGTGAGAAGCGCCTTGTGCAATTACAAAAACCGAGCTTCCCGGAAAATGGGTATCTGGCGTGCACGAGCATCTCCTTCCCAGCAATCATCTCATCGACACGGGCTAGAAGATTGGTGGAGGGTGGGTGTGTGGCCTACTTGGCATCGGTGGATCTAGTTACCCGACCCTCGGCGACACCTTCAGACATCCTAGTGGTGAGGGATTTTCCCGATGTCTTCCCGACGGAACTGCCTGGGATACCCCCTGAACGAGAGGTGGTGTTCCCTATCGAGCTCTTACCAGGTACTCAACCTATCACGAAGGTGCAACTGGAGGACCTCTTGGACGAAGGGTTATCAGGCCGAGTGTGTCGCCCTGGGGCGCATCGGTACTCGTTGTACGGAAGAAAGACTGAAGCCTGCGTCTCTGCATCGACTACAGAGGGATAAACAAGGTTACAGTGAAGAATAAGTACCCCTGCCCAGAATAGACGGCCTCTTCGACCAGTTGCGAGGAGCAACGGTGTTCTCAAAGATTGACCTACACTCGGGCTACCATCAGCTCCGGGTTCGGAACGAAGACATCCCGAGGACCGCCTTCCGAACCCGGTACGGCCACTACGAGTTCACGGTTATGCCGTTCGGGCTCACGAATGCCCCCGCGGTCTTTATGGATATGATGAACCGGATATTCAGACCATTCCTGGGCCGGTTCGTAGTGGTCTTCATCGACGACATACTGATCTATTCACCCACCGACGAGGAGCACGAGGACCATTTACGAACGATTCTCCAAACCCTCAGGGAGCAGAAGCTGTTCGCTAAGCTCAAAAAGTGTGAATTCTGGCTACGCGAGGTGGGATTCCTAGGGCACGTGATTTCGGCAAAGGGAATCACCGTGGACCCCAAGAAGGTGGAATCGGTGATCGACTGGCAGCCGCCGACGACGGTGACGGAGATCCGCAGTTTCCTGGGCCTGGCAGGATATTACAGACGCTTCGTCGAAGGTTTCGCGAAAATTGCTACCCCTTTGAACCGGTTGACCAGAAAAGGGGAGAAGTTCATATGGACAGCTAAATGCCAGGAGAACTTTGAGGAACTAAAAAGAAGGCTGACCAGGGCCCCAATACTTGTACTACCAATACCCGGGGAGGACTATGAAGTGTACTGCGACGCATCGAGGATCGGCCTTGGGGGTGTATTGATGCAACAGGGGAAAGTAATAGCCTATGCTTCCAGGCAACTGAAGGATTACGATCTAACAATTCAATACCACCCCGGGAAGGCAAACGTGGTGGCAGACGCTTTGAGCAGAAAGGGGCAACCGGAAGAGGCGCCGGCAGGCGCGATAACTGAGCAGAGCACCTTGATCGCGGAATTCTCACGACTGAGGTTGGAGGTGGTACCAGCGGGCACAATCGCACTACTGATAGCTTTGGTGGTCAAGCCAACGCTTTTCGAGAAAATCCGAGAAGGACAGCAGGCGGACTCGCACTTACAGCTCGTGCGAGACAAGATCTCCCCGGACCAGGAGAACGACTTTGCAGTGGGAGGTGACGGCATCATGAGGTTCCGCGGGCGTTTCTGCGTACCGGATTCGCCGGAATTGAAGGAGAAAATTCTGGCAGAGGCACACCGCGCTCCTTACGCGGCGCATCCAGGGGGCACGAAGATGTACAGGGACCTCAAGCAGACCTTCTGGTGGCCCAAGCTGAAGGGGGATGTGACACGACATGTAGCTCATTACCTGGTATGTCAGCAGATAAAGGCAGAGCATCAGCGGCCGGCGGGAAAGTTACAGCCCTTACCGGTGCCAGAGTGGAAGTGGGATCAGATCACCATGGACTTCGTCACTGGATTCCCACGTTCACAGTAGGGGCACGACGGGATTTGGGTCATTGTGGACCGGCTAACCAAGTCAGCACATTTCCTGCCCATCCACACAACCTGGACCAGAGAGCGGTTGGCTCAAGTCTACCTCAGCGAGATCGTGAGACTGCATGGAGTGCCGGCATCGATCACCTCGGACAGAGACACCCGCTTCGTCTCGAAGTTTTGGCAGAGCCTACAGCAAGCCCTGGGGACCAAGCTACATTTCAGCACAGCCTTTCACCCTCAGACGGACGGACAGTCGGAGCGAGTGATTCAGACCCTCGAGGACCTGCTTCGCGCCTGTGTACTTGATTGGGGAGTCGGTTGGGCACACTACCTACCCCTCGTGGAATTCGCCTACAACAATAGCTACCAGGCCAGCATCCAAATGGCGCCCTACGAAGCCTTATATGGGAGACGCTGCCGATCCCCGATCTGTTGGGACGACTTGGGTGAACGGAAATTCCTGGGACCCGACTTGGTGGAAGAGACTGAAGAGAAGGTACGCCTCATCAGGCAGCGTTTACTGACCGCCCAAAGCCGACAGAAGAGCTACGCAGACCGACGGCGCCGCGATTTGGAATTTCAAGTGGGAGAGCACGTGTTCTTACGGGTCTCGCCATCCAGAGGGATCAGGCGTTTCGGGCTGAAGGGCGAGTTGAGCCCACGGTTCGTGGGGCCATTCGAGATCTTGGAGCGCATTGGCCCAGTGGCGTACCGCCTTGCCCTACCGCCTAACCTCGACCGAGTCCACAATGTTTTCCACGTGTCCATGCTCCGAAAATATCTTTCCGACCCGTCACACGTGCTGGACGTCTCCGCGCTCGAGCTCAAGGAGGACCTAAGCTTCGAGGAAACCCCCGTGCGTATCCTAGCGAGAGAAAGCAAAGCGCTGCGGAACCGAGTCATCCCCTACGTGAAGGTGCTCTGGAGCAACCAGGAGGAACGGGAAGCGACGTGGGAGCTGGAGTCAAAAATGAGGGAGTGCTACCCCGATCTTTTCACCGGAACCCAGGATTGAGTTTCGAGGACGAAACTCGTTTTAAGTGGTAAGTGGTGTAATATCTGCGGGTTTCAGGGAACCCGGATCCTTTTATTTTAAATTTATTTGCACCGGGGTCCACTTAAGGGGTCTGAAAGGTGGTTATTAATTCCTTGTTTCTGGGCAGATTGTCGGGGCTCGCGGGTATTTTTAGACAATAAAGCTCGCGAAACGGAGAATGGCGGCGCGATCGGTTTTGGATTCTGACCCCGGAACCTCCCAGAATAAATTCCGGAAGACTGCCGGCAGTCCAGGCGACTAACTCGGTTTTCGAGGCGGACCGGACCCAGGTTTGTGACCAATTGCCCTAATCTACCTATTTGAGGTTGGGGTCAATTCCCACTTTTCTTCTTGACCGACTATGTTATATCTTGTGGTTTGGGGTTAGGGTTCGCAGATTTCCCTTTCTCGCACCATATGCACGCGTTTCTGAGCGCGGGCGAGGAACCGTCTCTTCCCTCCCCAACACCACCTTCTTCCCATCGATCGGCATAGAGAAACGAGGGGCGCGTTAGAGGAGAGGGAGGAACGGCCGCACACGCACTCTTCGAATCCGGGCACGCAAGAACGGGAAGATCCCCCTCAGTCAACCCTAGCCGACGGAACCAAGGTGAGTCGTGCTTTCGTCCCTTCTTGTTTCTTGGATCGAACGAGGGGAGGGAGTTCTCGGGGTTTGGATCAACGGAGGTGGGACGCCGATGCCCTAAGAGACGAGGGAGGGGCGAGCCACCCGCCGGCAGGGCACCCGTGCGGGCATGGTGCCGCACGGGGCCGCCCGGGCCTGCGGGCAGCTTCTCCCCCCCCCCCCCCCCCGGCGCAAGTCTGGCACCGCGCGGGGCAGCCCGCGCATGCGGGCAGTGCACCCGCGCGGGCTGGGCGCCGCGCGGGGCAGCCCGCACGCGGGGGTGCCGCGCGGGGTCTGGCACCGCGCGGGGCAGCCCGCGCATGTGGGCAGTGCACCCGCGCGGGCTGGGCGCCGCGCGGGGCCGCCCGCATGTGGGGCTGGGCGCCGCGCGGGGTCTGGCACCGAGCGGGGCAGCCCGCGCTTGCTGGCAGTGTGCCCGCGCGGCCTGGGCGCCGCGCGGGGCCGCCTGCATGCGGGGGCGCCGCGCGGGGTCTGGCACTGCGCGGGGCAGCCCGCGCATGCGGGCAGTGCGCCCGCATGGGCTGGGCGCCGCGCGGGGGCCGCCTGCATGCGGGGGGGGGGGGGGGGGGGGGGGGGGGCGCCGCGCGGGGTCTGGCACCGCGCGGGGCAGCCCGCGCATGCGGGCAGTGCACCCGCGCGGGCTGGGGGCCGCGCGGGGCCGCCCACATGTGGGGCTGGGCGCCGCGCGGGGTCGGGCGCCATACGTGGCGCCGAGCGGGCAGCCGTACCTACGGGCAGCGCACACGTGCGGGCAGCGCGGGACCATCGTCGTCGCCGTAGAGAACCGAGGGCCCGTTCCGAGACGGGAGCCGGTTAATGTTTGTATTCTTCATTGTTCGCATTTAGTGGGTTCTGACTCTCCGCCCAGGGATCCCTTTTGTAGTTTCGGGGAGCGTGCCGGGACGCGGAGGAGTCGAGCGTTGTTCGCCACAAGCGACAGGTGGGTTTTTATCTCGGTACTTAGCGCCAGTTTCTCCGGCGGTCGTTTTACTCCTGATTTTTACATATTGTAGCTAACATGATAGCGGTTATAACTCTACTCTTGATTATATATTATGTTGCTAACACGATAGCGGTTATAGCTTACTCTTGAATACTATTGGTATTGTTGGTTACTTTGCTCGGGGCTGCAGCACGCGCACCCGCGGTTTGGCCACCGCAAAGGGTGCGCTTTTTCCGGAAAAGTGGTCCATGACCCGTGTATACCCACAGGACGGAGTTGGGCCTCTTTAGTTGTGGGGCTTGGATGCGCCAAGGTGTGAGCGGTGCAACCCGTCGGTTTAGTTGTACGACGTGCGAGCGGTGCGACCCATTCGGTTTAGTTGTCCGACTTGGGCGCGGTGCGTTCCGTCGGTTTATTTGTCCGTCGGTTTAGTTGTCGAGGTTGGTTTACAGTTGTCCGAGGGTGGTTGCTCCGGATAGGCTATGGTTGGACGTTTTCTTTACCTGCTTTGCTATTATCATATTTGTTTAGTCGCTGACTTCCCACTTTGCAACAGGGTCCTACAGGGGGGAGAGTTAGGTGACGGTGAGGCCGCGGCAAGAGGTTCCGGGTCCCTGGAGACCTGAACAGTACTTTATCTCTTTCTTTCGCATTCCATTTATTATTTGTAGACTGTGGATGGTTCTCGATACCCTCGTGGGGTCGGTGTGGATGTCGGTGTGGTGACAAATAAATTGTTTACTTTTCTTTACATCTCTATGGGCCGCTTTGGAAAATAAAAGAGCAAACAAAAGAAAAGATTGCGAAAACTACTATTTCAAAAACTCGGGTGTCGTGTGGGCACCGTTTTCAAAACCTTGTGGATTTATGGTTTGCGAAAATGGATTTCAAAACCTAAGTGTCGTGTGGGCACTGTTTTCCAAAACCCCTGAGTTTATGTTGCTTCCGAAAAGGGTTTTCAAAATATGGGTGCCGGGTGGGCGCCGTTTCAACAATTGTGGGTTTATCCTTTCAAACTAAACGTGCGTGAGTTTTATTCAGCGCATTGTGAATGGTTGTATGTCTGGATTGTTGTGATTGAATGTTTACCCGTTATTGGACATTGTACAAACCGTGACGCCGTGCATATACAGGGGAGACTTTGTCCGTTTGTAGAGTGATCCTGTATATGCGGCGGATCTGGGCACGCGCTGGGGAAGAAGGTTTTTAAAAAAAAATAAATGCATACCTTTTTTAATTCGTTTCCGCTAAAAATAATCCCCAGGGGCGTGACACGAAGTCAACAAGGGGTCAAACCATAAGCCTAGGGTTTCGGGAATTTTTGGTCTCCATCTCGCAGGTAAAAACAGGGCATCTTTGGGACTGAATTCTGGGATAGCATGTATGTGGCTACTTGTGTGTTTATCTGTTTGTTCGTTGGGGTATAGTTTGTATCGTGATGTTGTTTGTTGTGGTGTTGCATGGTTGGCGTGATGTTGTTTGGAGCCGAGACTTGCGCGACATGTATCCAGGATGCAGTTTCAGTGGATTTTGTTAGCAGGTGGCCACACTCTTCACCGACTTCGGCTTAGCCTGCGGAAAGCGCTTCAGGTGGGTGCTTTGTTTCCAGAACCGGTGGATGGTTCTCTAATTCTGTATGTTAGGATGCATGCATGTCTAGGGTACAAGGCATATAATTGAGAGGTAGGTAAGCTTGATAATGATAATTGTATGATTAATTGCAAGAATAATATCTATGTTGATGGTTAGTGTGAGCTTACCTAGGATAATGTTACCCTATGTGATTATGTAGCATGCCATGTTAGCACATAGCCGTTTATGCGATTGGTTCATGCGATGGGGCAGGATTATATAGCTATGTGCGGATTTTACTCTGAGGAGTTGTTATGGATTGAGGATTATGGATAGGTGTAGGCATTGATGATTTTGGCATGTGGTTTACTTTCTTCTATCTTTTCTTGAGGACAATGCATGCTTGTATGGACATATAGATAGGCTACTTTTTACTGCTACACTACTTTTTGGAACTTGACTTAGGAGAAACCATGTTATTCTTTTCTCCTTCTCTGTTAGTCAGGCGGTCTGTGTGTGTCACGCCCCGGGGTCGAAACTGCGACCCGGGCTCACCAACAGATCCGCCACCTATGCCAGCCTGCATAGGCGAAGCGTCCTACCTGCAAGAAAAGTACTACAGCTAAACAGAATATCAGAGCTATAAGTAAAAATCTGCTGTATAACTAAAATCAATCACTGTACAACTGAAAAATAATACAATAAATCTGTCTCCCCAAAATAATAATGCAGTATCCTCATGTACAACTCAGATCTCAACCGGGAGGTATCCCCAATAAATACAACAGTGTACAGTCTCTCGATACATAAAATATCCTCACTACATCAGTCTCTCAAAAGAAGGGAAGATAAAACAACTGATCTACTGAAGGTCTCCTCTAAAGGGGTACTGCTACTCTCCAACGACGGGTAGGGATCTAGCTCGCGACTCTCTCGCCTCGATCAACAACCGCAGAATCTGCAACTCCCGCTAAGACTCTGCAAAACAGAGGAGAGGAAGGAAAAAGAGGGGGAAACCCCCAGAGGGTGTGAGAACTATACCTGTGAAGACCCGAAATTCCCACTATTAGACTACTGTTCCATCTGCAGCTCCTGGAGGCCTATGTGGCGTGTCGGTGGTATTTGTGCACCAATTGGACATTGTGATGGACCTGGTGTGTTAAATGGATCACGAGAGTAGTCTGATGATCCTGTCGGATGTTTAGAAGTGGTTTCGTGCGCAAGGGAAATTAATATTGGACTCAGCGCGAAGTTTGGACCCAAGATCACCGCTCTGGATGCCTTCGGGAATTTTTTAGAGTTAGAATTTGGCAAAGCGGACTTTAGAATTGGACCCCGCGCGAAAATCGGATCAAGTGGGCTTTCCGGGGGTTTTTGGCAAAATTTTGGATGAGAATTTGGAGAATCGGACTACGTATTTGGATTCAGCGCGCGAAAACGTTGGAAATCGGCTATTTGGTTGTATTTTTCGGAGTCCGGATGAGCGAAAGCGGGCAACCAGAAGTTCGGGAGGTCTATCGGGTGTATGGGTTGGCTGTGGACCGTGGGTGCCACGTGGCGGCGCCCGGTTGGGCCGGCGCTGAGCGCGCGGTCCACCAGGCGCCCGTGCGGACGCGTGGTGGGCTGTGAATGGCCCGCCGCCGTCGCAGTGCGCGCCCACGTGCGCGCTGTCCCCCGCGCGGGGACACGCGTCACACGCCTAGTGGAGGCGCGGCGCCCACCCGGATCAAGCCGCGTGGCTTGATCCGGGTGGCCCTGCTACAGTACAGTGGCGGCCCGGATGGCCGCCACGTGTCCCGGCCCGCGGGGCCGAGCGGGCCGGGCCTGCACTGTAGCAGGGGGAGGGTGGAGGGAGAGGAGCTTTGTGCTTTCTCTTCCTTCTTCTTCTTTTCACCTTCTTCTTCCTCCTCCTTCTTCCTCCTTGGACCAGGGATTTTTGGAGGACTCCAGGCAGAGCATCTTCATCACCTCCTTCATCTTCATCAGCAAAGAGATGGACAAAAGGGGCTTCATCACCATCATCTTCTCCATGAGTCTTGTACCGCCATTGTTGCTGATTGGTGGACCTTCCCGTCGCATTTCAGTGCGAAAATTCACAAGGACTCATTTCTTGGAATTTTGAGCTCATTTTTGGTTCTACATTCTCAAAAGTGTTTTTGGGTTTTCCCCTTCATCCGGGCATGAAAATTGGAGTTCTTTAGCTCAAATTGTATCTACTCTCGACAAGAAATCCAATGGTAGCTCTCTTGCAGGATTTGGAGCTCAATTGGTTAGGTAACATTAATTATATTTCCAGGTGTTGTTATATGGATTACTGCGGTCCCTGTTTTAGTTTTGATTTGAGCAATGCACCTTAGAATGTAGATAACTTTGTGGATACAAGGTCTTTTTCAGAAATTCAAGTTGGTACTTCTTCTTAACTTCAAGGTGAGCAAATTATATTTTATGATCTGTGGATGAATCCCTTTGGAAAAGCCCCTAATTAAGCTTGGAAATGCTAGCAAGTTTATGTAGCAGTTTTTGGACAGCATTGTGATTCTGCTTCATTTGAATGTTAAGGGGAATTGATGGTGGATTTTTGAGGACTTGAAGATGGTTGTATGAAAGAGGACATCTTTGTTTTACTGCTAGGAACTTCATCTTGAGGTATTTGGGGCTGCACCTACATTTTCTTAAACTTATTTTCAATTGCTGAAATTCTGGAATTTGAGTGCGCAGTGTGCATTGTTTCAGTGTTTGCGCCCAATCCATGAGGCGGATTTGGATGATTTTCGCGGCATCGGACTCCTGGGAGGATAAGGTTTACTCACGCTAAAATTCAGCCAGATCGGGCATCGGATCATCAAGTTTCAGGTGGGTGGTTGTGCTTCGCCGAAAACAACGATTTACCCACTCGGGCTTTTGGTTTCCCTCGTGGCATAGTTGATTGTTGCTCTCTTCTCCTTGGTGAAATATGCTTGGATATCCATGTTTAGATTAACTTAATTGATCCTCATTGTATACATGAGTGAATGAATAGTTTGATTGATGTTGCATTATCTCATAAGAAGTTGATTATAAGTGATCATCCTTTAACCTATGTTATGTGAGGGTATTTGGGAAATTAATCTTTAGCCTACACTTTGTGATGAATGGTTAACATAATTATGTGAGAATTATGGTGATAGTTATATGTGAATGGTTGGTTGAATTATGTGAGGACTTGATGGGATTATGTGACAAGTGCTTGGTTGCTTATGTGAGAAGGACTTGGTTAATTTATTTGAGAACGGTTTATGTGAGAGTAGTTGGTTTGGTGATCCTTAGTCCCCACTTGGTGATATGAATTATAGTTGTCGATCCTTATCCTCCAATGTGTGATGTTGGGCATAGATGTTGATTCATAACATATCCATGTGAGAATAATTAGCTGATTGATCTTTGATCTAGCTTATGTAAAAATGGGTGTCGAGGTTGGTTATTGATCTAGTTGATGTGAGAATGACCTATGCGTTCGATTTCTAATTCCTTTATGATAAGATGGATATCATTGCGAGTTGAGGCCTATTCCTTATGAGACTAAGCTTTGTTCATGACTCCTAATTCCTCCAAATAAGATTGGATGTTGTTGGTTGATCCTATGTTCATCCTATGTGAGATCAATAAAGGTTGTGGGGCCTTAGATTATTCATTGGTGATACATGATTGAATGTCTATGATTAAGTAATGTTAAATGATCCTAAGAATATTCATGTGTGAATGCGAGGTTTGACAAGTGTTGTATTACCTTATGTGGTGTTGATTATGAGTGACACTTGGGTTAGAATGTTGATTGCGCATCGTGGATAAAATTGCAGGCTTGGTTGAGATCAAAGCATATAATGTTAGAGCGAAAAGGCCAATTTATACCGTGATCATCGTGTATGTGGTATAGGCAGGCATAGGCTATGTTGCACTTAATGTTCTTATGCAATTATCTATATTTTGGAATAGCATGCTCTAATAAATGTAAGAACATCGGCACCTGTTTTCTTTTTATCATCTTGGGACATTTGCATGCTTGTATGGTCATTTAGATAGGCCACCTTTTTCTGCTACACTAGCATGTTGGATTTGACTTAGGAGAAACCATGTTTCTTGCTTTTCTCCTTTCATACTAGGCTCAGGGTATTTGTAGCTCGTGCGCGAGCAGGGGGTTTTGGATAGTGTAGACAGATATTGAGGATTTGGGACAGGCAGGCTTTGATGGCAGGGTATTGCGGCAACCGCGAATTTTGGGCGGTTGACCGGACAGTTGTTATTGCATCGGATTGGTGGAGAGGGATTGAGGGATCGGGCTTTCTTTAGTGGATGGGTTTTTCCACTTTGATCAGAGTCATGATCCAGTCCTGCTGATTTATACTTATGTTACTTGTTACTGAGATACTTTACTCGTGTGGGTCGCTCCCCTCGAGTGCCACTCCGGAGTAGGCTTTAGACCGTGTTGGGTGCCTGTCAGACCGTGTTGGGTTCCAGTCATTTGGACAGTGGAGATACTGAGTTCGTGAGATTGATGACAGAGCAGGCAGTACCGGGTTTTATACCGGTTCATTCGATTGGGTTTATTTGGTCAGATACTTCATTTAGAGGCAAACTAGTGGTAGCTTCCTCTTATCTGTATTTCTGTTTATAGCTTACCACCTCTCTTACTCCTTCTCTTGCCTCTGGTAGACTTAGTGGGTACGTCGGGGTTTGAGGCTTTACTCACAGGGGGAGGCTACTGGTTTTACTAGTGGTTCTCACCCCCATTGTTGTTTTTCCCCTTTCCTCCCTTTATTTTGAAGTTCTGCTTTGGGAGTTGCGGATCTTCGGTTGACGATTCGAGGCGAGGGAGTCGCGAGATAGATCCTTACCAGTGTTGATTTCTACAGTGGGATAGATGTACCAACCCGGATTGTGGGTTTCACTGTACACAGTTGTATTTTATTACTTTAGTTTATCTCCCATTTTGGATTTATAGATGTTGTATAGGTGGCTTTTACTTGTATTACAGTTTTTGGTGGATCGGATTATTGTATCATTATTTATGGGAGATGGATATTGTACTTGTATTTTTCAGTTGTACAGTGATTCAGGTTTTTATTACAGCAGTTTTGCTTCAGCTCTGATATCTGTTTAGTTGTTAGATGGTGCTTTGCAGGTTGGACGCTTCGCCTATGCGGGGTTTCGTATAGGTGGCGGATCTGTCGGCGAGCCCGGGTCGCAGTTTCGACCCCGGGGCGTGACAGATTAGAGTGGTATCAGAGACTAGGTTGTAGGTCATGGAGGACTTAGAAACCCTAGGCTTATGGTTTGACCCTTGCTTGACTTCGTGAGAGTCGTGATTTATAGCGAGAGTCCTGATTGAGTTTTATACCTCTCCCAAGGGACGGGAAGGGTGATTGGCATGTTTATTCTCCTAAGTAATTATGTTGGCTGCAGACAACATAATGCTGTGGAATGGGTGACATGCTCTAGACTTTCGCTGGATTGGGTCGAGTGGCTTTTGTGTGCTGATTTGCTGTTTCGTCGTGGTAAGGGGTGTCTCCCCAACGCTGGGTTTTGACCCGTGTGCATCCTATCATAGCTGTTGAGCTTGAGCGGTTGGCTTTGGGCCGGATACCTGGATCGAGGTCAGAGAACTCCGGACCCAGATGACAGGATTGGCAGTGGCATATCGGCGGCAGAGTGAGCAGCGGATAGGATGATACAGTTGTCGGAGCAGCGGGCAGCTCGACAGTGCTTCCTTCTGAGACCACCCGGTTGCAGTATCCTCAGTGGTATGAATTTCTGTGGCACCGATGGAGCGAGTAGCCCCTCCGTGCCAATGTTTAGTGTCGAGGCACCGAGGCAGGGTGGATAGTTGACAGTAGAGGAGCTGTGGGACATGATCGAGCTATTGAGCCAGATTTGGCAGATGAACCACCCCGACTCGTAAGATTGAGTTTGGAGCCTTTGTAGGCAGAGTCGTGGTTGGTGGTGATGGAGTGAACAAATGAGAGCCTCCCTGTGCTAGAGAGTTTACGCAGTTGTTGAACTACACGCTCCACGTTATGAGGAGCGAGGCGCGGGGGATGTGTGTGTGTGCTGGTTAGGATTGCGTTGGGATACCTTTTTGGCTCATTTGGTCCCTATGACTTCATATTTTGGATGCCCCGATGGAACATGGTGCTGTAGTTCCTTTGGACAGATGGAGGCACTCGGTGCCAGATGATGGAGGACGGATCAGTAGGCAGAGGCCTTCTTGATTCCTTCTTTGGGGTCGAGGACTTCTGAAGCGCCAGAGGTCGTGTGGACCCCGACGGCAGCATCAGCACCAGTATCAGAGTGGCGCAGTGGAAGCATGATGGGTTGCGATCATTGCTGCAGTATGAGTGGAGGCAGAGATGGTGCTTTCTTTAGGGATTGTCAGGATATTTCTGGGCAGATAAGGTCTCGATGTCGAGGCTAATTGGGCGACAACCACTAGCGCTGGCAGTTGAGTTTGTGCAACCTGGTCGGAGGGCGTCGCATCAGTGGGATGTGTCGTCGCAGGTATGATTTACTTTACAACTATCTGAGTTAGAACGAGGTGCATCCCTACACGGACTAAAGGTAGAGTTGCTACCACATGCACTTGAGGTTTAGATCCTTGATTAGGATGTGCACGTGGAGGAGGTTTGTGGAATATGTCTAGTGCAGTCAGGCTGTGAGTTATACCCGTTGACTAGCTGGTCTTATGGTAGCCTAGGATTTTCGACTCGGCGTATTGGATTGATCGGTGTGGCATCTTACAATTTTTGATCGTGGTGAGAGTACTGTGAACTGTTGGTTTTTATAGGATCCACAAGGATCTAAATAGGTACTATCAAACACCTAGAGGGGGGGTAAATAGGTGTAATACTTAAAAACTCAATCTCAGTGCAAAATAAAAACCAATGCGGAAAATAAAAACAGCACACCGAGATTTACGTGGAAACTCCAATCCAGGAGAAAAACCACGGGACCAACACGCAATAACAATCCACTAAGAATAGAAGAATAACAAGGTGATTACCGACTCCACGGACTCAAACCCCTCCTTCAGCTTCTTCGGACCTTGCGCTGACCGGTTGGATATCCACGCAATAACAATCCCTAAGAAAAGAAGAATAACAAGGTGATTACCGTCTCCACGGATTTAAACCCCTCCTTCAATTTCTTGGACCTCGCGCTCCACCATTTTGCCCGTCCACTGCTCACGTTCGAATCCACGAACGCACGCTTCGAATCCACGAAACGCCTTTAGCACACCGAATCCACGATGCCACGTCGAATCCACGACGCAAACTCAGTCGATGAGAATATTGACTTCGATGGTGATCCTTTGCTTAGATTATCAATGAAGATCCATGGGAAAAATCTCTAAGCAAAGATTAGATCAATTCGACAAAAGATAGATCTTGGAAGAACCGTCGAATTGACCTAAAAGAGGCTATAAAGAAGAATAATGAAAACCTAGCCTCTAGGGTTGCTCACAAGAGTTTTATAAATTGATCGGTAGAGAACCCACGTTTTTGAGAAACCCTAAGTGTCTATTTATAGTTTAGAAACCTTTGGAAAGAGATAAGAATCAAAAACATACCTTATCTGGAAATTTTCAGGACGGCGATCCGGATCGGATTTACTGCGATCCGGATCGTCGTAACGAGATTGACGATTCCAGAAAACCAAGGGTTCGGGATCCGGATCGTATTGCCCGATCCGGATCGTTCATACAAATCAGAAAACTTAACATTCGGGATCCGGATCGGAAATTACATGGATCCGGATCGAAGTCTTGTATGAAGCAACAACCTTCGGGATCCGGATCGTTGGCTCTGATCCGGATCCTGAACATGTCCGAACACCAGTTTTTGATTATTATGACAAAAAAAGTTCATCCAAGTGTTTCTACACTATAAGAAAGTATTCGGATCACCACAATTATTTAGTTAAACATACCTGATCCTCTTGAATACTTTCTTCTTGAGATTGATGTAACTGATCCACAATTCTTCAACTTCAATCTTCCAGACTCAAGACACTGAGTGTCAACTTGAGCTCTTGTTGAATCTTCTCTAAGTCTTTGAATGCTGATTGACAATTTGATCCCTTTAAGACTCCGACTCAACTCACTGACTTGACTCACGAAATATGCCAATACCAAAATGCCGTAACAATCTCCCCCTTTGGCAATTTCGTGACAAAACCCAAAATACATAAAAACACTCAAGTCACTCATCTTAAACCAAAAAATCGAAACTCAATGTCATCACCAAAACATTGATTTTCTTTGCGTGAAAGATCCAATAAATACAAAATTACATTTGAACCAAACAGTCCTAGAACATACTCTATGACTTAGGACTTGGAGTCTTAAAGTGATGTAATTCCTGCAAAACAAAACTCCAAACAAAATCAAACGTTAGTCGTTAGAAATTACAATCCTACATTTGATCTGTCTTCCTTTTGGTTCTTTTGTTTTTCTGCTCTTTCAATTTTTTCTTTGTCTCCCCCTATCTTGAGCATCTCTGTTCTCCCCCTTTGTTATACGATCATCATTTTCCGTTCTCCCCCATTTTTCTATTTTCGTTTCGTTTATCTTCTCTTGATGATCTTATCTCCGTCATTTCTCTTCTCCCCCTTTTTGTCACAAATTGTCAAACAGTGAACATACTAGACAAAAGGAAATTACAAACAAAATTAGTTCATGGAGAAAGAGAGATAAAAGCTCAGTTCTGGTATATAACAACAATGCAGATTGCGTACCGGTACCAGAAAGCAAAAATCAAATAATTTCTTTAAACAAATCCAGATTTTAGAATCTTTTCAAATACCGATTTGTATTCCATCAAGAAATCAATTTAAGTGTTTTAAACAGTGAATTCACACAGATGTCATTCAATCCAATTAATTTCACAAAATTAAAAAGATTTACTCCAAAATCATGAAAAATAAAGGTAAAACATTATAAGCCGTTTTTCATGTTATATTCATCAAACACAAGTCATCAAAAATAATCTTGAGATCCAAAGTCTATCAAGATGTAACGGATGTACAAAGATGACTTACAGAGATTTCCAAATGACATCAATTTGATTTCTTACCCTCTCAAATTTGAGATAAGCACTAAAATACCTAAGGGTGGCTCTTTGAGCATCTTTCAACTATCCCACCTTATACCAACCAGGAGATTGTTCAAAATAAGGGCTTTAAATTTAAATCTCCGAATGCTTCAACTAAACAAAATTTCATAAATAATTTTCAAGCATCCATAACATGTGGTAGCTTCACACATAGACCGGACGACCGGGGTGGCAGCTCTTTCCAACATGTGGTGGTAGTTTTCACACTCCTTTCGGATGTAACTCTTTCCACATCTTTTACAATTCATTTCATTACCCTTGTAAGAATGCAATCTCTTACGTGAAAGAATTAAATCCCAAATTTTAATCAATCGGTTGTCTCACGTTTATCACAATGAATTCAAACAACCGAGATAGATTAAGCATCTAAAGATCACACATGATTTCTAAAATTTGATGCTTATAATATCAAAAACTCCTATAATGAAGTATCTTCAAGATTATGATTAAGGAGTAAAGTTGATAATCCAAATAAAATTAATTTGGAGTGAATGAAGGTGAAGCCCTTTTTATTCAATGCACTTGTTCAGTAAAAACCCTTTTGTTTAAAAACAAAGTATAAAAACGAAGAGCATTGAAAAATATGTAATGCAAAGATTAAGAAAGATATGAAGGAAAAACCAATCAAAGCATTACATACAGTCATAAGCTATTTAGAACTTAAGACAAGGAAAGATATCACCTTTCCGAATCCAAAATCGCTGGATTTTGGGTTGTCTTGATTCGTTGCGACCGGGGGTTGTCCGCTTTGACTGTTGGTCCACCTTAGGTCTTTGCCTCGCAATGATCCACTTGTATGATTGATGTTGTGGCTCGGACCTTTGGTGGGTTGAGTGAACTCCTTTAACTTGATGGTCTTTTGATTCCGTTGAGGTTCGCTCCGTAGATGAAGTTGCCGAAGGATTTTTTCTTTCTCTTTTTCGGGCAATTCTTCACCAAATGTCCTTCAAGTCCACATAAGTGACACGTTCTTCCTTTCAATTTCATTGTGGAACTTGAAGCATGCACAGTTTGGTCCTTTTTGAATCCCAAACCAACCTTGCTTGTTTGACCTAGTCCGGACATACAAACATGTTTCTTCGAACCGGTTGAAATCCTTTGTATATCGGATTTAAGTTGATGGACTTGCTTGGTCAAAGCTTGATTGGTGACATGAATATCCTCAACTGTTTTTCTAGAAAACCAATCTTGTCCATATATGATTTAGCGTTGTCTCCGATTGGTTTCGCTCTTCTTGGAGGATTTTATTGTTTTCTAATAAACGTTCTCGTTCCTCCTCGAGATCATGAAGTTTTATCTTTAAAGCATGATTCTCGTCTTGATCTTCAAGTCGTTGCTTTCTCAACTTCTTGATATGTTTGGCCATCTTCTTAGATTCCGCAAGAAGTTGTTGATATGCCTCAATGAGTTCTTCCTCGTCCGACTCCCCCTCACTTGATGACTCTCCGCCGGTTGTTGATGTTTCATACAAAATCAAAGGAGTAGAGTCAGTGACTAAAGATGATAAACAATTATTAGAAGAGGGAAAATGAGAGGCATGAGAAGCAACGATTTTTTTCCTCTTTACTTGAGGTCGATTCATTAGAAGTAGAATCGTCCCAAGTTTTTGCTTGCAAAGCCCTCTTTTTATATGATTCGGAGAAGGACAATCCGTTGAAAAATGGCCGTAGCCTTTGCATCGATAGCATTGGATTTTCCCTTCGAAATCATCTTTCTCTTTTTCTTTAGAGGGTTTTGCAAAGCTTTTGAGGTTAGAGGATTTAGAAACCGATGATCCTTTAGAAGGTTTCGTGGATGAAGATCCATCGGTTCGATTCTTCCAAAATTTCTGACGAAATTTCTTTACGATCCGCGCCAATTGTTCTTCAAATTCGGCAAAAGAGATTTCATCGTCGGAACTCGATTCGCTATCTTTCCTTTGTTGATTTGAATGCAATACCTGTAAGCTTAGAAGAAGACTTGGAAGAAACTTGATTAGTAGGAAAAGTCATTCATAAGTTTGCAAAGCACCTACTAATTCCTCTACACTCATCTCATCCGGATGACTAACGGTTTCAATGGCGGTAACCTTTGCCCTAAACCGTTCCGGAAGAGTCCGAAGTATCTTTCTTACAATTTTCGACTCCGGGATCTTTTCTCCTAAATTAGCACATGTATTATTACATCTTGAAGTCTAGTGTAATAATCTGTAAACAATTCATGCTCTTCCATATGAATAGAGTCAAATTGACTTGTAAGCATCTGGAGCTTTTGAATTTTTACAAGATTAGTACCCTCATGTGTAATTTTGAGAATATCCCAAATTTCCTTCGCGGTTTCACACGCGGAAATTCGTGTGAACTCAGTCGAGGAAAGAGAATTATAAAGCGTTCATACCTTTCCATTGTAAGAAGATCTTTCAAATTCCTCTTTGGACCATCTAGAGCGAGGTTTTGGGGTAGTAGAATTTCCTACTTCCTCAACAGGATGCACCCAACCGATTCCACGGATTGCCATACTCGCTCATCAATTGCGATGAGAAAAGCTCTCATCCGCACTTTCCAATAAGCATAATTAGTCCCATCAAAAAGAGGAGGTCTATAATACTT
>CM055070.1:12563752-12701473 GCA_029204045.2 Tillandsia leiboldiana
CACATGTGTACAATCAATAGCTCCGATAGATATACCCATCATGCTAATCGTGTCCCTCCCACCATGTTTAAATTCACAAATTTTCCCTCACCTAACATCATACACCCTATGCATGTCATCCTATCCTCAAGTAATACCACTAACAGGATAAATATATAGTCCCAATTAAATGTTCCATTCCACATGCAAGGTAAGTGTACATAGCAATCCATACAATCATGGATAAAGTCCCAACCTACTCAGATTCCCACAAGCATGCAAGTCCTATTACAATTATCAATCATGGATGTCCAAGAAGGATCTCTCTAATATCCTAGTGGGTAAGTCAGAAAAGAGGGATAAAGAACCACACACTGGACAAACGCAATCCTCAGCTATAAAACCTCATCGCTGTCCAAATCCCTTTTACGCCAACATGCTCGAACAGGTAAACCGCCGCGATCGCTGTTCACAATTACCTCAAAACATCACACACAAATCAGCACACAAGTATCCGCCAAAAATGCTGTCAGAATTCAGTCCAAAGATGCCCTGTTTTTACCTGCGAGAAGTGCCCAGAAAATTCCAAGAAAAATACTTACACGATCCTCGAGACGAACCCGTCGCAACGAAGTACCTGCACGCTCAAATCCGAGTTTCCTACAATGAGAAACACAAATCCGACAAAGAACCACCCCGAAAATAACTGCTCTAAAAAACTGTAGCACTAATTCCTGTAACCAGAGATTTCTCACATTCGAAAAATATTCAGAAAATTCCCAAGAAAATTTGGGGATATTCACCGTGATGTCTAGATGCCAAAACGCCTTCTGAATCACCCCAATCCGATGCCTGTGCGCAAAGATTATGGCCGAAAATACCACAGTGCTATCCAAACTCCGCCCAAGAAAAAGGGTCAAATGGAAGCTCGGGAACTCCAAGATAACTCGAAATGAGGAGGAGTCCAAAACAAGAGATCAAAGCGTTACTGTCCTGTGTGGAGGTCCAACGGCGCAAGAATCTCTCAATCGGATGTCGCGGGAGTAAGCGGGGGAGTCCTCGCACCAAAAAGCGACGAAGAAGATCACAAACGAACGAGCTCGTGCCGCGCCGTTAAAAAATGGTAACCTCGGGATGCGTGCCATAGAAAAATCTTGGAATATGCAGATGGATCCGGCTCTGGGAGATGAAGAAATCTGTGCAGGGTGACACTGTGAAAGGAGGAACAGGGAAAGAGCTAACAGCAGCTGAACTCGGCCTATATATATGCTGAAGAAGAAACATCCAAATAATACCCAAATGTCCTTTTTTGGCGCTGGGGGTTTTCGGGCGGCTACGTGTTGGGCCCGGCCCAACACTGTGCGGGCCCCGAATCTCTCGGGCCTCCACCGTCTCCCCGCAACAGCGTACAGCCGAACCCCACGCTCACGTCCCGCTGGTGGCCCACGCGGAAGGTCGAAACGTGGCGGCCCACGCGCGGGAAAGCGCGCGTCAACGCGCCACGTGCGCCTGCGCCCGCCGTGTAATG
This sequence comes from Tillandsia leiboldiana, assembly GCA_029204045.2. Taxonomy (NCBI): domain Eukaryota; kingdom Viridiplantae; phylum Streptophyta; class Magnoliopsida; order Poales; family Bromeliaceae; genus Tillandsia; species Tillandsia leiboldiana. Next base: position 12,565,260 of record CM055070.1, read on the forward strand.
TACCAAATTTTCGGCACATAAATAAATGTAAATAAAGGTGGTATGAAATACTAGTGTTATGAAAGTTGGGGAAGTAAGGAACGTTTGGATGCAAGTTGGGCCAAATTCGGGTTAAAATGGAGAGATCTAAAAATTTATTGGAGAAAGGGGGGCCCAGATTTTTAGTGGAAAATTCACAGTGTCGGAAAATTCCGAGAAAATTACGGGAGCACCGTAAATATGTTTTAAGATCACAGAAAAAGTTTCGCGTTGATCGGATGCCTGATAGTGAGAACGGGCTCCGCCAACAGTGTCGGAAAATTCTGAGAAAATTTGGGGAGCTTCGTAATTATGTTTTTAGGCCACAGTAAAAATTTCGGGTTGATAGGATATCCGGATTGCGAGAAACGGGGTCCGCCAGCGATTCGGATACAGCGGGCTTTTGGTGGCCCAGAAATTGTCAAAAGTGAAAATTTAAATAAATAAGCTGAAACGAAGCCGCCTGTCAAATTAGACGGAAACGGACGAAAAATGGACAAAAAACAGAACAAAAACGGATCTCGAGCGATGGCCACGCGCGGATCGAGGCGAGGGAGGCGTGCTGCGCAAGGCGCGCCTGGCGCTAGTGCGCGCCCGCGTGGCGCGCAGGACGGCGGCCACGTGGCGCGGGGGGCGCCGGTTGGACCCGGTGCGCGCCCCCCTTCGTGGTGAACCGCCATTTGGCGGGTTCCCATGGGGGGGACCCGTGGACCCGGTCCACGGGCCACCCCACTCTCCCTTCTCTTCTGTTTTTTCTTTTTCTTTTTCTTCTTCTTCTTTCCTCCCCGCAGACCCTTCCTCTTCTCCTTCCATTTTGTCCAGCCGAGCTTCGAGTGAGGAGAGAGAGAGAGAGAGATAGAGAGAGAAGAAAAGAAAAAAAAAAAAAGAGGGGATTTTGTGGGGCAAGCGAGCGCGCCGTGAACCTCGTGGAGCGCGCAAGGCGTTCCAAATAGCCGATGGACAGCGCGACTGTACGAGGTAACGTTATTTTCACGATATTTTGGCATAATTTTATGCCTACTTTGGGTTTAGATTTGATCCCATTACCATATTGCGTGTTAGAAACCAAGTTATACTGCGCCGTTTTGCTGCGCGGACTGCCAGGGGCAGTTTTGGCGCGCCTCGTTTTGCGTGCCAGTTGTGGAAGAAATGCACCATTTTGTGCGGATTTGAAAAATATGCGTAGTTTTGGACGCAAACTCGGAAAACGTGCACTGTTTTGCGTGCAACGTTGGAAAAAAAAAGTGCACCGTTTTGCATGCCAAACCGAGGTATGTGCTCCGTTTCGCGTGCAACTTGTGTTATCGCGCACCGTTTTATGTGCAAAGTCTAATATTTGCATCGATTTGCGTGCAGGACAAGAAAAATGTGCACCATTTTGCATGCAACCCGACAGTGAGGCGTGCACCATTTTGCGTGCAGATTTGGGTACGTGCACCGTTTTGCGTGCCGATCGTGTTGTCGCGCACAGTTTTGCATGCCGATCCTAATATTATGCATCATTTCTCGTGCAAGGTTGGAAAAGATGTGCACCGTTTTGCGTGCAGATTTGAGGTACGTGCATCATTTTGCCTGCCGGTTGTGTTGTCGCGCATCGTTTTGCGTGCACTCTCTAATATTATACATCATTTTCGTACAGGGTTAGAAAAACGTGCACCATTTTACGTGCAACCCCATAGACCGTGCACCGTTTTGCGTGCAGATTCGAGTTACGTGCACCGTTTTGCGTGCCGGTTGATTTAACACGCACGTTTTGCGTGCAGACTAAAATGACGCGCACCGTTTTGCGTGCGGGTTTTTAGTGACGTGCATCGTTTTTCGTGCAGGTTTGGTGGACGTGCACCGTTTTGCGTGCAGACTCGAGAGAAGTGCATCGTTTTGCGTGCAAGCTCGAGGAGACAAGTGGAATCGCGCGGAGACCAATTGCAAGTGTCTACAAGCAATTGGGTACACTACAAGGTGGGAAATTCTGCCGAAATTGGTGACCTCTCCCCTTGCTCCTTTGCTTTTCGATTCGAAGCATGATAGTAGCCTGTTAGAGGCGTTAGGTAATTATGAATAAGATTGCATGTTTAGAGGAACACAGATGAAAAGAGCAACTGTTGGTTGCCAATAACAGATGATATATGTGCATGTGTAGAGAAATTTAGAGGAAAGTGATATTTATGATTTATCCACAATAGGGGATAAATTTGTATGTGTAGATGGACACAGATGATAAATGCAACTGTCGGTTGCCAAAAGGAGATAATTCATTTTCATGTGCAAAAAGGACTTAGAGGATAATATTATTTTTATGATGGATATGAAAATAATTGCATGCATAGAAATGAGTAATTACTTGATGACTGTGATCATGTTAGGGTACAACCCTAGGAATCATGTGATATAAGGGAACAGAACTTGTTGGTAGTAAGACTAGGAGAAAACCTAGTTTAGGGGTTTTGACGAGTGACATCAACTTAGGAGTTATCCTAGGAAGGATGAGTGGCATGGTCTTAGGTGATAACCTAAGGACACTGGATAGAGTGATCAACATAGAGTCAGAAAACTCTAGGGTGTATATGACATGGAACTTAGGTAAAGAGAACCTAAGGAGAACTAGTGTTTCAACATAGAGTCAAGGAACTCTAGGATGAGTATGACATGGAACTTAGGTAAGGAAACCTAAGGTGAACTAGAGGTCAGCATAGAGTCATGGAACTCTAGGACAAGTATGACATGGGACTTAGGTAAAGGGAACCTAAGTTGAGCTAGAAGAGTTTAAACTCACAGACAGGAAATAGAGTCAAGTTGACTCTAGGATTCAGTAAGTAATCAGGAGGATGGAAAAGGTGGATCAAGTGTGGAGATATGAAAGGGAAAACAGAAAAGTAGAGTCAATGTAATTCTAAGATAACAGTGGAACATGGAATTAGAGTCAGTGTAACTCTAAGTTAATGGTGAAGCAGGAAAACAGAGTTTAGTTAACTCTAGGATTCAGTGAGGAATCAGAAATGTGGGATGAGATCCCCAGTTTAAAGAGTTGATAATATAACCCTAGAAGGTCATAGGGTGTCTGGGCAAATGGATAATAACTTTAACTTCAATTTGAGTTAAAGAAATAAAAGAGAAATGTTAAGAGTCCAGGAGACTCTCTAGTTATCCTTATGGCAAGACCTAGGATAAGAGGAAAAAAAATTGTTGCTAAAAGGCAAACAAAGATTAAAAGCAAGCTAAAAGTGGCTAAAAGCATAAAGAAAATGTAATTTGCGCCTTCGAATTTGAGACTCGTCAAGTGGAGCAGGACTCCCTGGGCAGTGACCCGTCGGACGAGGTACTTTCGAATGGCCTAAAAGTGAAAGCAAGGAGCTAAATGCTCAAAGAAAAGAGAAAGTGATTTGCCAGTGGCAAAAAGGGAGCTATAAGCCTGAATAAGAAAGGAAAGCAAGTGTTCAAAGCAAAGAGGCTAAGAACTAAAGTAGAAAGAAAAGAAAGAAAATATAAAAAGATAAATGGGCGTACCTTCGGGGTGAAACGTAGATCTTGTCGGAGCCATGGGCAGTGTCCTCTCCCGGGCAGTGACCCGTATGACAAGTTCCCCGTTGGGCGGGGTAACACTTGCGGGTGTTATCGGCAACCTTAGAAATCTTTCTTATGGTAGCAAGACTACCGGGCTCGGGCCCGTTGGATAAGAATTTCCGAGGGTTAACTTGAACTAAAGCACCAGAATCTAAAGAATAAAGAAAAATAGAGTGGCAAAGGTTCGGGTTAGTTGGACCCTGTATTCAGCGGCATAGTGGCCGAGTTGGTGCTTAGCAGCCTAGTGTGGCTAGACAGAGTAGTGTGGGTAGATGGTTATACACAGATAGTGTAGTGATATGTTATATTGCATAGCTGCATTTTGATATTGAGGATTTAGTTTCCTAGCACTATTATTATTGCTTCCATTGGACCAAGTGGTGTAGGACACTTTTTCTCGGTGGTTGAACCCACTGGGAACTCTGTCAGGAGTTCTCACACCCTTGGGTGACCCCCCCACAGGTGCGGTATGGATGCAGCGGACGAGACGGTTCAGAGGCAGACGGGAGGTATGCTGTAAGACCTGGCTTTTCCGTTACCCTTTCGTTATCCCTTTCTTACGACTGTCCGACTGTGGGACAATTTTTAGTGTTTTTCCGGAAAGTCCGTCGGGACTCGCGGACATTTTTAGGCGGAAGGGCTCGCGAAACGGAGAACGGGGACGCGATCGGTTTCGGATTCCGACTCCCGGTTCTCCCAGAATAAATTTTGAAGTTCGGACCCTTTAGGCGCCCCGGTATCCGTGCGATTGGATGACACGCTTTTCGAGACAATCTTAGCCGCCGATTTTTTATTAGGGTTTTCCTTAAAACCGGGGGCCGTAGGGTTTTTCTTTCCCTCTTGGTTTTCTCTCTTGACGGCTAGGATTTAGGGCGGCGCTTTTAAGAAAGAAAAAGAGGAAACCGAATCGATATTTTCCTCTCTTTTCGAGAAGCGGCGCAAACGAGACGAGGAGAAGGGAAGAACGGGGGAAACCCATCCCTCGTGGAGCTTTCCGTTGGAGACGAGAGGGACGATCCACCCTCCCACCCTTTCCTCACAAGATCACGGTAAGCGTCGTTCCCTTTATTGCATTTTCTGTGGGGTCGAGGTTTTGGTTGGGGTTGTTCGGGTGTCGCACGCGTCGTGGGTGTGGTAACGGGAAGCCGCCGTCGCCGTTGTCAAACGGGAGGCCGCCGCCGCCGTTATCATGCCCGAGGTCGTCGCCGGAGTCGCACGGGAGCGAAAACGGAGAAGAAAGCAAAAAAGGGGCGTTACTGTTCATCGCGTACGGATCCTCCAGCCGCGGTCCACAGACCCCAGTCGTGCACCGGTGCAGCCCCCGCAGCCCGGAGGCGCAGACCGGCGCACGGAACCGTGCGCCGGGCTGCGCACTGTGGCGGTGCACGCTCCGGGCGTGCACCCGGCGCTCGCCGCGGCACCGCGCGGCATGGACCCGGTCCGCGCCTTTCCCCGTGCGCGGCCCGGCCCAAGCCGCCCCGGTTCACCCTGCCGAGCGGTGCACCGGTCCGCGACCGCCAGCACTGTGGCCGTGAACCCGGTCCGCGACGCCGGTGTGCTCCGACGGCTCACCGAGCGGTGCACCCGGTCTGCTCCGCAGTCGTCTGCTGCCGTGGGCCCGGTCCACGCCTGGATCCGTGCACCATCCGTCAGCCCGGAAGCCCGGGAGCTCCGTTTTTGGCCCGTTTCGCCCCGTTTTTGAGTGTTTTGACTACGACGATGTTTTAACAATACTTTTCCTACCTTAGTTTTTCGGGCGCAAGGCGGGAGAACTTCTGACTGGAATTTTCCCGCACACCCTTTTCTTCGCGTTCCAGGTGGGTACCCCTTAGAACCTCTTTATGCACAGTTTCGTTGTTGCTATGTTTATTTTGTTGAGGGGTTTGGTGGGTGATGTGGACCTCCGGATTTACGGCTGTCGCGGTAGAAGACCGGGCGGGCAGTTCGCCCTATCCGAACAAAGGTAGGGTTGTTCGGGGCATACTAGCGTTGGGGGCAGTGATCGACGTGACCTTTCAGAACATTAAAGTTGAACTTGTGGAATATTGTTAACTCCGGTAAAGGTTTGTGTTTTATTATCTTTATAGTATGGCGACTATGGGTCGCTGTGGGGACTCTTCCATTGTCTTGGTTTCCGGAGTTATGGGAAAAGGGTAAGAACTTAGTAATTGCATGTTTACATTTGCTAACCCTGTTAAAGCCATTGTGGGGTATTTGGTTGCCGAGTCAGGTGCTCGGTCTGGGTTGCCGAGGTTGGTGCTCGGATGAGGCTCGAGATTTGCTACACGCACAAAGATCTTAGTAATTGCATGTTACATTTGCTAACCCTGTTAAAGCATTGTGGGATATTTGGTTGCCGAGTCAGGTGCTCGGTCTGGGTTGCCGAGGTTGGTGCTCGGATGAGGCTCGAGATTTGCTACACGCACAAAGATCTTAGTAATTGCATGTTTACATTTGCTAACCCTGTTAAAGCTATTGTGTGGATATTTGGTTGCCGAGGCAGGTGCTCGGTCTGGTTTGCCGAGGATGGTGCTCGGATGAGGCTCGAGATTGCTACACGCACACCGCGGTTTGGCCACCGCAAAGGGTGTGCTTTTCCGGAAAAGTGGTACGTTGACCCGTGTACCCCACGCGGTGGTGGCGTTAGGAATGGGGGCCCCCATGGGGGGGGGTGTGAGCGGTGATGTCGAGGCAGGTGCTCGGCGGTGGGCATCGGGGAAGGTGCCCGATGTTGTTTTGATACAGGGTGTGGTTATGGTGGATGATGCCGAGGTGGGTGCTCGGCGGCCGAGGCAGGTGCTCGGTAGGGGTCTCCGAGGCAGGTGCTCGGTGTGGTTGCCGGGGGAGGTGCCCGGTTTTGGTTTGCACGAGGTTCTGCATTATATTGTTTGCACGGGGTTCAGCATTGTATGGTTTGCACATGGTGCTCATTGTTGGTTGCTCTGGTTTCTATCGTGGTTTGCCTGACTTTAGCCCTATTTGCTTTATGTTTTTTTTTCTGTCACTGACTCCCCACTCCGCGACAGGTTCACCCCACCGTCCGGGGTCGAGCGCCTAGGGCACCGGAGAGGCCGCAAGAGTGCTGCTCTGACTTTGATCGAGCTTCAGACACAGTGACCTTTCTTTCCCTTTATCTTTTATTACTCATGTTAGTTAGTTGTGGTTTGCGATACCCCCGTGGGGTCGAAGTGGATGTTGCCTTTTTCCTTTTTGAATAATTGAATGAATTCTACGTTCTCTCTTACTTGGCCGTTTTGAACGATGAAAAGCAAAGAAAACCGTTTGCGAAAACTACTTTTAAAACGTGGGTGTCGTGTGGGCACCGAGCTTTACAAACCTTATGGGATTTATGTGTTTGCGAACTGTTTTCATAAACGATGGCGTCGTGTGGATGCCGCTTTCAAAACCTTGTGATTATTTATCCTTTCAAAACACCGGCCTCTATGCTCTAAGTGAATGCTAGAATATCATGTGAATTGTTTGGTTGTATGTGTACGAGACCCCAACTGATGTGGTTAGAGATTGTGTGTGCTACGCCTTGTGAGACACTTTGTAGTTGAGACGCCGTGCATATACAAAGGAGACTCTGCCCGTTTGCAGAGTGAATTTGTGTATGCGGCGGGTCTGGGCACGCGCCGGGGAGTAATGTTATACAAAAAAAATATATGGCTGATTCAGGGGCATGGTGGCTCCTCTTCCGCGCGATTCGAAACCCCGGGGCGTGACAGATTAAGATGGTATCAGAGCGGTAAACTTTAACCACAACAGTCGGGGCCCAACATCCACGGGGCGCAATACAAACTACTGATTAATAAAGTGAACTGGGGGATTAATTTTAGTACGTCTGTAGGTCGTGGTGCTAGACCCGATAGGTCTAGGGTTGACTTGGTTTCTTTGTATGTAGCGATTAATGGCCCGAAAGGGGTTATCAGCGGAGAACGCAGGGGCAGAAAGTACGGTGCCAATAGCGGCGGAGTATCAGCTGCTCCGACAACAACTACAAGAGGTGGCCGGGCAGTTGGCAACCCTTATGGAACAAATGCGGCAGTGGGGCGCAACCAGTAGACATTACCAATGGAGGTCGCCTACAGGCTTCTTTGCCCGGACCAACCGCACCAGTGACGAGGACCGTCGGTGGAGGTCAGTGAGACTACGGTTGCCACTTCTCCGACCTCGGTGACCGAGATTACCGTCGGTTCATCCGACGACGCCCTTCAGCAGCACTAACACCAGCAACTTCGGGACTTATGCCGGGGGCCACTGTTGGAGCTCCCTTGGGAGAGACCGTGGTGACACCTATCCCCAGAATGACCGCCGTTACTGCGAGGGCACCGCCCTTCCATCTTGGACCACGTTCCGAGAAAAACTATTTGAGGAATTTCTCTCCGACAGCATCAAACAGCAGATGGAAGATGACCGGAAGCACATCAAGAAGGAAGTCAGACAGTTACGGGTTATCAACGGGCAAATTGTGAGGTTGACCAAATGTGTTCCCCCTGTTATAGAGATGAATCTCACAAAGCCCGTCTTTTTGTGAATGGTTTACGAAGCGATATCTACAAGGTGGTGCAAACGGCGGATTTGCACACCTTCTAGGAGGTGGTCGATAGAGCCACCACAGTGGAGCACGAATTTGCGAGTTCACGAGCCCGACGGGAGAGCTCAGATTGCGGCGGGGGATAAGAAACGAGCTCGACCTTGTTTTGGAAAGGAGCATACCAAGAGGAGCCGGCCTCCTAAATACCTGAGATGGCAATAAGGAACCACGAATGCGCCGACGGGAGGACAATGGTCGGTGGACAAGTCTTGCATCAATTGCGGTGGAATACACCAAGTGACGAATGTCCCCAGAAGCAAGACCACCGTTTTCGATGCGGCAAACCGGGGCGCCATTGTTTCAACTGCCCCTCGGAAACAGGGACATCACCCGTACTAGCATCCCACTCCTCCACCTCGCTTCATGTTTCTCCCTACCATAGATATTAGAAGAAATCCCATCGTAGAAATAAGTTTCGGTCGGATCCTCCGGCTACCCCTCGAGGCAGGCGGCTGTACTCCTTCCTGCCCAGCGAGGGCGAGACGGGTTCTTAGTCCTCTAAGGACTAACGAGGTTTCCGTTAAAAGTTAACGGCATCACGCTTGGGGCCGACAGTCGCGGCAATCTTTTAGTGGCAGTTGACTGCTTGAAGTTCCAAGTGCGTCTCCGGGAACCGGACTTACCGAAAAATAGCCTTATGAACTCGGAGTGGTTGTCATGAGTTCACGGTCATACCGTTCAGACTCGTTAACGCACCAGCGGTATTCATAGGCATGAGGAATAGGATACTCAAGTCCTCCTTAGACCAGCCGGTAATGGTCTTATAGTGGACGTTCCGATCTACTCTCACAACGGACAAGGGATATGGGGAACACTCGAGAGTAATCCCCTAGACCCTCAGGATCAGCAACCATATGCCAAACTCATAAAGTGTGAGTTTTGGCTCCGTGAGGTGGACTTTTTGGGGCGTACCGTTTCGACATCTGGAATTGCAGTGGATCCGAGGAGGATCGAGTCGGTGGCCAACTGGGCTCGGCCAACGACGGTGACGAAGATCCGAAGCTTCTTAGGACGGGCAGGCCATTACAGACGCTTCGTGGGAGGCCACTTCCCTAAATCGACTAACCCAAAGTGGGTAGAGGTTCGTCTGGACAGCCCAGTGCCAAAGGAGTTTCAAAGAACTTAAAGACAGACGCACACAGGCGCCAGTGCTCATACAGCCGAAGCCCGGAAAGGACTATAAGATCTAGTCTGACGAATCTCCAAGAGGATCTTGGGAGACCCATCGACGGACACGTAACTACAACTGGTGCAAGACAGAATGTCCTCGGAGCAAGGCGGAATTTTTACGAGTGACTCAGGGATGTAATAAGGTTCCGGGGACGAATTCGTGTGCCCGATAAGCTAGAAACGAGGGAAGAAAATCTAGCCAAAGTATATAATACCTCCTATACCGCGCATTCCGGAGGTACAAAGAGGTGCAGGGATCTATGGCAGACCTTCTGGTGGCCCAAATCGAAAGAGCGATGTGGCACAAATTGTGGCGCAATTTTTGGTGTGCCAACAGGTGGAAAGCGAACATCAGCGACCGGCGGGGGAAAGCAGACGTTTCGGCTACGAGGGAGGTAGTAGCAAGGAAGACCTCGTACAAGAGAAATTTTGGCCACGACCCCAGAGGAACCCTTAGAAGTAATGCTTCGTACCCTCCTGCCCAATAAGGAGGTGAAGACTTAGTTGTCTTTTATGTTGGCTATTTAGTTAAGGGTTAAATAGGTCCAACTTCCGGCCTTGTGACAATAGACCCGAGGCGTTGTAACAGTACGCCTTAGACGTCTAGGTGAGGTGAGACGGGCCAAGACCCGAGGCGTTGTAACAGTACGCCATAGACGTCCAGGTGGGTTGAGTCAGGACAAGATCGCTGGCGGTGTGACAGAACGCCTTAAGTAAATGAGTTGCGTATTGCTAATGGTTCGAGCTCTTGGCATTGTTGGTTGGCGTCAATGACCCGATTTTCGGGATGTTGGAGCGCGTAGGCCCGGTGACATACCGGTTGGCTTTACTGCCAAAACTCGATGCGGATCTTAGCACGAGAGGACAAAAAGGTTGCGCAACCGGACGATCCCCCTAGGGGAAGGCGCTGTGAAGCAACCAGGAAGAATGTGAGGTAACTTAGGAACCAGAGTCAAAGATAGGGGAGTGCTACCCGGACCTCTTCGCCGCAGGCGGGAGTTAAGTTTCGGGGACGAAACTTGTTTTTATTGGTGAGTGATGTAAGACCTGGCTTTTCCGTTACCCTTTCCGTTATCCCTTTCTTACGACTGTCCGACTGTGGGACAATTTTTAGTGTTTTTCCGGAAAGTCCGTCGGGACTCGCGGACATTTTTAGGCGGAAGGGCTCGCGAAACGGAGAACGGGGACGCGATCGGTTTCGGATTCCGACTCCCGGTTTCTCCCAGAATAAATTTTTGAAGTTCGGACCCCTTTAGGCGCCCCGGTATCCGTGCGATTGGATGACACGCTTTTCGAGACAATCTTAGCCGCCGATTTTTTATTAGGGTTTTCCTTAAAACCGGGGGCCGTAGGGTTTTTCTTTTCCCTCTTGGTTTTCTCTCTTGACGGCTAGGATTTAGGGCGGCGCTTTTAAGAAAGAAAAAGAGGAACCCGAATCGATATTTTCCTCTCTTTTCGAGAAGCGGCGCAAACGAGACGAGGAGAAGGGAAAGAACGGGGGAAACCCATCCCTCGTGGAGCTTTCCGTTGGAGACGAGAGGGACGATCCACCCTCCCACCCTTTTCCTCACAAGATCACGGTAAGCGTCGTTCCCCCTTTATTGCATTTTCTGTGGGGTCGAGGTTTTGGTTGGGGGTTGTTCGGGTGTCGCACGCGTCGTGGGTTGTGGTAACGGGAAGCCGCCGTCGCCGTTGTCAAACGGGAGGCCGCCGCCGCCGTTATCATGCCCACGAGGTCGTCGCCGGAGTCGCACGGGAGCGAAAACGGAGAAGAAAGCAAAAAAAGGGGCGTTACTGTTCATCGCGTACGGATCCTCCAGCCGCGGTCCACAGACCCCAGTCGTGCACCCGGTGCAGCCCCCGCAGCCCCGGAGGCGCAGACCCGGCGCACGGAACCGTGCGCCGGGCTGCGCACTGTGCGCGGTGCACGCTCCGGGCGTGCACCCGGCGCTCGCCGCGGCACCGCGCGGCATGGACCCGGTCCGCGCCTTTCCCCGTGCGCGGCCCGGCGCAAGCCGCCCCGGTTCACCCTGCCGAGCGGTGCACCCGGTCCGCGACCGCCAGCACTGTGGCCGTGAACCCGGTCCGCGACGCCGGTGTGCTCCGACGGCTCACCGAGCGGTGCACCCGGTCTGCTCCGCAGTCGTCTGCTTCCGTGGGCCCGGTCCACGCCTGGATCCGTGCACCATCCGTCAGCCCGGAAGCCCGGGAGCTCCGTTTTTGGCCCGTTTCGCCCCGTTTTTGAGTGTTTTTGACTACGACGATGTTTTTAACAATACTTTTCCTACCTTTGTTTTTCGGGCGCAAGGCGGGAGAACTTCTGACTGGAATTTTTCCCGCACACCCTTTTCTTCGCGTTCCAGGTGGGTACCCCTTAGAACCTCTTTATGCACAGTTTCGTTGTTGCTATGTTTATTTTGTTGAGGGGTTTGGTGGGTGATGTGGACCTCCGGATTTACGGCTGTCGCGGTAGAAGACCGGGCGGGCAGTTCGCCCTATCCGAACAAAGGTAGGGTTGTTCGGGGCATACTAGCGTTGGGGGCAGTGATCGACGTGACCTTTCAGAACATTAAAGTTGAACTTGTGGAATATTGTTAACTCCGGTAAAGGTTTGTGTTTTATTATCTTTATAGTATGGCGACTATGGGTCGCTGTGGGGACTCTTCCATTGTCTTGGTTTCCGGAGTTATGGGAAAAGGGGTAAGAACTTAGTAATTGCATGTTTACATTTGCTAACCCTGTTAAAGCCATTGTGGGGATATTTGGTTGCCGAGTCAGGTGCTCGGTCTGGGTTGCCGAGGTTGGTGCTCGGATGAGGCTCGAGATTTGCTACACGCACAAAGATCTTAGTAATTGCATGTTTACATTTGCTAACCCTGTTAAAGCCATTGTGGGGATATTTGGTTGCCGAGTCAGGTGCTCGGTCTGGGTTGCCGAGGTTGGTGCTCGGATGAGGCTCGAGATTTGCTACACGCACAAAGATCTTAGTAATTGCATGTTTACATTTGCTAACCCTGTTAAAGCTATTGTGTGGATATTTGGTTGCCGAGGCAGGTGCTCGGTCTGGTTTGCCGAGGATGGTGCTCGGATGAGGCTCGAGATTGCTACACGCACACCCGCGGTTTGGCCACCGCAAAGGGTGTGCTTTTCCGGAAAAGTGGTACGTTGACCCGTGTACCCCACGCGGTGGTGGCGTTAGGAATGGGGGCCCCCATGGGTGGGGGGTGTGAGCGGTGATGTCGAGGCAGGTGCTCGGCGGTGGGCATCGGGGAAGGTGCCCGATGTTGTTTTGATACAGGGTGTGGTTATGGTGGATGATGCCGAGGTGGGTGCTCGGCGGCCGAGGCAGGTGCTCGGTAGGGGTCTCCGAGGCAGGTGCTCGGTGTGGTTGCCGGGGGAGGTGCCCGGTTTTGGTTTGCACGAGGTTCTGCATTATATTGTTTGCACGGGGTTCAGCATTGTATGGTTTGCACATGGTGCTTCATTGTTGGTTGCTCTGGTTTCTATCGTGGTTTGCCTGACTTTAGCCCTATTTGCTTATTATGTTATTTTCTTGTCACTGACTCCCCACTCCGCGACAGGTTCACCCAGACCGTCCGGGGTCGAGCGCTAGGGCACCGGAGAGGCCGCAAGAGTGCTGCTCTGACTTTGATCGAGCTTCAGACACAGTGACCTTTCTTTCCCTTTATCTTTTATTACTCATGTTAGTTAGTTGTGGTTTGCGATACCCCCGTGGGGTCGAAGTGGATGTTGCCTTTTTCCTTTTTGAATAATTGAATGAATTCTACGTTCTCTCTTACTTGGCCGTTTTGAACGATGAAAAGCAAAGAAAATCGTTTGCGAAAACTACTTTTAAAACGTGGGTGTCGTGTGGGCACCGAGCTTTACAAACCTTATGGGATTTATGTGTTTGCGAACTGTTTTCATAAACGATGGCGTCGTGTGGATGCCGCTTTCAAAACCTTGTGATTATTTATCCTTTCAAAACACCGGCCTCTATGCTCTAAGTGAATGCTAGAATATCATGTGAATTGTTTGGTTGTATGTGTACGAGACCCCAACTGATGTGGTTAGAGATTGTGTGTGCTACGCCTTGTGAGACACTTTGTAGTTGAGACGCCGTGCATATACAAAGGAGACTCTGCCCGTTTGCAGAGTGAATTTGTGTATGCGGCGGGTCTGGGCACGCGCCGGGGAGTAATGTTATACAAAAAAAAATATATGGCTGATTCAGGGGCATTGGTGGCTCCTCTTCCGCGCGATTCGAACCCCCGGGGCGTGACATATGCGACAGGGGCAAGGGCCCAGCAGCATAGAGACCTAGAGGGTCTAGCAGAGGTATCCCATTTTTATATTTCTCGAGTGAACCTTGTATGGTGAGGAAATGATGTAAAAGAATTGTAATAATTTTATTTGCAAGTTCAGAAATGTAAAGTGTAATAAATTTAAGTTATGGTTCACTCTGGTATGCATTCATTTCCGCATTAACTAATTGTTGTTGAATGAAAGATTTAAATTTGTAGTGATTTTAGCACTCTGATATTGAGCTTCCGCATACACTTGTTGTGTTATTATGGATGTTACCGTTCCTTTCGGGTAGGAAAAGGTCTTACCCGATTGGCGGGTCTGTTGGCGTGCCCGAACCGTACAAATTGGCGGACTCGGGGCGTGACACGCCGCCTGCGCCCCCTGCCAGGCGCGAATCCCGAGGCCGGCACTCCAGCTCCGTGGACCGGGCACACGTGGACCGGCCAACCACCGGTCGCCACGTGGCCCCGCCCGGTCCACCACACACCCCGCGTCACCCGTGAACCGCGCCCACAGCGCCACCCAACCACGCGATGCCACGTGTCCCCATCCTCTGGTGCACGCCGGCCGTGGACCGCGCGCCTGCCCGCGCACCCGCGCGCCTGCCCGCGCCCGCGCGCTGCCCGCGGCCGCTCCGCCGCCTGCCCGAGCCCGTCCACCGTGCTCCGCCGCTGCCCGCCGCCGCCGCCGCTGCCCGCCGGCGGCCGGAAACACTGTTCCGGCATGAACAGTGACCGGTTGTCCAAAACATCAAGTAGGTAGTCCATTTTGATCGTTTTCGCACGCTAAATCCGAATTTGATGTCCATTTTGCCAAATTCCAACCCCAAAATTTGCCGAAGGCATCCGGAAAGGTGTTCCTTGGTCCAAACTTCGCGCTGAGTCCATTTTTAATATCCGCTTCGCGCGAAACCACTTCTAAAGATCCGACGGAGTCCACTGATCACCCACGTGATCCATTAAGCCCGAAGTCCGCCACTTGTGTCCAATTGGTGCACAAACACCTCCAACACACAGTACAGGCTCCCCAGATGTCACTAATGACTCTACCACAGCTCTGCAGAGATCCAGGTCATCACACTGCGACCCGGGCTCGCCAACAGATCCGCCGTCTGTGCGGAACTTGCCGCACAGACGAAGCGTCTAACCTGCAAAAGATCTATAGCTAACATGTATCAGAGCTGAAAAAGAACTAATAGCTAGAGAATCAACTGAACATCTGAATAAATGAAAGTCCTCAATACATAGCCTGACAAGCTAAGAAAAGCAGAATACAATCCACACAAGTCTCTCAGAATGTCCAGTACAAAAGTGGAGTCATAAAATAAAAATGGGTACATCTACCTCTGACTCTCAAAGCTGGTAAGGAACTAATCGATCACGTCCTCACCTCGATCTGTTGTCTCCGCGCGAACCAAGCCGGAACAGCTACTTCAACCTGTCACCGCAGCGGGTGTGAGATCTACTGCAGAAGGCAGATCTCAGTGGGTACCGTCCCAATATCCACGGTATGCCTACTAAGTCCACTGGAGGCACAAAAGATAGGTATGCAGATAGATAGATAGATAGATAGATAGATAGATAGATAGATAGATAATGGGTAAGCTGAAAGAAAGCTACAGCTAAACATGTCCCAATCATAGTGCTCAAAAGGAAACTCTATCATAAACATACTATGCATACACTCTCACCGCTAAATGCCTCAAGTATCATGCTCAAAGGAAAACTCATCTAAGAGCAGCTATACACCACTCGGACACAAGGTGCTCTCAAAACCAAAATCTCAATGACTGTCCAAAACTGGCCCAGTCAAATCCGCGCCTGTCGTCTAGGAACGCACCTGCCCACTCTACGGGGGGCGTCCTGCCGACTGTCTCAATCTCACTCAGGAGTCCACCTGGTAACTCGGCCAGGGGCACGCAACCACCTGGTAACTCGACCAGGGGCATGCAACCATCTGGTAACTCGGCCAGGGCATGCAACCATCTGGTAACTCGGCCAGGGCATGCAAGTAACTACCTGGTAACTCGGCCAGGGCATGCAACCATCTGGTAACTCGGCCAGGTTATCCACACATCTACTCATCCGGAGCGTACTCGAGGGGAGCGACCCCACCGAGCTCTAATGTCAAGTCGGTCTCAATTATCTCATAAATAACACTCAAATAAATCCAATATTACAACCAACTCCAAGCGCACACACACACACAACCAACACCTCTCAATTGCTCAGGTGAAAGGATAAACACGCGCCGCGCACATGAACCGGCTCCGCACGGCAACTCGGCGAAAAAACCGCACAACTCGGTGTTGTCCTGTGAAAGCAAAAGAGACAAAAGCCGCATCAAAAACGGTCCAAAAAACATCCACGCGACCCCCCGCTAGCCCGATGGCCGCACGCAGCCGCCGCGGCAACCGCGCGCGCTGCTGCCGCACGCGCAGTACACACGCGATGCGCGCTGCCCAGGCGCATGCCGCGCGGCGCCTGGGCCTGCAGCACGCTCAACAGAGCCTGCCGCGCGCTCAACTGCGCTGCTACGCGCCCGCAGGGGCTGCCGCGCGCGCCAGCATGGGCCGCGCGCGCCCGTAAGGGCAGCGCGCGCGCCCCCGAATGGGCAGCGTGCGCTGCTGCAGCGCCCCAAGTTGCGCTCCATTGCCCTGCTAGAAGCTCCACCAACGGACAACAAATCCAAGCAAAACCAAAAACACCCCAAACCAACGAAAATCAAACCTCCAAAAATCCAAGCTCACCTCCAATGCCAAAAAAACGAGCATCTCAAATTACAAAGAAAACTGCGCTTACCTCTCTCACAGATCCTTCGCGCGCCGCTCGTCGCGAACTCCGCTCGGCTTCCGACCGTAAGTCCACCATTGCATCTCCCTTACAAACCCTCTTCTTTACAATTTTTCTCTTCATTTTTCATCACCCTAAACCTTCATTCTCCATTTTTTCCCTTTCCTCTACTTCACACCAAAAGCTCTTCTTTGCTTTTAAGAAGAAGAAGATGACGTAGAGGGTTACTTAATTAAGGGAGGTGGGTGAGGGGTAGTTGGCAAGCAATAAATGGACAAGAAAAACACACTCCTCTAATTAATGCATTCTAATCCACACTTATAATCCAATTAATTAAATTCCCATTCTCTTTCTTTTACTTGCTGCCACACACAGACTTAACTCAATAATTAATTAAGTTAAATAATCCGAAAAAGGCCAACTCCAAGTCACTTTTTGCCTTTGGAGCCCCCGCACCAGTCCGGAACCACCCGAACCCTGCTGTAATCTGAAAATACACATGTCCATAATTTTTTTCTCCTCAAAAGCTCAACCGTTGAGTCGGGGTGCTCAATCCAAAAACCGGCTCCAAAAATTGCTAGTTCCGACTCACTTTTCGCCTTCGGGTCCTCCGCGTCAGTCCGAAACCTCCCGAACTCCGCTGTAATCTTAAAATACACCTGTTCCAAGTGTACCCGAATTCCTGCACTCCACTGTGAAGTCGAGGCTTCCCCGAAACCCGTCCTCTAACGGCGGACAATGCCGGGAAAACCCCGAATCAACCTGGGGCTTCCGCGAAGATCCGAGTCGACCCGAACTCATCTGTAAACACATATGGGACACGCCGCTGGAGGCAATTTCTCCTCACCACGCCATCTTGCGAGGTTGGTGCGCTATCCAAAATCCCGGTATTCTACACTCTCCCCTCCTTAAAGGGGTTTCGTCCTCGAAACCAGAATAAATCCATAACTCAGGAGGGGGTCTCGATCAAATGGGAAAAGTAGAAGATCCACAACTCATCCTCAGGCTCTCTGGTGGTCGCTCTCACTCATCACGATGACTCCACCAAACTTTCACCAAAGATATATCTCAATTGCACAATTCCTTAACTTTACGAGTAAGAATTTGCATCGGTTGCTTCCGATAACTCAAAACCTTGTCCAACTCCAAGGAAGCGGAACTCAAAACATGCAGGGGGATCAAATCCATACATTTCCTAGAATACTGATAACTCTTTCGCTACCCAAACAGCCACCCACGGCTTAAACTCGGAATACACTCTCGTATCCATTAAAAAGAAAGAACCCAACATTAGGAACTTTCCCCTGTCGCGCGGCGCCAGGGCCGCGCATGCCGCACGCTCAACAAAGCCTGCCGCGCGCTCAACTGCACTACCGCGCGCGCGCCCGCAGGGGCTGTCGCGCGCGCGCCCGTAGAGGCTGCCGCGCACGCCCGCAAGGGCAGCGCGCACGCACCCGCATGGGCAGCGCGCGCTGCTGCAGCGCCCCAAGTTGCGCTCCACTGCCCTGCTAGAAGCTCCACCAACGGACAACAAATCCAAGCAAAACCAAAAACACCTCAAACCAACGAAAATCAAACCTCCAAAAATCCAAGCTCACCTCCAATGCCAAAAAAACGAGCATCTCAAATTACAAAGAAAACTGTGCTTACCTCTCTCACAAATCCTTCGCGCGCCGCTCGTCGCGAACTCCGCTCTGCTTCCAACCGTAAGTCCACCATTGCATCTCCCTTGCAAACCCTCTTCTTTACAAATTTTCTCTTCATTTTTCATCACCCTAAACCTTCATTCTCCATTTTTTTTCCTTTCCTCTGCTTCACACCAAAAGCTCTGCTTTGCTTTAAAGAAGAAGAAGATGACGTGGAGGGCTACTTAACTAAGGGAGGTGGGTGAGGGGTAGTTGGCAAGCAATAAATGCACAAGAAAAACACACTCCTGTAATTAATGCATTCTAATCTACACTCATAATCCAATTAATTAAATTCCCATTCTATTTCTTTTACTTGCTGCCACACACAGACTTAACTCAATAATTAATTAAATTAAATAATCCGAAAAAGGCCAACTCCAAGTCACTTTTTGCCTTTGGAGCCCCCGCACTAGTCCGGAACCTCCCGAACCCCGCTGTAATCTGAAAATACATATGTCCATAATTTTTTTCTCCTCAAAAGCTCAACCGTTGAGTCGGGGTGCTCAATCCAAAAACCTGCTCCAAAAATTGCCAGTTCCGACTCACTTTTCGCCTTCAGGTCCTCCGCGTCAGTCCGGAACCTCCCGAACTCCGCTGTAATCTTAAAATACACCTGTTCCAAGTGTACCCGAATTCCTGCACTCCACTGTGAAGTCGAGGCTTCCCCAAAACCCGTCCTCTAACGGCGGACAATGCCCGGAAAACCCTGAATCAACCTGGGGCTTCCGCGAAGATCTGAGTCGACCCGAACTCATCTGTAAACACATATGGGACACCCTCGAGGCAATTTCTCCGCACCACGCCATCTTGCGAGGTTGGTGCGCTATCCGAAATCCCGGTATTCTACACTCTCCCCTCCTTAAAAGTGTTTCGTGCTCGAAACCAGAATAAATCCATAACTCAGGAGGGGG
Source organism: Tillandsia leiboldiana (assembly GCA_029204045.2). Classification (NCBI taxonomy): domain Eukaryota; kingdom Viridiplantae; phylum Streptophyta; class Magnoliopsida; order Poales; family Bromeliaceae; genus Tillandsia; species Tillandsia leiboldiana. The sequence continues at coordinate 12,584,305 of CM055070.1, forward strand.
TCTCGATCAAATGGGAAAAGTAGACGATCCACAACTCATTCTCAGGCTCTCTGGTGGTCGCTCTCACTCATCACGATGACTCCACCAAACTTTCACCAAAGATATATCTCAATTGCACAATTCCTTAACTTTACGAGTAAGAATTTGCATCGGTTGCTTCCGATAACTCAAAACCTTGTCCAACTCCAAGGAAGCGGAACTCAAAACATGCAGGGGGATCAAATCCATACATTTCTTAGAATACTGATAACTCTTTCGCTACCCAAACAGCCACCCACGGCTTAAACTCGGAATACACTCTCGTATCCATTAAAAAGAAAGAACCCAACATTAGGAACTTTCCCCTTTCGCGCGGCGCCAGGGCCGCGCATGCCGCACGCTCAACAAAGCCTGCCGCGCGCTCAACTGCACTACCGCGCGCGCGCCCGCAGGGGCTGCCGCGCGCGCGCCCGTAGGGGCTGCCGCGCACGCCCGCAAGGGCAGCGCGCGCGCGCCCGCATGGGCAGCGCGCGCTGCTGCAGCGCCCCAAGTTGCGCTCCACTGCCCTGCTAGAAGCTCCACCAACGGACAACAAATCCAAGCAAAACCAAAAACACCTCAAACCAACGAAAATCAAACCTCCAAAAATCCAAGCTCACCTCCAATGCAAAAAAAACGAGCATCTCAAATTTCAAAGAAAACTGCGCTTACCTCTCTCACAAATCCTTCGCGCGCCGCTCGTCGCGAACTCCGCTCTGCTACCGACCGTAAGTCCACCATTGCATCTCCCTTGCAAACCCTCTTCTTTACAAATTTTCTCTTCATTTTTCATCACCCTAAACCTTCATTCTCCATTTTTTTTCCTTTCCTCTGCTTCACACCAAAAGCTCTGCTTTGCTTTAAAGAAGAAGAAGATGACGTGGAGGGCTACTTAACTAAGGGAGGTGGGTGAGGGGTAGTTGGCAAGCAATAAATGCACAAGAAAAACACACTCCTGTAATTAATGCATTCTAATCTACACTCATAATCCAATTAATTAAATTCCCATTCTCTTTCTTTTACTTGCTGCCACACACAGACCGGAACCTCCCGAACCCCGCTGTAATCTGAAAATACATATGTCCATAATTTTTTTCTCCTCAAAAGCTCAACCGTTGAGTCGGGGTGCTCAATCCAAAAACCTGCTCCAAAAATTGCCAGTTCCGACTCACTTTTCGCCTTCAGGTCCTCCGCGTCAGTCCGGAACCTCCCGAACTCCGCTGTAATCTTAAAATACACCTGTTCCAAGTGTACCTGAATTCCTGCACTCCACTGTGAAGTCGAGGCTTCCCCAAAACCCGTCCTCTAACGGCGGACAATGCCCGGAAAACCCCGAATCAACCTGGGGCTTCCGCGAAGATCTGAGTCGACCCGAACTCATCTGTAAACACATATGGGACACCCTCGAGGCAATTTCTCCGCACCACGCCATCTTGCGAGGTTGGTGCGCTATCCGAAATCCCGGTATTCTACACTCTCCCCTCCTTAAAAGTGTTTCGTGCTCGAAACCAGAATAAATCCATAACTCAGGAGGGGGTCTCGATCAAATGGGAAAAGTAGACGATCCACAACTCATTCTCAGGCTCTCTGGTGGTCGCTCTCACTCATCACGATGACTCCACCAAACTTTCACCAAAGATATATCTCAATTGCACAATTCCTTAACTTTACGAGTAAGAATTTGCATCGGTTGCTTCCGATAACTCAAAACCTTGTCCAACTCCAAGGAAGCGGAACTCAAAACATGCGGGGGGATCAAATCCATACATTTCTCAGAATACTGATAACTCTTTCGCTACCCAAACAGTCACCCACGGCTTAAACTCGGAATACACTCTCGTATCCATTAAAAAGAAAGAACCCAACATTAGGAACATTCCCCTGTCCCCTAACTCTCGATTTTGAAAACCAGCCGGCAACGGCGAAAAGTTCGAAAATACCGAATGGCGAGTGCCTTCACCCCAATCAAACAAGAACAGGTTCCGGCACTCTTTTCCATTTCTGGAGTAGCCTTCCGAAATCGTCGATCAGTTCGTCAAGCCTCGGCATAAAGGGAAAATGAGAGAGAGCATTGGAGTTGTTCCTAACTTCACTACACTCCACATTCCACAATTCCAACGGTGGCATCCACATCAATGCTGGCATCATCCTCAGCTGGAACACACAATCCCACAAATCCTAAAAGCGGCAGGGCCTTAGTCAATCCATTTGACCGCACCGCAAGATCATAATGCCCCTACCGGTTCTGATCACTCACTGGGCACAGTCCTCGACTGTATGGTTCCATAAGGATTCCTGCCTCACAAATGAGCATCTACTGCAACACATTCCGAGTCTGTTTATACTCGAACCATCAAAGAACTCTCCCCGTTGTGTACCCACAACGTGGCGTCACTGCCGTGCACCAACGGCGTGGCATCACCACCGTGTATCCACGGTGTGGCATCAAACTCAAGTATCCCTCTCTCGGATCCTCACTGCCGTATTCCCACGACGTGGTACTGGGTCACACAGACCTCCCGATCCATCAAATTCCGCAGCTGCACTATCAGCTCTCACTCTCTGTCTCGTAGGTGATACTCCAAGAGGTGCCATCGAGGTTGGCGCAGTTCCAAAACTATGTCAATCACTGTCTCGATCTCAATCTCAATCAACATCTCTGAACTGATGAAGGACTAACATCTTGATGATCAAATCCAAGATCCTAGTTGCACTGGCAGGACAGGCAACACTATTCTATGTGCTATTCGTGATCTGGAACTTGATCTTCACGTGTACAAGCCAACAGTCCCGTCTCTGGCCCACTCGACGCTGTCCCAGCTCTACTGAAACACACGAGCGGTGTTGGCATCAACAAGCTCTAAATCCAATGGCTATAGGGAAGACCATACCAGGTAAGACACAATCCACTAGATGCTGGCGACCATCGCTCTATCTACCACGGCATGACGGCTCCATCAGTCAGTCGGTACATCGGATGAAACTCTTCATCCTGAAGGGGTAGTGGAAATGCCGTCGCAAGTGGCAAAACCATGAGTACCACTCTGGGACACTCAGCTTGAAGATATCCTGACACTTCTGTCGGTACCTCGTCCGTCGAGAACCTCCTGGTCTCATCTTGGGCAACATGGGGTACTCGGCTCAACCGTCGCAGAAACTCGCTCCGGGTTGTCAATTGCGCTCCCGGTGGTCCAACGGGATGAACTCGATGCCACCAACTCGCTGCGTCCAAATCCAAGGGTGCGCAACCAACTGCACCTGATGCTTCTCCTGGATGAACAAGTCCTGAGCCAACTTTTCCAAAAGCAGCAATCCAGTTCTCGGCCTCCCAAGGCTCCAACACTGCCCCGAAATCTGCAGGGAATAGAACTGGATGAGGTAAATAACCGGTCAGCAACCTCACGCCGCATCTGCACCATCCGTGGTGCGATCAGGGTCGAAATCGACGATGCCGCAACCGGTAGTACTACAGGTGATACTCCGGGAGATGCTCTCGGTCCAAGCATGCACATCACGCGCTCCATGTTCTTTTCCTGGCGCCGGATCGCCTCAAATATCTGGGCTACTTGGGCCCGTAACTCCTAGGCCTCTCTCTGGTCTGTCCAATAGCCTCCCGTTGTTGGGGCTCCTCATCCAAGGTCAAACACGCCCTTGCCTTTGCACGGCGTCTCGGAAGCATCAAATCACTGCAACAGAACAACCATAAGGACCAAAACTCTCTCGACCAAATCGAGCGAAAGTCTAAAACATGTTAACCCTTCTAAAGTATTATGTTGTCTGCAGCCAACATAATCACCTTTAGAGAAATAACATGTAAGATTACTAGCCCCAATCCTCTGGGGGAGGTACACACTCAATCGGGACTCTCGCTAAAGTCACGTCTCTCTCGACAGTCATCCTACTGTCCATCCAATAGCCTAGGGTCTTTAAGTCCTCAATGACCTATATACCTAGGCTCTGATACCACCTAATCTGTCACGCCCCGGGGTCGAAACTGCGACCCGGGCTCACCAACAGATCCGCCGTCTGTGCGGAACCTGCCGCACAGACGAAGCGTCTAACCTGCAAAAGATATATAGCTAACATGTATCAGAGCTGAAAAAGAACTAATAGCTAGAGAATCAACTGAACATCTGAATAAATGAAAGTCCTCAATACATAGCCTGACAAGCTAAGAAAAGCAGAATACAATCCACACAAGTCTCTCAGAATGTCCAGTACAAAAGTGGAGTCATAAAATAAAAACGGGTACATCTACCTCGGACTCTCAAAGCTGGAAAGGAACTAATCGGCCACGTCCTCACCTCGATCTGCTGTCTCCGCGCGAACCAAGCCGGAACAGCTACTTCAACCTGTCACCGCAGCGGGTGTGAGATCTACTGCAGAAGGCAGATCTCAGTGGGTACCGTCCCAATATCCACGGTATGCCCACTAAGTCCACTGGAGGCACAAAAGATAGGTATGCAGATAGATAGATAGATAGATAGATAACGGGTAAGCTGAAAGAAAGCTACAGCTAAACATGTCCCAATCAAAGTGCTCAAAAGGAAACTCTATCATAAACATACTATGCATACACTCTCACCGCTAAATGCCTCAAGTATCATGCTCAAAGGAAAACTCATCTAAGAGCAGCTATACACCACTCGGACACAAGGTGCTCTCAAAACCAAAATCTCAATGACTGTCCAAAACTGGCCGAGTCAAACCCACGACTGTCGTCTAGGAACGCACCTGCCCACTCTACGGGGGGCGTCCTGCCGGCTGTCTCAATCTCACTCAGGTGTCCACCTGGTAACTCGGCCAGGGGCACGCAACCACCTGGTAACTCGGCCTGGGGCATGCAACCATCTGGTAACTCGGCCAGGGCATGCAACCATCTGGTAACTCGGCCAGGTTATCCACACATCTACTCATCCGGAGCGTACTCGAGGGTAGCGACCCCACCGAGCTCTAATGTCAAGTCAGTCTTAATTATCTCATAAATGACACGTGCAGGCTGTGATCCACGATCAAACAGATCGGATACTCAATACCAAATATCACATCACAGTCGGGAACCCTCCTCGCCTAGATCAGGAAATGCCAAACCCTCTCATAGCTATGTCGGAAAACCCTCAATGACCCAATCTGATAATGCACATCCATGGCTAAGTCGGGACTGGCTAAGTCGGGAACCCTCCACGACCCAATCTGCCAGAGCCCAATCTCTCGAAATCAAGTCGGAGAACCATCTCCACTACTAAATCAGACACGATCCATAATCTAGAGTAAATCAATCAGGGAATAAGTTCTCAATCTCTCACTCGGGAGGCCTGGAAATTCTGAACGACTGTCACCTACCACCCTATCAAACAAGAACAGGCTGTAGGCATAGCCGCCCATAGCTTCCGCCCCCGAACTGGAAAATGCTACAACTCTCACATGACACTAGAAAGTCATCTAACAATGCTCTAAGAATCCACTCGGCCTTCTGGCACGAGGATACATGCATCCTGAACCTACTCAAACCCTCTGGAAGCTCACAAAAATCCCAAACTATTTTTAAAGTCTCAATTTCATTAAAATCGGTCCGCCAATTTTTTAATACGGTTCAGATGCCAATCTAATGTCAGCTAAACATGCGGTCTAGTGTCAAATCATCCCTAGATCATGCTAAAAATGCCTGGGGCTCATAAATGCCCTCCTATAGTTTTCTAGGCAATTATCAGATTTACCAGCTATATAAAAAGCAAGCTAAACATGATCAACATGCATACAATAGCTTAAGAAGGCATTCCATAAATTTTGGAGAAATTCCAACCCACCTGGATCGCTTTCCGCAGGCAAAGCTGAAGTCGGTGAAGCGTCGGATCCTCAAACTGATGAAACCTCGAAAATCGTGCCTCGCGCGCGCACACTGCCGCGAACTCGGAAAAATCCCCGGAAGAACAAATAAATTTTCCAAGCTCACAAAAATCTGTGTACCCTCCGGCTCACTCCACGGCCAAAAACTCGGGGCATACAAAAGCTTAAGAACACCCAAAATCACCACCAAAATCTCACAGCTCAAGAACAACACATAAACCATGTCCTTCAGCTTGAATAATCCATAGCACACTATCTTAGCACCCACAAGGAAGCTCCAGCCTACTACAAGTTCCCCTTGTTTTTAATAACTGCTCACTAATTAAGTAAATGCTCACATTATCAAAATTTACATAACTCACTTAAGTCCAAAACACATACCGACACTCCCACAGCACTCTCCAAAATTTAAGCTCTCATAATACCATTTACCAACAATCCACAATCCAATCTCTAGTAAAATCCGCGAGTCGCGCCCTCAATCCGGGCTCCGCACGGCACTTCGCCGAGATCCACCACAACTTCGATAGCTTACAGCTAAAATACAAGCTCTTATAACAATTACATGAATCCACTTCAAGTCAACACCGCAAAAAGCTCCATTGCACAACAGTAATAACACTCAAATAAATCCAATATTACAACCAACTCCAAGCGCGCACACACACACAACCAACACCTCTCAATTGCTCAGGTGAAAGGATAAACACGCGCCGTGCACATGAACCGGCTCCGCACGGCAACTCGGCGAAAAAACCGCACAACTCGGCGTTGTCCTGTGAAAGCAAAAGAGACAAAAGCCTCGTCAAAAACGGTCCAAAAAACATCCACGCGACCCCCCGCTAGCCCGATGGCCGCACGCAGCCGCCGCGGCAACCGCGCGCGCTGCTGCCGCACGCGCAGTACACACGCGCTGCGCGCTGCCCAGGCGCATGCCGCGCGGCGCCTGGGCCTGCCGCGCGCTCAACAAAGCTTGCCGCGCGCTCAACTGCGCTGCCGCGCGCCCGCAGGGGCAGCCGCGCGCGCCCGCAAGGGCAGCGCGCGCGCGCACGCATGGGCAGCGCGCGCTGCTGCAGCGCCCCAAGTTGCGCTCCACTGCCCTGCTAGAAGCTCCACCAACGGACAACAAATCCAAGCAAAACCAAAAACACCCCAAACCAACAAAAATCAAACCTCCAAAAATCCAAGCTCACCTCCAATGCCAAAAAACGAGCATATCAAATTACAAAGAAAAAATGCGCTTACCTTTCTCACAAATCCTTCGCACGCCGCTCGTCGCGAACTCCGCTCGGCTTCCGACCGTAAGTCCACCATTGCATCTCCCTTGCAAACCCTCTTCTTTACAATTTTTCTCTTCATTTTTCATCATCCTAAACCTTCATTCTCCATTTTTTTTCCTTTCCTCTGCTTCACACCAAAAGCTCTGCTTTGCTTTTAAGAAGAAGAAGATGACGTGGAGGGCCACTTAATTAAGGGGGTGGGTGGGGGGTAGTTGGCAAGCAATAAATGCACAAGAAAAACACACTCCTCTAATTAATGCATTCTAATCCACACTCATAATCCAATTAATTAAATTCCCATTCTCTTTCTTTTACTTGCTGCCACACACAGACTTAACTCAATAATTAATTAAATTAAATAATCCGTAAAAGGCCAACTCCAAGTCACTTTTTGCCTTTGGAGCCCCCGCACCAGTCCGAAACCTCCCGAACCCCACTGTAATCTGAAAATACACATGTCCATAATTTTTTTCTCCTCAAAAGCTGAACCGTTGAGTCAGGGTGCTCAATCCAAAAACCGGCTCCAAAAATTGCCAGTTCCGACTCACTTTTCGCCTTCGGGTCCTCCGCGTCAGTCCGGAACCTCCCAAACTCCGCTGTAATCTTAAAATACACCTGTTCCAAGTGTACCCGAATTCCTGCACTCCACTGTGAAGTCGAGGCTTCCCCGAAACCCATCCTCTAACGGCGGACAATGCCTGAAAAACCCCGAATCAACCTGGGGCTTCCGCGAAGATCCGAGTCGACCCAAACTCATCTGTAAACACATATGGGACACGCTCGAGGCAATTTCTCCGCACCACGCCATCTTGCGAGGTTGGTGCGCTATCCGAAATCCCGGTATTCTACACCGGGACTCAAGGATATCTCTGTTGCCCACGAGATCCCAGGTGTGATTTCACCTGAGCTGTTGACGACGCCGCCGGTTAGGGAGAAAGAGATTGCGTTTGACGTGGTTGGGGGAAACCGCGCCACCCTCGATAGCACCTCATTGGATATCGCCGATAGAGCTGAGAGAGCTGATGGCACAGTCGCAGGATCTGATGGATCGAGGGGTCTGTTTGACCTAGTGCCACGCCGTTGATACACGGTGGTGATGCCACGTCGTTGATACATGACTGTGAGGGTTCTTTTTTGGTTCGAGTGTAGATAGGTCCGGGTGGTATCTAGGACCTTTCGATGGAGCTATACTCCGGCGGTTATTGTTTGATGCGAGTACCTACTTGGAATCAGAGAGCCGAGGACTTTACCTAGATGGCGTTCAGGATTCGGTAAGGGCATTATGAGCGCACAATGAGGCCAAATGGAATAATTAATGCCCTGTTGTCTTCAAGATCTGAGGAATTGTGTGTTCCAGACAGATTGGGAGTGGTGTTCTCCGAGGATATTTGATTTACTCCCAGAGCGACTTGGAGCACGAGGGGCACTTGGGGATGTGCTACCGTGCCTGTGTGGATGAAGTTGTATGCCAAGTTATTGAGATACAAGTTTTAGCTTCAGAAGCATACATTCTTGGGTCACACTGTGTTAGCCGTAGGGGCGGTGGTGGAAATCCGGCCAATATGGATATCATTTGGGAATTGGCCGAGATCAATATTTATGGTCAAGGTAAGGAGCTTCTTGGACTGGGCAGTGTCAGGAGAGCTTGGCAATCGGATGATGAGACTGATACCAGCGCCAATGCTAGTATTTCCAGTGTTGGGAGAGAGATCTGCGAGTTTTAGTGATGCCTCCCATAGTGACTGTGGAGTTACCGATTGGGCTATTGTTGAGAATTCTGGATTACCCCGAAAGGGCCACTGTGATGGCAGATACCTGGAGCAGGAAAGCTGTCTGGGGTTGAGTTTGATGATTCCACAGCTGGCGCTGTGTGGACTGTTGAGGCAAACATGGCTCATGGTTGGGTCCCTGAGGGTTCCTTTGGATGATAGACCGCGGCTGAGTAGTTTACTCGGATGGTCAAGATTCGGGAGTGACCGAGTGAGGACCCCTCCTTGTTAGGGCTCTTTTCCTTATTGGAGTTGTCTAGCATGTCACCAGTTTGGGAGTTGAGGACACAACTCCGGGATTCGATGGATAGGGAATTTTGTCAGACCAAGTGTGTCGCCTTTGGGGGCGCCGGTGCTATTCGAGTTGTGGAAGGTTGGTTCACTTCGGTTTTGCGTGGATCCCCGGGAATTAGATGAAGTGACCATCTGGAGCTAGCACCCTTGTCGAGCATGGAGGATTTGATTTACCAGCTGTAAGGGTCCCGGGTCTTCCTGAAGGTGGATTTGTAATCTGGTTTTCTCGACTGCATATGGCTGTGTGTTGATGCCGGAGAGTTGGGGAATTGCTTCTACATCCCGACGGTTTAAAGACTTGAGATTAGAGTCTACGTGATCAGTTGAGGGACTTATATTGGATACCTCGAGAGTATAGAGGTACTTGGATCAACCTTTTGTTCCGATGGACTTGTGGTTGGTTTATCGGGGGGCCCTGGGAGGAGCGGATGCTTGTACCGATGCAGACTAATTGGTAGCTCGACCGGTTAGCCTAGCTGTACTTGGTTGAGGTGGTGCGGTTTTCTGGAGTGCCCGCCTCTATTTTGTTCTAGTTAGAGACCCGAGAATTGTATCGCATCTCTGGAGGAGGTATTAAACAGCCTTGGGAGCTTGAGTGGTGGATGATTGGATATTTACCCCCCTCTACTTGGTTGAGGTTCCGGATTGAGAAATGGCTTTAGTTTCGAGGACGAAACTTTCTTTTAGTGGGGGAGGATGTGATGACCTGGATCTCCGCAGAGCTGTTGCAGTGCGTTGGGTGGCTTCTGGAGGCCTATGTGGTGTGTCGATGGTGATTGTGCACAATTTGGACACAAGTGTTGGACTTCGGGCTTAAAATGGATCACGTGAGTGATCGGAGGACCCCGTTGAGTGTTTAGAAGTGTTCTCGCGCGGAACAGATATCAAAATTGCACTCAGCGCGAAATTTGGGGTAAAAACACATGTCTGGATGGATTCGGCGAATTTTGGAATTAGAATTTGGCAAATTGGACAGCGGATTTGGATTCAGCGCGCGAAAACGGTGAAAATGGACTATTCATTTGTATTTTTCAGAGCCCGGATGCAAAAACACAGTTTTCGAGGCGCGTGGCACTGTTCCTGCGGTCGGCGGGCAGCGGCGGCGGCGGCGGGCAGCGGCGAAGCGCGGCGGACGGGCTCGGGCAGGTGGCGGAGCGGCCGCGGGCAGCGCGCGGGCGCCGGCAGCGCGCGGGCAGGCGCGCGGTGCACGGGAGCGCGTTAGACATGTGGCGGCGTGCGGTAGGGTCGGTTCAGTGGGCGAGGTTCACGGAGTGGCGTTGGGCGGTGCATGGACCAGGTGGGACACGTGTTGTCTTCCAGTTGGCTGGCTCAGGTAGGCGGGGTCCACCGTGGCGCACCGGGGTGCCTCGGGCTGCGTGCCTGGCAGGGGGCGCAGGCGGCGCGCGCAGGCGCACGTGGGCGCACGTCAGGCGCGTTGACACGCGATTCCAGCGCGTGGGCCGCCACGTGTCGACCTCCGCGTGGGCCACACGGCGCGGTGTGAGCGGCGGGTTTTGCTGTCCGCTGTTCGAGGTGGACGTGGCAGCACGGGAGCAATCCGGGCGCTCTCTTTTGCGGGCTTGCGGGCTCGGATTCGGCGCCCGAATGTTTTGGGCGCTCGAATCCGAGGACCCAGGGGGAATTTTTGGGTTTGTTCCTTTGGCCTATAAAAAGGGATTTGAGCTGCGATTTGGGACTTTTCTGGGTGTTTTCTCTCTAAGTGTTCTTCAGCAAACCTCTTCCCCCTTGTGTGCTGCACCTTGTGGAGGATTCCCTAGATTTTTGGGAGGCACGGATTTCGAGGTTCTCATTTTTACGGCGCGGCGCGACGCTCGTTCATATGTGGTCTCCTTCGTCGCAGTTTGGGTGCGAGGACTCCCCCGGCTTACTCCGACCACTGTTGTGGTGACCCGGATCTTTGCAGGGCTTCTACAATGTGACCAGCAGCTTCTGGAAGCCTACGTGGCATGTCGGCGGCGTTCGTGCGCCAATTTGGACACAAGTAATGGACTCGGGGCTTAAAATTGATCACGTGGGTAATCAGGGGACCCCGTCGGATGTTTAGAGGGGTTTACGCGCAGAATGGATGTCAAATTTAGGCTCAGCGCGAAATTCTGATTAAAAATATCTTTCCGGGAGCCCCCGGCAATTTATAGGATTGGAATTTGGCAAAATGGACGGCGGATTTGGACTCAGCGCGCGAAAACGGTCAAGATGGGCTATTTACTTCTATTTTTCGGAGCTTGCTACAGTGATTTTTACTGTTCACCGCCGGAATAGTGTTTCTGGCGATCGCCGGCGGTGGCGGGCAGCGGCGGAAGGCGGCGGAAGGCGCTCGGGCAGGCGGCTAGCGGCCGCGGGCAGGCGCTGAGGGCGCGGGCAGGTGCGCGGTCCACCGCGAAGGGCATGCGCCGGGCGCGGGACACGTGGCGCTTTCCTGTTGGCCGGCGCAGCAGGCGCGGTCCACGTAACTTGGGCCCGGGTGCACGGTGAACCGGGTGGACACGTGGCAGATGGTTATTGGTTCGGTGTTGTGCGCGCGGTCCACGCAAGGAGTGGAGTAGGTGACCGGGGCAGGTGGCCCTACGGCGGGGTAGGTGGCCGTACGGGCGGGGCAGGCGCGACGTGCGCGGTGCACGGCGCGCGACGTGCGCGGTGCAGGGTTGCCGGGACCACGTGGCGCGCCGCCACTGGCGGGCGCAGGTGCACCGGGCGCAGCGGGGCCCGGGAGAGCGGTGTAGTGGGCCACGTGGCGGGCCTAGATCGTTTCGGGCTTGCACAGTAATGGGCCTGGCCCATTACTGTAGCAGCCCGAACAATTCAGGCGCCCGAATGTGACGCCCCACTTCCCAGGGGGTCACCCATCCTAGAACTACTCTAGCTCTAGCACGCTTAACTCTCATGTTCCTCTTGGATCTTGCTACCATCCAAAATGCTATAGCCGGGTTAGAGATTTAGTCCTATTATATCATTTATATAGAGGACTAATCCAAATTCCGGGGGTGTCACATTCTTCCCCCCTTTAAGCCCTGACGTCCACGTCAGGCTCAAGCACACTCACAAGCACCAGGCGATGTGAGACTCGTCTCGCTAGCCTTAGCCGACCTTGTGAGGAGTTGCACTCCACTCACAACGGTCATTAGCCGGGGAGCCTCGCTCTACCCGCTATATAACCCTGGCTCAGCCGAGACTCATCTCACATTTCCGGCTGGTGAATGGCTCTGATACCAACTTAATCTGTCAATATCTCTTTTCATGCCGCTCCACCAGAACTGTGCCTTGAGGTCCTTATACATCTTAGTCCCACCAGGATGGATGGTATAAGGTGTATAATGAGCCTCCCGCAAGATCTGCTCTCGAGTCTCCGAGTCCATAGGCACGCAAGCTCGGTCCCTGTACCATAGTACTCCCGAAGCATCAACTGAGAAATCCCCTGCCTCTCCAGCCGGAATCTGCTCTCGAATCCTCATCAGATGGGGGTCCTCACTCTGTTTCTCCCGAATCCTGTCCAACAGAGTGGGCTGCACGACCAAGGACAATAGTCTAGCAGAAACCCCCGGGGACACCACCTCAAGCTCTAACCGCCTCATCTGCTCCAATAATGGCGCCTGATCGGTGATCATCATAGATAAGCTCTGCACTGCTCTCCTGCTCAGGGCATCAGCGACCACGTTTGCCTTGCCGGGATAGTAAAGTATGTCCACATCGTAATCCTTTAACAGCTCCAACCATCTGCGCTGCCTCAGATTGAGCTCCTTCTGCGTGAACAGATACTTCAGGCTCTTGTGGTCGGTGTAAATCTCGCAGTGTTCCCCATACAGATAGTGGCGCCACAACTTCAGTGCGAAGATCACAGCCGCTAGCTCCAAGTCATGGGTAGGGTAATTTTTCTCATAATCCTTGAGTTGTCGCGAAGCATAAGCGATTACCTTACCCTCCTGCATCAGCACGCACCCGAGTCCACTATGCGATGCGTCACTGTAGATCACGTATCCTTTCCCCATAACAGGGAGGGAAAGGATAGGAGCTGACATCAATCTGGTCTTCAGTTCCTCGAAGCTTCTCTGGCAATCCTCACCCCAGATGAACTTGATTCCTTTGCGCGTCAAACGAGTGAGGGGTGCGGAAAGTTTCGCAAAACCCTCCACAAACCGACGGTAATAACCTGCCAAGCCCATAAAACTGCGAACCTCTGCTACCGTCGTCGGTCGGGGCCAATCCCGGATCGCCTCAATCTTCGCCGGGTCTACCGCCACTCCCGCGGCTGAAATCACATGGCCCAAAAAGGCAACCTCTCGAAGCCAAAACTCGCACTTAGACAACTTGGCATACAACTTCTTCTCCCTCAGAAGTTGCAGCACTATCCTCAGATGCTCCTCGTGCTCCACATCGCTCCGAGAGTAAATCAGGATGTCATCGATGAACACTACCACAAACCGGTCCAGATAAGGTCGAAAGACCCTGTTCATCAAATCCATAAATGCGGCAGGGGCATTAGTCAATCCAAAAGGCATGACGGTGAACTCGTAATGCCCGTACCGAGTCCTGAATGCTGTCTTAGGAACATCCTCGGTCTTCACCTTCAGTTGGTGGTAACCAGACTGTAAATCAATCTTAGAGAAGACACAAGACCCTTGCAGCTGATCAAATAAGTCGTCGATGCGCGGCAAAGGGTACTTGTTCTTGATGGTCACTTTATTCAGCTCTCGGTAATCCACACAAAGACGAAGTGAACCATCCTTCTTCTTCACGAACAGCACCGGTGCTCCCCAAGGTGATACACTCGGCCTCACAAAACCCTTATCCAATAAATCCTGGAGTTGCGCCTTCAACTCCCGCAGCTCCGCCGGTGCCATTCGGTAAGGGGCCTTAGAGATTGGCGCAGTTCCTGGGACTACGTCAATCAAAAACTCGATCTCCCTAACCGGCGGCATACTAGTCAGCTCTGGTGGGAAAACATCCGGGAACTCGTGGACTATAGGGATATCCGCGAGTCCCGGTGCCGCCGCAGGCCCCTCAACCACACTGGCCAAAAAGGCCACGCATCCGCTGCGCATCATCTGCCTCGCACGAGAAGTCGAAACTATCGCGGCGAAGAAGGTACTCTGGCATCCTCTGTACACAATCACCTCCTGGCCTGGCTCGCTAAAAGTCACCGTCCTCGCGGCACAATCAATAGTCGCATAATAGCGAGTCAGCCAGTCCATCCCAAGTACCATATCAAAGTCTCGCAGCTGACTCAGGACCATCAGGTCCACTGGCAAGATCCACGACTCGATCTGTACAGGGCAAGACCAACAACACTCCTCTACAAGTAAAGTATGCTCGGGAACCCGTACCTCTAACGCACGTGGCAACCGACCTAACTCTAGTCCATGAGATGATGCAAATGCTCTACTGATGAAAGAATGTGATGCCCCGGTATCAAATAAGGTGCGAGCTCTACTGCCAGAAAGTAAAACGATACCTGCCACCACGTGGTCGGCTGCCAGGGAGTCCGCAACCTGGGCGGCATAAACCCGCCCGCTCTGTGCCGGTGGTCGGTGATCTGCCGGGTGGGAAGAAGGGGCCCTGCTTGCTGGAGCATAGGACCGCTGCTGGGGCGCCGGTGGGGCTGATGCTGAGGAAGGAGCCGGTGCTGGCGCATAAGGGCAAGTAGCTCGAACGTGGCCCGACTGTCCGCACCGGTAACAGCGGCCAAACCTTTGGTCACAAGTATCAGGAGAGTGCTGTCCCTGGCAGAAAATGCACCTGGCTGGGGTCTGGGGCTGCCTCCCCTGCTGCTGCTGCCTCTGCCGCTGAGATCCCTGGTGCCGGGACTGCGACCTCTGCTGCTGAGAATGCTGCTGCTGTCGTGAGTGCTGCTGCTGGTGCTGTGGGGGCCTCGGAGATCCACCATGCCCTCGCCGCTCCGAACGCCCGCGGCCTGAGAACTGAGGCGGCGGGGGTCGGGGCGGCCTCCAGGAGCTGGCCTGTCCCCCATCATCCTGCGCTGGCCGCTTCCTGTCCGATCCCTGAGCGGCCAGGCCCCCACGTCTGGCGACAACGTGGTCTCCTCTCTCGATCCACTGTGCATGCTCGGCCGCCTCCTCCAGGGTCTGTAATCTCTGTGCATGCACCAAGGTATAGAGCTCCGGGCGCAGGCCCGACTCGAAGAGCTCCACCTGATGTGGTCCATCCCTCGCGACGTAGGGAACGCAGCTGAGCAGTCGCGAAAACTCCTGAAAGTAGTCCCATGCCGACCGGTCGCCCTGCTGGAGATTCTTCAGGTCATCCTCTACCTTTTTCTTCACGCTGGTGGAAAAGTAAGTGTCCAGGACCATTCTCTTGAACTCTGCCCAAGGTAGCTGCCGGGTGATCTGAAACTCCAGGGGCTCCACCCGACGCCACCACGTATCCGCATCTCCATCCAGACAATGCACAGCCATGTGTACCCGGTACTTCTGATCGATGAAGAAGTCTCGGAACAACTTCTCCATTGCTGAAAGCCACGTCCCAACCTCCCAAGGGTGAGTGCTCCGCCCCGAGAATCTAGGCGGTCCCCGCTTGCAGAAATGGGTGAGTTTATCAGTAAACTCCTGCTCCTCCTCGGGAGCCAAAGGTCGGATCGCTCCCGGGGCCCCGCTGCTCGAAGATGGTGCCGTAGGCACAAGCGGTATAGTCGGTGGTACAACAGGTGGTGCGGGGGCCTCAGTAGTAGTAGGGGGAGGGGCCCCAACCTGAGCAAGCAGCTGCTCGAACCTCTGCTCCTGCCGGCGGTGACCCTCCGCCAGCTGGGCCACCATGGCCCTCAACTCAGCAATCTCTGAAGGTCCGGACTGCTCCGGCCCCTCCGGGGGTGTAGGGGTACCCCGGGTAGGAATCCGCCGCCTGGGAGGCATCCTGTCACACAAGAAACCACAAATCAGTACCGAAACCACACACGACCCAATCTAGCGAAAGTCAAAGGCATCCTCCTATTTCTGTAACCTTATGTTGTCTGCAGCCAACATAATAGTTCGCCAGAAACAGAACATGCCAATCCCTCTTCACTCCCTGGAAGAGTCAAAATAATATATGACCAAATTGCCGACTTTCGCAAAATGTCACGTCACTCACGCCCTGCCTTCCTAGGGTCTGCCAAAAGCCTAGGGTTTCCTAAGTCCCAATTGACCTATCCCTAAGCTCTGATACCAACTTAATCTGTCACGCCCCGGGTATAAACCAGAACCCGGGCCCGTCTACAGATCCGCCGTATACACAGAATTTCCCGTGTATACGAAGCGCTGGTAACCTGCTCAAGTATAGATGATATAATAAAAGAGCATAAACAGAGCTAAACAGTAACTAATACATCTCAGATAAAGCAGAAAAGTAAAGTGCAGAAAGTAACTCTCAATAATACATATGTCTCTCCCAGCTCACTAATCAAATACAACCAGCTGGCCGAAGCCAGACCCAAAAGAAATGAATAGTAGAGTATCTGAGAGTATCGGGGTACATCTAATAATAGAACTGGTGCCTGGGTGGACCGCTATCTAGTCCGCGATTCTCTTACCTCGGTCCGCAGTGGAGGGTCCTGCAACAGCCGCAGACGACTCTGCAAAACAAAGGGGAATAGAAGAAGAAAAGCAGTGGGGAGTGAGAACTACTATAAAACAGTAGCCTCCTCCTAGTGGGTAGACCTCAACACAAATGTGCCCACTAGGACTATAAGAGGCAGAAAAGATGAACAAAGGTGGTAAGCTGTAATTAAAACTGCTGATGATGAATAGAGCTACCACTACATGCCTCTAATGAGCTAACTGATAGATTAGCTATATGTATGCATCGGAATGTCAACGCCTGCCTGTCTAGACCCAATCGATACACCAGTAAGCACTGGTACTGCCTGCTCTGCCTGCCAAATCGGGTATGCCAGCCTACGCATAACACCGATAGGAAAAGGGAGTCTCGAAGACTCGAAGCCTGTAAAAACGCACACTCCGGAGTGGCACTCGAGGGGAGCGACCCACACGAGTATAATGCCTGGGTAACAAGTACCAAAACAGCAGGACTGGATCATGACTCTGATCACGGTGGAAAACCCATCCACTAAAAGAAGTCCATATCCTCTATCCCAATCTGATGCAATAGCTACTGTCCGGTCAACCGCCAAAGATCCGCGGTTGCCGCAATGCCCGGCCCTCACAGCCTGCCTGTCCCAAAGCCCACAACTGTCTGACTACACTATCCCAGTCCCTGCTCGAACCCGAGCGCACTATCCCCCGAATATAAATAAAAGAAGAGAAAAGCATGGTTTCTCCTAAGTCAATTCCAGCATGATAGTGTAGCAGAAAAAGGTGGCCTAACTAGATGTCCATTTAAGCATGCAAAGTCCTTTATATAAAAACAGGGTTTAAATATTATTATCCTTCCCAATAGAGAGGTATGCCACTAGTTAAACTTTCATTTGCTAAGTTATCTCATATCCATTTATCACATAAGCATAAGAGGTCCCAAAGTGTACGAGTAAGATAGTCCTTTATAGCAAAACTCCCCCCCCCGTGAGGTTTAAACGACATATTAATGTAAGAATCATCCGTTCATTAATACTTAGTCCATTTTAAGATGTAGCCCAAGCAATAAGTCCAATTCTCAACCAAGATGCCATTTTAACTTAGTCCGGTTCATTTAGCAACATAACAGTGAAGCACTCCAATAGGCCTAGTGGGGACATCATAAGTAGGAGGTAAACAACGGTACCCACCTCGAGCGCTAAATCCGGTCCTCAAAGGCTAAGTCCGCGCTCGCTCCGGAAAACCCCGCAACACTGTGCCAAAGATCCCAAAGAACACACACAAATTACAATTCAAGTTTAACCCAAAATCTGTCTCCCAAATTCAGATTTACTGTTCAGCCATTTTTACCTGTGACACGTGCCCACAAAATTCCCAGAAAAATATACACTGCGATCTACGCGACGATCCGGTCGAAACAAGTACCTGCACGTTTTCCCACGATTTTTCTGTGCTGAGAACGAAAATCGACAAGAGGACCACCTCAAACAATACATTCATCCCAAACAGCGATATAAAATTCTGCAAAAAGGGATTCCTCACCTTCAGGGAAATTCCACAAAAATCCACGAAAATTCCAGGAGATTCCTCGTGACGCGTAGATGCAAATCCCCTTTTGAGTCGCCCTGTTTCGATGCTCGAGCGCGAAGTTATCGCCGAAACGAGATGGTGCTGTCCCAAAACTCCGCGACGGAAAAAGGGTCAGAAAGAAGCCACAGAATCACCATCAAAACCTCTGAATCAAGAGAAACTCATAAAAGAGGAAGTGAAGCCCTACCTGTCAAGAATCCGACGGCGCAAAAATCGTAAAAACAGGATGTCGGGGTGAGCCGGGGGAGCTAGAACACGGAAATGCGACGAATCTGGTAGCCGTAGAACGATCGTCGCGCCGCGCCGGATAAATGCAAACCTCGGGATCCGAGCCTTCAAAATTCTTGAGATTACTACAGTGGATGGAGGATTGGGAGAGGAAGAAATGTCTAAGAGGGGGCTCGGAGTGGTTCCAAACAGAAAGGGAGAAATCGGGCTTCCCATGCCCTAAAAGAATTAAGAAGGAGAAAACAAACCCCAGTTATTGGATTCGGGCCACGTTTGGGCCCGGATCCGCCAGGGCGGGTCGGACGCGTCCCGTCCGACCGGGCGGAACCACTCAGCACGCGACGCGCGTCCCCACAGGCGATCGGCGCGCATCCCGCACAGCGAACAGCCGTGCGGGGCGCGCCAGCGGCCGACGCGCGTCCCGACCGCGCGGTCAACCCCGCAGGCGCTCGCCAATGGCGAGGCGACGCGCGTCCCACGCACTGTGCGGTCAGGCGCGCGGGCAGGCGCCGCCTGACCGGCCGCAGGCGTTGTCCCCTGCGCCGAGTCCCAAGAGCCCGCCAGTAGCCATGCGCCACGTGTCTGTGCGCCGGGTCCGTGCACCCCGCCGAGCCGTTCCATGCACCGGGCGCCGCGGGCCGGCCAATGAGGGCCCGCCACGTGGCATCCGGCGGTCCACGGCCTTCCCCCATGCACCAGGAGACATTAGAAACTTCCGGGAGTCCGTTTTTGGGCATCCGGACTCCAAATCCGGCAAATAAATAGCCGTTTTCAAGCGTTTTTCCGCGCTGGATCCAAATACGCCATCCGTTTGGCCTAGAAACTTTTCTAAAATTCGGCAAACCCCGCCGAAGGCCAAACTAACAATAAATACTGCCACGGACCCACCTGTGCTGTCCCTTTGACACACTGTGGATCAAACACCATCATTAGGTGTTTCACACTTGGATTCACGGGAAAACAGTGCATGGAAACCTGGATCATCACACCGAATCTCGGGACAAAACGGGTATTTCTCAAAGAAATTTCTTCAGCCTATAAATAGGCAGCTCGAGCCTTCTTTGCAGCCCTTTTTCTCTCAGTCTGTGCAAGATCTCCCCGAGCTTCCTCTTGATGATTTGTTCCTCTCTAAGTTCTTGATCCACCTGCAAGATTTCTGGATTTTTTGAGAACGCATCCCGAGGTTCCGGATTTTACGGCGCGGTGCAACTTTGCATTCTTGGTGTTCTTCTTCGTCGCCGTTTTGGTGTAAATTTTCCCCTGGGCATCCCCGACCTCCTTTTTCAGTGATTTTTGTGCCAGCAGACTCCTAACAGGTAGGGCTTCAACTTTCATTTTGATCGCGCTTTTCCATTTCGATGTTTTGGCACGGATCCCGAGGTGACATGGTTACCCTTTTACTGTGAGAGATTTTGGGACAGCAGCGGATTGTGGAGGCCATATCTTCGCGCATGAGCATCGGACGGGAACGTTCTTATACAACTTTTTCATCTACAGATCGCGAGGAACACGCTCGTATTTTTCTTGGATTTTTTAGAGATTTATTTCGAGGTGAAAATCCCTGTTTTCCCTGTGTTCAGTGCTACAGTATTTTGATACAGATTGTGTTGAGTGTACTACCTCGCCGAATTAATATCTTGACTTACCGAACTCAGATTTGGGCGTGCAAGCAACCGTTTCGAAGGTATCGACGCGAGGATCGCTGTGATAATTTTCTGGGAATTTTCTGGGCATTTTCAGTAGGTGAAAATTAAGCATCTTTGGGACTGTTGTTGTATGTGATTGTGAGAGCAATTTTTGGAATGAATGTGTAATGGTGGACTTTGTATTGTGCCCAGGAGAGTTACGGGTGTTGCTCGACTTGTTGGAGTGAGAAGGATTTTACAGACTTGGATGGCGCAATTTCAAGTGGGTGGTTGTTGCTTGCCTCTATATCTGACTTACTCACTAAGTTTATTAGAAAACCCCACTATTGAACATATTGATTGAGTATCATGCATGATTGACTGTTATAAAATGTGAACCTATCATCTGAGATTAATTTTGTGGATATAGCATGTTGGGGATATTATTGGGATAATATTGCTGTTGGAACATGATCATTGGAATAATTTATTAGTGATAATCAACATACTACATTAGCACCTAGATCTTATGAAAGTGGATTAAATGATTAATTGTTGGGACATAATGACACATCAATGTGCGGGTTTCACTCTGGGAATTTATTATGGATCAGGGATCATATACATATGTAGTCGACTGATGATTTTTGCCTGATGGTTATATTTATGCGGATATATTAATTATTACACATGTAAAACTGTTATTGGACATTCTCTCTCTTTCACATTGCTTGAGGACATTTGCATGCTTATTTAGACATCTAGATAGGCCACTATTTTATTGCTACACTATCATATTGGGATTTGACTTAGGAGAAACCATGATTACTTTCTTTCTCCTTTTTATTTGGACTTTTGAGTCATGTTGCTCGGGTTCGAGCAGAGGTTTGGGATAGTGTAGCCGGGAAATGAGGGTCGGTGACAGGGTGTGCTTGATGTTGGATTATGGGTTATTGCGGCAACCGCGGACAGTAGGCGGTTGACCGGATCCTGATTATTTTACCCAATTGCGGGTTGTGGGTTATTGCGGTGACCGCGGACTTTGGGCGGTTGACCGGATATTTACTATTGCATCAGAGTGGGTATCAGTTTTCTCTAGTGGATGGTGTTTCCCACTTTTGAGTACTATTGCATCTGATTGGGGATTGGGGTTTCTTCAGTGGACGGAGTTTCCCACTTTGATCATAGTCTTGATCCAGTCCTGCTATATCGAGGTACTGATGACAGAGATATTTATGATACTGATGACAGAGATACTTTACTCGTGTGGGTCGCTCCCCTCGAGTGCCACTCCGGAGTAGCCTTTACACCGTGCCGAGCGCCGGGCACCATACTGAGTTCTTGAGTTCGACAGCAGAGCAGGCAGTACCAGTTTTTACTGGTGGCACTAGATTGGGTCTATTTGGTCAGATACTGTTTTCTGATGCATTCATACCGTTATTTCCTTTGGTATTGCATTTAGAGGCATACTTGTTGTGGTTTCCCCTTTTACTCAGTAGTTCTATTTACAGCTTCACCACTTGCCCTTTTCTTGCCTCTAGTAGACTTAGTGGGTACGCCGGAGCTTGAGGCTTTACCCACAGGGGGAGGCTACTGGTTTACTAGTGGTTCTCACCCCCTTTGTTGTTTTCCCTTTCTTTTTCTCCCCCTGTTTTGCAGAGTCCTCTGTGGGAGTTGCTGATCTGTCGGTTGTTGTTCGAGGCGAGGGAGTCACGAGCTAGATCCTTACCACCCGAGGAGTGTAGCTGTATCCCCTGGTTGGAGATTCCTGGTAGCTGTTGGCTGGCTTTTACTATTTATTTGGAGAGGGATCTTTTGTATTTTGAGAGACTGATGTTGAGACTGATGTACTATAGTTTTACTTTATCTCCTTTTATAGTTGAGAGATACTGTACTGAGGACATTGTATGATGATTATCTATATTTTAGGAGATGGATGTTGTACTATTTTTCATGTTGTACAGTGATTGGGTTTTATTCTACAGCATTTTATTTCAGCTCTGATATTTGTGTAGCTATAGTACTATCTTTTGCAGGTTAGACGCTTCGCCTATGCGGGTTTTAGCATAGGTGGCGGATCTGTTGGCGAGCCCGGGTCGCAGTTTCGACCCCGGGGCGTGACAGATTAGGTTGGTATCAGAGCTTAGGGATAGGTCAGTTGGGACTTAGGAAACCCTAGGCTTTAGGCGGACCCTAGGATGATAGGGCGCGAGGGATGCGACATTTTGCGAAAGTCGGCGATTTATTTGTTTGACTCTTCCTGTGAGTGAAGAGGGACCGACATATTCTATTTCTGTGGGACAGTTATGTTGGCTGCAAACAACATAAGGTTACAGAAATAGAGGGATGTCTTTGACTTTCGCTAGATTGGGTCGAGTGTTTGGGGTGTGCTGATTTGCGGTTTGTCGTGGCGAGCGGTGTCTCCCCGACTTTGGGGCCTGACCCGGGTGCACTTTGGTGCAGCAGTTGGGTCTGAGCTAGTTGTTTCGGGCCGGATACCAGATTGGAGTCAGAGAGCTCCGGACCCAGATGACAGGATTGTCAGAGGCTTATCAGCGGCAGTGTGAGTGAGCATCTGATTTTTGTGACACAGTTGTTGGAGCAGCGGGCAGCTCGACAGTGCTTCCTTCTGAGACCACCCGGTTGCAGTATCCTCAGGGGCGGGGATTTCTATGGTACCGATGGAGTGCGTAGGCCCCTTCGCGCCAATGTTTAGTGCCGAGGCGCCGAGGCAGGGTGGATAATTGACAGCTGATGAGCTATGGGACACCAATGATCAGTTGAGCCAGTTTCGGCAGGTGAACCACCCCGATTCATAGTATTAAGTTTGGAGCCTCTTGGGGTAGAATCGTTGTTGGTGGTGATGGAGAGACTATTTGGCAGCCTCCTGGTTTCAAAGGGTTTACGCAGTTGTCGAACTACGCGCTCTATGATTTGAGGGATGAGGCGCATAGGATATGCGTGGCTGAGAGTGGATTGCGCCAAGATACCTTTCCGTTTATTCGGACCCTCTTTGCAGGTTTTGGATTTTGGGGTGCTTCGATGGTGGAGGCAGTGTTTATGGAGCTGGCGCTGCAGTTCTTTTGGATGGGGATCTGCTGCCAGAGGCAAGTTCTGAATAGAGGCATATGATGCCAGATGATGGAGGATAGATCGGCCGGCAGAGACATTTTTGTTTTCCCTTCCAGGATGGTGGATATCCTTGTGGATGGATTATGTAAAGCTTACCCAAAGGGGATGTTACCCTGTGTGATTGATAACTGGCATGTTTGGGGTGCAATATATGTGATTGAGGGGTGAGCTTAGTAAGAATAATTGTATAAGGAATTGTATGAATCAATTGTGCTTGGTCGTATGGCGATGATATCCAAGTAGATTTCTGAGACGTCAGAGGTTGGGTGGACCTCGATGACGGCATCAGCCCTTTTATCAGAGTGGCGCAGCAGTAGCGTGGATTGGCTGTCTGCGAGAGACCACATTCGTCACCTCAGTGTGAACATGGACAGAGGTCGTGCTCCATTTGTGATTGGTCTAGATATTTTGGCAGGCTGAGCGACGACCACTTGCATCGAGTGGATGAATCTGTGCCGCCCGGTTGGAGGGCGCCACGGTAGTGGATTGAGTTGTCGCAGGGGTGATTTCATCACAGCAGTCGGAGTTAGGACATGTTGCATTCCTGCATGGACTAGAGGTAGAGTCATTACCACATGCACTTGAGGTACAGGTTACTGTTGGCATTGTGCAGGTGGGGGAGGCTTGTGGATCATGTCCAGTGCAGCAGAGGCCGTGAGTTATGCCGGCAGACTTATTGGTATTTGTGGCAGTTCAGTGTTTTGACCCAGTGCTTGGGATCGGTCGGCATAGTGCCACAGGATGTTTGACTGCTGAGAGAAAGGACTTTGATTTTTTGCGAGGCAGATAATAGAAGGCTTGTTTGTTGAGACTGTTAGAGCACACAGGTTACAGCGACAGTGTGAGGGGTGCCTACGGTGGCAGCGGGACTTAAGGATATCCCTATTGCTCGTGAGATCCCGGGTGTGAGTCCATCTGAGCCGATGATTATGCCGCCAGATAGGGAGATTAAGATTGCGATTGACGTGGTTCTGGAAACCGCGCCAACTTTTGTAGCACCTCATTGGATATCGCCTTTAGAGTGGCGGGAGTTGATGTCATGGGTGCGTGGATTTGATGGATAGAGGGTTTGTTTGACCTAGTGCCGCGTCGTTGATACACGACGGTGAGAGCCCTTTGGGATTGGAGCCAGGCAGGTCCAGGTATTATTTAGAATCTTTTGATGGAGCTATATTTCGGCAGTTATTGTATGATGCCTGCACCAATTTGGAATTTCAGCTGAGGACTTTGTCTAGATGGTGTTCAGGACACGATAGGGGCATTATGAGTATAGTGAGGCCAATGGAATGACTAATGCCCTGTTGCCGTTAAGATTGAAGAATTATGTGTTTCAGTTGGGCTTGATCGGTTTGATAGCGGCATTCTCCGGGGATATTTTGGTTTTTACCCCCTCCCCGAGTGATTTAGAGTTTGTGAAGCATTTGTAGATGATGCGATAAGGTCTGTGGGGAAGAAGCTTTGTGCCAAGTCGTTGTGGTACGAGTTTAGCTTTGAGAGCACATCTTCCTGGATTACATATTCTAGCCGTAGGGGCGGCGGTGGAAATCTGGCCAAAATGGATGCTATTTAAGACTGGCCGAGATCGACGGTTATTGTTGGGGTGAGGAGCTTTTGAACCGGATAGTGCCAGCAGAGCTTGACGAGCGGATGATGAGATTGGTACCAGCGCCGATTTTAACCTAGCTAGTGGTGGGAGATGGATTTGCGAGTTATAGTGATACCTCCCATAGTGGCTGTAGAGCTACCATTGGATTTTGTTGAGCATCCAGTATCACCCCGACAGGGCCA
This sequence comes from Tillandsia leiboldiana, assembly GCA_029204045.2. NCBI lineage: Eukaryota > Viridiplantae > Streptophyta > Magnoliopsida > Poales > Bromeliaceae > Tillandsia > Tillandsia leiboldiana. Next base: position 12,609,414 of record CM055070.1, read on the forward strand.
CTGTGGTGGTGGATACCTGGAGCTTAAGAGCTTTTGGGGTTGAGTTTTTCGATTCTTTAGCTGGTGCTGTGTGGGGCCATTCTGGTGTATAGGGTTTGAGTTTGTGTCCCAGAGGATCCCTTTTGATGTGAGGCTGCGGCTGAGCAATCCACTTGGGTGGTTGAGTTTTGAGGACGACCGAGTGTGAACCCCTGCTTGTTAGGGCCCCTTTTCTGTGCAGGCGTTTGTGTGGATGGGTTTCGGGTCGTTTTGGTTGAGTTGGCTCTTGGTGGTGATTTTAGTGCTTGTTGCACTGGCTGTTCGTTCTTCTCCCCCGATCTTTTGTTGGAGTCCCTGAGGTTTTTCTGCGTCTCAGCTCAGGAGTGTTATGTTTTGGACCTCTCGCCCGTGATTGACTCGCTTCTTTTGAGCCCTGTGAGAGTTTTGAGTACGAGGGACGCCCGTTGCGAATTCCGGCTCACGAGGTGAGGGAATTGCGTAATCGGGCTATGCCGTACTGGTTGTTGCTGTTGTCGTTGCTGAGGAGTAATCACGGGGAGTGATAGGTGACTTGGGAGCTGGAGACGGCGATGTTGAGTATTGACCCCTGGTTTCTGAGACTCATTGGGAGTTGCTTTAGTTTCGAGGACGAAACTTTCTTTTAGTGGGGGAGGATGTGGTGACCCGGATCTTTGCAGGGCTTCTACAGTGTGACCAGCAGCTTCTGGAAGCTTACGTGGCATGTCGGCGGTGTTCGTGCGCCAATTTGGACACAAGTAATGGACTCGGGGCTTAAAATTGATCATGTTACGGCATTTTGGTATTGGCATATTTCGTGAGTCAAGTCAGTGAGTTGAGTCAGAGTCTTAAAGGGATCAAATTGTCAATCAGCAATCAAAGACTTAGAGAAGATTCAACAAGAGCTCAAGTTGACACCCAGTGTCTTGAGTCTTGAAGATTGAAGTTGAAGAATTGTGGATCAGTTACATCAATCTCAAGAAGAAAGTATTCAAGAGGATCAGGTATGTTTAACTAAATAATTGTGGTGATCCGAATACTTTCTTATAGTGTAGAAACACTTGGATGAACTTTTAATTGCATAATAATCAAAAACTGGTGTTCGGACTTGTTCAGGATCCCGATCAGAGCCAACGATCCGGATCCCGAAGGTTGTTGCTTCATACAAGACTTCGATCCGGATCCATGCAATTTCCGATCCGGATCCCGAATGTTAAGTTTTCTGATTTGTATGAACGATCCGGATCGGGCAATGCGATCCGGATCCCGAACCATGGTATTTCTGGAATCGTCAATCTCGTTACGACGATCCGGATCGCAGTAAATCCGATCCGGATCGCCGTCCTGAAAATTTCCAGATAAGGTATGTTTTTGATTCTCATCTCTTTCCAAAGGTTTCTAAACAATAAATAGACGTTTAGGGTTTCTCAAAAACGTGGGGGTTCTCTACCGATCAATTGAAAAAACACTTGAGAGCAACCCTAGAGGCTAGGTTTTTATCGTTCTTCTTTATAGCCTCTTTTAGGTCAATTCGATGGTTCTTTCAAGAACATATCTTTTGTCGAATTGATCTAATCTTTGCTTAGAGATTCCATCCATGGTTCTTCATTGATAATCTAAGCAAAGGATCACCATCGAAGCCAATATTTCTATCGGCCGAGTTTGCGTCGTGGATTCGACGTGGCATCGTGGATTCGGTGTGCTAAAGGCGTTTCGTGGATTCGAAACGTGTGCTCGTGGATTCGAGTGGCGTTCGTGGATTCGAACGTGTGCAGTGGACGTGCAAACGGTGGAGCGCGAGGTCCAAGAAATTGAAGGAGGGGTTAAATCCGTGGAGACGGTAATCACCTTGTTATTCTTCTTTTCTTAGGGATTGTTATTGCGTGGATATCCAACCGGTCAGCGCAAGGTCCGAAGAAGCTGAAGGAGGGGTTTGAGTCCGTGGAGTCGGTAATCACCTTGTTATTCTTCTATTCTTAGTGGATTGTTATTGCGTGTTGGTCCCGTGGTTTTTCTCCTGGATTGGAGTTTCCACGTATATCTCGGTGTGCTTGTCACGCCCCGGGGGTTCGAATCGCGCGGAAGAGGAGCCACCGATGCCCCTGATTCAGCCATATATTTTTTTTTTGTAAAACATTACTCCCCGGCGCGTGCACAGACCCGCCGCATACACAAATTCGCTCTGCAAATGAGCAGAGGCCCCTTTGTATATGCACGGCGTCTCAACTACAAAGTGTCTCACAAGGCGTAGTACATACAATCTCTAACCACATCAGTTGGGGTCTCGTACACATACAACCAAACAATTCACGTGACATTCTAGCATTCACTTAGAGCATAGAGGCCGGTGTTTTGAAAGGATAAATAATCACAAGGTTTTGAAAGCGGCATCCACACGATGCCCTCGTTTGTGAAAACAGTTCGTAAACACATAAATCCCACAAGGTTTATAAAGCTTGGTGCCCACACGACACCCACGTTTTAAAAATAGTTTTCGCAAACGGTTTTCTTTGTTTTTCATCGTTCAAAACGGCCAAGTAAGAGAGAACGTAGTATTCATTCAATTATTCAAAAAGAAAGGAAAGAAAAGGGCAACATCCACTTCGACCCCACGGGGGTGTCGCAATCCACAACTAGCTACCATGAATAATAAAAGAAAAGGGAAAGAAGAGTCACTGTATCTGAAGTCACCCATAAATCAGATCAGCACCCTAACGTCCTCACCGGCGCCCTAGCACTCGCCCCTGGACGAACCTGTCACGAAGTGGGAAGTCAGTGACTAGAAATAGCATGATAAGCGTAGTAAACAAAGATAAGGCAAACCACAAACACCGGAGCAACTATCCCTCCCATGCACCTTCCACCTTAACCACACCCTGTATCATTACGACATCGGGCACCTTCCCCGATGCCCACCGCCGAGCACCTGCCTCACAAAGCAACATCGGGCACCTTCCCCGATGCCCACCGCCGAGCACCTGCCTCGGCCGCCGAGCACCTGCCTCGACGTCACCGCTCACACCCCCCACCCATGGGGGCCCCCATTCCTAACGCCACCTCCGCGTGGGGTACACGGGTCAACGTACCACTTTTCCGGAAAAGCACACCCTTGCGGTGGCCAAACCGCGGGTGTGCGTGTAGCAAATTTGAGCCTCAGATTGACATTGAGTATCATAACATAACATAACAGGGTTAGTGCATAAACAGAAGGAGACTGACAATTCCACCTTGCCCCAACATGCTATTTCTAACAGTTAAACCCCATTCCCGAAACCCCCGGGAACGTACCCACCTTGTGTGCGTCGTCCTGCGTTCGTCCAGTCCGCGTCTGTGCTCCAGTCGCCCACAGCGTCCCGCACTCCTGAAGGAACATAGGCAAATCGAGACTTAGAAGTCCGAAACTTACAACGACTCCCTACAGCGTGCGGCGGAGTTCTTCGCACGGCACCGGCCCGTGCGACGAACACCCTGTCAGGGCGCAGCCCCGCGCGGCACCAGCCCGCGGGGCGCCCCTCCTGCGGGCGGCCCCGCGCGGCCGAGCGCCGCGCGGGCGCGCGGCCCGCGGTGCGGGGCGACCCCGCGCGGCACCAGCCCGCGCGGGCGCCCCTCCTGCGGGCGGCCCCGCGCGGCCGAGCGCCGCGCGGGCGCGCTGCCCGCGGTGCGGGGCGACCCCGCGCGGCACCAGCCCGCGCGGCGCCCCTCCTGCGGGCGGCCCCGCGCGGCCGAGCGCCGCGTGGGCGCGCTGCCCGCGGTGCGGGGCGACCCCGCGCGGCACCAGCCCGCGCGGGCGCCCCTCCTGCGGGCGGCCCCGCGCGGCCGAGCGCCGCGCGGGCGCGCTGCCCGCGGTGCGGGGCGGCCCCGCGCGGCACCAGCCCGCGCGGGCGCCCCTCCTGCGGGCGGCCCCGCGCGGCCGAGCGCCGCGCGGGCGCGCGGCCCGCGGTGCGGGGCGGCCCCGCGCGGCACCAGCCCGCGCGGGCGCCCCCCTCCTGCGGCGGCCCCGCGCGGCCGAGCGCCGCGCGGGCGCGCGGCCCGCGGTGCGGGGCGGCCCCGCGCGGCACCAGCCCGCGCGGGCGCCCCCTCCTGCGGGCGGCCCCCCGCGCGGCCGAGCGCCGCGCGGGCGCCCCCTCCTGCGGGCGGCCCCCGCGCGGCCGAGCGCCGCGCGGGCGCGCGGCCCGCGGTGCGGGGCGGCCCCGCGCGGCCGTGCGCCGCGCGGGCGCGTGGCCCGCGGTGCGGGGCGGCCCCGCGCGGCACCAGCCCGCGCGGGCGCCCCTCCTGCGGGCGGCCCCGCGCGGCCGAGCGCCGTGCGGGCGCGCGGCCCGCGGTGCGCGACGGCGCCGGGCCTCCTCCCTCCTCGTGACCAACAAAAGAAAGAAAGAGGGAGATTCCCCCGAACGAAACGCGTCCGACTCATCTTGATGTGCGAAAGAGGAGGAAGAGAGGGATCGTCCGCTTGCCTCCACCGGTCCACCCTTGCGGTGTGCTTGGTTTCTCTTTGCCGGCGGCTACGAGGGAGGAAGAAAAAGAAAAGAGGCGGCCACCAAAAGAAAAATAAGAGGAACCCTAATCCTCTTTCCCTCACGGCTACATATATATACTAAGAGAATTAGGGTTTACCTTAAAAGGTGTGCGGCTGCCAACACGGATCCCGAGGCGTCTAAGGGGGACCCCAACTTCGAGAATTAATTCTGGTCAGACCGGGAGTCGGAAAAATAAACCGATCGCGCCCACGCGCTCCGTTCCGCGAGCTCTACCGCCTAAAATTATTTGCGGGCCCCGACGGTCTGTCCGGAAAAATGCCAAAAATGAGGCCCCCGGTCAGGCATTACAAGAAGAGGGTGACCAGAAGGGTTAAGGAAAAGCCGGGTCTTACACCACTTACCGCTAAAAACAAGTTTCGTCCCCGAAACTTAATCTTCCCCAGCGGCGAACAGGTCCGGGTAGCACTCCCTCATCTTTGACTCGGGTTCCCAAGTTGCCTCACGCTCTTCTTGATTGCTCCAAAGCACCTTTACGTAGGGAATCGTCCGACTACGCAGCTTTTTGTCCTCCCGGGCTAGGATCCGCACGGGTACTTCCGCGAAACTTAGATCCTCCTTGAGTTCAATCGCGGAGGCGTCAAGCACTCGCGATGGGTCGGGGAGGTATTTCCGAAGCATGGATACGTGGAACACATCATGAACGCGGTCAAGGTTCGGCGGTAGGGCGAGGCGGTAGGCTACCGGGCCGATGCGCTCCAGAATCTCAAACGGCCCTATGTACCGCGGGCTCAGCTTGCCCCTCAACCCAAACCGCTTCACCCCCTTCGACGGCGACACCCGCAGTAACACGTGCTCTCCCACCTGGAATTCCAAGTCGCGACGTCTCTGGTCCGCGTAACTCTTTTGCCGGCTCTGGGCGGTCGCCAAACGTCGCCTGATGAGGCGCACCCTTTCCTCTGTCTCGGCCACTAGGTCCGGCCCCAAAAACTTTCTCTCCCCCAGATCGTCCCAGCAGATCGGGGATCTACAGCGTCTGCCGTACCACGCTTCGTACGGCGCCATCTTAATGCTCGCTTGGTAGCTGTTGTTATAAGCGAACTCTGCAAGGGGTAGGTAGCGCGACCATCCGTCTCCCAAATCCAGCACGCACGCCCGAAGCATGTCCTCGAGTATCTGGATCACCCGCTCGGATTGCCCGTCCGTCTGGGGGTGAAAGGCTGAGCTGAAGTGTAACTTGGTCCCCAAGGCTCGTTGTAGACTCTTCCAAAAGTTCGAAACGAACCTCGTGTCCCTGTCCGAGGTGATCGTCGTTGGCACCCCGTGCAGCCTTACAATCTCGCTGAGGTAGACCTGTGCCAGCCGGTCACGTGTCCAGGTCGTGTGGATGGGTAGGAAGTGAGCTGACTTCGTTAGCCGATCCACGACAACCCAGATAGCGTCGTGTCCCTGTTGCGAACGGGGGAATCCGGTGACGAAGTCCATTGTGACTTGCTCCCACTTCCATTCGGGCACGGGTAGAGGTTGCAATTTCCCCGCCGGCCGCTGATGCTCGGCTTTCACCTGTTGGCAAATCAAACAGTGAGCCACGAACAGCGTCACATCTCCCTTCAATCTTGGCCACCAGAAGGTCTGTCGGATATCCCGGTACATCTTGGTGCCTCCAGGGTGCGCCACGTAGGGGGCGCAATGTGCTTCAGTCAGGATTTCTTTCTTTAGATCCGGCAGATCGGGCACGCAGATCCGCCCTCGGAACCGAAGGGTGCCGTCCGTTCCCACTGCAAAGTCTCCTTCTTGCTCCGGTGAAATCCTATCTCGTTCCAGCTGTAGCTGCGGATCCGCACCTTGGCCTTCCCGAATCCTCTCCAATAGGGTCGGCGCGACTGTTAGGGTCAACAGTCGCTCAACCGTCCCTGCTGGTACCACTTCCAACCTCAATCGTGAAAATTCCGCGATCAAGTCGTTCTGCTGCGTGATCGCGCCCGCCGAAGTTCCTTCTGCTTGTCCCTTTCGGCTTAGAGCGTCGGCTACCACATTTGCTTTCCCCGGGTGGTACTGGATGGTTAAGTCGTAGTCCTTCAGTAGCTCCAACCACCTCCTCTGCCGTAGGTTAAGCTCCTTCTGGGTGAAAAGGTACTTAAGGCTTTGGTGGTCCGAGAACACGTTGCAATGCACACCGTAGAGGTAGTGCCTCCACAGTTTCAGAACGAAGACCACTGCGGCAAGCTCCAAGTCATGGATCGGGTAGTTCTGTTCGTAATCCTTGAGTTGTCTTGAAGCATAGGCAATGACTCTTCCTTGCTGCATTAGTACTCCTCCCAGTCCTATTCGCGATGCATCGCAGTAGACTTCGTAGTCTTCTCCAGGGGTTGGTAAGGCAAGCACAGGCGCTCTTGTAAGCCAAGTACACGTTCTCCGGAAAATCGGGGTACATCAGTCGTACCTCGCGCTTCTCGCAGTCTATGACCGCAAGGTACCACGTGAGCCAATCCATTCCGAGCACTACATCATACTCTTTCAATGGAATGACTACCAGATCCCAGGGGCACGGAAGCCTTCCCATCCATATAGGGCAGGAAGGCACCATGTTGCGTGCCTCCAAGGATCCCCCCGCGGTGTGTACGGTCATCAAACTGGGTAAGGGTCTCAACTCAAAATCATGGGTCAGTGCGAAGTCTCGGGACATAAACGAGAGGGTCGCTCCGGTGTCAAAAAGGGTTCTAGCGCGATAAACAGAAGCAAGAGTGATACCTGCGACGACGTGCTCAGACGGGTGCGTCTCCTGCTGACCCATCGAATAGACGCGGCCTCCCGAAGGCGGTGGCTTTTCCCCTACAGATCGGGGTGCTGGCGGTCTGGGGGCTGACGTCATTGGCGCTTTCCCCCGCCCTGCGTGCTGGGGTGAAGGCACGGAGGCTGCTGAAGATGTGGTGCCTTGGTTCAGGGGACAGTTGAAACGGAAGTGTCCCTGCTTGCCACATCGGAAACAATGGTCCTGTCTCTTGGAGCAATCCATCACTCGGTGCGCCCCGCCGCAGATCACGCATGAGCGGTCCTCCGGGCGTTGTCCCTCTCCCGGCGCTCCCCTGGTCCTTTGCTGGGGCCTCCACCGCTTAGGGGGCCGATTCCCGCTGGAGGAGCCCCCTCCCCCTGAAGCCGTCTGGGTCCGCTTCCTGTCGTCTTGCTGGTGGGAGCCTTCCCTTCGGGCGCGCGTGACGGCAAAGCCTCGCTCCACGATGGTGGCTCGGTCGACCACCTCCTGAAAGGTATGCAGATCCGCCGCGTCCACCACTTGGAAAATGTCAGTCCTCAATCCATCCACAAACAGTTGTGCCTTATGGGATTCGTCCCGAATGACGAACGGGACACAGTTCGCCAGTCTCACGAACTCCCTCTGGTACTCCATTACTGTTTTGGTTCCCTGCCTGATGTGGTTTAGGTCGTCCTCCAGTTGTTTCTTCACGCTGTTGGTAAAGAACGCCCCGAATAGCTGCTGTTTAAAGGTAGTCCATGACGGAAGGGTAGCGCCCGACGCAGAGTCGGGGCGTACGGTCTTCCACCAAATGCGGGCGTTCCCCTCGAGCAAGTGGGCGGCCAGGGGGACCCGCTCATGGTCTTCCATCAATAGGTCCTCGAATAATTTCTCCATCGTATCCACCCATTTCTCCACAACCCAGGGGTCCGTCGTGTCCCCCCTCGAACGTTGGCGGATCGTATTTCTTGAAGTCGGCCAGGTTGGCGCGCACACGGTCTCGCTCGTTTGGTAGGTTCGCCCCCTCCTTCGCGACGTTGGCGGTCGCGGCGGGAGTGGGCAACACTACCGTCACACTCGGAGCAATTCCGACGATTGGTGTCGCCGCCGGCCCTGCCGTTGCCGTCGAAGGGGCCACCTCTGGGGCCGAGGCCCGGGTGGGGGCAGCCCCTCCTTCGGTCTCCATCACCGGTGCAGCTGGCCCCGGGAGAGGGCCCGGGGCAACCTCTGCCGTCGCAGCGGCCTGCTGTTGCTGCGTCAGTTGGCGCACGCGGTCGTTCAGGGCTGCCAACTGTTCCGCCATCTCTTGTAGCTGCTGCCTTAGGAGCTGATTCTCCGCAGTCATCGCTTCCGCTGCGTCCGCCCCCGTGTCCTCGGCTGTGGATCTAGTCCTGGTCATGATCTGAACATTTGCACGAACCAGTTACTCCTAGTTTAAATAAGACGGCACGCCACTAGTGCTGGCACTAGAGGGAGAAAAGAAAAGAACACTAATTCCCTCCCCCCTTTTTCCCCCAACGAGCACTCGCGTTTTATTTATCCCGTGTTCACTTTATTACTCAGTAGCCAGAGTATTGCGCCCGTGGATGTTAGGCCCCGACTGTTGGGGTTAAAGTTTACCGCTCTGATACCATCTTAATCTGTCACGCCCCGGGGGTTCGAATCGCGCGGAAGAGGAGCCACCGATGCCCCTGATTCAGCCATATATTTTTTATAAAATCTGTCACGAAGTGGGAAGTCAGTGACTAGAAATAGCATGATAAGCGTAGTAAACAAAGATAAGGCAAACCACAAACACCGGAGCAACTATCCCTCCCATGCACCTTCCACCTTAACCACACCCTGTATCATTACGACATCGGGCACCTTCCCCGATGCCCACCGCCGAGCACCTGCCTCACAAAGCAACATCGGGCACCTTCCCCGATGCCCACCGCCGAGCACCTGCCTCGGCCGCCGAGCACCTGCCTCGACGTCACCGCTCACACCCCCCACCCATGGGGGCCCCCATTCCTAACGCCACCTCCGCGTGGGGTACACGGGTCAACGTACCACTTTTCCGGAAAAGCACACCCTTGCGGTGGCCAAACCGCGGGTGTGCGTGTAGCAAATTTGAGCCTCAGATTGACATTGAGTATCATAACATAACATAACAGGGTTAGTGCATAAACAGAAGGAGACTGACAATTCCACCTTGCCCCAACATGCTATTTCTAACAGTTAAACCCCATTCCCGAAACCCCCGGGAACGTACCCACCTTGTGTGCGTCGTCCTGCGTTCGTCCAGTCCGCGTCTGTGCTCCAGTCGCCCACAGCGTCCCGCACTCCTGAAGGAACATAGGCAAATCGAGACTTAGAAGTCCGAAACTTACAACGACTCCCTACAGCGTGCGGCGGAGTTCTTCGCACGGCACCGGCCCGTGCGACGAACACCCTGTCAGGGCGCAGCCCCGCGCGGCACCAGCCCGCGGGGCGCCCCTCCTGCGGGCGGCCCCGCGCGGCCGAGCGCCGCGCGGGCGCGCGGCCCGCGGTGCGGGGCGACCCCGCGCGGCACCAGCCCGCGCGGGCGCCCCTCCTGCGGGCGGCCCCGCGCGGCCGAGCGCCGCGCGGGCGCGCTGCCCGCGGTGCGGGGCGACCCCGCGCGGCACCAGCCCGCGCGGCGCCCCTCCTGCGGGCGGCCCCGCGCGGCCGAGCGCCGCGTGGGCGCGCTGCCCGCGGTGCGGGGCGACCCCGCGCGGCACCAGCCCGCGCGGGCGCCCCTCCTGCGGGCGGCCCCGCGCGGCCGAGTGCCGCGCGGGCGCGCTGCCCGCGGTGCGGGGCGGCCCCGCGCGGCACCAGCCCGCGCGGGCGCCCCTCCTGCGGGCGGCCCCCGCGCGGCCGAGCGCCGCGCGGGCGCGCGGCCCGCGGTGCGGGGCGGCCCCGCGCGGCACCAGCCCTCGCGGGCGCCCCCCTCCTGCGGCGGCCCCGCGCGGCCGAGCGCCGCGCGGGCGCGCGGCCCGCGGTGCGGGGCGGCCCCGCGCGGCACCAGCCCGCGCGGGCGCCCCCTCCTGCGGGCGGCCCCCCGCGCGGCCGAGCGCCGCGCGGGTGCGCGGCCCGCGGTGCGGGGCGGCCCCGCGCGGCACCAGCCCGCGCGGGCGCCCCCTCCTGCGGGCGGCCCCCGCGCGGCCGAGCGCCGCGCGGGCGCGCGGCCCGCGGTGCGGGGCGGCCCCGCGCGGCCGTGCGCCGCGCGGGCGCGTGGCCCGCGGTGCGGGGCGGCCCCGCGCGGCACCAGCCCGCGCGGGCGCCCCTCCTGCGGGCGGCCCCGCGCGGCCGAGCGCCGCGCGGGCGCGCGGCCCGCGGTGCGCGACGGCGCCGGGCCTCCTCCCTCCTCGTGACCAACAAAAGAAAGAAAGAGGGAGATTCCCCCGAACGAAACGCGTCCGACTCACCTTGATGTGCGAAAGAGGAGGAAGAGAGGGATCGTCCGCTTGCCTCCACCGGTCCACCCTTGCGGTGTGCTTGGTTTCTCTTTGCCGGCGGCTACGAGGGAGGAAGAAAAAGAAAAGAGGCGGCCACCAAAAGAAAAATAAGAGGAACCCTAATCCTCTTTCCCTCACGGCTACATATATATACTAAGAGAATTAGGGTTTACCTTAAAAGGTGTGCGGCTGCCAACACGGATCCCGAGGCGTCTAAGGGGGACCCCAACTTCGAGAATTAATTCTGGTCAGACCGGGAGTCGGAAAAATAAACCGATCGCGCCCACGCGCTCCGTTCCGCGAGCTCTACCGCCTAAAATTATTTGCGGGCCCCGATGGTCTGTCCGGAAAAATGCCAAAAATGAGGCCCCCGGTCAGGCATTACAAGAAGAGGGTGACCAGAAGGGTTAAGGAAAAGCCGGGTCTTACAGTGCTGTTTTTATTTTCCGCATTGGTTTTTATTTTGCACTGAGATTGAGTTTTTAAGTATTACACCTATTCACCCCCCCTCTAGTTGTTTGATAGTACCTATTTAGATCCTTGTGGATCCTATAAAAACCTACAATTGGTATCAGAGCGGGTTTTAGGTTTATCTATCATGTTGGGTGAAAGTGGTAATATTTATAGACCTCCTCTTTTTGATGGGACTAATTATGCTTATTGGAAAGTGCGGATGAGAGCTTTTCTCATCGCAATTGATGAGCGGGTATGGCAATCCGTGGAATACGGTTGGGTGCATCCTGTTGAGGAAGTAGGAAATTCTACTACCCCAAAACCTCGCTCTAGATGGTCCAAAGAGGAATTTGAAAGATCTTCTTACAATGGGAAAGGTATGAACGCTTTATTTAATTCTCTTTCCTCGACTGAGTTCACACGAATTTCCGCGTGTGAATCCGCGAAGGAAATTTGGGATATTCTCAAAATTACACATGAGGGTACTAATCTTGTAAAAATTCAAAAGCTCCAGATGCTTACAAGTCAATTTGACTCTATTCATATGGAAGAGCATGAATTGTTTACAGATTATTACACTAGACTTCAAGATGTAATAAATACATGTGTTAATTTAGGAGAAAAGATCCCGGAGTCGAAAATTGTAAGAAAGATACTTCGGACTCTTCCGGAACGGTTTAGGGCAAAGGTTACCGCCATTGAAACCGTTAGTCATCCGGATGAGATGAGTATAGAGGAATTAGTAGGTGCTTTGCAAACTTATGAAATGACTTTTCCTACTAATCAAGTTTCTTCCAAGTCTTCTTCTAAGCTTACAGGTATTGCATTCAAATCAACAAAGGAAGAAGATAGCGAATCGAGTTCCGACGATGAAATCTCTTTTGCCGATTTTGAAGAACAATTGGCGCGGATCGCAAAGAAATTTCGTCGGAAGTTTTGGAAGAATCGAACCGATGGATCTTCATCCACGAAATCTTCTAAAGGATCATCGGGTTCTAAATCCTCTAAACTCAAAAGCTTTGCAAAACCTTCTAAAGAAAAAGAAAAAGATGATTTCGAAGGGAAAATCCAATGCTATCGATGCAAAGGCTACGGCCATTTTTCAATGGATTGTCCTTCTAAGAAATCTTATAAAAAGAAGGCTTTGCAAGCGAAAACTTGGGACGATTCTACTTCTAATGAATCGACCTCAAGTAAAGAGGAAAAAATTGTTGCTTCTCATGCCTCTCATTTTCCCTCTTCTAATAATTGTTTATCGTCATTAGTCACTAACTCTACTCCTTTGATTTTGTATGAAACATCAACAACCGGCGGAGAGTCATCAAGTGAGGGGGAGTCGGACGAGGAAGAACTCGTTGAGGCATATCAACAACTTCTTGCGGAATCTAAGAAGATGGCCAAACATATCAAGAAGTTGAGAAAGCAACGACTTGAAGATCAAGACGAGAATCATGCTTTAAAGATCAAACTTCATGATCTCGAGGAGGAACGAGAGCTTTTATTGGATAATAATAAAATCCTCCAAGAAAAGATAAATCAATCGGAAACGGTCGTTAATTCCCATATTAACAAGATTGATTTTCTTGAAAAGCAGTTTGAGGAAATTCATGTCACCAACCAAGCATTGACCAAACAAGTTCATCAACTTAAATCCGACATACAAAGGATTTCAACCGGTTCCAAGAAACTTGAATGTATGTCCGGATTAGGTCAAGCAAGCAAGGTTGGTTTGGGATTCAAAAAGAACCAAACTGTGAATGCTTCAAGTTCCACAATGAAATTGAAAGGAAGAACTTGTCACTTATGTGGACTTGAAGGACATTTGGTGAAGGATTGCCCGAAAAATAGAAAGAAAAATTCTTCGGCAACTTCATCTACGGAGCGAACTCAACGGAATCAAAAGACACATCAAGTCAAAGGAGTTCACTCAACCCACCAAAGGTCCGAGCCACAACATCAATCATACAAGTGGATCATTGCGAGGCAAAGACCTAAGGTGGACCAACAGTCAAAGCGGACAACCCCCGGCCACAACGAATCAAGACAACCCAAAATCCAGCGATTTTGGATTCGGAAAGGTGATATCTTTCCTTGTCTTAAGTTCTAAATAGCTTATGACTGTATGTAATGCTTTGATTGGTTTTTCCTTCATATCTTTCTTAATCTTTGCATTACATGTTTTTCAATGCTCTTCGTTTTTATACTTTGTTTTTGAACAAAAAGGTTTTTAATGAACAAGTGCATTGAATGAAAAGGGCTTTCACTTTCAATCACTCCAATTTAATTTTATATGGATTATCAACTTTACTCCATAATCATAATCTTGAAGATACTTCATTATAGGAGTTTTTGATATTATAAGCATCAAATTTTAGAAATCATGTGTGATCTTTAGATGCTTAATCTATCTCGGTTGTGTGAGTTCATTGTGATAAACGTGAGACAACCGATAGACTAAAATTTGGGATTTAATTCTTTCACGTAAGAGATTGCATTCTTACAAGGGTATTGAAATGATTTGCAAAAGATGTGGAAAGAGTTACATCCGAAAGGAGTGTGAAAACTACCACCACATGTTGGAAAGAGCTGCCACCCCGGTCGTTCGGTTTGTGTGTGAAGCTACCACATGTTATGGATGCTTGATAGTATTTTATGAGAAAATCTTTAGTTGAAGCATTTGGAGATTTATATGCAAAACTCTTATATTTTGAACAATCTCCTGGTTGGTATAAGGTGGGATAGTTGAAAGATGCTCAAAGAGCCACCCTTAGGTATTTTAGTGCTTATCTCAAATTTGAAAGGGTAAGAAATCAAATTGATGTCATTTGGTAATCTCTGTAAGTCATCTTTGTAAGTCCGTTACATCTTGATAGACTTTGGATCTCAAGATTATTTTTGATGACTTGTGTTTGATGAATATAACATGAAAAACTGTTTATAATGTTTTATCTTTGTTTTTCATGATTTAGGAGTAAATCTTTTTAATTTTGTGAAATTAATTGGATTGAATGACATTTGTGTGAATTCACTGGTTAAAGCACTTAAATTGTTTTCTTGATGGAATACAAATCGGTATTTGAAAAGATTCTAAAATTTGGATTTGTTTCAAGGAATTATTTGATTTTTGCTTTCTGGTACAGGTACGGAATCTGCATTTTTGTTATATACCAGAACTGAGCTTTTATCTCTCTTTCTCTATGAACTAATATTGTTAGTGATTTCCTTTTGTCTAGTATGTTCACTGTTTGACAATTTGTGACAAAAAGGGGGAGAAGAGAAATGACGGAGATGAGATCATCAAGAGAGGACAAACGAAACGAAAATGGAAAAATGGGGGAGAACGGAAAATGATGATCGTACCACAAAGGGGGAGAACATAGATGCACAAGAACATGGAGAACATGGAAAACATGTTAGAGATGCTCAAGATAGGGGGAGACAAAGAAAAATTGAAAGAGCCGAAAAACAAAAGAACCAAAAGGAAGACGGATCAAATGCAGGATTCTAATTTCTAACGACTAACGTTTGATTTCGTTTGGAGTTTTGTTTTGCAGGAATTACATCACTTTAAGACTCCAAGTCCTAAGTCATAGAGTATGTTCTAGGACTGTTTGGTTCAAATGTAATTTTGTATTTATTGGATCTTTCACGCAAAAAAAATCAATGTTTTGGTGATGACATTGAGTTTCAATTTTTTGGTTTAAGATGAGTGACTTGAGCGCTTTTATGTATTTTTGGGTTTTGTCACGAAATTGCCAAAGGGGGAGATTGTTACGGCATTTTGGTATTGGCATATTTCGTGAGTCAAGTCAGTGAGTTGAGTCAGAGTCTTAAAGGGATCAAATTGTCAATCAGCAATCAAAGACTTAGAGAAGATTCAACAAGAGCTCAAGTTGACACCCAGTGTCTTGAGTCTTGAAGATTGAAGTTGAAGAATTGTGGATCAGTTACATCAATCTCAAGAAGAAAGTATTCAAGAGGATCAGGTATGTTTAACTAAATAATTGTGGTGATCCGAATACTTTCTTATAGTGTAGAAACACTTGGATGAACTTTTAATTGCATAATAATCAAAAACTGGTGTTCGGACTTGTTCAGGATCCGGATCAGAACCAACGATCCGGATCCCGAAGGTTGTTGCTTCATACAAGACTTCGATCCGGATCCATGCAATTTCCGATCCGGATCCCGAATGTTAAGTTTTCTGATTTATATGAACGATCCGGATCGGGCAATGCGATCCGGATCCCGAACCATGGTATTTCTGGAATCGTCAATCTCGTTACGACGATCCGGATCGCAGTAAATCCGATCCGGATCGCCGTCCTGAAAAGTTCCAGATAAGGTATGTTTTTGATTCTTATCTCTTTCCAAAGGTTTCTAAACTATAAATAGACGTTTAGGGTTTCTCAAAAACGTGGGGGTTCTCTACCGATCAATTGAAAAAACACTTGAGAGCAACCCTAGAGGCTAGGTTTTTATCGTTCTTCTTTATAGCCTTTTTTAGGTCAATTCGATGGTTCTTTCAAGAACATATCTTTTGTCGAATTGATCTAATCTTTGCTTAGAGATTCCATCCATGGTTCTTCATTGATAATCTAAGCAAAGGATCACCATCGAAGCCAATATTTCTATCGGCCGAGTTTGCGTCGTGGATTCGACGCGGCATCGTGGATTCGGTGTGCTAAAGGCGTTTCGTGGATTCGAAACGTGTGCTCGTGGATTCGAGTGGCGTTCGTGGATTCGAACGTGTGCAGTGGACGTGCAAACGGTGGAGCGCGAGGTCCAAGAAATTGAAGGAGGGGTTAAATCCGTGGAGACGGTAATCACCTTGTTATTCTTCTTTTCTTAGGGATTGTTATTGCGTGGATATCCAACCGGTCAGCGCAAGGTCCGAAGAAGCCGAAGGAGGGGTTTGAGTCCGTGGAGTCAGTAATCACCTTGTTATTCTTCTATTCTTAGTGGATTGTTATTGCGTGTTGGTCCCGTGGTTTTTCTCCTGGATTGGAGTTTCCACGTATATCTCGGTGTGCTGTTTTTATTTTCCGCATTGGTTTTTATTTTGCACTGAGATTGAGTTTTTAAGTATTACACCTATTCACCCCCCCTCTAGTTGTTTGATAGTACCTATTTAGATCCTTGTGGATCCTATAAAAACCTACAGATCACGTGGGTAATCAGGGGACCCCGTCGGATGTTTAGAGGGGTTTACACGCAGAATGGATGTCAAATTTAGGCTCAGCGCGAAATTCGGATTAAAAATACCTTTTCGGGAGCCCCCGGCAATTTATAGGATTGGAATTTGGCAAAATGGACGTCGGATTTGGACTCAGCGCGCGAAAACGGTCAAGAAGGGCTATTTACTTGTATTTTTCGGAGCTTGCTATAGTGATTTTTACTGTTCACCGCCGGAATAGTGTTTCCGGCGATCGCCGGCGGCGGCGGGCAGCGGCGGAAGGCGCTCGGGCAGGCGGCTAGCGGCCGCGAGCAGGCGCTGAGGGCGCGGGCAGGTGCGCGGTCCACCGCGGAGGGCGTGCGCCGGGAGCGGGCCACGTGGCGCTTTCCTGTTGGCCGGCGCAGCAGGCGCGGTGCACGGAACTTCGGCCCGGGTGCACGGTGAACCGGGTGGACACGTGGCAGATGGTTATTGGTTCGGTGTTGTGCGCGCGGTCCACGCAAGGAGTGGAGTAGGTGACCGGGGCAGGTGGCCGTACGGCGGGGCAGGTGGCCGTACGGGCGGGGCAGGCGCGACGTGCGCGGTGCACGGCGCGCGACGTGCGCGGTGCAGGGTTGCCGGGACCACGTGGCGCGCCGCCACTGGCGAGCGCAGGTGCGCCGGGCGCAGCGGGGCCCGGGAGAGCTGTGTAGTGGGCCACGTGGCGGGCCTGGATCATTTCGGGCTTGCACAGTAATGGGCCGGGCCCATTACTGTAGCAGCCCGAACAATTCGGGCGCCTGAATCTCGGGACAAAACGGGTATTTCTCCAAAAGATTTCTTCAGCCTATAAATAGGCAGCCCGAGCCTTCTTTGCAGCCCTTTTTCTCTCAGTCTGTGCAAGATTTCCCCGAGCTTCCTCTTGATGATTTGTTCCTCTCTAAGTTCTTGATCCACCTGCAAGATTTCTGGATTTTTGGAGCACGCATCCCGAGGTTTCAGATTTTTCGGCGCGGTGCGACTTTGCATTCTTGGTGTTCTTCTTCGTTGCCGTTTCGGTGTAAATTTTCCCCTGGGCATCCCCGACCTCCTTTTTCGGTGATTTTTGAGCCAGAAGACTCCTAACAGGTAGGGCTTCAACTTTCATTTTGAACGCGCTTTTCCGTTTCGATGTTTTGGCACAGATCCCGAGGTGACATGGTTACCCTTTTTCTGTGAGAGATTTTGGGACAGCAGCGGATTGTGGAGGCCATATCTTCGTGCACGAGCATCGGACGGGAACGTTCTTATACAACTTTTTCATCTACAGATCGCGTGGAACACGCAGGTATTTTTCTTGGATTTTTTAGAGATTTATTTCGAGGTGAAAATCCCTGTTTTCCCTGTGTTCAGTGCTACAGTATTTTGATACAGAATGTGTTGAGTGTACTACCTCGCCGAATTAATATCTTGACTTACCGAACTCAGATTTGGGCGTGCAAGCAACCGTTTCGAAGGTATCGACGCGAGGATCGCTGTGATAATTTTCTGGGAATTTTCTGGGCATTTTCAGCAGGTAAAAATTAAGCATCTTTGGGACTGTTGTTGTATGTGATTGTGAGAGCAATTTTTGGAATGAATGTGTAATGGTGGACTTTGTATTGTGCCCAGGAGAGTTACGGGTGTTGTTGGACTTGTTGGAGCGAGAAGGATTTTACAGACTTGGATGGCGCAATTTCAGGTGGGTGGTTGTTGCTTGCCTCTATATCTGACTTACTCACTAAGTTTATTAGAAAACCCCACTATTGAACATATTGATTGAGTATCATGCATGATTGACTGTTATAAAATGTGAACCTATCATCTGAGATTAATTTTGTGGATATAGCATGTTGGGGATATTATTGGGATAATATTGCTGTTGAAACATGATCATTGGAATAATTTATTAGTGATAATCAACATGCTACATTAGCACCTAGATCTTATGAAAGTGGACTAAATGATTAATTGTTGGCACATAATGGCACATCAATGTGCGGGTTTCACTCTGGGGATTTATTATGGATCAGGGATCATATACATGTGTAGTCGACTGATGATTTTTGCCTGATGGTTATATTTATGCGGATATATTAATTATTACACATGTAAAACTGTTATTGGACATTCTCTCTCTTTCACATTGCTTGAGGACTTTTGCATGCTTATTTAGACATCTAGATAGGCCACTATTTTATTGCTACACTATCATATTGGGATTTGACTTAGGAGAAACCATGATTACTTTCTTTCTCCTTTTTATTTGGACTTTTGAGTCATGTTGCTCGGGTTCGAGCAGAGGTTTGGGATAGTGTAGCCGGGATCTGAGGGTCGGTGACAGGGTGTGCTTGATGTTGGATTATGGGTTATTGCGGCAACCGCGGACAGTAGGCGGTTGACCGGATCATGATTATTTTACCCAATTGCGGGTTGTGCGTTATTGCGGTGACCGCGGACTTTGGGCGGTTGACCGGATATTTACTATTGCATCAGATTGGGTATCAGTTTTCTCTAGTGGATGGTGTTTCCCACTTTTGAGTACTATTGCATCTGATTGGGGATTGGGGTTTCTTCAGTGGACGGAGTTTCCTACTTTCATCATAGTCTTGATCCAGTCCTGCTATATCGAGGTACTGATGACAGAGATATTTATGATACTGATGACAGAGATACTTTACTCGTGTGGGCCGCTCCCCTCGAGTGCCACTCCGGAGTAGGCTTTACACCGTGCCGAGCGCCGGGCACCATACTGAGTTCTTGAGTTCGACAGCAGAGCAGGCAGTACCAGTTTTTACTGGTGGCACTAGATTGGGTCTATTTGGTCAGATACTGTTTTCTGATGCATTCATACCGTCATTTCCTTCGGTATTGCATTTAGTGGCATACTTGTTGTGGTTTCCCCTTTTACTCAGTAGATCTATTTACAGCTTCACCACTTGCCCTTTTCTTGCCTCTAGTAGACTTAGTGGGTACGCCGGAGCTTGAGGCTTTACCCACACGGGGAGGCTACTGGTTTACTAGTGGTTCTCACCCCCATTGTTGTTTTCCCTTTCTTTTTCTCCCCCTGTTTTGCAGAGTCCTCTGTGGGAGTTGCTGATCTGTCGGTTGTTGTTCGAGGCGAGGGAGTCACGAGCTAGATCCTTACCACCCGAGGAGTGTAGCTGTATCCCCTGGTTGGAGATTCCTGGTAGCTGTTGGCTGGCTTTTACTATTTATTTGGAGAGGGATCTTTTGTATTTTGAGAGACTAATGTTGAGACTGATGTACTATAGTTTTACTTTATCTCCTTTTATAGTTGAGAGATACTGTACTGAGGACATTGTATGATGATTATCTATATTTGAGGAGATGGATGTTGTACTATTTTTCATGTTGTACATTGATTGGCTTTTATTCTACAGCATTTTATTTCAGCTCTGATATTTGTGTAGCTATAGTACTATCTTTTGCAGGTTAGACGCTTCGCCTATGCGGGTTTTAGCATAGGTGGCGGATCTGTTGGCGAGCCCGGGACGCAGTTTCGACCCCGGGGCGTGACAACTGTTTTCATCAATTTTTGCGCTGTTGGCTTCACGACAGGTAGGGCTACGATCTTCGTGATTTGAGCTTCCCCTCATTTCGAGTTTATCTTGGAGTTTCCCTAGCTTTCTTTTGACCCATTTTCTTCAGTGGAGTTTTGGACAGCGCCACATTGTTTCGGCGATAACTTTGCGCTCAAGCATCGGATTGAGGCGTGCCAATAGTCATTTTGCATCTACACATCGCAAGGAATGTCATCGAATTTTTCTGGGATTTTTAGAGGTAGGCTCGAAGGTGAAAAATTCCATTTTCCAGAGTTTAGTGCTATAGATTTTGTTCTTGGGAATTTTGGGATGGTTATCTTGTTGATTTTGTAACTCGGCCCACAGGTATCGGATTTGGGCGTGCGAGTACTCATTTCGATCGTCTCGACGCGAGGATCGCAGCGGCAATTTTTCGGGAATTTTTGGTCTCCATCTCACAGGTAAAAACAGGGCATCTTTGGGACTGAATTATGGGACAACATGTATGTGGCTACTTGTGTGTTTATCTGTGTTTGTTGGGGTATAGTTTGTATCGTGATGTTGTTTGTTGTGGTATTGCATGGTTGGCGTGATGTTGTTTGGAGCCGAGACTTGCGCGACATGTATCGAGGATGCGGGTTCAGTGGATTTTGTTAGCAGGTGGCCACACTCTTCACCGACTTCGGCTTAGCCTGCGGAAAGCGCTTCAGGTGGGTGCTTTGTTTCCAGAACCGGTGGACGGTTCTCTAATTCTGTATGTTAGGATGCATGCATGCCTAGGGTACAAGGCATATAATTTAGAGGTAGGTAAGCTTGATAATGATAATTGTATGATTAATTGCAAGAATAATATCTATGTTGATGGTTAGTGTGAGCTTACCTAGGATAATGTTACCCTATGTGATTATGTAGCATGCCATGTTAGCACATAGCCGTTTATGCGATTGGTTCATGCGATGGGGCAGGATTATATAGCTATGTGCAGATTTTACTCTAAGGAGTTGTTATGGATTGAGGATTATGGATAGGTGTAGGCATTGATGATTTTGGCATGTGGTTTACTTTCTTCTATCTTTTCTTGAGGACAATGCATGCTTGTATGGACATATAGATAGGCCACTTTTTACTGCTACACTACTTTTTGGAACTTGACTTAGGAGAAACCATGTTATCCTTTTCTCCTTCTCTGTTAGTCAGGCGGTCTGTGTGCTCGGGTGCGAGCAGGGGTCTGGGGTAGTGTAGCCGGGACATTGGTGTCAGGGATGGGTTGTGCTAGATTGAGGCTGGCACAGTTTTGCGGTGACCGCGGACTTTGGCCGGTTGACCAGAGGTCGGTTATAGGACTTGATTATAGACGGCAGGGTATTGCGGCAACCGCGGATATTAGGCGGTTGACCGGATATTTATTTATGCATCAGATTGGGTATCAGATTTCTCTAGTGGACAGAGTTTCCCACTATTTGAGTACTTTTGCATCTGATTGAGGACCGAGGCTCTCTTCAGTGGTTGAGTTTTCCCACTTTGATCAGAGTCATGATCCAGTCCTGCTGATTTATATTACTATTATACTTATCACTGAGATACTTTACATGTGTGGGTCGCTCCCCTCGAGTCCCACTCCGGAGTGTGTTACAGACAGGATTTGAGTCCTTGAGACTCCTTTTCATCGGTGTTATGCGTCGGCCAGCATACCCGATACAGGCAGGCATAGCATGCAGTACCAATTTTACTGGTGGCACTAGATTGGGTTTATTACAGGCATTTACTTTATTTTTGCACTCGTGTCAGGGGGGGGGACCGAGTGGAGTCTAGTAGCTGTGTTTAGACCAGTGCTAGTGTTGTTGGGAACCGTTTGGGGATTGACGGTGGTCCCGAGGTTGTTGCGGGTTAGTCGACCGTTGTGCGAGAGGTTTGGTGATCTTGAGGCTATTCGTTCTGTGAGAGAGCATGGATTCCGACTATAGCCTGCATGAGCCACTACTCGATAGCGAGTTAGTCCGTTTGGACGCCGTACGTAATTCCTGCCCGTCAGCGGGAGGTGGTTGTAGGTGGGCGCAGGTTTGACTGGACCCGATGTGGCAGTCAGCTCGATTGGGTCGATTGAGCACCTCGTGTGCGAGTGTTGTACATCTTTATCAGAGTTTTCCTCTTCGAGCATTTAGCTAGAGGCATGGTAGCTGTTGAGAGTCTCCAGCTTTCTTTTTTCAGTCTTTACTGCTTTGGTTATCTTATGCCTCTAGTGGACTTAGTGGGCAGATCATCGGGCCTGGTGGCGGTACCCACTGAGAACTCCCTTTTTGGTGTAGTTCTCACACCCGTTGGGGGTTTTCCCCCTCCCTTTCTTTTCTCTCCTTGGTTTTGCAGAGTCTTAGCGGGTGTTGCTGATTCTGCGGTTGTTGATCGAGGCGAGGGAGTCGCGTGCTAGATCCCCACCCGTCGTTGGAGATTAGCGGTACCCCTTCAGAGGAGAGCTTCA
Source organism: Tillandsia leiboldiana (assembly GCA_029204045.2). NCBI lineage: Eukaryota > Viridiplantae > Streptophyta > Magnoliopsida > Poales > Bromeliaceae > Tillandsia > Tillandsia leiboldiana. Next base: position 12,631,743 of record CM055070.1, read on the forward strand.
GTAGATTAGCTATTTTATTTTTTCCTATTTTGAGAGACTGATGTAGTGAGGACATGATATGTATTGAGAGCCTGTACACTGATGTATTTATTGGAGATATCTCCCTGTTGAGTTCTGGATTGTGTATCTGAGGATATTGTATTATTATTATTTAGCGAGATGGACATTATTGTTCTTATTTCCAGTTGTACAGTGGTTGATTTTAGTTATACAACAGATTTTCTTTTATATCTCTGATATCTGTTAGCTGTAGTACTTTTCTTGCAGGTAGAACGCTTCGCCTATGCGGGGTTTGGCATAGGTGGCGGATCTGTTGGCGAGCCCGGGTCGCAGTTTCGACCCCCCGGGGCGTGACATGTTAGGTAGGATGTTGTAGCAAACAATGAAGTTCAAGTAGCGATACTCAGGTCGAAGTTCTTTTGAAAAGATTGAATTCCCGGTTGACTGAGTATCAGGAAGACAAATTCCATCCACGACCACTCTCCATGTGGTGTTGGTGAAAGTATGACCCTTGAGGTAGTGAGCGCCATCAACTTTAGCTTTCATTCCCAGCACCTCACCAATCAACTGAGGTGTAATCCTCAGCTTGGCATTCCTGACGGTAGTTTGAAACTCTCTTGGTCCGTCGTCAAGATCAACTAGTTTTGATGAATTTTGATAGAAGATCCTTACAAGATGAAGACAATATCCTGTAGATTCTGGAAAATTGCAGATGGGGGCAAGTCCTGCTTAGTCAAAAAGAATCCCGAATAATGCAGAACGCTCCTTCAGAGCTTTGACATTTACATGTCGTTCACCGATGCATTCCCTCTTTTCAAAATATTTGATCCTCTCAGAGCTTACAAACTCTTGTGGAGGAGGCTTGCTTGCAAGTGTGTGACGCCCCACTTCCCAGGGGGTCACCCATCCTAGAACTACTCTTGCTCTAGCACACTTAACTCTCATGTTCCTCTTGGATCTTGCTACCATCCAAAATGCTATAGCCGGGTTATAGATTTAGTCCTATTATATCATTTATATATAGGACTAATCCAAATTCCGGGGGTGTCACAAAGTGGCTCTTCAATTGATATTCCTCGAGCACTCCCTCTCTTGCGTGCAACGCTCTTTTTCCTCATTTTTACGGGTGTTGATTCCATTGGGGCTTTTCCTTTTTCTGCGGTTGTCGGCGGTGTCTTTGCCTTCGAAGTTGCTGCAGGGGCTTTTCTCTTTGAAGCAGTAAGTGCAGTGCCTTCTTCCAAAAGCTCATCCCAATCAACAGAATCCGTCTCGGATCCTGAATCTGAACTGTTCAGAGTCCTTTTAGCCCTCTTGACCTTGTTCGTCGCTCGTGTGTGCACCATGGCAACAAGAAGCACAATGATCCATTCAAACACCATTGTTGCTAGTGCTTAAGCACTTAAAGAACCTGCGAGAAAAAACTCAAGAACACAAAAAAATTATTTATTTTCAAAAATTTGAAAAATTGTACCCAAACAATCATTATCATGTGGAGAGACTAGGAATCAAATTAGTTTTGCAAAAAGATTTTTAAAAATAGATCAATCCCATGATTTTCAAAAATTCTTATTTTATGCCCTAAAACCGAATTTTCAAAAATCGAAGCCTAAAAATCCGTTAATCAAGAGAATACCAAGCATATAAACTAAACTAATCTACCCAGAGTTCTTATTTCAAAAGAAATTTGACCAAAAATTATCTAGAATTGAATTTGAATCATGATTTCCACTCACGTTTGAAGAACAATGTAAAAACAGTGAAGAAAGTTGAGTTTTGATAAAAAAAGACTTACTTGAATCTGAAGAACTTGAGTTAGAAAGGCTCCAAATTGGTTGATTTCTAGAGAGAGAAACTCTAGAGTCTTGGAAACAAAAGTTTGTTGTAAAAAGAAATTAAAACCCATTTGTTTCAATATAAAACCTAGCCGCGGTCCGGATCGGATCAAGAATCCAGTCCGGATCGGCTACCCGCAGAGAATTCTGCGTTCGGGATCCGGAACAGGAATTCCAGTCCAGATCGACTCCAACTTTTTCTTCAGAAAAATTTAGAAAAATTCCAGAAATTCCAGAAAAAGATTGTAAGCACTTTTGTATGTCAACTTTAAACAAAAAAATCGTTTCATATCAAAAGGAATAGATTATGCTAAATCAATCAATAATATCCAAGTAATGAAACGAAGATTTATAAAAATTAATCCTTTAAAGTTGATCAAGTTCAAGAACATCTATCACGATCTAATGGGTAATGCGTTTATCAAATCATCAATTTAGTAAAGTAGATGAAGTACCAAGATCGATAGATGTTTGAAATTCCAAATAAGTTAGATAATATATCTAGTCAATTTAAAGTGAGGAGTGGCTCTTTGAGCATCTTTCGATAAAAATCCCACCTTATACCAACCTTGGAATTCGACAGAGTCAAGTATTCCAAAAAGCATTTTATCTATTTAATCACGAAAAACCATGCTATGTATACATGTGGTAGCTGCACACAGTACTCGGACGACCGAGGTGGTAGCTCTTTCCTCCATGTGGTGGTAGTTTTCACACTCCTCATTGGGATGTAACTCTTTCCACATCTTTTGAGCATAAATAATTTGATAAACTCCCCCTCCATTTGCTATCAATTATTTAAGATATAAGGTATTCAACCAAAAATTGATCTCGTATTCATACTTAACTCAATTTTCAAATATGATAAAAACTATACCAAGAGATCATTTGAGAGAGAATTTGAATTTGATCAATTTAAAATGAACTAATTGATATAAAAGATCATTGCATCAAATGAATTATCATGATATCCGAACCATAATAAATTTCTTAAGAAAAATGAAAGGATGCAAGTAAAGTCAATAATACTAATGCTCAATTAATGTTCTATGTACAAACATAGATAAGGAACAAAAACACAAAACAAAACCTAACCTAAGCAATGATTTCAAAAAGTGTTATTTCAAAGAAAGCATTCCTATTGCTTTACGCAAATGAATAAACCGTTTTTGATCCAAAGGTTTTGTTAAAATGTCAGCTAATTGATCTTCAGTTGAAATGTAGGAAATTTGAAGAATACTTGATTCAACTAACTCTCTTAGAAAATGATATCTAAGTTCAATGTATTTTGTTCTCGAGTGCAACACAGGATTTTTAGAAATATTTATAGCACTTGTGTTGTCACAAAGAATAGTTACCGAAGTTGTAGGAATTCGGAAGTCGCTCAACACGCTTTTCATCCAAATGAGTTGAGTTGAACAACTACCCGCTGAAATATATTCCGCTTCGGCAGTCGAGAGTGCAATGCAGTTTTGCTTTTTACTATGCCATGCAACAAGACAATGGCCAAGATAAAAACATGCACACTCGTACTTTTCCGATCATCCACAGATCCTGCCCAATCGGCATCTGAATATTCTATTATGTCAAGAGTTGTTCCCATAGGATACCAAATTCCGAAATTCAAAGTTCCTTTGACGTACCGGATGATCCTTTTCACCGATTTCAGGTGAACCTCCTTTGGTGCTGACTGATATCTCGCGCAGATCCCAACACTAAAGGATATATCCGGGCGACTAGCTATGAGATAGAGTAGACTTCCTATCATGCTGCGATAAAGCTTCTCGTCTACACTTTCACTAAGAGATTCACTTCCTAATCCCTTGTTGCTAGTTCCCATAGGAGTCGGAAAGTCTTTAGAGTTCTCTAGTCCGAATTTCTTCACCAACTCCTTTGCGTACTTGGATTGGTACAAATGGATGCCTTCTTCATTTTGTTTCACTTGCAATCCAAGAAAATATGTTAGCTCGCCCATCATGGACATCTCAAATTCGATTTCCATGGTTTCAGGGAATTTAGAAGCATCATTGTCCCTTGTTGCACCAAATACAATGTCATCGACATAGATTTGTGCCACAATGAAGTTATCCTGATAATGCTTCACAAAGAGAGTCCGATCCGCTTCCCCTCGAGTGTAGCCCTTTTCCAAAAGGTGCTTTGTCAACCTTTCGTACCATGCTCGCGGTGCTTGTTTTAGACCGTACAGAGCCTTTTTCAATCGAAAAACATGGTTAGGTAGTTTATGGTCAATGAAACCTTTCGGTTGAGCCACATAAACTTCCTCGTTCAAAAAACCATTTAAAAAGGCGCTCTTAACGTCCATTTGAAAAAGTTTGATTTTAAAATGACAAGTAATTGCGAACAAAATACGAATCGACTCGAGACGAGCTACCGAGGCGAACGTCTCATCAAAGTCTATACCTTCAATTTGTGAATAGCCCTGAGCAACTAGGCGTGCTTTGTTCCTGATAATGGTACCATCCTCGTTTTTCTTGTTCTTGAAAATCCATTTAGTACCAATTACGTTGTGTTGCTTCGGTGGCTTCGTTAGTTCCCAGACTTTGTTTCTTTCGAACTGATGGAGCTCTTCCTGCATTGCTTCAATCCAGTAATCATCCCGAAGAGCTTCATCGACGTTCTTTGGTTCTATCATGGAGACGTAACATGCGACTCCACAAACCAATTATCTTCGAGTCCTGACTCCTTCCTGTGGGTCTCCAATAATGTTTGACTCTTGATGATCCTTGGAGATACGTAATGTTTGCGGTAACGGAGTACTCGGAGGTACGTGTGATGATTCCTGCATTTCAAATAAACTAGAAGAACCGTTAGATGCATCAACATTATCGGAAGAATTATTATGAGAAGATGCATTTACAGGAGTATCATCATCAAGAGACATATCAGTGGTAGATTTATCAGATGCAAAATGAAAAGCTTCATCTACTTAAACATTAATAGATTCTACCATCGTTTTAGATTCCAGGTTAAATACCCGATATGCTCTACTATTTGTAGAATAACCCATGAAAATCCCTTCGTCACTTCGAGAGTCGAATTTTCTAAGATTTTCGCGATCACGCAAAATATAACAGCGACTCCCAAAGATTCGAAAATATTTGATATTCGGTTTTCTACAAAACCATAGCTCATATGGTGTATTTAAAGTTCCCGGGCGCAAATAAACTCGATTAATTACGTAGACCGCGGTGTTCACTGCTTCAGCCCAAAAATGTAACGGGAGTTTTCGGCTGTGAAGCATAACACGCGCCATCTCTTGTACAACCCTGTTTTTGTGCTCGACTACACCATTCTGCTGAGGTGTATAGGGTGTAGAGAATTCATGTTTTATGCCGTTAGAAGTGCAAAAATCAATGAATTTAGAATTGATGAATTCTCCATCTCTATCACTTTGAGCATGAACGATCTTTTCATTTCTCTCAATCATATTACGATGACAAATCTCATGAAAAGAATCGAAAGTATCCGCTTTCTCTTTTAAAAATGTTACCCATGTATATCTAGAGAAATCATCAACCAAAAGAAAAATATACCATTTACCTCCCAAACTTGGTTGACGAGTCAGCCCCATTAAGTCCATGTGCAGTAATTCTAAAGGCCGATTGGTACCCACGTGGTTCAAGTTCTTGTGTGCACCCCTTGATTGTTTCCCCTTTTGACAACCTCCACACACAATGTTTTGATTAAAAGATAATTTCGGAACCCCCTTAACCACGTCTTTATTTGAAATCCTTGCTAGTTCCTTAAAATTTATGTGACCTAGTCTTTCATGCCAAAGAGTTTCATTATCTAAAGAAACCAGGTTACAATTTTCAGGAAATTTATTTGGAACTACGTAGCAATTATTTTCAGATCTAACCCCTTTCAAAAAGAATAATTGGTCCTTATCAGTTACAGTACAATCTGCAGAAGAAAAGTTAACTGAAAAACCATTATCACATAATTGACTAATGCTAATGAGGTTAGTCTTAAGGCCTTCAACAAATAACACATTGTTCAAAACCGGGCCTTCTGGAATAGCGATTGTTCCTTTTCCAACAATTTTAGAAGAACGACCGTCTCCGAAAACTACAAGTCCTCCGGAGGTTTTCTCTAAAGTTTGAAAACAATTTTTGTCACCGGTCATGTGACGGGAACATCCACTATCCAGATACCAAGACGAATTGTCATAAGCATGCAAAGAAGTATGAATGACAAGACAAGGGAAGATTTCACCTTTGCGCACCAAAACCTTTTTGGACTGCGTTGGCAATGATTGTGAAGTTATTCTCCTTGGTGAAAGCGTCTTGTTTGATTGATCGCTCTTCTTTGATGACGTCGTCTTGTAAGTTGAACTACCAAGGCTCTTTTCCTTTGAAAAATTCTCCTTTGATTTCCGGGGAATCACCTTTTTGGTAGTTGTTGCAAGAGGCGCTTGATTTGATCGTTTAGCTCCAATCTTGCAATTTTTCCTTATGTGCCCTGCAAAACCACAACAAAAACATACCTTTGAACTTGTCGAACTCGAAGTAGGTGAGGTAGGCTTGTTGTCGTTGAGTGCAGTGAATTCCGTCATCGGAGGAGGAGATACCGACTGGGGCACAAAAACTGTCTTACTCGAACTAGGACTGTCTCCAGTTCGATTGTATCCAAGGCCGAAACAGTTTGTTTGACCAAGACCAAGCATCTTATCCAACTTGCTCCTTCCAGAAGAAAAATGCTTCAAATCATCCTTAAGTTGGAAAATGGTCTTCGTCATTTCCATTTTTTCCTGACAAGCCTCGGAGTAGAGCTTCAAGAAGTAACTTGCTTTATCCACCAGTTTTACGTGTTCCTTCTCGAAATGCTCATTTTTCTCTTGAAGGAAAACATTTACTTTGATTAAGTTATCCTTTTCCACTTCAAGAGCGTTTGAGAGAGAAGTTGCCCTTTTTGCTTCTTCTTCGAGATCCTGCAATCTCCCTCTCAAACCCTTGTTTTGCTTTGCCAGTTTCTTTGAAACCTTTAAAAGTTTATGGTAGGCAAAAGCAAAGTCTTCACCTTCGGAATTACTCGATTCATCGTCCGTTGCATTCTTTTCAACTTGGGAGGAGATGGACAATGAATTGGATGTACTTGCCATAAAGCATACGTAAGGTGAAGATGTGGACGCGTGGAATGCCGTTGCGTTGTTTTCTTCATCACTAGAAGATGACTCATTTGTCGATGAGGTGTCATCCCAAGTGACGGCTTGCATCGCCTTCTTCTTTAACGGATTCTTATTAGGACACTCCGTTGAGATGTGACCGTATCCTCGGCACTTGAAGCATTGGATTTGTCCCTCCGAGTTATTTTTGTCTTTTGAAGAACTCTCTTCCATTCTTGACTTGAAGCTTGAAAAACCTTTGCCTTTCTTCGACTTTACAAAGGATGAGGTTTTGCTAGAATTACCCCTTCGAAAGTTTCGGCGAAATTTCCTTGTCAAGAGCGCAAGTTGCTTCTCGAAATCCTCCATTGATAGGTTCTCGTCATCGTATGAGGAGGATGAATCCGCGTCTTCTTCCTTTGTTGTTTTCAACGAAAAACCTGAAGATTTAGAAGAAGATGCCTTTCCAGAAGAATAGTTAGTAGGAAATGTCATTTCATAAGTTTGAAGTGCACCAACTAATTCTTCTACACGGATTTCGTCTGGGTGTTTAACTGTTTCAATGGCCGTAACCTTGGAATGAAATCTTTCAGGAAGAGTCCTTAAAATCTTTCTTACAACTTTAGATTCTGAAATTTTCTCTCCCAAGTTAGCACATGTATTTATGATATCTTGCAATCATGTATAGTAATCTGTGAAAGATTCATTTTTTGCCATGAAAATAGAGTCAAACTTGCTCGTAAGCATTTGAAGTTTTTGAATCTTCACAAGGTTTGTTCCCTCATGTGTAACTTGTAGAAAATCCCATATTTCTTTCGCAGTCTCACATGCCGAGACGCGAGAGAACTCAGTTTGCGACAAGCATTAAATAAGGCGTTAATTCCTTTGCCATTGTAAAAAGATGAGTCAATCTCTTCCTTGGTCCATTTCGACCTAGGTTTGATGGCGCGAACATCAGCAATAATTTCAGTTGGATTTGACCATCCTAACTCGATTGATTGCCACACCCGTTCATCGATGGAAATTAAAAATGCTTTCATCCGTACTTTCCAGTAGACATAATTTGTTCCATCGAAGAACGGTGGTCTGTTGATGTTTCCACCTTCAACCATTGTTTACAACCCTATTCCCGCTCCGATACCACTTATTGGGTTATGATAATATTGATCTAAATAGGGGAAAAAACACCTATAGGGTGGTGAATAGGTGTAAACAATAAACACTCAAAAATCTTTGCGTAATAAAACCCAATGCGGAAAAGTAAATAACACGCAGAGATTTTACATGGAAAATTCCATCACAGGAGTAAAAAACCACGGGACCGATAACACGGTGAAATCAACTAGGATTAAACACGTACAAAGGTGATATACCGTACTCACACACGACTCAACCTTTTTCCATACGCTTCGAGTTGATCTTCTCCGCTCGCTCCGCAACGCGCCTCGAATCCACGATTTGCGTCCAACGCCGAATCCACGACGTCCAACGTCGAATCCATGACGTCTGACCGAATCCACGGTCTCCACCAAGTAGTACGTCTCGATCACACGAACGTACCTCGCTCCGAATCCACGAGAGCGGTAACACCTTGAATCCACAATGGGGAAAATCGTTGTTTTGTTTGGTGGTGATAATCTGCCGAATACTTAGATCAAAGATAGATCGGAAATACCATCTAAGTATTCATTAATTTGATTCTACTCAAAATCTGAGTAAGAAAACCTAGAATCAAATTAATTAATATAGATGAAGAAACATAGAATTAAATCTAGTTATTTCCTTTCTTCTCTATATGTGGATTTATAAGTTTTTCTCCGTTAATATTTTTCCGTCATTTTCCGGAGTATAAAACTTATTTTTGGATTACCCTAAAAGATAGAATTAGGGTTTACTTATAGGTTAGAAACCATTGGAAGAGGATAAGAATCAAAAACTGACTGTAACAGAATTTTTCCCGCACGACGGTCCGGACTGGATTTGGCTTGATCCGGACTGTCGTTGTTTTTCAGAGAATTGCTGAAAAAACAGTGTTCGGGGTCCGGACTGAAATACCCACGGTCCGGACTGTTCATGCGATTTTTGCAAAATCCACGTTTGGGGTCCGGATTGAACCAGGGGTGTTCCGGACTGGATTTGCGCATGAACCAACCTACGTTCGGGGCCGGACTGGATTACTCTGATCCGGATCTTGAACATATAACAGTCCAGTTTCTTGATTTTTATGCGATTAAAAACCCATCCAAGTGTTCCTACAGAATAAGAAGTATTCGGATCACTAAGATTATTTAGTTAAACGTACCTGATCCTTTTGGATTCTTCTTTCTTGAGATTGAGGTATATGATCCAAACATCTTCATCTTCAATCATCAAGACTTAACCACTTTCACGAAATACGCCAAAACAAAATCCTTAACACGCTCCGCATGCTCGACTCGGCTTCCTAGTAGCAGGCCCACAATACACCATTCTCAAACTCTTCATTTTCATCTCCCCTTTTCTATTCCTTCCTTTCTTTCTTCCTCTTCCTTTCTTCTTCTTTCACTTTTTATCTCTTACTCTGCTTCTTCTTGTTTCCTCTGTTTTCCTTTGTTTGCAGGGAGTGAAGAAGACGAAGGCCTGGCAACTTAATTAAGGATACTTAATTAAGTGGCTGGGAGTGAGCAGCAAGGCAAATGCGAAATAACCAAAAAGTCCTCCATCAAAATATCTCAATCCATTTACTTTAAAAAAAACTCATTCTTAATTCCTTTCTTCTCTTTCTTTCTTTCTCTAATTTCCTCACAGGCTAAAATTACTTAATTTATTAATTAATTAATTAATCCAAATTAAGCCAACTTCAACTCATTTTTTGCCCTCGGGGCCTCCGCACCAGTCCGAAACCTCCCGAACTCCGCTGTAATATGAAAATACACATGTCCAAAGCTTTCCCCACTCAAAAAGCTCAACTCTAGAGTCGATGTGCTCAATCCAAAAACCGGCTCCCATAACTGCCAACTCCAACTCACTTTTTACCTTCGGGGCCTCCGCATCAATCCGGAACCTCCCGAACTCTGCTGTAATCTGAAAATACACCTGTTCCAAACATTTCTAATATTTCCTGCGCACCACTATGGAGTCGGGGCTCAACAAAACCAGTCCTCTAACGACGCACAAAGCCCGGAAAATTCCGATACAAGCTAGGGCTTCCGCGTTGATCCGAATCAACCCGAACTCAACTGTAAACATAATTTGAACTCGTCCAAAGCAAATCCTCTGCACCACGCCATCTTGCGAGGTCGGTGCACTATCCGAAATCCCGGTACTCTACACTCTCCCCTCCTTAAAAAGGTTTCGTCCTCGAAACCCAAAATAAATCCATAACTCAGGAGGGTGACTCAAACAAATAGGGATAGGAAACACTCAACTCATCCTCAGGCTCTCAAGTGGCCGTTCTCACTCATCATAATGGCTCCACTGAACCTTCACTCAAGGTATGATCCGTCTGCACAATTCCTTAGCTTCATGAGCAAGAATTAGCATCAGCTGCTCCTGATACTCAATCTTCGTCCAATTCCGAGGAAGTGAAGTCCAAAATATGCAAGGGGGTCTAATCCACTTCCTCCAGCCAGATAAATACTCGCGGATTAAACTCCCCGCGAAAACTCAAATCTATAAATATCCCTGCGGCTAGTGGCTTCCAAAAATCGTGGTCTCCAATACCAAACTCCAAGCCTCTAATTGGCATAACTCCACCGTTGCTCCTTAGCAACCACATGCTCAAAATTCCGCAAATACACTGTCACGCCCCCGGGGGTTTTTGAGTCTATTTAAGCGGAAAATCGTGTGTATTTTTTTTTCTTTTAACAAGGTAATTTAAACCTCATCCCCGGTGCGTGCCAGACCGCCACATACACAATTTCTCCCTGTCCGCGGACAGAGTCTCCTTTGTATATGCACGGCGTCTCACTTACAACAACATACATCCAACACCAACCATCAACCATACAATAGACATTCAACATCAAGCGGAATAATAAAGCGGCATCAATGTTTTAGAAAGGATAAAACCAGCAGTTGCAAAACCCGTGCCCACACGACACTTTGTTTTGAGAAAACCTTTTCGAAGTCATTTGGTTTATCATGAAAACATGCCGCATACAAAAACATCTCCAAAAGAACCAAACTATAAACGTACAACTCATCCACGGTGCTAAATAATACATGTCCACGATTATTACTACCCACGAGCAAATTAACTAAATGCGTAAAAGAAATGAGATAATGATAATAACCAAGTGTCCTGACTACGGCCCTCGCGACGCAGTCTCGACAAACTCCCGGCTAACGCCTCTCGTAGCGCCTGTCACGGAGTGGGTAATGTCAGTGACAAACAAAGTAGATGTCTAATAACAATAAGGAATAAGGAGCAAACCGGAAACACCAAAACCATTTCGCTACAACCCTGCACATGTTAAGCTGGGCACCAACCCCAGAATTATCAATTAAATTGGGCACCAACCCCAGATTATCTGTCGGAGAGACAAAGGTCTCCCCTCGTGCACAAGTACCTACTTTGATGCATTTACCCCTTCCACGGTGCTGGTGTGCTATTCCCAGCGGGCGCGAAGGGGTCCTCACGGCACCCACACTTTTGTGAGGAACACGGGTCATACAAGACCACTCTTCCGGAAAAGTACACCCATGCGGAGGCCAATCCGCCTGTGTACGTGCAGCATCCCAAAACAGATTTGCCGAGATCGGCGTGTCATGAACAATGCGACCGCAGCCGCTTCAATTGTTAGATAAAAACACGATTATGCGAAAGGTTAAACTGTCCATCTACTTTGTTAGATAAATTGAGAGCACTTTAATGACGATAGATGCACTTACTGCACTGGCTGTATTTACAGCAACCGTACCCACCTATTTGGAGAGAGATCGGAACACCCGAATCTTTCGCGCACCCCCGCTGCGCGTCTGGACCTAAAGAAAGTCCGCACGGATAACTATAGTCAAAAGCGTGTACTAACATCTGAAAACACAAGACCCACTTTACTCTTTTCGACGGGAAAGTCCAACAAAACTCAATCCTCAATCGGTAGCCCACTCGGGACGTCCCTGGTTAGACCAAGAAGGCCCCGACGGCGGAAATGATGAGAAAAGAGACCCGACGGCACGCCCCCGACGATTTCGTCGAGGCGCGGAGCGTCGGCGAAATTAGCACCCGACCTAATAAAATAATGACCAAGAAGGTCCCAGGTGGCCATGCCAAGAAAGCCACGGAAATAACGATCCCAACGGCGAAAACGGCGTTCAAAACGGTGGAAAAACGGACAAAAACGGAGCTACCGATCTTTGGGCTGTCGGGTGGTGCACAGGAGCAACCGTGGACCGGGTTTACGGCATCAGGCGGCGGCGGCATGCGCCGAGTGCACACAGGAGCGTGCACCAGGCGGGACGGGCCGGGCCGCGCACGGTGCTGGCGCCCGCCGGGTTCACGCATTCGGCCGCGGCGTCGCGCACCGGGTGCACGCCCAGCGCGTGTACCGTGCTGGACGGGCCGGGCCGGCGCACGGATTTGTGTGCCGGTTCTTGGCCTTCGATGTTGCAGGCGTGCACCTGGTGCACGCCTGGACCCGTGGACCGCGCTGTACGGAAAAGCACAGTAACTTCCCGTTTCGCGATTTCTTCTCCGTTTGCGCTCCCGTTTCGCGGTTTCTTCTCCGTTTTCGCTCCCGTGCGACTCCGGCGAAGACCCCGCGACCATGGTAACGGCGGCGGCGGCCTCCCGTTTAAAAACGGCGACGGCGGCCTCCCGTTAACCCACTATGTTCCAACGAAACATCCCAAAAATCTCCGAATAAAAACACGATAATTCTAACGACTAAACCAACGATCGACGAACAACCAAAACGTCGGTCGGAGGTCCGATAACAAGAACTCGATTAAAGACCACCAAGAACTCAACGAAAGAGATGACGGAAAACTCCCAAATAATTTAAATAAATTATTTTACTAACCGAAGATCGACGGGAAGGTTGTCCGGTCGCGTTCTTGCCTTCGGTTCGGTGTCCGGGAAGATCGGGCTCCTTCTCTTTCTCCTTTCCCTTTCTTCCGGCTAGGGTTCCGTCTTTTCTTTTTTTTTTTCCCTTCTCTCCGATTAGGGTTTTTTATTTTCTTTTCTTTTCCTTTCCGATACTCAGAATCCCTTATATAGTCGTACTTTACCTTTAATTAATTCCTCTTTAATTCGTACGTAAGAGAATTAATTAATTTTCCGTCTGGGATAATTAATTAACTAATTAATTATCCCCCACGAGATAAACCACCTTATCTCTAACGGGTGCAAGATATTTAGCACGGATTCCGATGCACGACTAATTACCATATCACTTTGGGTCCCGTTCAGGGGGTTCCCGATATCGGATTTCAGATCCGATCGCGCCGTCGGCTTTCTTTTTCCGCGCTCTATCGCAGAAAAATACTAGCATCTCACAATGGCCAACTTCAAGAATTGAATAATTTTATTTCACTTAAAGGCTTAAATGACTATACCTAAGTCAAAAATACCCCCGAAAGGCCGGATCACTACACCACTCACACTTTATAAAAAGTTTCGTCCCGAAACTTAAACTCAACCCTCGCTAACAATTCTGGGAAAACTTCCTTCATTTTCGTCTTGGGTCCCCAAGTCGCTTTGCGCTCCTCATGGTTACTCCATTACACCCTTACGTAAGGGATTGTCCAGTTGCGGAGTTTCTTTCCCTCCCATGCCAGCCTCCGTATCGAGGTTTGGCAGTAACGACAACCGGTATGCCACCGGTCTTGACCTGACTCAACCCACCTGGACGTCTAAGGCGTACTGTTACAATGCCTTGGGTCTTGGCCGGACTCACCTCACCTGGACGTCCAAGGCATACTGTTACAACGCCTCGGGTCTATTGTCGCAAGGCCGGAAGTTGGACCTATTTAACCCTTAACTAAATAGCCAACAAATAAGACAACTAAGTCTTTACCTCCTTACTGGGCAGGAAGGTACAAAGCATTACTTCTAAGGGTTCCTCTGGGGTCGTGGCCAGAATTACTCTTTGTAAGAGGTCTTCCTTGCTACTACTCCCCTCGTAAGCCGAAGCGTCTGTTCCCCTTGGAGGGCGAAACTCGGAGTAACGCATGCTCACCCACCATGAACTCTAAGTCTCGGCGTCTGTTGTCCGCGTAGCTTTTCTGTCTGCTCTGGGCGGTCAGCAGCCTTTGTCTAATCAATCGCGCCTTTGCTTCGGTCTCCTCCACCAAATCTGGGCCCAGAAACTTACGCTCACCCAAGTCATCCCAGCATATTGGAGACCGACAGCGGCGCCCGTACAGGGCCTCGTATGGTGCCACCTGAATGCTGGCATTGTAACTGTTATTGTAGGCAAATTCCACTAGGGCAAACACCGTGCCCACCCTTCGCCCAGGTCTAAAACGCATGCCCGAAGCATGTCCTCCACAATTTGTATCACCCGCTCTGATTGTCCGTCGGTCTGCGGGTGAAAAGCCGTACTGAAGTGCAACTTGGTTCCCATTGCTCGCTGCAGGCTCTGCCAAAAGTTTGACACAAATCGTGTGTCCCTGTCCGACGTGATGGACGTCGGCACCCCATGCAACCTTACTATCTCGTTGATGTAGGTTTGCGCCAGTCGTTCCCGCGCCCACGTCGTGTGTATGGGCAGAAAGTGGGCCGATTTCGTCAGACGGTCCACGATTACCCATATTGCATCGTGTCCCTGTGACGATCTCGGGAACCCGGTCACAAAATCCATGGTAATCATGTCCCACTTCCACACGGGTACCGGTAAGGGTTGCAATTTTCCTGCTGGACGCTGGTGCTCGGCCTTCACTCGTTGGCACACCAGGCAGTGTGCAACAAACCGAGTCACGTCTCCCTTCATTTTGGGCCACCAGAAGGTCTGTTTGACGTCCTTGTACATCTTCGTTCCCCCGGGATGCGCTGTATATGGAGCGGTATGCGCCTCCCGCAGGATTTCCTCTATGAGTTCCGGTAGATCCGGCACGCAGATTTGTCCCCGAAATCGTATCGTGCCGTCGGAGTTTACTGCGAAGTCATCTCCTTGGTCGGCAGTCACTCTACTTCGCACCAGCTGGAGTTGGTCTGTTACGCCCCGCGTGTAAACCAGAACCCGGGCCCGTCCACAGATCCGCCGTGCACACGGTATTTTCCGTCTACACGAAGCGCCAACAACCTGCTCAGATATAAAAAATATAATAAAAGAGCAATAAAAACAGAGCTGAACTAAAACTAATACATCTCAGACTGAAGCTGGAAATAAAATACAATACATCAGTATAAATGATACATCAGTCTCTCCCAGCTCACAAATAATAAATACAACCTGCTGGCAAAAGCCAGTCCCAAAAGTGAAAGTACAACCGTCTGAGGAAAACCTGGGTACCCCAATAGTCCAGCTAACACGCTCATCCTGCCTCGAGATCTATCTACTCAGCCGTCCTCTGTCCTCGACCCGCCACTGAAAGTCCAGTAGCACCCGCAGAAGACTCTGCAAAATAAGGGAGAAGAAAAAGAGGAAAGAAGAATGGGGGTGAGAACTACTAGTAAACCAGTAGCCTCCCCTAGTGGGTAAAACCTCAAACTCTGACACGCCCACTAGGTCAACCAGAGGCAAAGGAAAACAAAGGCGGTATGCAAAAAGAATGAGACTCCTGATGAAAAGCTACCACTAGAATGCCTCTAAAATGCCGAGCTAATAGAATAGCTAAATGTATGCATCAGAAAATAAATGTCTGCCAGAATAACCCAATCTGACCACCAGTAAACACTGGTACTGCCTGCTCTGCTGCGACGGGTATGCCAGCCTACGCATAACACCGAAGCAAAGGAGTCCCAAGGACTCAAAACCCAGCATGGTGCCCAGCGCTCTGCACCGTGGAAAGCCTACTCCGGAGTGGTACTCGAGGGGAGCGACTCACACGAGTAAAGTATCACTGTAACAAGCATCTCTGTAACCACTGTCTCATAATAGCAGGACTGGGTCATGACTATGATCAAAGTGGGAAAACCCATCCACTAAAGAAATACCCGATCTCAACCCGATGCAAGATAGACAAACCGTGGAAAATCCATCCACAAGAGACCTGATACCCAATCTGATGCATAAGAAACCTCCGGTCAACCGCCCAATGTCCGCGGTTGCCGCAATACCCTGCCTGTCCCAAAACCGAGAACCTGACTACACTATCCTATCCACCTGCTCGCGCACGAGCTGCAAATACCCTGAGCCTCAAATGAAAGGAGAAAAGAATAACAAAAATGGTTTCTCCTATGTCAGTTCCAGCATGATAGTGTAGCAGAAAAAGATGGCCTATCAAGGTGACCATACAAGCATGCAAATGTCCCATGATGATATAATATAAAAGAGAAGTCGAGAAGTTTTTACCTTGCTAAAGCATGCTGATACAAGTATAAGAGTAGTAAATAAAAGATAGCCTGTGCCTGTCTAAAATGCATGCCCAAAGCCCACAATTTACTAATCAGCCTTCTAATCATAGAAGCTACTCCAATTCCTAGAGGGTAATTAAAAGTAGGGTTTCACAACAACACCCAGGATCACAAACATGTCCCACATATGACATCTGGTCCCCCGCCTACTATCCGCGGTAACCATAATACCCCAGAGGCTAAAATCTAAGCCCCGGCTACACAATGCCAATCCCCTGCTCAAACCCGAGCAACACATAGTCACCTGACTAAAGAATAGGGGGTGAAGAAGGAAATATGTTTCTTCTAAATCAAATCCCACATAAAGTGTGGCGACAAGAAATGGCCCTACAAAATGTCCAAATAAGCCAGCCTATGTCCTCAAGAGAGATAGGAGAAACTTGTGACAAATAGTGGTTCGACCAGCGTAACAATTAATAGCTTCACCTGGGTATAATCATCATGCTAAAATCATAATCCGACCACACCTGTCCATAATCTGCTAATCCCCCTCATATAAACCATCCCCTATGCCTGTCCAAAAATATCCTCAAGTGGTGTCCTCCCGCAACACACATCATAATATCCCAACATAAAAGTAAATCCCCCCATGCTAAGTTAAATGACAATAATATTCCCCTAAGCATGTATATGTTCCAATGACTATCAGACTCCCACTATAGCATTTTTCATATGATAGGCTCACCATTTTATTAATTAAGGATGCATGTTCATTAAATTGTCATTCAATATGTCCAATAAAGAGGTTCTCTCTAATATTCCTAGTGGGTGTATCAGAAAAGAGGGATGTAGCAACCACCCACCTGAAGTGCGAACTGTCCGGTCCCGTACAGCTGAAAATACCAGAAATTCCAAACCCTTGCTCCAACAAGTTCAGCACACCCGTAACACTCCTGGTACAATACAAAATCCACTAAACACACTTAGACTCCCAAATAATGCTCTTATAATCACATACAATATCTGTCCCAAAACTGCTAAAATTTCACCTGCAGAAAGTGCCCAGAAAATTCCCAGAAAAATACCACAGCGATCCTCGCGTCGATAGCTTCGCAACGGTAGCTTGCACGTCCCAATCTGAGTTCGGTAAGACAAGATATAAATTCGGCAAGGTGGTGAACCAAACAACAAACTGTGGAAAAAGACTGCGCACTGTACACTGAGAAAACAGTGATTTTCACCACGAAATAAATCTCAAGAAATTCCAAGAAAAATACGAGCGCGTTCCTTGTGATCCGTAGATGAAAAAGTTGTATAAGCTCGTCTTCGTCTGATACTCGAGCGCGAAGATATGGCCAAAATACTCCGATGCTGTCCTCACAATCCTCACAGAAAAAGGGTTCACATTAATGCCTCGGGATCCGTGCCAAGGAATTAAAATCAGAATGCGCGATCAAAATGAAAGATGAAGCCCTACCTGTCGTGAAGCCAACGGCGCAAAAATCACAGAAAAAGGAGCTCGGGGTAGACCAGAGGAGCTAAAACACCGCTGCTGCGCCGAAGAAGAACACAGGAAATGCAACGTCGCGCCGCGCCGTAAAATCCAAAACCTTGGGATTCGAGCCTTCTAAAATTCTGAAACTTGGCGGGTGTAATCTTCACTTCAAGGAGAAGATTTCTCCTTCTCATCACCCTTCGAGCTGAGAGCTCGAAGGGGTCGAAAATCCCCCTTGAAGAGCCCTCGGGATGCAACTTAAGGGAAAACCAGAAAAATCTTTTGCAAAAATTCCCAACAAGTCCCCAAAATGTTTCGCTGCGCCCGGAGCACGTGCAACCGCCAATGGAAGAGCGCCACGTGGCCCCAACCACTGTGCACCGCCCGTGCACCGCGCACGTCGCACCAGCCCGCACGTCGCGTACGGCACCTGCTCCACCCATTGCGTGGACCGCGCGCACAACGCCGCACCAATCAACAGCCGCCACGTGTCCGTCGGTCCACCGTGCACCCGCGAAACTCCGTGGACCGCACGCTGTGAGCCGCCCAACCACCATCCGCCACGTGGCACCTCCACGGTGCACGCCCGGGCCATGGACCGCGCGCCTGCCCGAGGCCGCCGCGCGCTGCCCGCGCCCTGCCCGCGCCGCGTGCGGCCGCTGTGCCGCCTGCCCGAGGCCGCGTCGCCGCCGCCGCTGGCCGCCGGCGATCGCCGGAGTTACTGTTCCGGCCAGTGAACAGTACCCGAGCACCAAAAATACAAGTAAATAGTCCATCTTGACCGTTTTCGCGCGCTGATTCCAAATCCGGCGTCCGATTCGCCCAATTCCAATCCCAAAAGTTGCCGAAGGCTCCCGGAAAGGTAAAATTAATCCGTTTTTCGCGTCGAGTCCAAATTTGATATCCAATTTGCGCGAAGACACCTCTAAACATCCAACGGGGTCTTCCGGTTACCCGCGTGATCCAATTTAAGCCCCGAGTCCATCACTTGTGTCCAAATTGGCGCACGAACACCGCCGACATGCCGCGTAGGCTTCCAGAAGCTACTGGTCACACTGCAAAAGCCCTGCAAGGATCCGGGTCACCACATCCTCCCCCACTAAAAGAAAGTTTCGTCCTCGAAACTAAAGCAACTCCCAAGGAGTCTCAGAAACCAGGGGTCAAAACTCAACACCGCCGTCTCCAGCTTCCAAGTCACCTATCACTCCCCGTGATTCCTCCTCAGCAACAACATCAACAATAACCAGAACGGCAAAGCCCGATTGCGCAATTCCCTCACCTCACGAGCCGGAATTCGCAACGGACGTCCCTCGTACCCCAAACTCTCACAGACCTCAAAAGGAACGAGTCAGTCACGGGCGAGGGGTCCAAAGCATAACCCTCCAGAGCTGAGACGCAGAAAAACCTCAAAACTCCAACAAAAGATTGGGGGAAAGGAACGAACAGCCCGAGCAACACGCTCTAAAATCACTCCCAAGAGCCAACTCAACCAAAGTGATCCGAGACACATCCACAAAAACACCAGCACAGAAAAGGGGCCCTAACAAGTAGGGGCTCACACTCGGTCGCCCTCAAAACTCAACCATCCAAGTGGATTGCTCAGCCGCGGCCTCTCATCAAAAGGGATCCTCTGGGACACAAACTCAAACACTGAACACCAGAATGGCCCCACACAGCACCAGCTATGGAACCGTCAAACTCAACTCTCAAAAGCCCTTCTGCTCCAGGTATCCGCCACCACAGTGGCTCAGTCGGGGTGATACTGGATGCTCAACAAAATTCAATGGTAGCTCTACAGCCACAGTGGGAGGTATCACTATAACTCACAAACCCATCTCCCACTACTGACTAGGTTAAAATCGGTGCTGGTACCAATCTCATCATCCGCTCGTCAAGCTCAGCTGGCACTATCCGGTCCAAAAGCTCCTCACCCCAACAATAACCGTCGGTCTCGACCAGTCTTAAATAGCATCCATTTTGGCCGGATTTCCACAGCCGCCCCTATGGCTAAAATAAGTAATCCAGGAAGATATGCTCTCGAAGCTAAAACTTGTACCACAACGACTTGGCATACAGCTTCTTCCTCACAGACTTTACCACAGCATCCACCAAGCTTCACAAGCTCTAAATCATTCGGGAAGGGGATAAAACCAAAATATCCCTAGAGAATGCCGCTATCAATCCGTTCAGGTCCCACTGGAATACAGAATTCCTCAATCTTAAAGGCAACAAGGCATTAGTCATTCCATTGGCTTCACTGTACTCGTAATGCCCCTAGCGTCTCTTGAACGCCATCTTGGCGAAACACTCAACTGAAAATCCAAACTGGTGCAGGCATCACAATCGACCGACTGCCGGGGCAGAACTCCATCAAAAGGCCCTAAATAATACCTGGACCTGACTGGGCTCCAATCACAAAGGGCTCTCACCGTCGTGTATCAACGACGTGACACTAGGTCAAACAGACCCTCCATCCATCAAATCCACGCACCTAAGACATCAACTCTCGCAGCTCTAAGGCGATATCCAACGAGGTGCTATGAAGTTCGCGCGGTTTCCAAAACCACGTTAATCACACTCTTAATCTCCCTTCCGGCGGCATAATCATCGGCTCAAATGGACTCACACCCGGGATCTCACGAGCAATAGGGGTATCCTTAAGTCCCGCTGCCGCCGTAGGCACCTCTCACTCTGTCGCCGTAACTGGTGTGCTCAAACAGTCTCAACAACAAAATGCCTTCCATTATCCGCTTTGGAGAGAATCGAAGTCCTTTATCTCAGCAGTCAAACATCCTGTGGCACTACGCCAACCAATCCCAAGCACTGGGTCAAACACCAAGCTGCCACAAATACCAATATGTCTGCCGGCATAACTCACGGCCTCTACTGCGCTGGACATAATCCACAAGCCTCCCCCACCTACACAATGCCAACAGTAACCTGTACCTCAAGTGCATGTGGTAACGACTCTACCTCTAGTCCATACAGGAACGCAACATGCTCTAGCTCCGACTGCCGTGATGAAATCATACCTACAACAACTCAATCCACTACCGTGGCGCCCTCCAACCGGGCAGCACAGATTCATCCGCTCGATGCAAGTGGTCGTCGCTCAGCCTGCCAAAATATCTAGACCAATCACAAAGGGGAGCACGACCTCTGTCCATGCTCACACGGAGGTGCCGAACGTGGTCTCTCGCAGACAGCCAATCCACGCTACCGCTGCGCCACTCTGATAAAAAAAAAAGGGTTGTTGCTGTCATCGGGGTCTACCCAACCCCTGACGTCTCAGAAATCCACCTGAATATCATCGTCACACGACCAAGCACAAATGATTCATGTAATTCCTTATACAATTATCCTTACTAATCTCACCCCTCAAACACATATAATGCACCCCTAAACATGCCAGTTATCAAACACACAGGGTAACATCCCCCGGGGGTAAGCTTTACATAATCCATCCACAAGGATATCCACCATCCCGGAAGGGAAAACGAGAATGTCTCTGCCGACCGATCTATCCTCCAACACCTAGCGCCAAGCGCCTATATCCAAGACTCGCCTCTGGCGGCAGACCCCTATCCAAAGGAACTGTAACACTATGCTCCATACACAATGCCTACTCCATCGAGGCATCCAAAATCCAAAACGGGGGAAATCAAATAACCTGAAAGGTATCCTGACGCAGTCCACTCACAGTCACGCATATCCTATGCGCCATGTCCCCCAAATCATAGAGCGCGTAGTTTGACAACTGCGTAAACCCTTTAACACAAGGAGGCTGTCAAGTAGTCTCTCCATCTCTACCAGCCACGATTCTACCCCAAGAGGCTCCAAACTTAATCCTATGAATCGGGATGGTTTATCTGCCGAAACTGGCTCAACTGATCAACGGTGTCCCATAGCTCATCAGCTGTCAACTATCCACCCTGCCTCGACGCCTCGTCGCTAAACATCGGCACGAAGGGCTACTCACTCCATCAATACCACAGAAATCCCCGCCCTTGAGGATGCTGCAATCGGGTGGTCTCAGAAGGAAGCACTATCGAGCTGCCCGCCGCTCTGACAACTGTGTCACAAAACCATATGCTCGTTCACTCTGCCGCTGACAGGCCTCTGACAATCCTGTCATCAGGGTCCGGAGCTCTCTGACTCCAAATTGGTATCCGGCCTGAAACAACTAGCTCAGACCCAACTACTGCACCAAAGTGCACCCGGGTCAGGGCCCAACGTCGGGGAGACACCGCTCGCCACGACAAACCGCAAATCAACACATCCCAAACACTCGACCCAATCTAGCGAAAGTCAAAGACATCCTCCTATTTTTGCAACTTTATGTTGTCTGCAGCCAACATAACTGTCCCACAAAAATAGGGTATGTCGATCCCTCTTCACTCACAGGAAGAGTCAAAACCAAATCACCGACTTCCGCTAAATGTCGCGTCTCTCACGCCCTAACATCCTAGGGTCCGCCATAAGCCTAGGGTTTCCTAAGTCCCAACTGACCTATCCCTAAGCTCTGATACCAACTTAATCTGTCACGCCCCGGGTGTAAACCAGAACCCGGGCCCGTCCACAGATCCGCCGTGCACACGGTATTTTCCGTCTACACGAAGCGCCAACAACCTGCTCAGATATAAAAGATATAATAAAAGAGCAATAAAAACAGAGCTGAACTAAAACTAATACATCTCAGACTGAAGCTGGAAATAAAATACAATACATCAGTATAAATGATACATCAGTCTCTCCCAGCTCACAAATAATAAATACAACCTGCTGGCAAAAGCCAGTCCCAAAAGTGAAAGTACAACCGTCTGAGGAAAACCTGGGTACCCCAATAGTCCAGCTAACACGCTCATCCTGCCTCGAGATCTATCTACTCAGCCGTCCTCTGTCCTCGACCCGCCACTGAAAGTCCAGTAGCACCCGCAGAAGACTCTGCAAAATAAGGGAGAAGAAAAAGAGGAAAGAAGAATGGGGGTGAGAACTACTAGTAAACCAGTAGCCTCCCCTAGTGGGTAAACCTCAAACTCTGACACGCCCACTAGGTCAACCAGAGGCAAAGGAAAACAAAGGCGGTATGCAAAAAGAATGAGACTCCTGATGAAAAGCTACCACTAGAATGCCTCTAAAATGCCGAGCTAATAGAATAGCTAAATGTATGCATCAGAAAATAAATGTCTGCCAGAATAACCCAATCTGACCACCAGTAAACACTGGTACTGCCTGCTCTGCCGCGACGGGTATGCCAGCCTACGCATAACACCGAAGCAAAGGAGTCCCAAGGACTCAAAACCCAGCATGGTGCCCGGCGCTCTGCACCGTGGAAAGCCTACTCCGGAGTGGTACTCGAGGGGAGCGACTCACACGAGTAAAGTATCACTGTAACAAGCATCTCTGTAACCACTGTCTCATAATAGCAGGACTGGGTCATTACTATGATCAAAGTGGGAAAACCCATCCACTAAAGAAATACCCGATCTCAACCCGATGCAAGATAGACAAACCGTGGAAAATCCTTCCACAAGAGACCTGATACCCAATCTGATGCATAAGAAACCTCCGGTCAACCGCCCAATGTCCGCGGTTGCCGCAATACCCTGCCTGTCCCAAAACCGAGAACCTGACTACACTATCCTATCCACCTGCTCGCGCACGAGCTGCAAATACCCTGAGCCTCAAATGAAAGGAGAAAAGAATAACAAAAATGGTTTCTCCTATGTCAGTTCCAGCATGATAGTGTAGCAGAAAAAGATGGCCTATCAAGGTGACCATACAAGCATGCAAATGTCCCATGATGATATAATATAAAAGAGAAGTCGAGAAGTTTTTACCTTGCTAAAGCATGCTGATACAAGTATAAGAGTAGTAAATAAAAGATAGCCTGTGCCTGTCTAAATGCATGCCCAAAGCCCACAATTTACTAATCAGCCTTCTAATCATAGAAGCTACTCCAATTCCTAGAGGGTAATTAAAAGTAGGGTTTCACAACAACACCCAGGATCACAAACATGTCCCACATATGACATCTGGTCCCCCGCCTACTATCCGCGGTAACCATAATACCCCAGAGGCTAAAATCTAAGCCCCGGCTACACAATGCCAATCCCCTGCTCAAACCCGAGCAACACATAGTCACCTGACTAAAGAATAGGGGGTGAAGAAGGAAATATGTTTCTTCTAAATCAAATCCCACATAAAGTGTGGCGACAAGAAATGGCCCTACAAAATGTCCAAATAAGCCAGCCTATGTCCTCAAGAGAGATAGGAGAAACTTGTGACAAATAGTGGTTCGACCAGCGTAACAATTAATAGCTTCACCTGGGTATAATCATCATGCTAAAATCATAATCCGACCACACCTGTCCATAATCTGCTAATCCTCCTCATATAAACCATCCCCTATGCCTGTCCAAAAATATCCTCAAGTGGTGTCCTCCCGCAACACACATCATAATATCCCAACATAAAAGTAAATCCCCCCATGCTAAGTTAAATGACAATAATATTCCCCTAAGCATGTATATGTTCCAATGACTATCAGACTCCCACTATAGCATTTTTCATATGATAGGCTCACCATTTTATTAATTAAGGATGCATGTTCATTAAATTGTCATTCAATATGTCCAATAAAGAGGTTCTCTCTAATATTCCTAGTGGGTGTATCAGAAAAGAGGGATGTAGCAACCACCCACCTGAAGTGCGAACTGTCCGGTCCCGTACAGCTGAAAATACCAGAAATTCCAAACCCTTGCTCCAACAAGTTCAGCACACCCGTAACACTCCTGGTACAATACAAAATCCACTAAACACACTTAGACTCCCAAATAATGCTCTTATAATCACATACAATATCTGTCCCAAAACTGCTAAAATTTCACCTGCAGAAAGTGCCCAGAAAATTCCCAGAAAAATACCACAGCGATCCTCGCGTCGATAGCTTCGCAACGGTAGCTTGCACGTCCCAATCTGAGTTCGGTAAGACAAGATATAAATTCGGCAAGGTGGTGAACCAAACAACAAACTGTGGAAAAAGACTGCGCACTGTACACTGAGAAAACAGTGATTTTCAACACGAAATAAATCTCAAGAAATTCCAAGAAAAATACGAGCGCGTTCCTTGTGATCCGTAGATGAAAAAGTTGTAAAAGCTCGTCTTCGTCTGATACTCGAGCGCGAAGATATGGCCAAAATACTCCGATGCTGTCCTCACAATCCTCACAGAAAAAGGGTTCACATTAATGCCTCGGGATCCGTGCCAAGGAGTTAAAATCAGAATGCGCGATCAAAATGAAAGATGAAGCCCTACCTGTCGTGAAGCCAACTGCGCAAAAATCACAGAAAAAGGAGCTCGGGGTAGACCAGAGGAGCTAAAACACCGCTGCTGCGCCGAAGAAGAACACAGGAAATGCAACGTCGCGCCGCGCCGTAAAATCCAAAACCTCGGGATTCGAGCCTTCTAAAATTCTGAAACTTGGCGGGTGTAATCTTCACTTCAAGGAGAAGATTTCTCCTTCTCATCACCCTTCGAGCTGAGAGCTCGAAGGAGTCGAAAATCCCCCTTGAAGAGCCCTCGGGATGCAACTTAAGGGAAAACCAGAAAAATCTTTTGCAAAAATTCCCAACAAGTCCCCAAAATGTTTCGCTGCGCCCGGAGCACGTGCAACCGCCAATGGCAGAGCGCCACGTGGCCCCAACCACTGTGCACCGCCCGTGCACCGCGCACGTCGCACCAGCCCGCACGTCGCGTACGGCACCTGCTCCACCCATTGCGTGGACCGCGCGCACAACGCCGCACCAATCAACAGCCGCCACGTGTCCGTCGGTCCACCGTGCACCCGCGAAACTCCGTGGACCGCACGCTGTGAGCCGCCCAACCACCATCCGCCACGTGGCACCTCCACGGTGCACGCCCGGGCCGTGGACCGCGCGCCTGCCCGAGGCCGCCGCGCGCTGCCCGCGCCCTGCCCGCGCCGCGTGCGGCCGCTGTGCCGCCTGCCCGAGGCCGCGCCGCCGCCGCCGGCGCTGCCCGCCGCCGCCGCCGGCCGCCGGCGATCGCCGGAGTTACTGTTCCGGCCAGTGAACAGTACCCGAGCACCAAAAATACAAGTAAATAGTCCATCTTGACCGTTTTCGCGCGCTGATTCTAAATCCGGCGTCCGATTCGCCCAATTCCAATCCCAAAATTTGCCGAAGGCTCCCGGAAAGGTAAAATTAATCTGTTTTTCGCGTCGAGTCCAAATTTGATATCCAATTTGCGCGAAGACACCTCTAAACATCCGACGGGGTCTTCCGGTTACCCGCGTGATCCAATTTAAGCCCCGAGTCCATCACTTGTGTCCAAATTGGCGCACGAACACCGCCGACATGCCGCGTAGGCTTCCAGAAGCTACTGGTCACACTGCAAAAGCCCTGCAAGGATCCGGGTCACCACATGGTCATCAGTTGACTGCCCCTCGAGAATTCTGTCAAGCAGGGTAGGTCTGACCACCAGTGTCAGAAGTCGTCCGACTGTTCCCGCTGGTACTACCTCTAGTCTTAATTGCGAAAATTCCGCAATCAGACTATCTTGTTGGGTGATGGCACCTACCCCTGCTTTCTCGGCCTGCCCCTTACGGCTCAGGGCGTCGGCCACCACATTTGCCTTTCCCGGGTGGTAGTGGATCGTTAAATCGTAATCCTTCAATAGCTCGAGTCACCGTCTTTGTCGCAATTTTAACTCCTTTTGGGTGAAAAGATACTTAAGACTTTTATGATCCGAGTACACATTGCAGTGTGCCCCGTACCGGTAGTGTCTCCAAAGCTTGAGGACGAACACAACCGCTGCGAGTTCCAAATCGTGCACGGGGTAGTTTCGCTCGTATTCTTTGACCTGCCTTGACGCATAGGCTATAACCTTCCCCCGTTGCATGAGCACTCCACCCAGTCTGTTTCGCGACGCATCGCAATACACTTCATAATCCTCCCCTGGTTCCGGCAGGGCGAGGATCGGAGCTCGCGTCAATCTATCCTTGAGCTCCTCGAAGCTCCTCTGACATTTGTCCGTCCAGATGAACTTTTCCCCCTTTTTAGTCAAGCGGTTTAAGGGGGCGGCTATCCTGGAGAAATCCTTCACGAAGCGCCGGTAGTACCCGGCTAACCCCAGGAAGCTTCGAATCTCCGTTACCGTCGTCGGTTGGGTCCAGTCCGTCACCGAATCTATCTTCTTCGGGTCGACTGCGACCCCAGCCGCCGAGATTACATGTCCCAAGAAGCCAACCTCTCGGAGCCAAAACCCACACTTTTTGAGTTTGGCGTAGAGTTTCTGTTCCCGTAGGGTCTGGAGGACGGTGCGCAGATGTTCTTCATGTTCCTCATCTGTACGGGAATAGATGAGGATATCGTCGATGAAGACCACCACGAATAAATCCAGAAAGGGTTTGAACACCCTGTTCATCATGTCCATGAACACTGCGGGGCATTCGTGAGCCCGAACGGCATTACAGTAAATTCGTAATGACCGTAGCGAGTCCGAAAAGCCGTTTTGGGGATGTCCTCCCCCTTTACTTAGACCTGATGATAGCCCGACTGCAGGTCAATCTTTGAAAACACCGTCGCCCCCTGTAATTGGTCGAAAAGGTCGTCGATCCTTGGCAGGGGGTACTTGTTCTTAACGGTGACCTTATTTATCTCCCGGTAGTCGATACACAACCGGAGACTTCCGTCCTTCTTTCTCACAAACAGGACGGGCGCGCCCCAGGGCGACGCGCTAGGTCTGATGAAGCCCTTATCCAAAAGGTCCTCCAACTGTGCCTTGAGTTCCCTCAACTCCGCGAAGGCCATCCTGTACGGTGCCTTGGTGATGGGTTTGGTGCCGGGAAGTAGTTCAATGGGAAAGTCGACTTCTCGTTCCGGCGGCGCTCCGGGGAGCTCTGCCGGAAATACGTCCGGAAATTCCCTTACCACGGGACCGCTGATCCTTATCTGGGGAGCGGCCCTGAACTACCTATCGGCCCATTGGGTTCTCGGCTGCAAGGCATAGGGTGGAGCCTATTTAATCCTTGCATGGCCCTTAACGGGCCCCGAGTACACAAGGTTCTCCTATGCTTCGAAGCTCGCCCGCGCACATCGGCCGGGGGAGGCTTCGCCTAAAACTTAAGGATTCTAGAGAGAGGGAGCGAGAGAGAGAGTCTAACAGGGGTAGCAGGTTAAGGTGTGACCGGTGCTCCTAATCTAAGAGGGAGAAGTGGAACCAAAAGTTTACCTGCCGTTACTAGGTCTGGGACGTCGCGTCCTCCACTGCAGTATCCCGGGGAGCCCATCCACAACGAGACGGGCCTTATGGGGTTCATCTCGTATAACAAACGGGACGCAGTTAACCAATCTTACAAACTCCCTTTGATATTCCATGACCGAGCGGTTCCCTTGTCTAATGTTCTTCAGGTCGTCTTCCAATTGCCGCTTGACGCTATCGGAGAAGAAAGCATCAAAAAGTTCCTCTCTAAAGGCCGTCCATGTCGGTAGCGGGTCGTTTGTAGTTGGATCCGGGCGTACCGTCTTCCACCAGATGCGTGCATTCCCTTCGAGCAAGTGGACGGCTAGTGGAACCCGCTCGTGTTCCTCCATCAGTAGGTCCTCGAAGAGTTTTTCCATGGTATCCACCCATTTCTCGACGACCCATGGGTCGGTCGTCTCTCCCTCAAAAGTGGGAGGGTCATGCTTCTTGAACCTAGCCAAATTCGTCCTGACCCTTTCTCGCGTCGTTCGTTGCTCCGTGATCCCTCCTACAGCGGCGGACCCCCCGAGAGTAGGGGTCGTTCCTGCCTCCCCTGTTGTCGCTCCCATCTCGGGCCCCGTGGTCGTCGGAGTAGGTACGTCCCTTGGGGATGGGGGCTGTTCCGTCGTCGTACCACCCGTCCCTTGCGGTCCCGTAGTGGGTGCGGTGGTTTCGGGCGGAGGGGTTGGATCGCGCTCGGCTGGCGCGGTTGCCTGTCGCTGCGTCAGGTGACGAACCTGCTCCGTCAGCGTCGCTAGTTGCCCGGCCATTTCCCGCAGTTGTTGTCGGAGGAGCTGGTTCTCTGCGGTGGTCGGGGTCACTCTGTCTGCGTCCGCATTCTCGGTGGACGATCTAGTCCGGGCCATCGTCCGCTATAGACAAAGAAACCACGTTAACCCTAAGGTTATAACCCTAATACCCTGTCTTATGATTACGCCTACATTACGTCCCCTTTTTCCCGTACTCTCACGTACTACGCACTTATACCTTGGTTATCTCAAGTCTAATTTGCTTGTGGTACCCTGCACTGTGGATGTGGATCACGTCTACTATGGTTATGGTTGTTTTCTCTGATACCATTTAATCTGTCACGCCCCCGGGGGTTTTTGAGTCTATTTAAGCGGAAAATCGTGTGTATTTTTTTTTCTTTTAACAAGGTAATTTAAACCTCATCCCCGGTGCGTGCCAGACCGCCACATACACAATTTCTCCCTGTCCGCGGACAGAGTCTCCTTTGTATATGCACGGCGTCTCACTTACAACAACATACATCCAACACCAACCATCAACCATACAATAGACATTCAACATCAAGCGGAATAATAAAGCGGCATCAATGTTTTAGAAAGGATAAAACCAGCAGTTGCAAAACCCGTGCCCACACGACACTTTGTTTTGAGAAAACCTTTTCGAAGTCATTTGGTTTATCATGAAAACATGCCGCATACAAAAACATCTCCAAAAGAACCAAACTATAAACGTACAACTCATCCACGGTGCTAAATAATACATGTCCACGATTATTACTACCCACAAGCAAATTAACTAAATGCGTAAAAGAAATGAGATAATGATAATAACCAAGTGTCCTGACTACGGCCCTCGCGACGCAGTCTCGACAAACTCCCGGCTAACGCCTCTCGTAGCGCCTGTCACGGAGTGGGTAATGTCAGTGACAAACAAAGTAGATGTCTAATAACAATAAGGAATAAGGAGCAAACCGGAAACACCAAAACCATTTCGCTACAACCCTGCCCCAGAATTATCAATTAAATTGGGCACCAACCCCAGATTATCTGTCGGAGAGACAAAGGTCTCCCCTCGTGCACAAGTACCTACTTTGATGCATTTACCCCTTCCACGGTGCTGGTGTGCTATTCCCAGCGGGCGCGAAGGGGTCCTCACGGCACCCACACTTTTGTGAGGAACACGGGTCATACAAGACCACTCTTCCGGAAAAGTACACCCATGCGGAGGCCAATCCGCCTGTGTACGTGCAGCATCCCAAAACAGATTTGCCGAGATCGGCGTGTCATGAACAATGCGACCGCAGCCGCTTCAATTGTTAGATAAAAACACGATTATGCGAAAGGTTAAACTGTCCATCTACTTTGTTAGATAAATTGAGAGCACTTTAATGACGATAGATGCACTTACTGCACTGGCTGTATTTACAGCAACCGTACCCACCTATTTGGAGAGAGATCGGAACACCCGAATCTTTCGCGCACCCCCGCTGCGCGTCTGGACCTAAAGAAAGTCCGCACGGATAACTATAGTCAAAAGCGTGTACTAACATCTGAAAACACAAGACCCACTTTACTCTTTTCGACGGGAAAGTCCAACAAAACTCAATCCTCAATCGGTAGCCCACTCGGGACGTCCCTGGTTAGACCAAGAAGGCCCCGACGGCGGAAATGATGAGAAAAGAGACCCGACGGCACGCCCCCGACGATTTCGTCGAGGCGCGGAGCGTCGGCGAAATTAGCACCCGACCTAATAAAATAATGACCAAGAAGGTCCCAGGTGGCCATGCCAAGAAAGCCACGGAAATAACGATCCCAACGGCGAAAACGGCGTTCAAAACGGTGGAAAAACGGACAAAAACGGAGCTACCGATCTTTGGGCTGTCGGGTGGTGCACAGGAGCAACCGTGGACCGGGTTTACGGCATCAGGCGGCGGCGGCATGCGCCGAGTGCACACAGGAGCGTGCACCAGGCGGGACGGGCCGGGCCGCGCACGGTGCTGGCGCGTGCCGGGTTCACGCATTCGGCCGCGGCGTCGCGCACCGGGTGCACACCCAGCGCGTGCACCGTGCTGGACGGGCCGGGCCGGCGCACGGATTTGTGCGCCGGTTCTTGGCCTTCGATGTTGCAGGCGTGCACCGGGTGCACGCCTGGACCCGTGGACCGCGCTGTACGGAAAAGCACAGTAACTTCCCGTTTCGCGATTTCTTCTCCGTTTGCGCTCCCGTTTCGCGGTTTCTTCTCCGTTTTCGCTCCCGTGCGACTCCGGCGAAGACCCCGCGACCATGGTAACGGCGGCGGCGGCCTCCCGTTTAAAAACGGCGGCGGCGGCCTCCCGTTAACCCACTATGTTCCAACGAAACATCCCAAAAATCTCCGAATAAAAACACGATAATTCTAACGACTAAACCAACGATCGACGAACAACCAAAACGTCGGTCGGAGGTCCGATAACAAGAACTCGATTAAAGACCACCAAGAACTCAACGAAAGAGATGACGGAAAACTCCCAAATAATTTAAATAAATTATTTTACTAACCGAAGATCGACGGGAAGGTTGTCCGGTCGCGTTCTTGCCTTCGGTTCGGTGTCCGGGAAGATCGGGCTCCTTCTCTTTCTCCTTTCCCTTTCTTCCGGCTAGGGTTCCGTCTTTTCTTTTTTTTTTTCCCTTCTCTCCGATTAGGGTTTTTTATTTTCTTTTCTTTTCCTTTCCGATACTCAGGATCCCTTATATAGTCGTACTTTACCTTTAATTAATTCCTCTTTAATTCGTACGTAAGAGAATTAATTAATTTTCCGTCTGGGATAATTAATTAACTAATTAATTATCCCCCACGAGATAAACCACCTTATCTCTAATGGGTGCAAGATATTTAGCACGGATTCCGATGCACGACTAATTACCATATCACTTTGGGTCCCGTTCAGGGGGTTCCCGATATCGGATTTCAGATCCGATCGCGCCGTCGGCTTTCTTTTTCCGCGCTCTATCGCAGAAAAATACTAGCATCTCACAATGGCCAACTTCAAGAATTGAATAATTTTATTTCACTTAAAGGCTTAAATGACTATACCTAAGTCAAAAATACCCCCGAAAGGCCGGATCACTACATACACTCTCACAATCCTCCACAGGGAAAGAAATTCAACATCGGGAACATTTCCCCAAATTTCGAACTCTTAATTTCCAAGTTCCAAAAGTGGCACCCACTGACCGATCTCCTCATTTCCAAGGTTGCACTGCTCACCTAGACAAGGCGTAACTGACCATAAAGACCTCGCCGGGATAATACTGTGATATCAATCATGCATCTTTGAAAACTCTGCCCACCGGCGTTCATCCAATCAATGCTGGTATCGTCCTTAGCTTTAACTTCTCCAAGCTACACTGGCACTACTTACTCCAAAAGCATCGGACCTCTGTCACTATCATAGGTCTAGGCCCCACCCAAACGGCATCACTCTTCGTTGGGTCTACTGACACTCATGCAGCTGAAATCACATGGCCTATCCACAGAACCTTTCGAAGTCAAAAGCATGCTCTCTCCACTTGACATCCAATTTCTTCTCTCTCAAAAGCTGCAACACTATCCCCAAGTGCTTCTCATGCTCTATGTCACCTTGGAAATAAATCCAAATATCCACAACGGGTACTGCTACTAACCCGTCCAAACACTGCTAGAATATACCCAATTCCTCAACTCATAAAGGCGGCAGGGCATTAGTCAATCCGCTTGACCGCGCTACAACTCATAATGCCCCTACCGGGTCCTGAACCCCATCAGGGCACAGCTCTCGGCTGTAAGGTTCCATAAAGCTATCTATCCCACATAGGGGCATCTGCCGAAACACAATCCAAACCTGTCTGTGCTCGAACCATCATAGAACCCTCACCGTTGTGTACTCACAACGTGGCATCACTGCCGTGTACCAACGGCGTGGCATCACCACCGTATATCCACGGCGTGGCATCATACTCAAGTATCAATCTCTCGGATCCTCACTGTCGTATTCCCACGACGCGGTAGTGGATCACACAGACCTCTCGATCCATCAGATCCCGCAACTGCGCTATCAGCTCTCTCTCTCTCTGTCTCACGGGTGATACTCCAAGAGCTGCTGCCGAAGTTGGCGTGGTTTCCAAAACCACGTCAGTCACCATCTCGATCTCAATCTCACTAAACGGCGGCTTCAATATCAGCTCAGGTAGACTCACACCCGGGATCACACGGCAATAAGGATATTCTTTAGTCCTAGTGCCGCCGTAGCACCTCCTCTAAAGTCGCTAACAAAGCGGTACGACCACGACTCAACCTCTGTCGTGCTTTAGCTTCCTCTATAAACACACTCCTCCTGACCAGGTCCATGGAGGGTCAATGTCCTCTCTCGACAATCCATGACAGCATAACATTTGGATAACCAAACTCTATCCAACCTCATATCAACATCTCGGAGTTGATGTAGGACTAACACTCAAGGATCAAATCCAAGGTCCTAACTGCACTGGGCAGGACTGGCAACACCCATCCATGTGCTATACGTGATCTGGAACCTGATCTTCACGTGCACAAGCCAACAGTCCCATCTTCGGTCCACGCGAAGCTACCCCTACTCTACTAAAACATGCACTAGAGGTGTCGGCATCAACATGCTCTAAATCCAATGACTATAAGGAAGACCACATCGGGTAGATCACAATCCACTATCCTGGTGCCATCTAACCAGTTGCACAAACTCATCCACTAGATGCTGGCGGCCATCACTCTATCTGCCCCGGCATCACGGCTCTATCGGCCTGCCGGCAAGTCGGATGAACCTCTGCATCCTGAAGGGGTAGTGGGGGTGCCGTCGCAAGCGGCAACCCTTAGCACTACTCTGGGACACTCTGCCTGAATATGTCCTGACTATCCATAAGAAAACCATCGCCCCTCCCTGAGGTCACACTATGACGATGAATGCGGCCCACCGCCTAAAACACACTCATCCTGACACTACCGCTGGTGCCTCGACTGTCGAGACCCTCCTGGTCTCTGTCTCCTCTGAGACCCATGATCCTGAGACTGGAACCGTGGCGACCTCGATCCCCTCAACTATCCCAAAATTAGGCGATACAAGATGTCTCTCTCTGGAGCTGGTCCTTCACTCACCGTTCCTCTCGAACGTGATCAATGATCCTTGGTCAATCCATAGAGCAAGCACAATCGCTGCCTATAAAGTCGGCGCTCGCCGAGAATGCACAAAGAGATGGATATCTCGATGTAGTCCCCTCTCAAACATGATCAACCTTCTAGGCCTCATCCTGGGCAACATGGGGTACTCTGCTCAACAATCGTAGAAACTTGCTCCAAGTCATCACTGCACTCCCGGTGGTCCAGCAGGACGAACTCGACGCCACCAACTCTCGGCGTCCTTATCCAACAGTGCGCAACCAAGTGCACCTGATGCTTCTCCTGGATGAATAAATCTTCAAATAACTTTCCTTAGCACCAATCCAGTTCTCAGCCTCCCAAGGCTCCAAACTCGGTCTCGAAATCTGCAGGGGATGGAACTGGATGAAGTACAAGAACCGGTCATCAACTCTCGCTGCTCCTGCACTACTCACAGTGCGATCTGGGTCGAAGTCGACGATGTCGCGGTCGGAAGTACTACTGGCAGTACCCCGGGAGATGCTCTCGGTCCAAGCATGCGCATTACGCGCTCCATGTTCTCTTCCTGGCGCCGCATCGCCTCAAACATCAGGGCTACCTGGGCCCGAAACTCTCAGACCTCACTCCGCTCTGTCCATTCAGCCTCCCGTTGTTCGGGCTCCTCATCCAAGGTCGAACAAGCCCTCGCCGCCGGACGGCATCTCGGAAGCATCGAAAACCACTACAACAGAACAAACATTAGGACCAAGAACTCTCTCGACCCAATCAAGCGAAAGACTAGAACATGTTACCCATACTAAAGTATTATGTTGTCTGCAGCCAACATAATCATCTTTAGAGAAATAACATGTAAGATCACTCGCCCCAATCCTCTGGGGGAGGTACAGACTCGATCAGGACTCTCGCTAAAGTCACGTCTCTCACGACAATCATCCTACTGTCCAACCAATAGCCTAGGGTCTCTAAGTCCTCAATGACCTATATTCCTAGGCTCGAATACCACCCTAATCTGTCAAGCCCCGGGGTCGAAACTGCGACCCGGGCTCGCCAACAGATCCGCCATCTGTGCGGAAACTGCCGCACAGACGAAGCGTCTACCCTGCAAAAGATCTAAAGCTAAATATGTATCAGAGCTGAAACTAAAAATTAAAAGCTACAGAATCAAACATTGAACATCTGGTATAAATATAACCTCAATACAAAGTCTCTCAATGTAATGACACGACCTTTCTGGTAATTTTTACCCTCCTGTTAATAAAGTGTTTCTTTTAAAATTTATAGAGTAAATTTTAAAAGTGGGTTATTCCATCTTTATCCCTTAACCAAACACTGCCTTAGTGAATTTGAATTACCGAGTTTTTGTGAGTCGGTCGAGTTGTGGCACGGGTATTTTTCTGTAAAAGGGCTCGAAAAATGATGACCGACGGTGCAATCGGATCTGAAATCCGACGTAGGGATCTCCCGGAACAGGGTTTTTAGAGTTGCGGTGACTTAACGTGCATCGGAATCTGTGTAAAATATCCGGCACGCTTTACGAGGAAATGCGGGTTTATCCCGTGGGATTAATTAATTAAAGAATTAATTATCCGGTGAAGATATTAAAAGGTGGGATTTAATTGTACGTACGAAAAGGAAAAATCCCACTTTTCGCAAAAAGAGAAACCCTAGCCGGAGAGAACGAGGGAGAAAAGAGAAGAAAAAGCCGGAACCCTAACCGGAGGAGGGAAAAAGAAAGAAAGAGGAAGAAGACGGAGGAATCCGATCACCCCGAACCACGTACCGGAATTAGGAGTGGGATCGGTCGACTCCCCCGTCGGAACTTTCGGTAAGTAGATTTCATTTTGTGGTATTTTTTGGGGATTTTCGTATCTTTTCGTTGTCGTCATCGCCGTCTCCGTCTCCAACGTCACCGCCGGCCCCGCTGCCGCCGCCGCGCGATCTAGGGCACGGCGCGGGCGGACGGAAGACGCGCGGCGCCACTAGGGCACCGCGCGGGCGGGGGGAAGGCGCGCGGCGCCGCTAGGGCACCGCGCGGGCGGACGCCGGGCGGGCGCTGCGCGGGCGCGCACCGCGCGGCCTCCACTACAAGAAATTATAGCTATAACGACTAATTTTTAACGACGGGCGTAATAAGTGGTCGTTAAAAGTAATCAATTAACGACGGGCGCAATTAATGGTCGTTAAAAATAATCAAATTAACGACGGGTGCAATACTTCGTCGCTAAAAGCAACAAAATTAATGACGAGTGTGATAAAGTCGCTACAAGCATTTAATTTAACGACGGACACAATAAGTCGTCGCTAATAGGAATGAAATTAACGACGGGTGCAATAAGTTGTCGCTAAATATAACAAAATTAACGAAGGGCGTAATAAGTTGTCGCTAAAAACAACGAAATTAAATGCTACCAAATTAACGATGAGCACAATAAGCCGTCGTTAAAAACTAGGAAATTAACGACGAGCACAATAAGCTATCGTTAAAAGCTACCAAATTAACGACGAGCATAATAAGCCGTTGTTAAAAGCTGTAAAATTAACGACGAGTACAATAAGCAGCCGTTAAAAGCTACCAAATTAACGACAAGCACAATAAGTCGCCATTAAAAACAACCAAATTACGTAAAAAAAAATTTATGGAGTTAATAACATGCGGTTTTGCTGTAAATAAAATAGAAAATCTTGTAATTAAAAAATTTTATGGTTTTAAATTTTGAAGTGTTTGGATACATAATCAGCAAAGAGTGTAGTGGTGTAGTACCCGTGAAATTCAAATTTGAATTTGAAGAATTTAAATGTGAATGTGAATGAGCAAATGCAAAAATAAATCTAAGTGGTTGTATATCGGTGTACAAATTGCAGAGTTTTTCGAGCACTATTTTTCCATTTCAGATCCGAGTCTAATCTCGAAAATCTGAAATTGTCAGTGCGATCGTCTGATCAAATCGATTGAAAATGGTATAGACTGATTTTTGATCCGACGATCGGATCGTCCAGAAATCAGCGAAAAAAGCTACCGGGGTCCGCGACTTAAGTGAATAGTACTTATGAATAGTAACCGCTGATTTAATTCCCTCACTGGCTAACGTTGGTCGATCAAACCGTCTGGAGTCCGAATCTGACGGTCCGAGTAGTCGATTTAAATGGCGGCGTCGTTCTGAGCGCAGTGGCGCTGACGAAATTTGCGTTTGAAGAGCCTAAAGCATTGTAAAGTGTGCCGAACTGTATAATTTATCGTATAAGATGAATTTTAGAATTATCAAAGCTTGAATCCAGCGAACCAAAATTGCTACTCAATAGGTTTCGTCGAGCCGGACGTCGTGGTGGTGTCCATTTTTCCGTTTGATGACCCGGTTGTCTCGAAAAGCATGATATATAGGAAAATTCATAGTATTTTGCACAAAAGCCTAATATTTTATGCACTAAAATGCATAAAACTTTCTTGGTGAGGGACTTCTCTGCATTTATCATCTATTTTGAGGGACCCATATCATAAAAAGCAAAAACTGAGGACTTATTTGCATTTTTTGCAATAATTTTCATTGCAGCCAGCTAGGTTTTCTCTAGCAACCGAACCGTCACCCTCTAGAACCCGTAGCCGCATCATCCACCCATCCCTTCATCTCCTCTGCTACCTTCCCAGACCACCAGCTCCGCCGGCCGCCGTCCCCGTCGCCGGGAAAAATAACTAAATAATCCTTGGTTCTTGATCTCGATCGGGTACTTGTGGGAGACAAACGGAACCCCATTGGCTTGCCTCCTGAGGGCCTAGAGGATTTCTTCAACATCCAGAAGTCGAGCAAGAGGTGCCTCGCAGCCTGCATTGGCCGCGCGTGGCGGGGAGGAGAAGCTTCTTCTTCGTTCTTCTTCTCCATCTCCGGCGAGGTGAGTGCCCTTCCTCTGTGATTTCTTTTGCAACCTTGGTCACTGCATTGACCTCATTGGGTCATAGGAATGCAACCTGCAGAGCCTCAACCCCCGAGGTGCGCCGGGTTGCCGGCGAGGACTCTGGACCCGCCGGGACCCTAATTTGCGCCACCTCGTGCACACGCACTTTTCGGCAGCATGCGCCGGGATAAAAGATGCTGAGCATCTTCTTTAGGGTCTAGAGAACACCTCCATGAAGTTTGGTTAGGTTTGGTTCATCCTAGATCCCGCAGTTCTTAGCCCTAGTTTTGGGCCATCTTTGCTTCGGCCGAGCTTGTTGCTCCGGCGCCGCCGCTGCCTTTTGCCATCGGCCATGAACCCAGAAATATTTGTGGAGTCGAGTAGCACCTGCTGGTGCTTTTCCATGTAGCCTAAGCCCTCTAGATGCGACTTCGCCATTAAGGGAGCTCGGTTGGCCGCAATGTTGGCCGCCGGCCATCCGCCGCCCGCCGCCGTCGGCCACCGCACCAGGAAGCTTCCTGGCATCAAGGGAAAGTCACCTGTGGCATTGTATGGCTTTGTGAACTATCGCATGGCAAGTTGCCATTAGAGCTCCAAGCTTGGTAGCTTGAAGTTCGAGTTCGGTGTTAGATGCCACCTGCTGCTGAAGCTCCACCCCGGGGCCTTCTTGGCACTCCCTTCAACATCCTTAAGCTCATGCTTGCGCAAAGAGTACATAGAACCTGAGATTTGCTGTGTGGTCTGTACCCGAGCTCTAGGTGTTTGCATGCATGACCGAGGTTGGTTACACCACGGTTCCAGCAGTGCTATGGCTCTCAAATGGTGAGCCCTAGTCTCCTGCTAGCTTCCTAAACATGATGCTCAGCTCAATGTTGAAGATGACCAGGTGGATTATTTGATTCCACATGCCAAGCTCTAGCGTAGGCTAGGTTGCCTTTTGCACTGTTCCAGCACCTTTCCAGCTCTGTTAGGGCAAGCCCCTGTGTCCTCATAACCCCAGGAGCTTGATGCTCATCTTGTTTCAGCAAATGACTGAGTGGTTTGGTAGATCTAGTAAGATAAGCCCTAAATGGGCACTTGATGGCCCTTAAGCTGTTCAAGCAGGTTGGCTTCACCCTCAAGGTGAGCCTCTGAGTCTTTTCGACCTACTGAGCATGATGCTCACCCTAAATTTGGGTTTGGTCAAGTGTAAGTAAGAAAAGTAGCAACTTGAGCCTATTTGCATATTGTTTATTGACCCGAAGTTGTCCTCGGGTTCCGCACTGTTCCCAAATGGTGAGCACAGCGTCGAGTATATCGAGGCCCACCTATTAGTGGCCTTGGTTCAGTTTAAAAACATTCAGAAATGAAATGCAAGTGAAAAAGGTGTTAATTTCCATGCTTTTATGCAATTTTGTAAAACTCTAGGGGTCTAATTGCAATTGTAGCCTCATGGGCTGTTTTGGGCTGTGTGCCCATGATCTCTAAACTCTTCGTTGGAGATCCGACAGCTTTCGTTGAGCAGGAATCGGATATCGAACCGTAAATTGGCAAAATTATCGGTTTAACGGCGTTTCGGCGTTAATCACGCAATTCGAGGAATTGCGGTGATTAATTTTATGTGCCAGATGTCCCTGGCTGGTACCGGCGCTGTCCCGGTCAGTCTGGCAAATTTAGTTCTTTGTTTGCTACTTTTGGAGCCAAAATGGGCTTCCCGAAAGTGTTTCAGTAGTTATGGCACCGCCGGTGCACAGTGTTTCATTGGTAATTAGACTTATATTAGATTGTATGTAATTTTGCTATTCCGTTATATTATAGTAATTTTATGTGAAGTTGCTTATCGACTCTATCTTATTTAGGTAATTTTGAACTTTAATCTTTACCGATTGAAAAAAGAATGGCACCTAATAAGGATTGGATGGATCTGGTGGATGATCGACTGAATGAGGCATATGATAAGGGTGTTCAAAGTTTTCTTAGTTTTGCATTTAAAAGAACTGGAGAAAATAATGAAATCAGATGTCCTTGTGTTAAGTGTAATAACACTGATTCAGGAACTCGCGAGATACTAGAAACTCATTTAAAAGTTATGGAATCATTCGTAGTTATACTTTTTGGTATCATCATGGGAAAAAATCATGTGAGTCTCAATCTGAATCTGATAATGAAGATAATGAGGAAACAGAAGAAGATGAGAGTGATAACGAGGTGGAGAATATTATAAGAGATTTATATCCGGATTTTAGTGATGTCGGTATGAACCCCGAAAGCATTAGTGTCTCAAGTCATGAAGTGCATGAAGAGGAACCCAATGATGAAGCTAAAAATTTTTATAAATTATTAAGAGAGTCTAATCAACCATTATACTCTGGTTCTAAGAACTCCAAATTGTCAGTTCTAATAAAATTACTTCATATCAAGAGTCTTGGAAAATGGAGTAATGCATCATTTACCATGTTACTACAATTATTAAATGAAAATTTTCTTCCTGAAGGATCAACTTTACCAGATTCATATTATAAAGAAAAAAAGATTATTCAGGATTTGGGGCTCTCCTATAAAAAAATAGATGCATGTGTAAATGATTGTATGTTATATTGGAAAGACGACGAAGAATCTAATCATTGTAAAGTTTGTGGTGCTTCTAGATGGAAGAGTGATACAAAAAATGAGGAAATCAAGTATAATGCAAAAGATAAAAAAATACCATAAAAAACATTGCGTTATTTTCCGTTGAAGCCTAGGCTTCAACGATTATTCATGTCCACAAAGACAGCTTCTTTTATGAGATGGCATTTTGATAAAAGAATAGATGATGGAATTATGAGACACCCTGCTGATGCGATGGAATGGAAATCTTTTGATAAACTATATGAATCATTTGCCTTAGAGCCTCGAAATATAAGACTTGGTCTTGCAAGTGATGGCTTCCAACCATTTGGAGATACGAGAAAACCATACAGTATTTGGCCAGTAATATTAATACCATACAATTTACCACCATGGATGTGTATGAAGGAACCTAATCTTATATTATCGATGCTCATTCCAGGACCTTCAGGTCCTGGAGATGCAATTGATATCTATCTCCAACCTTTTATTGAGGAGTTAATGGACTTATGGGAAGTAGGTATTGAAACATTTGATGCGTCAATACATCAAAATTTTCAAATGCGTGCAGCTTTGTTATGGACTATTAATGACTTTCTTGCATATGGCAACTTAATTATCTGGATGGAGCACTAAGGGTAAATTGGCATGTCCTTGTTGCAATAAGAACACTGTTTCAATTAGATTAGTCAATGGTAGCAAGCAATGTTATATGGGACATCGACGCTACTTATCTGCCAATCATAAATGGAGGAATGACAAATCTTCATTTGATGGCACAAAGGAGAGAAGGTTACCACCAAAACTACTTACTGGCAATGATATTCTTGAACAAGTGGAAGATCTTGAGGGGATCAATTTAACTAAGGCTGCTAATAAAAAGAAAAAAATATCACATGATATTCGAGGGGATAATTGGAATAAAAAGAGCATATTCTTTAAGCTTCCATATTGGCGAAATCTTTTGTTGAGACATAATTTGGATGTGATGCATATTGAAAAAAATATAAATGATAATTTTGTTGGGACATTCATGAATACCAAGGGAAAAACAAAAGACACAATTAAAACGCGTCTTGATTTGCAAGCAATGAACATAAGGCCAGAATTACACCCAATTCAAGATGGGAGTAAGTTTATACTTCCTGTTGCATGTTACACATTATCTTCAGAAGAGAAGCATCGATTTTGCCTTTTTCTTAAGCAACTAAAACTTCCAGATGGATTTTCATCAAATATTTCGCATTGTGTGAATCTTAAAGAGCACAAGATTTCTGGCTTAAAAAGTCACGATTGCCATGTTCTTCTTCAACGTCTACTACCTCTAGCATTACGTGGTCTCCTTCCTAAAATAGTTTATGAGCCACTTCTTGAGTTATCTGTATTCTTTACAGTATTGGGTTCTAAGACAATAAGTTTGGATGATTTGAATCAGATTGAATCTCAAATTCCAATAACTCTTTGCAAGTTGGAGAGAGTTTTTCCACCTTCATTTTTTGATGTCATGATACATTTGGTAATCCATTTAGCAAATGAGGCTAAGCTTCGTGGACCTGTCCAATACAGATGGATGTATCCAATAGAGCGAAACTTGTACACACAAAAGTCTAGTATACGCAATAGGGCTCGTCCGGAGGGATCAATTGCAGAAGGGTATATTGCGAATGAATGTATGACATTTTGCTCACAATATCTTCATGGTGTTGAGACAAAATTTAATTGTCCGGAACACAATTATGACAATAGACATAATAAAGTTGATGGATATTTGTCTATCTTTTCTCAAATAGGAAAAACACTTCGAGCTGGTAGAACTCATGATTTACAAACACATGATTTCGAGCAAGCGCATATTTATGTTCTAAAAAACTGTGAAGAAGTACAACCATTTCTGAAGTAAGTTTTGTATATAATTCTAACTCATTCCCTTTAATTTTCTTATTTATTACAAATTATATGTTGACCTATTTTATTCTTATATGTAGCCAATATACAAACATTGAAAATAGAAGTACAATACAAGTATCAGATAAAAGCTTTATTAAGTGGTTTAAGAACAGAGTAAGCACTAATCTTGTTTTTATATATTGTATAAATTTGCATTCATTGTAAATTTATACTAACAATCTAAATTTTAACATTTAACTTGTAGGTTACACAAATGTACAAGCAGGACAAAAGTTTGGTTATGGAAGACTTACTTTCCTTGTCTCGTGGACCTACGAAATATGCGGCTTGCTATAGTGGTTATATAGTAAATGGCCATAGGTTTCATACAGAAGAGCACGACAAAAATTTAAAAACACAAAACTGTGGAATGGTTGTAGTTTGAGACATTGGTAGTGAAACTGAAAAAATAGATTATTATGGGGTCTTAACAAAGATTCTCGAATTACAATATCTTGGCGGCCGTCGAGTAGTGTTATTTAGGGGTAATTGGTTGGACGTATATGACAAAGAAAAAGGAATTAAAACAGATGAATATGGATTCATCAGTGTTAATCTCCAACGTTTGCTTAAAACAAATGAACCATTTGTATTGGCCAGTCAAGTATCATAAGTATTTTATGTTACCGATCATATTAACAAAGGTTGGCATGTTGTGCAAAAGACTCAACCTCGTGACACGTACATGATATCAATGGAGGAGTTAAATAATGATCCCAAAAATATGG
The DNA here is from genome assembly GCA_029204045.2 of Tillandsia leiboldiana. Lineage (NCBI taxonomy): Eukaryota > Viridiplantae > Streptophyta > Magnoliopsida > Poales > Bromeliaceae > Tillandsia > Tillandsia leiboldiana. The sequence continues at coordinate 12,674,945 of CM055070.1, forward strand.
AAGATATGGATGAGGCCTACCAACAAGAAGAATCTTTCAATCCTATAATGGATGCATGCACAACATTGAGTATGGATAATGAAATTAGTTGGAACAGGAATGATGTGGATCCAAGGATAGAGGACATATTATCTACACAAAAGAAGAGAAAACGATGATCCTAATTGATCAAGTTTGTGCATTTCTTGCTACTGTTTGTTATTACTAACATCTATTTGATTAAATTTTGTAGGCAAAAAATGCAAGCATCAAAGTTACAGAAAGAAAATATGATCACTTCTAAATCTGAAAAGCAACTCTTCATACCACCAGGTTCATTAGGGAAGGGTCGGGGACAAGGATTACGACCTTCTATTAGATTGTCATCACGAGACGCTTTAATAGGAGCTATCAACAGTAGTACATCGGTAAATGATACTCCAACAGAACCACCAAATGATTCCTCTTTGCCACGTGATATCGAAAGTGTCGAAGAAATAAGAGAGACTGGTAAAATTTCTTTACATTTGGACATATTTATCTTATTTCATATTTTTCTTTCTACATAAATGTTACACAATTTGTATATTTAAGCACTTTTATATAATTTTTGTGTGATATTTTTAGATATGGTGACTTCTCCAAAGAAAAGGAAAGTGCGAGGGAAAAACAAGTGCAAGAAAATTGAAAAATAAAAAAATGGTGAAAAGTTGGAGGTAATATTCTACAACAACCGTGTAGGTTTTTATGGATCCACAAGGATCTAAATAGGTACTATCAAACAACTAGAGGGGGTGTGAATAGGTGTAATACTTATAAAACCAAATCTCAGTGCAAAATAAAAACCAATGCAGAAAATAAAAATAGCACACCGAGATATACGTGGAAACTCCAATCCAGGAGAAAAACCACGGGACCAACACGCAATAACAATCCACTAAGAATAGAAGAATAACAAGGTGATTACCGACTCCACGGACTCAACCCCTCCTTCAGCTTCTTCGGACCTTGCGCTCACCGATCGGACGTCCACGCAATAACAATCCACTAAGAAAAGAAGAATAACAAGGTGATTACCGTCTCCACGGATTCAACCCCTCCTTCAACTTCTTCGGACCTTGCGCTCCACCGATTGCACGTCCACTGCACACGTTCGAATCCACGAACGCCACTCGAATCCACGAGCACACGTTTCGAATCCACGAAACGCCTTCAACACATCGAATCCACGATGCTACGTCGAATCCACGACGCTACGTCGAATCCACGACGCAAACTTAGCCGGTAAGAATATTAGCTTCGATGGTGATCCTTTGCTTACATTCTCATTGAGGAACCGTAGAAGAAATCTCTAAGCAAAGATTAGATAAATTCGACAAAAGATATGTTCTTGAAAGAACCGTCGAATTGACCTAAAAGAGGCTATTAAGAAGAACGATGAAAACCTAGCCTCTAGGGTTGCTCTCAAGTGTTTTATAAATTCATCGGTCGTTTTTAGAGAAACCCTAAATGTCTATTTATAGTTTAGAAACCTTTGGAAAGAGATAAGCATCAAAAACTGCCTTAACAGAAACTTTCCCGCACGACGATCCGGATCAGATTTACGGCGATCCTGATCGTCGTCTTTTTTCAGCAATTCCTGAAAAAACAAGGTTCGGGATCCGGATCGAAGTGCCTGATCCGGATCGTTCATACAGTTCAGCAAAAACCCATGTTCGGGATCCGGATCATAAAGGGCTTGGATCCGGATTGAATTTGCGTATGAACTAACACCCTTCGGGATCCGGATTGGAATGTCTGATCCGGATCCTGAACATGTCCCATGTCCAGTTTTTGATTTTTAAGCAATGAAAACTTATCCAAGTGTTTCTAAACCACTCAAATGTATTCGGATCACCAAAATTATTTAGTTAAACGTACCTGATCAATCCGAATCCATTTTCCTTAAGATTGATGTAATTGATCCACAATTCTTCTACTTCAATCTTCAAGACTCAAAACACTGAGTGTCAACTTGAGCTCTTGTTGAATCTTCTCTAAGTCTTCGATTGCTGATTGACAATTTGATCACTTCAAGACTCCGACTCAACTCAACAACTCAACTACTCAACTCACGAAATATGCCAACACAAAAAGCCGTAACAATCTCCCCCTTTGGCAATTTCGTGACAAAACCCAAACATACATAAAACGCTCAAGACACTCATCTTAAACCAAAAAATCGAAACTCAATGTCATCACCAAAACATTGACTTTCTTTGCGTGAAAGATCCAATAAACAAAAATTACAATTGAACCAGTCTTAGAACAAACTCTATGACTTAGGACTTGGAGTCTTAAAGTGATGTAATTCCTGCAAAACAAAACTCCAAACAAAATCAAACGTTAGTCGTTAGAAATTAAATGTAAATCCTACATTTGATTCGTCCTTTTGGTTCTTTTTGTTTTTCGGCTCCTTTTTCATCATCTCCCCCTATCTCGATGATCTCATCTCCGTCTCTCCCTATCTCGATGATCTCATCTCCCCCATTTCTCTTCTCCCCCTTTTTGTCACAAATTGTCAAACAGTGAACATACTAGATAAAAGGAAATCACTAACAGCATTAGTTCATAGAGAAATATAGATAAAAGCTCAGTTCCGGTATATAACTAAAACATAGATTGCGTACCGGTAGCCAAAAGCAAAAATCAAATAATTTCTTGAAACAAATCCAGATTTTGAAATAATTGAATTACCGATTTGTATTCCATCAAGAAAACAATTTAAGTGCTTGAAAATAATATGAGATCACATAGATGTCATTCAATCCAATTAATTATAAAAATTAAAAAGATTTACTCCAAAATCATGAAACATAAAGGTAAAACTTTATAAACCGTTTTTCATGTTATATTCATCAAACACAAGTCATCAAAAATAATCTTGAGATCCAAACTCTATCAAGATGTAACGGATTTACAAAGATGACTTACGGAGATTTCCAAGTGACATCAATCTTGAATTCTACCCTTTCAAATTGAGATAAACACTAAAATACCTAAGGGTGGCTCTTTGAGCATCTTTTAACTATCCCACCTTATACCAACCAGGAGATTGTTCAAAATAAGAACTTTGAATTTAAATCTCCGAAAGCTTCAACTAAACAAAATTTCATAAATATTTTTCAAGCATCCATAACATGTGGTAGCTTCACACACAAACCGGACGACCGGGGTGGCAGCTCTTTCCAACATGTGGTGGTAGTTTTCGCACTCCTTTCGGATGTAACTCTTTCCACATCTTTTGCAATTCATTTATTTACCCTTGTAAGAATGCAATCTCTTACGTGAAAGAATCAAATTCCAAATTTTAGTCTATCGGTTGTCTCACGTTTATCACAATGAATTCACACAACCGAGATAGATTAAGCATCTAAAGATCACACATGATTTCTAAAATTTGATGCTTATAATATCAAAAACTCCTATAATGAAGTATCTTCAAGATTATGATTATGGAGTAAAGTTGATAATCTATATAAAATTAATTTGGAGTGAATAAACGTGAAGCCCTTTTTTTATTCAATGCACTTGTTCATTAAAAACCTTTTGTTAAAAAAATAAAACATAAAAACAAAGAGCATTGAAAACATGTAATGCAGAGATTAATAAAAATATGAAAGGAAAACCAATCAAAGCATTACATACAGTCATAAGCTATTTAGAACTTAAGACAAGGAAAGATATCACCTTTCCAAATCCAAAATCGCCAGATCTTGGGTTGTCTTGATTCGTTGTGGCCCGGAGGTAATAGCTTTGACTGTTGGTCCACCTTAGGTCTTTGCCTCGCAATGATCCACTTGTATGATTGATGTTGTGGCTCGGACCTTTGGTGGGTTGAGTGAACTCCTTTGACTTGATGTATCTTTTGAGTCGGTTGAGTCCGCTCCGTAGATGAAGTTGCCGAAGAATTTTTCTTTCTCTTTTTCGGGCAATCCTTCACCAAATGTCCTTCAAGTCCACAAAGGTGACACGTTCTTCCTTTCAATTTGAATGTGGAACTTGAAGCATGCACAGTTTGATCCTTTTTAAAACCCAAACCAACCTTGCTTGTTTGACCTAATCCGGATATACAATCAAATTTCTTGGAACCGATTGAAAGCCTTTGTATGTCGGATTTAAGTTGATGAACTTGCTTGGTCAAGGCTTGGTTGGTGACATGAATTTCCTCAAACTGTTCTTCTAGAAAACCAATCTTGTCCATATATGATTTAGCGTTTGTCTCCGATTGGTTTAGCTTTTCTTGGAGGATTTTATTATTATCCAATAAACGTCCTTGTTCCTCCTCGAGATCATGAAGTTTTATCTTTAAAGCTTGATTCTCGTCTTGAACTTCAAGTCGTTGCTTTCTCAACTTCTTGATATGCTTGGCCATCTTCTTAGATTCCGCAAGAAGTTGTTGGTATGCCTCAACGAGTTCTTCTTCGTCCGACTCCCCCTCACTTGATGACTCTCCGCCGGTTGTTGATGTTTCATACAAAATCAAAGGAGTAGAGTCAGTGACTAAAGATGATAAACACAAATTAGAAGAGGGAATTTGAGAGGCATGAAAAGCAACAACTTTTTCCTCTTTACTTGAGGTCGATTCATTAGAAGTAGAATCGTCCCAAGTTTTCGCTTGCAAAGCCTTCTTTTTATATGATTTCGGAGAAGGACAATCCGTTGAAAAATGGCCGTAGCCTTTGCATCGATAGCATTGGATTTCCCCTTCGAAATCATCTTTTTCTTTTTCTTTAGAAGGTTTTGCAACGCCTTTGAGATTAGAGGATTTAGAACCCGATGATCCTTTAGATGGTTTCGTGGATGAATATCCATCGGTTCGATTCTTCCAAAACTTCCAACGAAATTTCTTTACGATCCGCGCCAATTGTTCTTCAAAATCGGCAAAAGAGATTTCATCGTCGGAACTTGATTCGCTATCTTTTTCCTTTGTTGATTTGAATGCAATACCTGTAAGCTTAGAAGAAGACGACTCGGAAGAAACTTGATTAGTAGGAAAAGTCATTTCATAAGTTTGCAAAGTGTAGAAATTCGAAATAACTTATTTTTAATAAATAGGTTAAAAGTGAATTTTGAGCTAGTTTTGAATTCAAAAGACATTTGTTGACCTATATGGTCAATCGCCAGTATGCAAGTTGCACTATTTACTAAGCAAAAAGGCTATTTTCTAATCCGTACATAATATTGGAAATCCGAGATGACCGTTGTGATCGTCTCGTCGAACTGAGCAAAATTCATATTCAACACTTTTCGATCTGACGGTCGGATCTTCCAGAAATCAGTGAAGAAGCGGGCAAATTACCGTGACCAATGTAACAGTGGCATGCTGCACAGTGCTATTAGTGATTACTGTAGATGAATAATAACCCAATTTTCGAGATTTCGACGAATGCAACGTTGACTAATTTACTGTTCGGATTCCGAATATAGTGATCCAGGTAGTCGTTTCGATCGGTTTCGTCGATCTGAACGCAATGGCACTGACGGAATTTCTGTTTGACGGCCCAGAGTCTCGAAAAGCGCGATAACTGTGTTTCGGCACAGTATTTATGGACCGAGATTTTATCCGGGCATTTTCTCGAAAAATAAAAATTGCTACCTGATAGGTTTCGTCGAGCCGGACTTCGTGGCGAAGTCCATTTTTCGTTTCGACGACTAGAATGCCTCGAAAAGCATGAAATAAGGCAAAAAATACAGTATTTTGCGCGAAAACCCTAGATTTTATCGCGTGCCACCACTTGGAGAGGGACCTAAATGTGATAGCAAGTGTACTGCGAGGGACTTAACTCTAAGGATTTAATGTTGGAGGGTGTAAATGAAATTGCAATATACACTATATATAAGTATACAAGCTCGGTAAGGTTTTCCCATAAACCCTACTCCTCTTAACCCTTGCCCCAGCCGCCGGTTCCACCAGAACTCTCCCCTTCTCTGCCGCACTCCACGGGAGCCCCGCACCGGCCGCCGCTTCATCGCCGGAGAAGTCCAAGAAAATGAGGTTGGACTAGGGTTTTGGTATAGTTGGAGTGGAAACCATCCGAGGAGGTTTTTATTTGTCCCAAGTGTGTCTCAGGGTGTCTCTGTGGGGTGGACACCGAGCCAAGGCCATCCCGACGTGTTTCTCCGCCGCGCGCCGCCGCGGAAGCAACTCCTTCTTCTTCGTTTTCCGGCGAGGTAAGGTTTTGGATTGGTTGCTTTTAAAAGGCCCTAGGAGTATATAAATGTGTTCTTGACCTTGAGTAGACCTTACCTGTGAAGCCTGAGCCGTCGCCGTCTTCCCGGCCGCCGGCGGGAGCAAGTTTTACCGGAATTTCTTGTTTCGGCCGAGAATCACCACGGGCTTCGTCCGACCGACAAAGTTAAGATCAAGACCGTTGATCTTGACCTTCTCGGTGACTGCAAGCTGCTCCCGATGATTGGAAGGGATCGGTTGAAGATCCACGGAGATCCAGCGTGCCCTAGAACCGGCCAATTTTGAACCGCAGCCGTTCCTCGCCGTCCGGCGCCGCCGTGCACCCGAGCCGCCGGCCAACCACCCAGCAAGCACCGGGGGACCGAGTGGAACAGGTTGGTCCATCTTGCGCTGGCCCGGGGGTCGCCGGCCGGAATCCGCCATTAATGGTGGCCGGAAATTCACTAAGCTTGGAAATTTGATCTCCGGCGATTGCAGGAGCTCCGCACGGTGGGGAAACAACTCAGGTACGTTCTCTAGATTAGTTTGGAGCTTCCCAACCCTTTGCATGGAAACTTGAACGTGGGGTTTATTGTCGATGTAGTTGCACCGCTCCTTGGATCCGAGCTTGCACTCCGGCCATCGCCGCCGCTCGTGGACGCCGGCAGGTAACCCAGGTAAACTCCAAAAGCTTTTTAGAGAGTCTTCATCAAGTTTGTTGCACCCCATAGTCTCTGTAAACCGAGCTCCCCAACCTTGCACTCAAGGTGTTCGAGCTTGGGTTTTTCCGGCCAACAGCTGCCTCCGGCCGCCGGCGATGGGTCCGACTCGGACCAACCGGTTGCTGCAAGTGACCTTGACCTCGTGCTCAACTCTAATACAGGTTTGAACCTAGTTGGTGCAAATTGCCCCAAACCGAGCTCTAGCATTTGGTGTGGTGCCGCTCCGGCGACTCTACGGCCATTCTCCGGCCAACTTCTGGTGAGCATCTCATTTCTCAGTTGATAATTTACATGATGCTCAACTCGGTTTCTGTCCAGAGTCCCTGGATTAGCAAATAACTAAAACCAGTCCTATATAAAAGCTTTAGGTGGTCACTTGGCTACAACAGGTTATTGGGTAACTTGGCTGAGGCCCAGAGGTGAGCCTCTGATGGAATTTGGGTCTCTAAGATTGATGCTCACATCTAATATGAAGATGATCCAAGATTTATACAAGTGTAGCTATCTAGTGCTCTCTATAAGCATTGTTCATGGGCCAATTGGTATTTTATGGCCCTACTTGCTCCCAAACAGTGAGCATGGGTTTTGTCATGCTAATATCTGTTTGCCGGTCATGTATTTTGGTTTAAAAATATTCCTGGATTTAAAGTTGGGGCTTAATTAGTGGATTTTTACATATATAACATGCAATTTTGAAAAGTCTAGGGGGCTAATTGTAAATGTAACATGGTGGAAGGTTGTAAACAGTAGATTTATGATTTATGGATCTTTCGTTGGGTTCCAAAAGTGTTTCGTTGAGCGGGAATCGGTTAACGAACCGTAAATCGACGAAATCGTCGGTTTTACGGCTTCCGGCGCGTGTTTCACGCACTTTGAAGAAATAAAACGATAAATGGACCTTATTACATGTCTCTGGTTATTTTAGACGCTGCCCTGGTTGGCTCAGTGGCTCTTGTTTCAAGTCGGTGGCCTCCGAAGCCAAATCGGCCTTTCCGGAAGTGTTAAAGTGATTATGGTTCCGATCGAGCATCGATTTTAGCAAAGTCGTTTAATTAGCGAGTCTATGGTTTTGGAATTATGTGAGTCCGTCCCTGATTAGTATTTCATGATTCAGGTCCTTGCAGTCTGACTCCGGCCCCCGAGCCTTCTGTTGGAGTCGTTGGACCGCCTACATTCAGGTGGGTTATCTTCGGTTCGGGCTTTATCTTTTCGGCCCTCTGTTTGCTTTACTCCAGTCGGACACCTGTTCTTCTATTTAGCCCAGATTATGTTTATGAGCTTTATTCTGTCGTTCTAGTATCCTTCGCATATACCTGGACATATACCTGCTTGATTGGTCATTAGTTAGATGACAGTTCATTAGCTTATATTTGGACATTTATATCATGCTTGCTCGATCACTACATTATACTTGCTTTTATTCAGAGATGCATATTCCTTATATTCCAGACTGCATGATATATGATTGATATATAGACATTTGCATCCCTGTGGGGATTTCCGGCATATTGCCGATTACCCGGTCTGTGGACCGTGAGATTTAGCATTCGCATTGTGATGATTGTGCACCTGCTGTTCGTTCGCATACGCTGTGGGATTGATCCCCCACATTGCGTTCTTTACCGGTAAAGGGTCTGGTGGACCCGTGAGCTAGCCCCTCTTGCTGTATCACTGGGTACGGGGAGCCCCTTGGCTGTACCGATATGAGGAAACTCTCGGTTGTACCTTCAGGTACGAGGATCCTCTCGGCTATATCAATGGTACGGGGTTGCTGTTCAGCTCTGCTAGGTGGAATCCAGTATGATTGTGGTTGGCTCTGCATAGATATCTTCGCCTGAGGTCCCCGTGACCAATAGTGGCATCGGTTGGTACTTGCTGTTCTTTTGTTGATGCATAGCTTATACTTCGATATTCTGGCATGTTTTACTGTTTATTTCTGTACCCATATCTGCTCAGTTATATTTGATTATCACCATGATTGATTCTGATATTTCTGTACCCATATCTGCTCAGCTATATTTGATTATCACCATGATTGATTATGATATTTCTATACCCATATCTGCTCAGTTATATCGTGACTTATTGATTATTCAGCGTTACCTATTGATCTATTACTATCCGCAGATTATTGTATCCAGTAGGTACGATTAGCTATTTCTCGGCTCGTTGTGCCCACTGGGATACATGTACAGTGTATCTCACACCCCCTGGGTGACCATTTTTTAGGTTGGTCGGGTGCTGGGATGTCGGGACACGTTGGTGAGGCTGTTGCGATAGAACCGACCCTTATGTCACCAGTTTATTTTATCTTCCGCATTTTGTTTAAAATATTGTAAAATGACTAATGTTGTATGCGTAGTTTAGACTACTCTGGTATTGGTTGTAAGTGCTTAGCCGTGCATGTATAGGAAAGGCTCTGTCCCATTTGGACAGGGAATTTACTATATATGTGGCGGTCTGTCGCGCCCTGGCTATTTTCAAACTCTGATTTTAGAAAAAAAAATATAATAATTAGCCTGCTTTTCAAAAAATAATAATTAGTAGGTGCTTTTCAAGCACCTACTAATTCCTCTACTCTCAACTCATCCGGATGACTAACGGTTTCAATGGCGGTAACTTTTGCCCTAAACCGTTCCGGAAGAGTCCGAAGTATCTTTCTTACAATTCTCGACTCCGGAATCTTTTCTCCTAAATTAGAACAAGTATTGATCACATCTTGAAGTCTGGTGTAATAATCTGTAAACAATTCATGCTCTTCCATATGAATAGAGTCAAATTGACTTGTAAGCATCTGGAGCTTTTGAATTTTTACAAGATTAGTACCCTCATGTGTAATTTTGAGAATATCCCAAATTTCCTTCGCGGTTTCACACGCGGAAATTCTTGTGAACTCAGTCGAGGAAAGAGAGTTAAATAGAGCGTTCATACCTTTCCCATTGTAAGAAGATCTTTCGAGTTCCTCTTTGGACCATCTAGAGCGAGGTTTTGGGGTAGTAGAATTTCCTACTTCCTCAACAGGATGCACCCAACCGTATTCCACGGTTTGCCATACCCGCTCATCAATTGCGATGAGAAAAGCCCTCATACGCACTTTCCAATAAGCATAATTAGTCCCATCAAAAAGAGAAGGTCTATAAATATTACCACTTTCACCCGACATGATAGATAAACCTAAAACCCTCTCTGATACCAATTGTAGGTTTTTATGGATCCACAAGGATCTAAATAGGTACTATCAAACAATTAGAGGGGGGGTGAATAGGTGTAATACTTATAAAACCAAATCTCAGTGCAAAATAAAAACCAATGCGGAAAATAAAAATAGCACACCGAGATATACGTGGAAACTCCAATCCAGGAGAAAAACCACGGGACCAACACGCAATAACAATCCACTAAGAATAGAAGAATAACAAGGTGATTACCGACTCCACGGACTCAACCCCTCCTTCAGCTTCTTCGGACCTTGCGCTCACCGATCGGACGTCCACGCAATAACAATCCACTAAGAAAAGAAGAATAACAAGGTGATTACCGTCTCCACGGATTCAACCCCTCCTTCAACTTCTTCGGACCTTGCGCTCCACCGATTGCACGTCCACTGCACACGTTCGAATCCACGAACGCCACTCGAATCCACGAGCACACGTTTCGAATCCACGAAACGCCTTCAACACATCGAATCCACGATGCTACGTCGAATCCACGACGCAAACTTAGCCGGTAAGAATATTAGCTTCGATGGTGATCCTTTGCTTAGATTCTCATTGAGGAACCGTAGAAGAAATCTCTAAGCAAAGATTAGATCAATTCAACAAAAGATATGTTCTTGAAAGAACGGTCGAATTGACCTAAAAGAGGCTATTAAGAAGAACGATGAAAACCTAGCCTCTAGGGTTGCTCTCAAGTGTTTTATAAATTCATCGGTCATTTTTAGAGAAACCCTAAATGTCTATTTATAGTTTAGAAACCTTTGGAAAGAGATAAGCATCAAAAACTGCCTTAACAGAAACTTTCCCGCACGACGATCCGGATCAGATTTACGGCGATCCTGATCGTCGTCTTTTTTCAGCAATTCCTGAAAAAACAAGGTTCGAGATCCGGATCGAAGTGCCTGATCCGGATCGTTCATACAGTTCAGCAAAAACCCATGTTCGGGATCCGGATCAGAAAGGGCTTGGATCCGGATTGAATTTGCGTATGAACTAACACCCTTCGGGATCCGGATTGGAATGTCTGATCCGGATCCTGAACATGTCCCATGTCCAGTTTTTGATTTTTAAGCAATGAAAACTTATCCAAGTGTTTCTAAACCACTCAAATGTATTCGGATCACCAAAATTATTTAGTTAAACGTACCTGATCAATCCGAATCCATTTTCCTTAAGATTGATGTAATTGATCCACAATTCTTCTACTTCAATCTTCAAGACTCAAAACACTGAGTGTCAACTTGAGCTCTTGTTGAATCTTCTCTAAGTCTTCGATTGCTGATTGACAATTTGATCACTTCAAGACTCCGACTCAACTCAACAACTCAACTACTGAACTCACGAAATATGGCAACACAAAAAGCCGTAACAAACCGTGCCACCGGAAAAAATCATAAGGTTTCTCAAGGCACTTAGGTAAAATTGTGCGTGATCGTAATATTTGTCCTCTTCAAGTACATTCATGGAAGGAAATTGAGGAAGACAATAAAAATCACATGTGGGCAACGGTGACGGTAATATTTTATAACATGAATTTAAATTTGAGTTGATTGTATTTGTTGTTTTTATTTTCCAATATCATATTTTGAGGAAAATTTAACAAAACATGATTGTACTTGTAGGATAAATTTCAAAATAATCAAATGGAAGCATATCGTGATGAAACTTTGGAACATATGAATGAATTGTGGAACAAATGGCGAGGAGAATTGCATCGTAAATTTATAAAGCCTTGCAAGACCATTCAAGATGCTTTTAAAATTTTTCCTGAAGGTGTTGATCGAGACGATTGGAAGTGGCTCGTTAAAGAACATTTTTTTAGTGAAAAGTTTCTGGTATGTAATTTTTTCTTATTATAAAGATATAAATACATGCCAATTTATTTATTTTTTACTATTCATTCTTTTGTTATTCTTATTTTCTACAATTATACTACTATGCATATACCAGTTTTTTATTTTATATCTTATATTTATATTTATATCATGTTACCATGTGAATGTAGGCGGCAAATAAAAGAAATTCAGAAAATAGGACGAAGGTATCAATGCCTCATCGCACGGGTAGTAAACCTTTTAGACAAATTATTTGGAAAAAGGTAATAGTAGGTAACTTCAAACTTCTATATTCAATTGATGGCATTGGTTGAACCTAATTTATATTTTGTATAGGGGGGGAAAGATAATAACCCACCAAGTTTAGTAACAATATTTTATGAAACTAAAAAAAAGGGTGGACAACTAGAAGGAGAAGATACTATCAAGAAATATGTAAATTTTGTACAGTTATTTTATTATAATCTATCTCTTTTTGTAGTTTCATTTTTTTTTATGTTGATATCTATATTTTGAAGGATGAAATTATTGAGGCATCGCAATCAAATCCTTCTTCTTCCAATATAGAACTTATTGAAAAATGCTTTGGATCTCAAAGTCGTAATCATGTGATTTGTTTCGGAGGTGGTGTAAAAGCAAATGATTTGAGACCTCATTCTTCGAGAGCGGATCTTCATACTAAACTTTGTGAAACTCAAAAGAAAAATGAGTCACTTAAAAGTCGCATTGACGGAATGGAGTTAGAACTTCGAGCAATTAAGGAAATGCTACAACAACAATTCAATGCTCCTCCTGTAAGAAAGTGATCAGATATGCGCAGCGGAAGAAAAACGCAATTAAAATTTTCTTAAACCAAGATCACCTCATGTATTGTTTTAGATCGTAAAAAGGTAATCTAATTGATCTTATCAATTAGGATTTAATTTTTACCTTGCGCGGGTCGAGATCACCGCGAAGCCGACGATCGTTGGTAAAAATTGTTCGTCCTTGATAGCCGCGCACGCACCCGGCCTCTACTTGTGTCCACACGGAATTACGCCCTTGATCGAAAAATCGATTCTCCTTGATTCGCGATCCGATCGCGAATTAATTCTTGCGTCGATGTAAGGAGGATGAATCAATCTTCTAATTGTGCTAGCAATCTTCCGAAGATCGAGGACGATTAATTATGGAGGACTTTAGGAAAAGGGAGAGGATAGGCGGCTAGGGTTTTCTCACGTTCCGCGGCTTGATTAATTTCCACTTTATCTTTCTCCAAAATTGTTACGTATCACATACGTACTACCTATTCTTATAATAGGAAGTTGGCCGGCTATAACAAAATTAAATCTTATAATTAGTTACAAAAAGATCTCCTAAAATATAGTAACTAATTAAATCTTATAATTAGTTACAAAGAAAGATCTAGTAACTAATTAAATCTTATAATTAGTTACAAAGAAAAGATCTCCTAAAATATAGTAACTAATTAAATCTTATAATTAGTTACAAAGAAAGATCTTTTAAATTAAATCTCAAGATAAAATCTAGTAACTAATTAAATCTTATAATTAGTTACAAAGAAAGATCTCCTAAAATATAGTAACTAATTAAATCTTATAATTAGTTACAAAGAAAGATCTTTTAAATTAAATCTCAAGATAAAATCTAGCAACTAATTAAATCGAATCCTAATCCGATTGGATTATCCATTATCCTACGTGTGTAACATTTACACATAAGTCCTCCAAATATTTACTAACAATTAGCAAATACACCATGCAAGTTTTGCACTTAAATACCTCTAATTTACAATAATTGCAAATTAGTCCTTTTACTAATAGATTAGTAAACTTTAGTATTGTGATTATAATTAATCCATTCTATAAACTTCTTTATCATCTCCTTGATATCGATCATGCGCGATTCCTTATGTGTGTGACCTAATAGGTTCAATTCTGTCTGGTAGTGAGATATGATGCGATCCCCATCGACATCATCATCAAAACTCCTTATGATGGATCAAACACTTTTGATTCTTCCATTGTATAATAATTATTCGCCTATAATTATTCTTATTAGTTCCCACAATCCACCAGTGACGCCTAGCAGCATATGGTGGCAATCCAGTCAGAAGTGAATATTGGACTGAACCTCAAGGTGCAGTTACCGTACAATACAATCCTTCTATCGCATAGTCCCAACTGAGTGGAGGTCATGGAATACTCGTCAAACCCCATCACCCGTTATATGACAAATTTGATAGGACACAAGCTCATATGGTTACTCTTGGAAACACCTTTCCATGAACCATATTACCCCGGCCGAGGATTTCTGAGCTTTGCCTTACAAATAGCATAGGACTAATTATCTCTCTACCGAGAGCGATAGATCCCCTATAAACAAACACCCATTCCTAATATGAACCGACTGCAGCCAACATATACTACTAAGACCCGTGACTAGGATCAGAGTTTGCATAGTCAAACTACAGTAGCCTCATACTGAATGGCCGTGGTGTCGCAGGTCTAAGGATCAGTTGTACCACTACAACATCGAATCAGTTACTGACGAAAGAGTAGACATCCAAGTAACTATTCGTAATTGGTCACGCTCAGTGCCCTTGTTCTATAACAACCACCTGCACGTTCGCTCCAGTGTCCCCACACTAATGTCTTGAGACTCGTCATCCAAAAAAAGAGCAACACATACATCAATCTTGCCGGATCAATCATCGTCCCCATGATGATCCTCCGATTGAGAGCATTTATGACTTAATCACTAATAATATGTATCTCAAATTCTCAACTCTTAAGAATATACATTATCATCTCATTAATTCAAAGGACGATTCATGGACACATTGACACGCCCCGGGGTCGAAACTGCGACCCGGGCTCGCCAACAGATCCGCCACCTATGCCAAACCCGCATAGGCGAAGCGTCCTACCTGCAAAAAGAACTACAGCTAACAGATATCAGAGCTAAAAGATAAAACTGCTATAGAAATAAAATCAACCACTGTACAACTGAAGATAAAACAACAAGGTCCCTCTCCCAAAAAGATAATCATACAATAACCTCGAGTACAAAACTCATAGCTCAACAGGGAGATAACTCAAATAAAACATCAGTGTACAAGCTCTCAATACATCATATCCTCACTACATCAGTCTCTCAAAAGAGAAAAAAAATACCACTCTACCGACTATACTGAAGATCTCCTCCAAAGGGGGTACCGCTACTCTCCAAAGATGGGTCTGGATCTAGCTCGCTACTCCCTCACCACGCACAGCAACCACAGAACGGCAACACCCGCCAAGACTCTGCAAAACAAAGAGGAGAAAGGACAAAAGGGGGAAAACCCCCAACGGGCGTGAGAACTTCGCAATAAGGGAGTTCTCAGTGGGTATCGCCACAAGGCCCGACGATCTGCCCACCAAGACTACTAGAGGCAAAAGATAACCGATGCAGTAAAACTGAAAGAAGAAGCTGGAAACACTCTACAGCTACCATGCCTCTAACCAAATGCTCAAATGGGGCAACTCTGATGAAGATATGCAACACTCGCACACGAGATGCTCAATCGACCCAATCGAGCTGACTGCCGCATCGGGTCCAGTCAAACCTGCGCCCACCTACAACCACCTCCCGCTGACGGGCAGGAATTACGTAGGGCGTCCAAACGGACTGACTCGCTATCGAGTAGTGGCTCATGCAGGCTATAGTCAAATCCATGCCCTCTCTCTCTCAGAACGGAAAGACTCAAGATGCTCAACCTCTCACACAAAGGTCAAAGAACTCACAACGACCACGGGACCACCGTCAATCCCCGAACGGTTCCCAACAATACTAGCACTGGTCTAAACACAGCTACTAGACTCCACTCGGTCCCCCAGGCACGAGTGTAACAAAAAGTATCTGACTGAATAAACCCAATCGATAGACCAGTAATCACTGGTACTGCCTGCTCTGCCGCGACGGGTATGCCAGCCTACGCATAACACCGAAGCAAAGGAGTCCCAAGGACTCAAAACCCAGTATGGTGCCCGGCGCTCTGCACCGTGGAAAGCCTACTCCGGAGTGGCACTCGAGGGGAGCGACCCACACGAGTAAAGTATCACTGTATCAAGCATCACTGTATCGAGTATCTCTGTAACCTTTGTCTCATAATAGCAGGACTGGATCAAGACTATGATCAAAGTGGGAAACTCCGTCCACTAACACAACCCCGATCTGATGCAATAATACTCAAAAAGTGGGAAACACCATCCACTGGAACAAATCTGATACCCAATCTGATGCAATAGTCAACATCCGGTCAACCGCCCAAAGTCCGCGGTCACCGCAATAACCCACAACCCACAATTGGGTAAATTAATCAAGATCCGGTCAACCGCCTACTGTCCGCGGTTGCCGCAATAACCCACAATCCAACATCAAGCACACCCTGTCTCTGACCCTAAGGTCCCAGCTACACTATCCCAAACCTCTGCTCGAACCCGAGCAACATGACTCAAAAGTCTAAATAAAAAGGAGAAAGAAAGCAATCATGGTTTCTCCTAAGTCAAATTCCAAGATGTAGTGCAGCAGTAAAAGATGGCATAACTATATGTTCATACACATATGTCCATACAAGCATGCATTTGTCCTGAAGAAGGATAAAGAAAATAAACCTCATGCCAGAATTAACAATGACCATACCTGTCCATGATTTTCGATCCATAATCACTCCTTGGAGTAGAACCTGCACATAACTACATAATCCTATCCCAATGCATAAACCAGCCTCATAAAAGGTTATGTGCTAATATGGCATGATAATTAATCCTGATATGGTAACCTTGCCTTAGGTGGGCTTCCACTAATCACCAACATGAATATTTGATTATACCATTGTCATACTATGAGAAATTCACTTGCAATTTCCATAGAATCCTCAGTGTTAAACTTACCGACCAATTTCAGTTATTGTACCGTACACCTGCATGCAATGCTAACATATAACAATATAGAGAACCGTCCACCGGTTCCGGGAATAAGGCACCCACCTGAAAAGCTGACTGTCCAAAGCCCAACAGCTGAAAACACCAGATAACTCTAATCCCTTGCTCCAATAAGTTCAGCACACCCGTAACACTCCTGGCACAATACAAAGCTCACTAATTACACTAAGGCTCCCAAATATAACTCTTATAATCCCATACAACAACAGTCCCGAAACTGTTAAATTATCACCTGCAGAAAGTGCCCAGAAAATTCCAAGAAAAATACCACAGCGATCCTCGCGTCGATAGCTTCGCAACGGTACCTTGCACGCCCAAATCCGAGTTCGGTAAGTCAAGATAAAAATTCGGCAAGGTGGTACACTCAAAAGATTTCAGCACAAAAGACTGTAGCACTGTACACAGAGAAACAGTGATTCTCACCTCTGATGAAATCTCAGAAAAATCCAATAAAAATACGAGCGCGTTCCTTGCGATCTGTAGATGAAAAAGTTGTATAAGCTCGTTTCCGGCTGACGCTTGGGCGCAAAGATATGGCCAAAACACCTCGATGCTGTCCACAAAGCCAAACAGAAAAAAGGTCACAGTGTTGCCTCGGGATCCGTGCCAAAAACTCGCAACGGGAAAGCGCGATCAATACGAAAGATGAAGCCCTACCTCTTAGGAGTCTGTCGGTGCAAGAATCACAGAAAAAGGAGCTCGGGGTAGCCCAGGGGAGCTAAAACACTGCTGCTGCGCCGAAGAAGAACACTAGAAAGCAACGTCGCGCCGCGCCGTAAAATGGGGAACCTCGGGATTCGAGCCTCCAAAAATCCCAGAACTTGGCAGGAAGATCAAGGACTTGAAGATGAAAATCTTCCAAGAAGGGAGCTCGGGGAGATCAAGCTTGGGCTGAGAGGAAAAAGCCAAAGAAGAGGGCTCGGGCTGCCTATTTATAGGCTGAGAAAAACATTAGGAGAAATACCCAATGTGTCCCAAGTTCCGGGCGCGCACAGTGCGGCCCGGCCCAGCCCGCAGGTTTCGGGCGCGCACAGTGCGGCCCGGCCCGCCAAGATTCGGGCGCGCACAGTGCGGCCCGGTCCACCACACAGCCCAGTCCGCTAACACCCCGGGCCCCACTGCACCCGGTGCACCTGCGCCCGCCAATGGCGACGCGACACGTGGCCCGGCCACCCGTGCACCGCGCACGTCGCGCCGTGGACCGCGCACGTCGCGGCTGACCCGGGCCCGTACGGCCACCTGCCCCGCCGTACGGCCACCTGCCCCGGTCAACGACTCCACCGATTGCGTGGACCGGGAGCACAACACCGGACCAACTACCTCCCGCCACGTGTCCACCCGGTCTACCGTGCACCACCGGCCTGCTCCGTGAACCCAGACCACAACACCGACCAGTGAAAACCTGCCACGTGTCCCTTCCTCGGGTGCACGACGGCCGCGTGGACCGCGCACCTGACCGCGCCCCCGCGCGCCTGCCCGCGCCCCTGTGCGCCTGCCCGCGGCCGCGCGCCGCCTGCCCGAGCGCCCTCCGCCGCCTTCCGCCGCTGCCCGCCGCCGCCAACCGCCGCCGGCGATCGCCGGAAACACTGTTCCGGCGATGAACAGTAACCGCAGCCCAAAAACATCAAGTAAATAGCCCATCTTGACCGTTTTCGCGCGCTGATTCCAAAAACGACGTCCATTTTGCCAAATTCCAAACCTATAATTCGCCGGAGGCTCCCGCAAACCCCAAAACTGCCAAAACTTCCGGGAGCCCGCTTTTGGGTATCCGGACTCAGAATTAAGCAAACAAAAAGCCATTTCCAAGCGTTTTTCCGCACCGAACCCAAATCCACCATCTGTTTGGCCAAAATCCTTTCCTAAAATTCGGCAAAAGCAGCCGAAGGCCAAAACACCCAACCAAAGCTCACAGGGTCCATCTCTTGTGTCCAAATAGGCGCGCGAACACCGCCGACAAGCCACGTAGGCTTCCAGAAGCTGCTGGTCACACTGTAGAAGCCCGGCAAAGGTCCGGGTCACCACATCCTCCCCCACTAAAAGAAAGTTTCGTCCCCGAAACTAAGGCAACTCCCAGGGAGTCTCAAAAACCAGGGGTCAAAATTCAACACCGCCGTCTCCAGCTCCCAAGTCACCAATCACTCCCCGTGATTACTCCTCAGCAACAACAACAGCAACAACCAGTACGGCATAGCCCGATTGCGCAATTCCCTCACCTCACGAGTCGGAATTCGCAACGGGCGTCCCTCGTACTCCAAACTCTCACAGACCCCAAAAGGAACGAGTCAATCACGGGTGAGGGGTCCAAAACATGACACTCCAGAGCTGAGACGCAGAAAAAACCTCAAAAACTCCAACAAAAGGCGGGGGAAAAGGAACACACAGCCTGAGTAACACGCTCTAAAATCACACTCAAGAGCCAGCTCAACCAAAGCGACCCGAAACACATCCGCACAGACACCTGCACAGAAAAGGGGCCCAAACAAGCAGGGGTTCACACTCGGTCGCCCTCAAAACTCAACCACCTAAGTGGATTGCTCAGCCGCAGCCTTTCATCAAAAGGGATCCTCAGGGACACAACTCAAACCCTGCACACAAGGATGGCCCCACACAGTGCCAGCTATGGAACCGCCAAACCCGACTCCAAAGTAGCTCTTCTGCTCCAGGCATCCGCCACCACAGTGCCTCTGTCGGGGTGATACTGGATGCTCACAACATCCAATGGTGGCTCTACAGCCACAACGGGAGGTATCACAACAACACGCAAATCCATCTCCCACCACTGACTAGGTTAGAATCGGCGCTGGTACCAATCTCATCATCCGGTCATCAAGTTCTGCTGGCACTATCCGGTCCAAAAACTCCTCACCCCAACAATGACCGTCGATCTCGGCCAGTCTTATATAGCATCCACTTTGGCCGAATTTCCACCGCCGCCCCTTCGGCTAGAAGAAGTAGTCCAGGAAGATATGCTCTCGAAGCTAAAACTTGTACCACAACGACTAGGCATAAAGCTTCATCCCCACAGACTTGTCACAACGACTACAAATGCTGCACAAGCTCTAAACCACTCAGGGAGGGGGTAAAACCAAAATATCCCAGGAGAACGCCGCTATCAACCCGTTCAAGGCCAACAGAAATACAAAATTCCTCAATCTAGAGGCAACAGGGCATTAGTCAATCCATTGGCTTCACTGTACTCGTAATGCCCCTACTGTGTCCTGAACACCATCTAGACAGTGCCCTCAGCTGAAATTCCAAATTGGCGCAGGCATCACACAATATCTGCCGAAATATACCTCCTTCAAAAGGTTCTAAATAATACCTGGACTTGCCTGGACTCCGATCCCAAAGGGCTCTCACCGTCGTGTATCAACGACGTGGCACAAGGTCAAACAGACCCTCTATCCAACAAATCCACGCACCTAAGAACTCAACTCTCGTAGCTCTAAAGGCGGTATCCAATGAGGGGCTAATGAAGTTGGCGCGGTTTCCAGAATCACGTCAATCGCAATCTTAATCTTCCTTTCTGGCGGCCTAATCATCGGCTTAGGTGGACTTACACCTGGGATTTCATGGACAATAGGGACATCCCTAAGTCCCGCTGCCGCCGTAGGCACCTCTCACACGGACGCTGTAACCTGTGTGCTCAAAAAGTCTCAACAAACAAAATGCCTTCCATTATCCGCCTCGCAGAAAGTCAAAGTCCTTTCTCTCAGCAGTCAAACATCCTGTGGCACTATGCCAACCGATCCCAAGCACTGGGTCATAACACTGAGCTGCCGTAGAAACCAATAAGTCTGCCGGCATAACTTACGGCCTCTGCTGCACTGGACAAGCCTCCTCCACTTGCACAATGCCAACAGTAACCTGTACCTCAAGTGCAAGTGGTAACGACTCTACCGCTAGCCCATGCAGGAACGCAACATGTCCTAACTCCGACTGCTGTGAAGAAATCACACCTGCGACAACTCAATCCACTACCGTGGCGCCCTCCAACCGGGCGGCACAGATTCATCCGCTCGATGCAAGTGGTCGTCGCTCAGCCTGCCAAAATATCTAGACCAATCACAAAGGGAGCACGACCTCTGTCCATGCTCACACTGAGATGCCGAACGTGGTCTCTCGCAACCAACCAATCCACGCTACCGCTGCGCCACTCTGATAAAAGGGCTGTAGCTATCATCGGGGTCCACCCAACCCCTGACGTCTCAGAAATCCACCTGGGTATCATCATCATACGACCAAGCACAATTGATTCATGCAATTCCTTAAACAATTATCCTTACAAATCTCACCCCTCAATCACAAACATTGCACCCCAAACATGCCAGTTATCAATCACACAGGGTAACATCCCCCACGGGTAAGCTTTACATAATCCATTCACAAGGATATCCATCATCCAGGAAGGGAAAACAAAAATGTCTCTGCCGGCCGATCTGTCCTCCATCATCTGGCATCAAACGCCTCTAACCAGAACTTGCCTCTGGCAGCTGATCCCCATCCAAACGAACTGCAGCGCCAGGCTCCAAACACAATGCCAACTCTAACGCGGCATCCAAGATCCAAAAATCTGCACAGGAGGGACTAAATCAACTGAAAGGTAACCTGGCGCCATCCACTACTGGTCACATAAATCCTATGCGCCTCGTTCCATGGAACGCGCAGTTCAACAACTGTGTAAACCCTTGCCACAAGGGCTCTCAAGTAGCCTCTCCGACACTACCAACCACGATTCTGCCTCCTAAGGCTCCAACTCAATTCCATGAATCGGGGTGGTTCATCTACCAAGCTAGCTCCATCGATCAATAATGTCCCACAGCTCATCAGCTGTCAGCAATCCACCCTGCCTCAGTGCCTTGGCACTAACACTGGCACGGAGGGGGTAACTCGCTCCGTTGGCGTCACAGAAATCCCTGCCGCTGAGGGTACTGCAACCTGGTGGTCTCAGGAGGAAAGCACTGTCAGGCTGCCCACTGCTCCGACAACTGTGTCACCAAAACTAGCTGGCCACACAAACACAGATATGCCTCCAAAATCCTGTCATCTGGGTCCGGAGCTCTCTGACCTCAATCCGGGTATCCGGCCCAAAACCAACCGCTCAAGCTCAACTGCTATGACAGGATGCACACGGGTCAAAACCCAGCGTCGGGGAGACACCGCTCGCCACGACGAAACCACAAATCAGCACACACAACAACGCTCGACCCAATCCAGCGAAAGTCTAGAGCATGTCACCCATTCCACAGTGTTATGTTGTCTGCAGCCAACATAACTACTTAGGAGAATAAACATGCCAATCACTCATCCCGTCCCTCGGGAGAGGTGTAAAACTCAATCAGGACTCTCGCTACAAATCACGACTCTCACGAAGTCATCCTAGGGTCCAACCACAAGCCTAGGGTTTCTAAGTCCACCATGACCTACAACCTAGGCTCTGATACCACCTAATCTGACACGCCCCGGGGTAGAAACTGCGACCCGGGCTCGCCAACAGATCCGCCACCTATGCCAAACCCGCATAGGCGAAGCGTCCTACCTGCAAAAAGAACTACAGCTAACAGATATCAGAGCTAAAAGATAAAACTGCTATAGAAATAAAATCAACCACTGTACAACTGAAGATAAAACAACAAGGTCCCTCTCCCAAAAAGATAATCATACAATAACCTCGAGTACAAAACTCATAGCTCAACAGGGAGATAACTCAAATAAAACATCAGTGTACAAGCTCTCAATACATCATATCCTCACTACATCAGTCTCTCAAAAGAGGAAAAAAATACCACTCTACCGACTATACTGAAGATCTCCTCCAAAGGGGGTACCGCTACTCTCCAAAGATGGGTCTGGATCTAGCTCGCTACTCCCTCACCACGCACAGCAACCACAGAACGGCAACACCCGCCAAGACTCTGCAAAACAAAGAGGAGAAAGGACAACAGGGGGAAAACCCCCAACGGGCGTGAGAACTTCGCAATAAGGGAGTTCTCAGTGGGTATCGCCACAAGGCCCGACGATCTGCCCACCAAGACTACTAGAGGCAAAAGATAACCGATGCAGTAAAACTGAAAGAAGAAGCTGGAAACACTCTACAGCTACCATGCCTCTAACCAAATGCTCAAATGGGGCAACTCTGATGAAGATATGCAACACTCGCACACGAGATGCTCAATCGACCCAATCGAGCTGACTGCCGCATCGGGTCCAGTCAAACCTGCGCCCACCTACAACCACCTCCCGCTGACGGGCAGGAATTACGTAGGGCGTCCAAACGGACTGACACGCTATCGAGTAGTGGCTCATGCAGGCTATAGTCAAATCCATGCCCTCTCTCTCTCAGAACGGAAAGACTCAAGATGCTCAACCTCTCACACAAAGGTCAAAGAACTCACAACGACCACGGGACCACCGTCAATCCCCGAACGGTTCCCAACAATACTAGCACTGGTCTAAACACAGCTACTAGACTCCACTCGGTCCCCCAGGCACGAGTGTAACAAAAAGTATCTGACTGAATAAACCCAATCGATAGACCAGTAATCACTGGTACTGCCTGCTCTGCCGCGACGGGTATGCCAGCCTACGCATAACACCGAAGCAAAGGAGTCCCAAGGACTCAAAACCCAGCATGGTGCCCGGCGCTCTGCACCGTGGAAAGCCTACTCCGGAGTGGCACTCGAGGGGAGCGACCCACACGAGTAAAGTATCACTGTATCAAGCATCACTGTATCGAGTATCTCTGTAACCTCTGTCTCATAATAGCAGGACTGGATCAAGACTAT
Organism: Tillandsia leiboldiana; assembly: GCA_029204045.2. Taxonomy (NCBI): domain Eukaryota; kingdom Viridiplantae; phylum Streptophyta; class Magnoliopsida; order Poales; family Bromeliaceae; genus Tillandsia; species Tillandsia leiboldiana. The sequence goes on from CM055070.1 coordinate 12,698,677, forward strand.
GATCAAAGTGGGAAACTCTGTCCACTAACACAACCCCGATCTGATGCAATAATACTCAAAAAGTGGGAAACACCATCCACTGGAACAATCTGATACCCAATCTGATGCAATAGTCACATCCGGTCAACCGCCCAAAGTCCGCGGTCACCGCAATAACCCACAACCCACAATTGGGTAAATTAATCAAGATCCGGTCAACCGCCTACTGTCCGCGGTTGCCGCAAATAACCCACAATCCAACATCAAGCACACCCTGTCTCTGACCCTAAGGTCCCAGCTACACTATCCCAAACCTCTGCTCGAACCCGAGCAACATGACTCAAAAGTCTAAATAAAAGGAGAAAGAAAGCAATCATGGTTTCTCCTAAGTCAAATTCCAAGATGTAGTGCAGCAGTAAAAGATGGCATAACTATATGTTCATACACATATGTCCATACAAGCATGCATTTGTCCTGAAGAAGGATAAAGAAAATAAACCTCATGCCAGAATTAACAATGACCATACCTGTCCATGATTTTCGATCCATAATCACTCCTTGGAGTAGAACCTGCACATAACTACATAATCCTATCCCAATGCATAAACCAGCCTCATAAAAGGTTATGTGCTAATATGGCATGATAATTAATCCTGATATGGTAACCTTGCCTTAGGTGGGCTTCCACTAATCACCAACATGAATATTTGATTATACCATTGTCATACTATGAGAAAATTCACTTGCAATTTCCATAGAATCCTCAGTGTTAAACTTACCGACCAATTTCAGTTATTGTACCGTACACCTGCATGCAATGCTAACATATAACAATATAGAGAACCGTCCACCGGTTCCGGGAATAAGGCACCCACCTGAAAAGCTGACTGTCCAAAGCCCAACAGCTGAAAACACCAGATAACTCTAATCCCTTGCTCCAATAAGTTCAGCACACCCGTAACACTCCTGGCACAATACAAAGCTCACTAATTACACTAAGGCTCCCAAATATAACTCTTATAATCCCATACAACAACAGTCCCGAAACTGTTAAATTATCACCTGCAGAAAGTGCCCAGAAATTCCAAGAAAAATACCACAGCGATCCTCGCGTCGATAGCTTCGCAACGGTACCTTGCACGCCCAAATCCGAGTTCGGTAAGTCAAGATAAAAATTCGGCAAGGTGGTACACTCAAAAGATTTCAGCACAAAAGACTGTAGCACTGTACACAGAGAAACAGTGATTCTCACCTCTGATGAAATCTCAGAAAAATCCAATAAAAATACGAGCGCGTTCCTTGCGATCTGTAGATGAAAAAGTTGTATAAGCTCGTTTCCGGCTGACGCTTGGGCGCAAAGATATGGCCAAACACCTCGATGCTGTCCACAAAGCCAAACAGAAAAAAGGTCACAGTGTTGCCTCGGGATCCGTGCCAAAAACTCGCAACGGGAAAGCGCGATCAATACGAAAGATGAAGCCCTACCTCTTAGGAGTCTGTCGGCGCAAGAATCACAGAAAAGGAGCTCGGGTAGCCCAGGGGAGCTAAACACTGCTGCTGCGCCGAAGAAGAACACTAGAAAGCAACGTCGCGCCGCGCCGTAAAATGGGGAACCTCGGGATTCGAGCCTCCAAAAATCCCAGAACTTGGCAGGAAGATCAAGGACTTGAAGATGAAAATCTTCCAAGAAGGGAGCTCGGGGAGATCAAGCTTGGGCTGAGAGGAAAAAGCCAAAGAAGAGGGCTCGGGCTGCCTATTTATAGGCTGAGAAAAACATTTGAGAAATACCCAATGTGTCCCAAGTTCCGGGCGCGCACAGTGCGGCCCGGCCCAGCCCGCAGGTTCGGGCGCGCACGTGCGGCCCGGCCCGCCAGATCGGGCGCGCACAGTGCGGCCCGTTCCCACACAGCCCAGTCCGCTAACACCCCGGGCCCCACTGCACCCGGTGCACCTGCGCCGCCAATGGCGACGCGACACGTGGCCCGGCCACCCGTGCACCGCGCACGTCGCGCCGTGGACCGCGCACGTCGCGGCTGACCCGGGCCGTACGGCCACTGCCCCGCCGTACGGCCACCTGCCCCGGTCAACGACTCCACCGATTGCGTGGACCGGGAGCACAACACCGGACCAACTACCTCCGCCACGTGTCCACCCGGTCTACCGTGCACCACCGGCCTGCTCCGGAACCCAGACCACAACCACGACCAGTGAAACACCTGCCACGTGTCCCTTCCCGTGTGCACGACGGCCGCGTGGACCGCGCACCTGCCGCGCCCCCCGCGCCTTCCCGCCCCTGTGCCCTGCCCGCGGCCCGCGCGCCGCCTGCCCGAGCGCCCTCCGCCGCCTTCCGCCGCTGCCCGCCGCCGCCAACCGCCGCCGGCGATCGCCGGAAACACTGTTCCGGCGATGAACAGTAACCGCACCCAAAAACATCAATAAATAGCCCATCTTGACCGTTTTCGCGCGCTGATTCCAAAACGACGTCCATTTTGCCAAATTCCAAACCTATAATTTGCCGGAGGCTCCCGCAAACCCCAAAAACTGCCAAACTTCCGGGAGCCCGCTTTTGGGTATCCGGACTCAGAATTAAGCAAACAAAAAGCCATTTCCAAGCGTTTTTCCGCACCGAACCCAAATCCACCCTCTGTTTGGCCAAATCCTTTCCTAAATTCGGCAAAAGCAGCCGAAGGCCAATACACCCAACCAAGCTCACAGGTCCATCTCTTGTGTCCAAATAGCGCGCGAACACCGCCGACAACCACGTAGCTTCCAGAAGCTGCTGGTCACACACTGTAAGCCGCAAAGGTCCGGGTCACCA
>CM055070.1:12701573-12739511 GCA_029204045.2 Tillandsia leiboldiana
AAAACTCCTATGATGGATCAAACACTTTTGATCTTCATTGTTTAGATTATTCGCCTTAATTATTCTATTAGTTCCCACAATCCAACAGTGGCCGCCTAGCAGCATATGGTGGCAATCCAGTCAGAAGTGAACTAGTGGACTGGAACCTCAAGTGCTCAGTACCGTACAATCCATCCTTCTATGCTAGTCCCAACTGAGTGGAGGTAAGGAATACTCGTCACAACCCAATCACACGTATATGACAAATTTGATAGGACACAGCTCATATGGTTACTCTTGGAAAACACCTTTCATGAACCATAGTACCACGGCGTAGGAATGTCGAGCTTGCTTACAAATAGCAGACGAATTATCTCTCTACCGAGAGCGATAATTCCCTATAAAAAAACACCAATTCCTACTATGAACCCGATGCAGCCAACATATACTACTAAGACCAGTGACTAGGATCAGAGTTTGCATAGTCAAACTACATAGCCTCATACTGAATGGCGTGGTGTTCGCAGGTTCTAAGGATCAGTTGTACCACTACAACATGCGGAATCAGTACTGACGAACAGAGGTAGACATCCAAGTAACTATTCGTAATTGGTCCGTCAGTGACCTTGTTTATAACAACAAATGCACGGGTTCGCTCCAGGTCACCCACACTACATGTCGAGATCGTCATCCAAAAAATAGCAACCATAATAATCTGCCGAGATCAATCATTTCCCATGAAGACCTCCTATTGAGAGCATTATATGACTTACAATAATTAATAGTATCTCAATTCTCCACCTTACTGAATATACCTTATCTCTCTTATTCAAAGGAGATTCAGTGCGACACATTGTCACGCCGGGGTCGAAACTGCGACCCGGGCTCGCCAACAGATCCGCCACCTATGCAAAACCCGCATAGGCGAAGCGTCTACCTGCAAAAAGAATACAGCTAACAGATCAGAGCTAAAAGATAAAATGCTTAGAAATAAAATCAACCATGTACAACTGAAGATAAAACAACAAGGTCCCTCCCAAAAAGATAATCATACAATAACCTCGAGTACAAAACTCATAGCTCAACAGGGAGATAACTCAAATAAAAAACATCATGTACAAGCTCTCAATACATCATATCCTCAACTACATCAGTCTCTCAAAAGAGAAAAAATACCACTCTACCGACTATATGAAGATCTCCTCCAAAGGGGGGTACCGCTACTCTCCAAAGATGGGTCTGGATCTAGCTCGCTACTCCCTCACCACGCACAGCAACCACAGAACGGCAACACCCGCCAAGACTCTGCAAAACAAAGAGGAGAAAGGACAAAAGGGGGAAACCCCCAACGGGCGTGAGAACTTCGCAATAAGGGAGTTCTCAGTGGGTATCGCCACAGGCCCGACGATCTGCCCACAAGACTACTAGAGGCAAAAGATAAAACCGATGCAGTAAAACTGAAAGAAGAAGTGGAAACACTCTACAGCTACCATGCCTCTAACCAAATGCTCAAATGGGGCAACTCTGATGAAGATATGCAACACTCGCACACGAGATGCTCAATCGACCCAATCGAGCTGACTGCCGCATCGGGTCCAGTCAAACTGCGCCCACCTACAACCACCTCCGCTGACGGGCAGGAATTACGTAGGGCGTCCAAACGGACTGACTCGCTATCGAGTAGTGGCTCATGCAGGCTATAGTCAAATCCATGCCCTCTCTCTCTCAGAACGGAAAGACTCAAGATGCTCAACCTCTCACACAAAGGTCAAAGAACTCACAACGACCACGGGGACACCGTCAATCCCCGAACGGTTCCCAACAATACTAGCACTGGTCTAAACACAGCTACTAGACTCCACTCGGTCCCCCAGGCACGAGGTAACAAAAAGTATCTGACTGAATAAACCCAATCGATAGACCAGTAATCACTGGTACTGCCTGCTCTGCCGCGACGGGGTATGCAAGCCTACGCATAACACCGAAGCAAAAGGATCCCAAGGACTCAAAACCCAGCATGGTGCCGGCGCTCTGCACCGTGGAAAGCCTACTCGGAGTGGCACTCGAGGGGAGCGACCCACACGAGTAAAGTATCACTGTATCAAGCATCACTGTATCGAGTATCTCTGTAACACTGTTCATATAGCAGGACTGGATCAAGACTATGACAAAGTGGGAAACTCCGTCCACTAACACAAACCCCGATCTGATGCAATAATACTCAAAAAGTGGGAAACACCATCCACTGGAACAAATCTGATACCCAATCTGATGCAATAGTCAACATCCGGTCAACCGCCCAAAGTCCGCGGTCACCGCAATAACCACAACCACAATTGGGTAAATAATCAAGATCCGGTCAACCGCCTACTGTCCGCGGTTGCCGCAATAAACCACAATCCAACATCAAGACACCCTGTCGTGACCCTAAGGTCCCAGCTACACTATCCCAAACCTCTGCTCGAACCCGAGCAACATGACTGCAAAAGCACATTAAAGTCTAAATAAAAAGAGAAAGAAAGCAATCATGGTTTCTCTAAGTCAAATTCCCAATGTAGTGCAGCAGTAAAAGATGGCCTAACTATATGTTCATACACATATGTCCATACAAGCATGCATTTGTCCTTAGAAGGATAAAGAAAATAAACTCATGCCAGAATTAACAATGACCATACCTGTCCATGATTTTCGATCCATAATCACTCCTTGGAGTAGAACCTGCACATAACTACATAATCCTATCCCAATGCATAAACCAGCCTCATAAAAGGTATGTGCTAATATGGCATGATAATTAATCCTGATATGGTAACCTTGCCTTAGGTGGGCTTCCACTAATCACCAACATGAATATTTGATTATACCATGTCATACTATGAGAAATTCACTTGCAATTTCATAGAATCCTCACTGTTAAACTTACCGACCAATTTCAGTATTGTACCGTACACCTGCATGCAATGCTAACATATAACAATATAGAGAACCGTCCACCGGTTCCGGGAATAAGGCACCCACCTGAAAAGCTGACTGTCCAACAGCCACCCAACAGCTGAAAACACCAGATAACTCTAATCCCTTGCTCCAATAAGTTCAGCACACCGTAACTCTCCTGGCACAATACAAAGCTCACTAATTACACTAAGGCTCCCAAATATAACTCTTATAATCCCATACAACAACAGTCCCGAAACTGTTAAATTATCACCTGCAGAAAGTGCCCAGAAAATTCAAAGAAAAATACCACAGCGATCCTCGCGTCGATAGCTTCGCACGGTACTTGCACGCCCAAATCCGAGTTCGGTAAGTCAAGATAAAAATTCGGCAAGGTGGTACACTCAAAAGATTTCAGCACAAAAAGACTGTAGCACTGTACACAGAGAAAACAGTGATTCTCACCTCTGATGAAATCTCAGAAAAATCCAATAAAAATACGAGCGCGTTCCTTGCGATCTGTAGATGAAAAAGTTGTATAAGCTCGTTTCCGGCTGACGCTTGGGCGCAAAGATATGGCCAAAACACCTCGATGCTGTCCACAAAGCCAAACAGAAAAAGGGTCACAGTGTTGCTCGGGATCCGTGCCAAAAACTCGCACGGGAAAGCGCGATCAATACGAAAGATGAAGCCCTACCTCTTAGGAGTCTGTCGGCGCAAGAATCACAGAAAAAGGAGCTCGGGGTAGCCCAGGGGAGCTAAAACACTGCTGCTGCGCCGAAGAAGAACACTAGAAAGCAACGTCGCGCCGCGCCGTAAAATGGGGAACCTCGGGATTCGAGCCTCCAAAAATCCCAGAACTTGGCAGGAAGATCAAGGACTTGAAGATGAAAATCTTCCAAGAAGGGAGCTCGGGGAGATCAAGCTTGGGCTGAGAGGAAAAAGCCAAAGAAGAGGGCTCGGGCTGCCTATTTATAGGCTGAGAAAAACATTAGGAGAAATACCCAATGTGTCCCAAGTTCGGGCGCGCACAGTGCGGCCCGGCCCAGCCCGCAGGTTTCGGGCGCGCACAGTGCGGCCCGGCCCGCCAAGATTCGGGCGCGCACAGTGCGGCCCGGTCCACCACACAGCCCAGTCCGCTAACACCCCGGGCCCCACTGCACCCGGTGCACCTGCGCCCGCCAATGGCGACGCGACACGTGGCCCGGCCACCCGTGCACCGCGCACGTCGCGCCGTGGACCGCGCACGTCGCGGCTGACCCGGGCCCGTACGGCACCTGCCCCGCCGTACGGCCACTGCCCCGGTCAACGACTACCACCGATTGCGTGGACCGGGAGCACAACACCGGACCAACTACCTCCCGCCACGTGTCCACCCGGTCTACCGTGCACCACCGGCCTGCTCCGTGAACCCAGACCACAACCACCGACCAGTGAAAACCTGCCACGTGTCCCTTCCTCGGGTGCACGACGGCCGCGTGGACCGCCGCACCTGACCGCGCCCCCGCGCGCCTGCCCGCGCCCCTGTGCGCCTGCCCGCGGCCGCGCGCCGCCTGCCCGAGCGCCCTCCGCCGCCCTTCCGCCGCTGCCCGCCGCCGCCAACCGCCGCCGGCGATCGCCGGAAACACTGTTCCGGCGATGAACAGTAACCGCAGCCCAAAAACATCAAGTAAATAGCCCATCTTGACCGTTTTCGCGCGCTGATTCCAAAAACGACGTCCATTTTGCCAAATTCCAAACCTATAATTCGCCGGAGGCTCCCGCAACCCCAAAACTGCCAAAACTTCCGGGAGCCCGCTTTTGGGTATCCGGACTCAGAATTAAGCAAACAAAAAGCCATTTTCCAAGCGTTTTTCCGCACCGAACCCAAATCCACCATCTGTTTGGCCAAAATCCTTTCCTAAAATTCGGCAAAAGCAGCCGAAGGCCAAAACACCCAACCAAAGCTCACAGGGTCCATCTCTTGTGTCCAAATAGGCGCGCGAACACCGCCGACAAGCCACGTAGGCTTCCAGAAGCTGCTGGTCACACTGTAGAAGCCCGGCAAAGGTCCGGGTCACCACATCCTCCCCCACTAAAAGAAGTTCGTCCCCGAAACTAAGGCAACTCCCAGGGAGTCTCAAAAACCAGGGGTCAAAATTCAACACCGCGTCTCCAGCTCCCAAGTCACCAATCACTCCCCGTGATTACTCCTCAGCAACAACAACAGCAACAACCAGTACGGCATAGCCCGATTGCGCAATTCCCTCACCTCACGAGTCGGAATTCGCAACGGGCGTCCCTCGTACTCCAAACTCTCACAGACCCCAAAAGGAACGAGTTCAATCACGGGTGAGGGGTCCAAAACATGACACTCCAGAGCTGAGACGCAGAAAAACCTCAAAAACTCCAACAAAAGGCGGGGGAAAAGGAACACACAGCCTGAGTAACACGCTCTAAATCACACTCAAGAGCCAGCTCAACCAAAGCGACCCGAAACACATCCGCACAGACACCTGCACAGAAAAGGGGCCCAAACAAGCAGGGGTTCACACTCGGTCGCCCTCAAAACTCAACCACCTAAGTGGATTTGCTCAGCCGCAGCCTTTCATCAAAAGGGATCCTCAGGGACACAACTCAAACCCTGCACACAAGGATGGCCCCACACAGTGCCAGCTATGGAACCGCCAAACCCGACTCCAAAGTAGCTCTTCTGCTCCAGGCATCCGCCACCACAGTGCCCTCTGTCGGGGTGATACTGGATGCTCACAACATCCAATGGTGGCTCTACAGCCACAACGGGAGGTATCACAACAACACGCAAATCCATCTCCCACCACTGACTAGGTTAGAATCGGCGCTGGTACCAATCTCATCATCCGGTCATCAAGTTCTGCTGGCCACTATCCGGTCCAAAAACTCCTCACCCCAACAATGACCGTCGATCTCGGCCAGTCTTATATAGCATCCACTTTGGCCGAATTTCCACCGCCGCCCCTTCGGCTAGAAGAAGTAGTCCAGGAAGATATGCTCTCGAAGCTAAAACTTGTACCACAACGACTAGGCATAAAGCTTCATCCCCACAGACTTGTCACAACGACTACAAATGCTGCACAAGCTCTAAACCACTCAGGGAGGGGGTAAAACCAAAATATCCCAGGAGAACGCCGCTATCAACCCGTTCAAGGCCAACAGAAATACAAAATTCCTCAATCTAGAGGCAACAGGGCATTAGTCAATCCATTGGCTTCACTGTACTCGTAATGCCCCTACTGTGTCCTGAACACCATCTAGACAGTGCCCTCAGCTGAAATTCCAAATTGGCGCAGGCATCACACAATATCTGCCGAAATATACCTCCTTCAAAAGGTTCTAAATAATACCTGGACTTGCCTGGACTCCGATCCCAAAGGGCTCTCACCGTCGTGTATCAACGACGTGGCACAAGGTCAAACAGACCCTCTATCCAACAAATCCACGCACCTAAGAACTCAACTCTCGTAGCTCTAAAGGCGGTATCCAATGAGGGGCTAATGAAGTTGGCGCGGTTTCCAGAATCACGTCAATCGCAATCTTAATCTTCCTTTCTGGCGGCCTAATCATCGGCTTAGGTGGACTTACACCTGGGATTTCATGGACAATAGGGACATCCCTAAGTCCCGCTGCCGCCGTAGGCACCTCTCACACGGACGCTGTAACCTGTGTGCTCAAAAAGTCTCAACAAACAAAATGCCTTCCATTATCCGCCTCGCAGAAAGTCAAAGTCCTTTCTCTCAGCAGTCAAACATCCTGTGGCACTATGCCAACCGATCCCAAGCACTGGGTCATAACACTGAGCTGCCGTAGAAACCAATAAGTCTGCCGGCATAACTTACGGCCTCTGCTGCACTGGACAAGCCTCCTCCACTTGCACAATGCCAACAGTAACCTGTACCTCAAGTGCAAGTGGTAACGACTCTACCGCTAGCCCATGCAGGAACGCAACATGTCCTAACTCCGACTGCTGTGAAGAAATCACACCTGCGACAACTCAATCCACTACCGTGGCGCCCTCCAACCGGGCGGCACAGATTCATCCGCTCGATGCAAGTGGTCGTCGCTCAGCCTGCCAAAATATCTAGACCAATCACAAAGGGAGCACGACCTCTGTCCATGCTCACACTGAGATGCCGAACGTGGTCTCTCGCAACAAACCAATCCACGCTACCGCTGCGCCACTCTGATAAAAGGGCTGTAGCTATCATCGGGGTCCACCCAACCCCTGACGTCTCAGAAATCCACCTGGGTATCATCATCATACGACCAAGCACAATTGATTCATGCAATTCCTTAAACAATTATCCTTACAAATCTCACCCCTCAATCACAAACATTGCACCCCAAACATGCCAGTTATCAATCACACAGGGTAACATCCCCCACGGGTAAGCTTTACATAATCCATTCACAAGGATATCCATCATCCAGGAAGGGAAAACAAAAATGTCTCTGCCGGCCGATCTGTCCTCCATCATCTGGCATCAAACGCCTCTAACCAGAACTTGCCTCTGGCAGCTGATCCCCATCCAAACGAACTGCAGCGCCAGGCTCCAAACACAATGCCAACTCTAACGCGGCATCCAAGATCCAAAAATCTGCACAGGAGGGACTAAATCAACTGAAAGGTAACCTGGCGCCATCCACTACTGGTCACATAAATCCTATGCGCCTCGTTCCATGGAACGCGCAGTTCAACAACTGTGTAAACCCTTGCCACAAGGGCTCTCAAGTAGCCTCTCCGACACTACCAACCACGATTCTGCCTCCTAAGGCTCCAACTCAATTCCATGAATCGGGGTGGTTCATCTACCAAGCTAGCTCCATCGATCAATAATGTCCCACAGCTCATCAGCTGTCAGCAATCCACCCTGCCTCAGTGCCTTGGCACTAACACTGGCACGGAGGGGGTAACTCGCTCCGTTGGCGTCACAGAAATCCCTGCCGCTGAGGGTACTGCAACCTGGTGGTCTCAGGAGGAAAGCACTGTCAGGCTGCCCACTGCTCCGACAACTGTGTCACCAAAACTAGCTGGCCACACAAACACAGATATGCCTCCAAAATCCTGTCATCTGGGTCCGGAGCTCTCTGACCTCAATCCGGGTATCCGGCCCAAAACCAACCGCTCAAGCTCAACTGCTATGACAGGATGCACACGGGTCAAAACCCAGCGTCGGGGAGACACCGCTCGCCACGACGAAACCACAAATCAGCACACACAACAACGCTCGACCCAATCCAGCGAAAGTCTAGAGCATGTCACCCATTCCACAGTGTTATGTTGTCTGCAGCCAACATAACTACTTAGGAGAATAAACATGCCAATCACTCATCCCGTCCCTCGGGAGAGGTGTAAAACTCAATCAGGACTCTCGCTACAAATCACGACTCTCACGAAGTCATCCTAGGGTCCAACCACAAGCCTAGGTTTCTAAGTCCACCATGACCTACAACCTAGGCTCTGATACCACCTAATCTGACACGCCCCGGGGTAGAAACTGCGACCCGGGCTCGCCAACAGATCCGCCACCTATGCCAAACCCGCATAGGCGAAGCGTCCTACCTGCAAAAAGAACTACAGCTAACAGATATCAGAGCTAAAAGATAAAACTGCTATAGAAATAAAATCAACCACTGTACAACTGAAGATAAAACAACAAGGTCCCTCTCCCAAAAAGATAATCATACAATAACCTCGAGTACAAAACTCATAGCTCAACAGGGAGATAACTCAAATAAAACATCAGTGTACAAGCTCTCAATACATCATATCCTCACTACATCAGTCTCTCAAAAGAGGAAAAAAATACCACTCTACCGACTATACTGAAGATCTCCTCCAAAGGGGGTACCGCTACTCTCCAAAGATGGGTCTGGATCTAGCTCGCTACTCCCTCACCACGCACAGCAACCACAGAACGGCAACACCCGCCAAGACTCTGCAAAACAAAGAGGAGAAAGGACAACAGGGGGAAAACCCCCAACGGGCGTGAGAACTTCGCAATAAGGGAGTTCTCAGTGGGTATCGCCACAAGGCCCGACGATCTGCCCACCAAGACTACTAGAGGCAAAAGATAACCGATGCAGTAAAACTGAAAGAAGAAGCTGGAAACACTCTACAGCTACCATGCCTCTAACCAAATGCTCAAATGGGGCAACTCTGATGAAGATATGCAACACTCGCACACGAGATGCTCAATCGACCCAATCGAGCTGACTGCCGCATCGGGTCCAGTCAAACCTGCGCCCACCTACAACCACCTCCCGCTGACGGGCAGGAATTACGTAGGGCGTCCAAACGGACTGACACGCTATCGAGTAGTGGCTCATGCAGGCTATAGTCAAATCCATGCCCTCTCTCTCTCAGAACGGAAAGACTCAAGATGCTCAACCTCTCACACAAAGGTCAAAGAACTCACAACGACCACGGGACCACCGTCAATCCCCGAACGGTTCCCAACAATACTAGCACTGGTCTAAACACAGCTACTAGACTCCACTCGGTCCCCCAGGCACGAGTGTAACAAAAAGTATCTGACTGAATAAACCCAATCGATAGACCAGTAATCACTGGTACTGCCTGCTCTGCCGCGACGGGTATGCCAGCCTACGCATAACACCGAAGCAAAGGAGTCCCAAGGACTCAAAACCCAGCATGGTGCCCGGCGCTCTGCACCGTGGAAAGCCTACTCCGGAGTGGCACTCGAGGGGAGCGACCCACACGAGTAAAGTATCACTGTATCAAGCATCACTGTATCGAGTATCTCTGTAACCTCTGTCTCATAATAGCAGGACTGGATCAAGACTATGATCAAAGTGGGAAACTCTGTCCACTAACACAACCCCGATCTGATGCAATAATACTCAAAAAGTGGGAAACACCATCCACTGGAACAAATCTGATACCCAATCTGATGCAATAGTCAACATCCGGTCAACCGCCCAAAGTCCGCGGTCACCGCAATAACCCACAACCCACAATTGGGTAAATTAATCAAGATCCGGTCAACCGCCTACTGTCCGCGGTTGCCGCAATAACCCACAATCCAACATCAAGCACACCCTGTCTCTGACCCTAAGGTCCCAGCTACACTATCCCAAACCTCTGCTCGAACCCGAGCAACATGACTCAAAAGTCTAAATAAAAAGGAGAAAGAAAGCAATCATGGTTTCTCCTAAGTCAAATTCCAAGATGTAGTGCAGCAGTAAAAGATGGCATAACTATATGTTCATACACATATGTCCATACAAGCATGCATTTGTCCTGAAGAAGGATAAAGAAAATAAACCTCATGCCAGAATTAACAATGACCATACCTGTCCATGATTTTCGATCCATAATCACTCCTTGGAGTAGAACCTGCACATAACTACATAATCCTATCCCAATGCATAAACCAGCCTCATAAAGGTTATGTGCTAATATGGCATGATAATTAATCCTGATATGGTAACCTTGCCTTAGGTGGGCTTCCACTAATCACCAACATGAATATTTGATTATACCATTGTCATACTATGAGAAATTCACTTGCAATTTCCATAGAATCCTCAGTGTTAAACTTACCGACCAATTTCAGTTATTGTACCGTACACCTGCATGCAATGCTAACATATAACAATATAGAGAACCGTCCACCGGTTCCGGGAATAAGGCACCCACCTGAAAAGCTGACTGTCCAAAGCCCAACAGCTGAAAACACCAGATAACTCTAATCCCTTGCTCCAATAAGTTCAGCACACCCGTAACACTCCTGGCACAATACAAAGCTCACTAATTACACTAAGGCTCCCAAATATAACTCTTATAATCCCATACAACAACAGTCCCGAAACTGTTAAATTATCACCTGCAGAAAGTGCCCAGAAAATTCCAAGAAAAATACCACAGCGATCCTCGCGTCGATAGCTTCGCAACGGTACCTTGCACGCCCAAATCCGAGTTCGGTAAGTCAAGATAAAAATTCGGCAAGGTGGTACACTCAAAAGATTTCAGCACAAAAGACTGTAGCACTGTACACAGAGAAACAGTGATTCTCACCTCTGATGAAATCTCAGAAAAATCCAATAAAAATACGAGCGCGTTCCTTGCGATCTGTAGATGAAAAAGTTGTATAAGCTCGTTTCCGGCTGACGCTTGGGCGCAAAGATATGGCCAAAACACCTCGATGCTGTCCACAAAGCCAAACAGAAAAAAGGTCACAGTGTTGCCTCGGGATCCGTGCCAAAAACTCGCAACGGGAAAGCGCGATCAATACGAAAGATGAAGCCCTACCTCTTAGGAGTCTGTCGGCGCAAGAATCACAGAAAAAGGAGCTCGGGGTAGCCCAGGGGAGCTAAAACACTGCTGCTGCGCCGAAGAAGAACACTAGAAAGCAACGTCGCGCCGCGCCGTAAAATGGGGAACCTCGGGATTCGAGCCTCCAAAAATCCCAGAACTTGGCAGGAAGATCAAGGACTTGAAGATGAAAATCTTCCAAGAAGGGAGCTCGGGGAGATCAAGCTTGGGCTGAGAGGAAAAAGCCAAAGAAGAGGGCTCGGGCTGCCTATTTATAGGCTGAGAAAAACATTAGGAGAAATACCCAATGTGTCCCAAGTTCCGGGCGCGCACAGTGCGGCCCGGCCCAGCCCGCAGGTTTCGGGCGCGCACAGTGCGGCCCGGCCCGCCAAGATTCGGGCGCGCACAGTGCGGCCCGGTCCACCACACAGCCCAGTCCGCTAACACCCCGGGCCCCACTGCACCCGGTGCACCTGCGCCCGCCAATGGCGACGCGACACGTGGCCCGGCCACCCGTGCACCGCGCACGTCGCGCCGTGGACCGCGCACGTCGCGGCTGACCCGGGCCCGTACGGCCACCTGCCCCGCCGTACGGCCACCTGCCCCGGTCAACGACTCCACCGATTGCGTGGACCGGGAGCACAACACCGGACCAACTACCTCCCGCCACGTGTCCACCCGGTCTACCGTGCACCACCGGCCTGCTCCGTGAACCCAGACCACAACACCGACCAGTGAAAACCTGCCACGTGTCCCTTCCTCGGGTGCACGACGGCCGCGTGGACCGCGCACCTGACCGCGCCCCCGCGCGCCTGCCCGCGCCCCTGTGCGCCTGCCCGCGGCCGCGCGCCGCCTGCCCGAGCGCCCTCCGCCGCCTTCCGCCGCTGCCCGCCGCCGCCAACCGCCGCCGGCGATCGCCGGAAACACTGTTCCGGCGATGAACAGTAACCGCAGCCCAAAAACATCAAGTAAATAGCCCATCTTGACCGTTTTCGCGCGCTGATTCCAAAAACGACGTCCATTTTGCCAAATTCCAAACCTATAATTCGCCGGAGGCTCCCGCAAACCCCAAAACTGCCAAAACTTCCGGGAGCCCGCTTTTGGGTATCCGGACTCAGAATTAAGCAAACAAAAAGCCATTTCCAAGCGTTTTTCCGCACCGAACCCAAATCCACCATCTGTTTGGCCAAAATCCTTTCCTAAAATTCGGCAAAAGCAGCCGAAGGCCAAAACACCCAACCAAAGCTCACAGGGTCCATCTCTTGTGTCCAAATAGGCGCGCGAACACCGCCGACAAGCCACGTAGGCTTCCAGAAGCTGCTGGTCACACTGTAGAAGCCCGGCAAAGGTCCGGGTCACCACACACATCAAACATGAATGGCATAAAATGCCCAAATTATAATAAAGATCAAGTACAAATATGTCCCATATAATAAAATGCGTCATCCTGATAGGCTTTTGGGGCATACAACTAACACCTCCACCACCGACTCGATCTGAAGAGTAAGAAACACAATCTTAATATTGTTAATAGTAATTATCCAAAAGCATATCTTCATTTAAATTTTTTAAAATATTATTTTTTATTTCAAGAAGTTTCACATATTTCTTATATTATTTTAGTAATGTTGTAATAATATTTACTTTGGTCTTTTGCACATAACTGAAGATGTTCGTATTTGAGCAAAGAGAATCGTCTTGAAGCCAACAGAGTAGATTTCCAATTATCTTTTTTCTGTTCTTCTTTCGAAGCACAATGGATGGTTGCATGTTTATTTTGGAGTGGTTATTTCTTCTTTCGAAGCACAATGGATGGTTGCATGTTTATTTTGGAGTGGTTACTTTTAATTTAGTAAAGATTTTGGCAACTTTATATGTAGACTTGAAATAGTGTGTATGTGATGGTTGCATGTTTGATGACAATACTTTTGATAATTATTTTGACAAAATGGTGTGTATGTGAATATAGTTTTAATTGAATGTAATGTCTTCTCTATTGTATTTGTTGATTTATGGTTTAATGGTAATATATATACTGTATTATTATACAATTATTAGCGACCAAAATACTGGTCGTTATTATTATACCTTTTTCAAAACGTACATTTTTAGCGACCAAAATACCGGTCGTTATTATTATACCTTTTACTAAAGGTTTACTTTTAGCGACGACAATTTTAGTCGTTATTGTCATATTATTTCGTAATAATTTAATTATTAGTGACGAAAATATTGGTTGTTAAAGTTCCAAACTTCTAAATCATTAAGCTTATTAATGACGGGCGCACACCGCGCGGCCTCGCGTCGCGCTGGGCACCCCGGGGCGGGCGGGCGCGCACCGCGGGGCCTCACGCCGTGCAGGGCACCCGCGGGCGGCCAGGCACTGTCACGCCCCGGGGTCAAACTGCGACCCGGGCTCGCCAACAGATCCGCCGTCTGTACAGAAACTGCCGTACAGACGAAGCGTCTAACCTGCAAAAGAGATCTATAGCTATACATGTGACACCCCCGGAATTTGGATTAGTCCTCTATATAAATGATATAATAGGACTAAATCTCTAACCCGGCTATAGCATTTTGGATGGTAGCAAGATCCAAGAGGAACATGAGAGTTAAGCGTGCTAGAGCTAGAGTAGTTCTAGGATGGGTGACCCCCTGGGAAGTGGGGCGTCACAATTGGTATCAGAGCCATTCACCAGCCGGAAATGTGAGATGAGTCTCGGCTGAGCCAGGGTTATAGCGGGTAGAGCGAGGCTCCCCGGCTAATGACCGTTGTGAGTGGAGTGCAGCTCCTCACAAGGTCGGCTAAGGCTAGCGAGACGAGTCTCACATCGCCTGGTGCTTGTGAGTGTGCTTGAGCCTGACGTGGACGTCAGGGCTTAAAGGGGGGAAGAATGTGACACCCCCGGAATTTGGATTAGTCCTCTATATAAATGATATAATAGGACTAAATCTCTAACCCGGCTATAGCATTTTGGATGGTAGCAAGATCCAAGAGGAACATGAGAGTTAAGCGTGCTAGAGCTAGAGTAGTTCTAGGATGGGTGACCCCCTGGGAAGTGGGGCGTCACAATACAAGTATCAGAGCTGAAAAGAAGCTATACTGAAAAAGAAGAACTGAACAACTGAATTACTAAGTGATAAAAAGTCCAAGTACACCAGTCCACTATCTCTCAAAAACATAAGTACAATATCACTATCTAGTACAAAAGTGGAAACCAAAAGTACAGGTGACTCTATCACTGACTCCACAGACTCGGGTAGGAACTAGTCGGCCACGCCCTTACCTCGGTCTGAGGACTCCGCACGAGCCGAGCCTGGAACGGTCGCCTCAGGAACACCTGTCATCACAGCGGGTGTGAGATCTACTGCAACAGGAAGATCTCAGTGGGTACCGACTCCAAAATCCGCGGTATGCCCACTAGGTCTGCCGGAGATAAAAACAGATAGATAGATCGATAGATAGTGTATGAATGCTGGAAATGAATCTACCACTATATGTCTCAATGCAATGCTCGAAGGAAGCAACATCTAAGAACATACACTACAACCACCCGCTCATGTCACCCAATCCCAATGACTGCCACAAAGGGTCCAGTCAAGCCTACGCCCGTCGACTAGGAACGCACCTGCCCAATACCACACATCCAAATGAGGACGGGATTTACGTGGGGCGTCCTGTCAAACCATCTCAATCTCACTAAAGTAACCACCTGGTAACTCGGCCAGGGCATGTACCCACCTGGTAACTCGGCCAGGGGTATGTATCCATCTGGTAGCTCGGCCAGAGGTATCTACCCGCCTGGTAACCCGGCCAGGGGTATGTATCCATCTGGTATCTCGGCCAAAGGTATGTATTCACCTGGTAACTCGGCCAAGGGCATGTACCCACCTGGTAACTCGGCCAGGGGTATGTATCCATCTGGTAGCTCGGCCAGAGGTATGTACCCACCTGGTAACTCGGCCAGGGGTATGTATCCATCTGGTAACTCGGCCAGAGGTATGTATCCACCTGGTAACTCGGCCAGGGGCATGTACCCACCTGGTAACTCGGCCAGGGGTATCGACACATCTACGCGTCCGGAGCGTGACCCGAGAGGAGCGACCCCAACGAGTATCAATCATGTCTCATCTGTCTCAGCAAGCGGCATATGCAGGCCATAGTCCACGATCAACCAGATCGGAAAGCTCGAATGCTCAAAACACAACCCACACTCATATCCAAGTCGGAAAACAAACCTCGACTAAATCTGATAATGCACAACTCATGAATAAGTCGGGAAATCTCCACGACTCGATCTGCCAGAACCCGAAACCCTCAAGCTACGTCGGAGTTCCACCTCAACTACTAAATCGGAAAAAACACAATCTAGAGCAATCTCCCAATGCCCACAAGGCAACTCATCCCACATGACACTAGAACTCGACACACATGTCCTAAAAACCCACTCGCCCCCCCCCCCCCCCCCCCCCCCCCCCCCCCCCCCGGCACGAGTATTCAACCACCCTGAACCTATGCCATACCCTTGGCAACTCGTAATTTAAAAACCACCTTTGGAAAACATTGAATTTCCTTAAAACGGGTTTCTCGATTTTGCAAACGGTTCAGGTGCAATCATGATGCAAACAAAGCGTGAAACCTAGTGTCATATGATGTCAGGAGTCTACTAAAAATAATCCGGAGTTCCAATAAATTTTACAGAAGATTCCAGACAACTATCAGATATAAAAACAGCGAAAACGCCTAATAAACAGGATTAAATTGCATTCAATAGCATTAAAGGGCATTTCATAAATTGTGCAGAAATTCCAACCCACCTGGAACGCTTTCCGCAGGCAATCGCTGAAGTCGGTGAAGTGCCGGAACTTCGAACTGATGAAACTCCGAAAAACGCGCCGCGCGCGCGCGCGCACTCTGCCGCGTTCCCAGAAAAATCCTCGGAAGTTCCAAAAAAAAAACCCCTCAAGTCCTCATAAAAAAAATTGTGTATACATTGGCTCACTCCACGGCTAAAACAGTGCAAAAAAGGCTCAAATACACCGCATTCAAGTTCAAAGCCCACAACCAGTTTCCCTTTTACATTTGATCACATAACACACCACATTCACAATTCCAACACCAATCTGCACTCCAATAAAAGTTCACAGCACCACCAAAAATTACAAGCTCATATACTCTAATTACGAAAGTCCACTTATACATTTACCAGCTCTAAAGCACACACATAAGTCTGAAGCTCCAAGAAAAACCCACAGCACACTCTAATTACATACACATAGCCCTTACAATCACCACCAGCACACTAGACAAGCTTTCAGCACATGTCTTAGCTCAACATAACAATCAACAATAGTCCATTCACTCGTGCCTCACGAGGATCATAATCCATACATGGAACCCTCAGCCATCATGTAGCTCCAAACTCAGATGATGATGCCTCGTGCCGCCACTGTCGGCACTAACCACCCGCGCGGCATCGAGCCCGCCGCGAGTACCCAAACAGCTGCACCAACATAGAGAGAAGAAAAAGGAAACTGTCAGTTAAACATCGCCAAAAGAGAATTTGTGCGCGTCCAATGGCGAGGAGAAAAGCTGCGGGGTTGACGGAAACGTCGCGCAAGGCACCCTGCGCACGCCAAAGCGCGCGGTCCTGCCGCCGCCAGCCTGGCGCCCACCGCCAGCCATAGCAGAGTCGCGGCGCACTGGGCGCGCTGCGCGGCGCATGGGCCCGCCGCGCAGCGGCCCATCCCGCTGAGCGCGCCCCTGGGCGTTCCGCTGCTCGCCCGCGCGGGCCAGTGCAGCGCCCGCGCGGCGACTGCGCTGCGCCCACGCGGCGCCTGCACAGAGCCTGCTAGCCGCGTGCCCGCTAGCCCGTGCGCTCCCCTGCTTCTGCCGTGCTACCGCACACCGCCAATGCCGCACGCGCCTGCGCTGAGCCCGCATGCGCTGCGCCCGCATGCGAGCTGCGCGCAACACTGAGCCCGGATGCGCAACGCCCGCATGCGCGCTGCGCGATGCGCGGCTCCCCCGATGCGGCACCCAAAATAACCCCCGCTCACCGCAGAACCTCACCCAGGACAAGCAGTCCAAAGCACCACCCTCAACCAACATTAAGGATCAAAACCCTCAAAAACAGCACATAGCTCTTTCAACCCCGTCGCGCGCGCCGCTCGCCGCGTTCACCACTCGGCCCACACGGGTCAAGGAGGGAGTTCCAACAACCAAGCTCACCAACATTTCTCATTTCCTTCTCTTATTCTTCTCCATCTTCCTTCATTTCTCCCTTTTCTCTCTTCCTCTGTTTCACCCACCATTACTCTGCTTTGGCAAGGAAGAAGACAGTGATGATGTGGCGTAATTAATTAGTTGTGGCTAATTAATAGGTGGTTGGCAGCAGTAATCGGGAAAAGACCACACAGGACCATAGAAAAATAACAAAAACTGAGGTCCATCCTAATCCACTTAATTTACTCCCATCTCACTCTTACTTGCTGCATCATAGTCCAACTCATAAATTAAATAATTTAATTAATTAATCCAAATTAGGCCAACTCCAAGTCACTTTTTGCCTTCGGGGCCTCCGCACCGGTCCGGAACCTCCCGAACCCCGCTGTAATCTGAGAATACACATGCTCAAAGCTTTTTCTCCTCAAAAAGCTCAACCGTGGAGTCGTGTGCTCAATCCAAAAACCGGCTCCAAAACTGCCAGTTCCAACTCACTTTTCGCCTTCGGTTCCCCCGCGTCAGTCCGGAACCTCCCGAAATCTGCTTTAAATCCAAAGTACACCTGTTCCAGGTATTATTCCCAATTTTCTGCACACCACGGTGGAGTCGATGCTTCCCCAAAACCCGACCTCAATTGGCGCACAAAGCCCGGAAAATCCCCGAATCAAGCTGGGGCTTCCGCGTTGATCCGCATCAACCCGACATCATCTGTAACACATAAGCAACAGGCCCGAGGCAATTCCTCCGCACCACGCCATCTTGCGAGGTCGGCGCGCCATCCGAATTCCCGGTACTCTACACTCTCCCCTCCTTAAAAGGGTTTCGTCCTCGAAACCAAAATAATCCATATCTCAAGAGGGGGTCAAATAAACTTCTTCCAGCCAGACGAACGCTCGCGGATCAAACTCCCCACGTAAACTCAAATCCTCGCATCCCAGCGAATAGTGGTTTCCAGAAAACATGATCTCCCTATCACGGCAATATCCGGATCAATGCTGGCAACTTCCTCAGCTTTGCCTTTAGCAAGCTACACTGGCCTTGCATAGTCCAAGGGCTTCTGATCTCTGTCATTAACATAGGTCTAGGCCCAACCCAAACGGTATCTCTCATCGTTGGGTCCTCTGTCACTCTTGCAGCTGTAATCACATGGCCTAATCACAAAATCTTTCGAAGTCCAAGTGCAACTCTCACAGCTTGGCAACAACTTCTTCTCATAGAAGTTGCAGCTCTAACTTCAAATGATCCTCGTGCTCTAAGTCACCTCGGAAAGCAATCCGAATATAATCAAATCAACCGGCCCTGTATAAACCAACCTCAATGACTGGTACAGCAGCTCAGTGTAGAGCTCAACTCATGCTGGTACAACAACCCGGTCCAAGTACTACCGGAGCACACAATTCCTCAAATCAAAAAGGCCGCAGGGCCTTAGTCAATCCACTTGACCGCGCTGCAAGCTTATAATGTCCCCATCGGGTTCAGAACACTGTCTGGCACAATCCTCGGGAAGAAGGCTCCATAGCGCTAACCGATCTCAGAAAAGGGCATCAACCAAAACACAAACCAAACCTGTTTGTGCTCGAACCCTCACAGAACCCTCACCGTTGTGCACTCACAACGTGGCATCACGGCCGTGTACCAACGGCGTGGCATCAAACTCAAGTATCAATCTCTTGGATCCTCACTGTCGTATCCCCACGACGTGGTACTAGGTCACATAGACCCCTCAACCCATCAGATCCCACAACCGCGCTATCAGCTTTCACTCTCTAACTCCAGTGAATCCAAGAGGTGCTACCGAAGTTAGCGCATTCTCCAAAACCACGTCAGTGACTAACTCGATCTCAACTCACTGAACGGTGGCCTCAAAATCAGCTTAAGTAGACTCGCGCTCGGAATCACACAGGCGATAATGATGTCCATCGGTCCCGGTGCCGCCGTAGGCACCTCTTCTATTGTGCTCCAGCATCCTTAAAAAAAAACACACTCCTCCTGCCCAGGTCCACGGAGGGCCATTGTCCTCTCTTGACAATCCATGATAGCAAACAACGGGATAACACATCCCTATCCAACTATCATAACAACTCCCCGAAACTGATGTAGGACTAAAACTCAAGGAATCAAATCGGATGTCCTACCTACACTGGCAGGACTGGCAACACTCATCCATGTGCTATACGTGGTCTGGAACCTGATCCCCGTCTGCACAAGCCAACAGT
This sequence comes from Tillandsia leiboldiana, assembly GCA_029204045.2. Classification (NCBI taxonomy): domain Eukaryota; kingdom Viridiplantae; phylum Streptophyta; class Magnoliopsida; order Poales; family Bromeliaceae; genus Tillandsia; species Tillandsia leiboldiana. The sequence goes on from CM055070.1 coordinate 12,721,222, forward strand.
CCTATCTCTGGCCCACACGAAGCTACCCCTGCTTCACTGAAGTACACACAAGCGGTGTCGGCATCAACCATGCTCTAACTCCGATGACCACACCTGGTGAGACGCGATCCGCTATCCTGGTGCCTCTAACCAGCTGCACAAACTCATCCTCTAGGTGATGGCAGTCATCGCTCTATCCGCCTCGGTATCACGGCTCTGACACACTCATCCCGGCACTGATGCTGGTGTCTCTACTGTCGAGAACCTCCTGGTCTCTGTCTCCTCTGAGACCCACGATCCTGAGATTGGAATCATGGTAACATCGATGCACTCGACTATCTCGAAATCCGACAATGCTGGACGTCCCTCACTGGAGTTGGTCCCTCGCTCTTCGTCCTTCCTGGACGTGATTACTAATCCTCGATCAATTCATCGAGCATGCCCAAACGCTGCATCAAAGGTCGGCACCCGCCGAGCTGGCTCGAATCATAGATGTCTCGATGCAGTCTCCTCTCAAACATAATCCCCCACTAAGCCTCATCCTGGGCGACAAGGGTTACTCTGCTCAACCGCCGCGGAAACTCGCTCCCGGTGGTCCAGTAGGTCGAACTCGACGCCACCAACTCTCGGCGTCCCTATCCAAAAGTGCATAACCAAGTGCACCAGATGCTTCTCCTAGATGAACAAATCTTCAAATAATTTTTCCAAAGCAGCAATCCCGTTCTCGGCCTCCTAAGGCTTCAAACTCGGTCCCGAAATCCGCAAGGGATGGAACTGGATGCGGTACACAACCGATCGGCAATCTCTTGCTGCTCCTGCACTATCCACAGTGCGAACTAGGTCGAAGTCGACGATGTCATGGCTGAAGTACTACAGGCAATACCCCGGGAGATGCTCTCTGCTCAAGTATGCGCACCACGCGCTCCAAGTTCTCTTCCTGGCGCCGCTTCGCCTCAAACGTCTGAGCTACTTGAGCTCGTAACTCTTAGACCTCTCTCTGGTCTGTCCAATCAGCCTTCCATTGCTCGGGCTCCTCATCCAAGGTCAAATACACCCTCGCCGTCACACGGCGTCTCAGAGGCATCCAAAACCACTGGAACAAAATAAACATTAGGACCCAAACTCTCGACCCAATCTAGCGAAAGTCCATAACATGTTATCCATGCTAAAGCATTATGCTGTCTGCAGCCAACATAATCATCTTTAGAGAAATAACATGCAAGATCACTCGCCCCAGTCCTCTGGGGGAGGTACAACTCAATCAGGACTCTCGCTAAAGTCACGTCTCTCACGACGGTAATCCTACTGTCCAACCAATAGCCTAGGGTCACTAAGTTCTCAACGACCTATATTCCTAGGCTCTGATACCACCTAAATCTGTCACGCCCCGGGGTCGAACTGCGACCCGGGCTTGCCAACAGATCCGCCGTCTGTACGGAAACTGCCGTACAGACGAAGCGTCTAACCTGCAAAAGAGATCTATAGCTATACAAGTATCAGAGCTGAAAAGAAGCTATACTGAAAAAGAAGAACTGAACAACTGAATCACTAAGTGATAAAAAGTCCAGGTACACCAGTCCACTATCTCTCAAAAACATAAGTACAATATCACTATCTAGTACAAAAGTGGAAACCAAAAGTACAGGTGACTCTATCACTGACTCCACAGACTCGGGTAGGAACTAGTCGGTCACGCCCTTACCTCGGTCTGAGGACTCCGCACGAGCCGAGCCTGGAACGGTCGCCTCAGGAACACCTGTCATCACAGCGGGTGTGAGATCTACTTCAACAGGCAGAGCTCAGTGGGTACCGACTCCAAAACCCGCTGTATGCTCACTAAGTCTGCCGGAGATAAAAACAGATATATAGATAGATAGATAATGTATGAATACTGGAAATGAATCTACCACTATATGTCTCAATGCAATGCTCGAAGAAAGCAACATCTAAGAACATACACGACAACCACCCGCTCATGTCACCCAATCCCAATGACTGTCACAAAGGGTCCAGTCAAGCCTACGCCCGTCGACTAGGAACGCACCTGCCCAATACCACACATCCAAATGAGGACGGGATTTACGTGGGGCGTCCTGTCAGACCATCTCAATCTCACTAAAGTAACCACCTGGTAACTCGGCCAGGGCATGTACCCACCTGGTAACTCGGCCAGGGGTATGTATCCATCTGGAAGCTCGGCCAGAGGTATGTACCCACCTAGTAACTCGGCCAGGGGTATGTATCCTTCTGGTATCTCGGCCAAAGGTATGTATTCACCTGGTAACTCGGCCAGGGGCATGTACCCACCTGGTAACTCGGCCAGGGGTATGTATCCATCTGGTAGCTCGGCCAGAGGTATGTACCCACCTGGTAACTCGGCCAGGGGTATGTATCCATCTGGTAACTCGGTCAGAGGTATGTATCCACCTGGTAACTCGGCCAGGGGCATGTACCCACCTGGTAACTCGGCCAGGGGTATCGACACATCTACGCGTCCGGAGCGTGACCCGAGGGGAGCGACCCCAACGAGTATCAATCATGTCTCATCTGTCTCAGCAAGCGGCATATGCAGGCCATAGTCCACGATCAACCAGATCGGAAAGCTCGAATGCTCAAAACACAACCCACACTCGTATCCAAGTCGGAAAACAAACCTCGACTAAATCTGATAATGCACAACTCATGAATAAGTCAGGAAATCTCCACAACTCGATCTGCCAGAACCCGAAACCCTCAAGCTTCGTCGGAGTTCCACCTCAACGACTAAATCGGAAAAAACACAATCTAGAGCAATCTCCCAATGCCCACAAGGCAACTCATCCCACATGACACTAGAACTCGACACACATGTCCTAAAAATCCACTCGGCCCCCCCCCCCCCCCCCCCCCCCCGGCACGAGTATTCAAGCACCCTGAACCTATGCCATACCCTTGGCAACTCGTAATTTAAAAACCACCTTTGGAAAACATTGAATTTTCTTAAAACGGGTTTCTCGATTTTGCAAACGGCTCAGGTGCAATCATGATGCAAACAAAGCATGAAACCTAGTGTCATATGATGTCAGGAGTCTACTAAAAATAATCCTGGGTTCCAATAAATTTTACAGAAGATTCCAGACAACTATCAGATATAAAAACAGCGAAAACGCCTAATAAACAGGATTAAATTGCATTCAATAGCATTAAAGGGCATTTCATAAATTGTGGAGAAATTCCAACCCACCTGGAACGCTTTCCGCAGGCAATCGCTGAAGTCGGTGAAGTGCCGGAACTTCGAACTGATGAAACTCCGAAAAACGCGCCGCGCGCGCGCGCACTCTGCCGCGTTCCCGGAAAAATCCTCGGAAGTTCCAAAAAAAAATCCCCTCAAGTCCTCATAAAAAAAACTGTGTATACATTGGCTCACTCCACGGCTAAAACAGTGCAAAAAGGGCTCAAATACACCGCATTCAAGTTCAAAGCCCACAACCAGTTTCCCTTTTACATTTGATCACATAACACACCACATTCACAATTCCAACACCAATCTGCACTCCAATAAAAGTTCACAGCACCACCAAAAATTACAAGCTCATATACTCCAATTACGAAAGTCCACTTATACATTTACCAGCTCTAAAGCACACACATAAGTCTGAAGCTCCAAGAAAAACCCACAGCACACTCTAATTACACACACATAGCCCTCACAATCACCACCAGCACACTAGACAAGCTTTGAGCACATCTCTTAGGTCAACATAACAATCACCAACTGTCCATTCACTCGTGCCTCACGAGGATCATAATCCATACATGGAACCCTCAGCCATCATGTAGCTCCAAACTCTGATGATGATGCCTCGTGCCGCCACTGTCGGCACCAACCACCCGCGTGGCATCGAGCCCGCCGCGAGTACCCAAACAGCTGCACCAACACAGAGAGAAGAAAAAGGAAACTGTCAGTTAAACACCGCCAAAAGAGAATTTGTGCACGTCCAGTGGCGAGGAGAAAAGTTGCGGGGTTGACGGAAACGTCGCGCAAGGCACCCTGCGCACGCCAAAGCGCGCGATCCTGCCGCCGCCAGCCTGGCGCCCACCGCCAGCCACAGCAGCTGCGCGGCGCCCTGGGCGCGCTGCGTGGCGCATGGGCCCGCCGCACAGCGGCCCAGCCCGCTGAGCGCGCCCCTGGGCGCTCCGCTGCTCGCCCGCGCGGGCCAGTGCAGCGCCCGCGCGGCGCCTCCGCAGAGCCTGCCAGCCGCGCGCCCGCTGGCCCGTGCGCTCCCCTGCTGCTGCCGCGCTACCGCACACCGCCAATGCCGCACGCGCCTGCGCTGAGCCCGCATGCGCTGCACCCGCATGCGAGCTGCGCGCAGCACTGAGCCCGGATGCGCAGCGCCCGCATGCGCGCTGCGCGATGCGCGGCTCCCCCGATGCGGCACCCAAAATAACCCCCGCTCACCGCAGAACCTCACCCAGGACAAGCAGTCCAAAGCACCACCCTCAACCAACTTTAAAGATCAAAACCCACAAAAATAGCACATACCTCTTTCAACCCCGTCGCGCGCGCCGCTCGCCGCGTTCACCGCTCGGCCCACACGGGTCAAGGAGGGAGTTCCAACAACCAAGCTCACCAACATTTCTCATTTCCTTCTCTTATTCTTCTCCATCTTCCTTCATTTCTCCCTTTTCTCTCTTCCTCTGTTTCACCCACCATTACTCTGCTTTGGCAAGGAAGAAGACAGTGATGATGTGGCGTAATTAATTAGTTGTGGCTAATTAATAGGTGGTTGGCAGCAGTAATCGGGAAAAGACCACACAGGACCATAGAAAAATAACAAAAACTGAGGTCCATCCTAATCCACTTAATTTACTCCCATCTCACTCTTACTTGCTGCATCATAGTCCAACTCATAAATTAAATAATTTAATTAATTAATCCAAATTAGGCCAACTCCAAGTCACTTTTTGCCTTCGGGGCCTCCGCACCGGTCCGGAACCTCCCGAACCCCGCTGTAATCTGAGAATACACATGCTCAAAGCTTTTTCTCCTCAAAAAGCTCAACCGTGGAGTCGTGTGCTCAATCCAAAAACCGGCTCCAAAACTGCCAGTTCCAACTCACTTTTCGCCTTCGGTTCCCCCGCGTCAGTCCGGAACCTCCCGAAATCTGCTTTAAATCCAAAGTACACCTGTTCCAGGTATTATTCCCAATTTTCTGCACACCACGGTGGAGTCGATGCTTCCCCAAAACCCGACCTCAATCGGCGCACAAAGCCCGGAAAATCCCCGAATCAAGCTGGGGCTTGCGCGTTGATCCGCATCAACCCGACATCATCTGTAAACACATAAGCAACAGGCCCGAGGCAATTCCTCCGCACCACGCCATCTTGCGAGGCCGGCGCACCATCCGAATTCCAAGTACTCTACAGGCACCGCACGGGCGCCGCGCAGCCGCCGCCCGCGGGCACACACACCGCGCGGCCTTGTGCCGCGCGGGGCCCCCGCGGGCCGACGGGCGCCGCGTGGGCGCCGCCGCGGACGCATGCCGCGCGGTTTCGTGCCGCGCGGGACATCCGCGAGCGGCGGCATCCGCGCGGGCAAACCCCGCGGGCGACGACTTCTGCGTGGGAGGGCGCGCGGGGAGCCGTCCAGTGATGTAAGAGCGCCGTTTTTGGGTTTTGCGTCGCGGGGTTAGTTTTGGATTTCTGTTTTCGCGGTGTAAGTGCGTGTTATTAATTATCGTTTTTGGGGACTTCTTTAGGTCCAAGTACGCAGCCGGAGTGTATTAAAGGTCCAAGTGCTCCGATCTTTCCGCAACCAGTGCAATAAGTGCAATATGTCATCGTAAAAAGTATGTTAATCTGTTTAATAAAGTAGATGAGGTGTTTCAGTTGAATTAACCTTTCACATGAATATGTACCGTTCCTTCTGTTATTAACTGTGGCGACCAAGTGTCGCGGTGATTGTTACACGCCATTTTCGGCTATCATGTTCTTGGATGCTTACACGTACACAGGCGGATTGGCCTCCACATAGGTGTACTTTTCTGGAGAAGTGGTCTGAATGACCCGTGTACCCCACAAAAGTGAAAGTGCTGGGTGGGGACCTCTTCACCGCAGCTAAAAGTGCCGCACTAGTGCCGTGAAGGGGTTAAAGGCGTCACGTAAGTAAAGTAATTGTTCACGGGGGGAGATCGTCGACTCCCCGACAGGTACCATGTGATTAAATCAAGTAATGTGGACTAATGAGGAGGAAAAGTGAAAGGTTTCGGTGTATTTCGTTTGATTTAAAGTTATTCTTATTTGTTTGAAATATCTACTTTATTTGTCACTGACTTTACCCACTCCGTGACAGGTCCGTCTAGGTGTAGTAACTGGGATGGTGGTGAGGCAGTGTCTAGACGACCATAGCCATATGAGGCTTTACTACAGAACTCTTGTTTGGTTTATCTCATTTCTCTTTCTGGTTTAACTGTTAGTTTAATTTGCTTAATTGTGGATCATAATGGATGTTGGTTAGTTAATTAGTTGGCACTGTGGATTTAACATACTGTTATGAATTCTAATACGGCCGTTTTACATTAAACAAAGGTTTCGAAAACGCTTTCCAAAAACCAAGTGTCGTGTGGGCACAATCTTGAAAACCTCTGGATTTATCCTTTCAAAAACATGTAGCCGCCTTTTTGTGAATGCGTAGACGTTTTGGAAAAATGGGTGTCGGGTGGACACCGTTTGCAAACCCGTAGTTATCTCTTTATGTGATTGAATGGAATTACTCTTCTTTACTATGTTCACTGTGACTGTGTGGTTAAAGAAGGTTGTTGTTGTTGTTGTTGTTGTTGTAAATGTGACGCCTTGCATATACAAAGGAGACTCTGTCCGTTTGAAGAGTGAATTTGTATATGTGGCGGGTCTGACACGCACCAGTGGGCGAGGTCGTTATTCATAAAGAATTAAAAAAATATATATATACGCTTTTCCGCTTATCCTTAGACCTCCGGGGCGTGACAGATTAAATGGTATCAGAGAGAAACAACTTTAACCACTGTAGTCGGTGACCAACATCCACAGTGTATGATGCCACAAGAAAATTGAACATGAGATAACCAAGATGTAGGTGCAGTAGATCGTGAGTGTACGGGGAAAAAGGGGCTTAATTTCGGTGCGTCCGTAGGTCAAGTGTTAGGCCAGTAACCTTAGGGTTAACGCGGTTTCTTTGTATATAGCAGATAATGGCCCGGACTAGGTCATCGACCGATAACGCGGGTGCAGAAAATACGGCCCCGGCCACCGCGGAGAACCAACTCCTCCGACAGCAACTGCAAGAGATGGCCGGACAGTTGGCAACGCTGACGGAACAAGTCCGTCAGTTAACGCAGCGGCAGGCAACTGCGTCAGTGGAGGACGCTCCGATCCCTCCGCTCGAACCGACCGCCCCTACTACGGGACCGCCAGGGGCGGGTGGTGCAACCACAGCCGCACCCCATCAGACCTCGATGACGGGCGTGTCGGCAAAGCAACCCACAGCCCCGTTGGACTCCCCCACCCCGGCAGCTTCGGGGCCCGTACCGGGAGCGACGGCGGGAGACTCAGCAAGAGAGGCGGCGGCGACCCCTACTCTTGGGAGTACCGCAGCTACAAGAGGAGCTACAGATCAGCGAACTCAACGTGAACGAGTTAGGACGAACCTGGCAGAGTTCAAGAAGCACGATCCGCCCATCTTTGAGGGAGAAACGACCGACCCCTGTGTCGTAGATGTTACGGAATTTGAGTTGGCGTAGTTTCGTGAAAGTTTCAAGTCTTGAAGATTGAAGGTAAAGAAAGTTGGATCATTCAACTCAATCTCAAGAAAGAAGAATTCAAAAGGATCAGGTATGTTTAACTAAATATTTTTGTGTGATCCGAATACTTCTTGTAGTGTAGAAACACTTGGAAGAATTTTTAACTGCATAAAAATCAAAAACTGGTGTTCGGACATGTTCAGGATCCGGATCAGAGCCAGCGATCCGGATCCCGAAGGTTGTTGTTTCATACATTACTTCAATCCGGATCGCAACATCTCACGATCCGGATCCCGAACGTTGAGTTCTCTGAAATGTATGAACGATCCGGATCAGGCATTCCGATCCGGATCCCGAACGTTTGTTTTCTGGAAACCGTCTTTATTGCAGCTGCAATCCGGATCGCCCAAATCCGATCCGGATCGCCGTCCGTCAAAATTCCAGAAATGTTAGGTTTTTGATTCTTATCTCCTTCCTAGGGTTTCTAACCTATAAATAGACCCTATGACTCTTTTTCTAGGGTGGATCCAGAATCCAAATAGAGCCGCCATATTCATATATCATTTCATACGGCCCTAGATCCACATATAGAGAAGAAAGGAAATCATTAGAGAATACTCTATGTTTCTTCATCTATATTGATTAGTTTGAATCTAGGTATTCATACTCACATCTTGAGTTGAATCAAACTAATGAATACTTAGATGGTATTTCCGATCTATCTTTGATCTAAGTATTCGGCGGATCATCACCACCAAAAACAACTATTTACCCCAAAAATCGGCGCGTGGATTCGCATGTCCTTGTGGATTCAAGGTTCAACCGCTCTCGTGGATTCGGAGCGAGGCACATTCGTGGATTCGAAGGGTGCTATTGGGTGAAGACCGTGGATTCGGTCGGACGTCGTGGATTCGACGTTGGACGCCGTGGATTCGGCGTTGGGCGCAGATCGTGGATTCGAGAAGCGTCGCGGAGCGAGCGGAGAAGATCCTCTAGGAGCGTATGGAAAAGGTTGAGTCGTAAGTGTGTACGGTAAATCACCTTGTACGTGTTTTAATTCTAGTGGATTTCTGCCGTGTTATCGGTCCCGTGGTTTTTTACTCCGGTGATGGAGTTTTCCACGTAAAAATCTTGCGAGTTATTTTTATTTCCGCATTGGGTTTTTATCGCAACGATTTTTGAGTGTTTATACGTTTACACCTATTCACCCCCCTCTAGGTGTTTTTTCCCCTATTTAGATCCTTATTACATATAACCCAACAAGTGGTATCAGAGCGGGAATAGGGTTGTAAACAATGGTTGAAGGTGGAAACATCAACCGACCCCCGTTCTTCGATGGAACAAATTATGCGTACTGGAAAGTGCGGATGAAAGCCTTTTTAGTTTCCATCGACGAACGGGTGTGGCAATCAATTGAATTAGGATGGTCTAATCCAACTGAATTTATTGGTGATGTCCACACCTTAAAACCTAGGTCGAAATGGACCAAGGAAGAGTTAGACTCATCTTCTTACAATGGCAAGGGAATTAATGCTATTTTTAATGCCTTATCTCAAACTGAGCTCTCTCGCGTCTCAGCATGTGAGACTGCGAAAGAAATCTGGGATGTTCTTCAGGTTACACATGAGGGAACTAACCTCGTGAAGATTCAGAAACTGCAAATGCTTACGAGCAAGTTTGACTCTATCTTGATGGCAGAAAATGAATCTTTCACGGACTACTATACACGATTGCAAGACATCGTAAACTCATGTGCTAACCTGGGAGAGAAGATTCCAGAATTTAAGATTGTAAGAAAGATCTTAAGAACTCTTCCTGAACGATTTCGCCCAAAGGTTACTGCCATTGATGTTGGGTCGTATATAATACGGATCTAAATAGGGGAAGAAACACCTAGAGGGGGGTGAATAGGTGTAAACGTATAAACACTCAAAAATCGTTGCGATAAAAAAACCCAATGCGGAAATGAAAATAACTCGCAAGATTTTTACGTGGAAAGCTCCATCACCGGAGTAAAAAACCACGGGACCGATAACACGGCAGAAATCCACTAGAATTAAAACACGTACAAGGTGATTTACCGTACACACTTACGACTCAACCTTTTCCATACGCTCCTAGAGGATCTTCTCCGCTCGCTCCAGACGCTTCTCGAATCCACGATCTGCGCCCAACGCCGAATCCACGGCGTCCAACGTCGAATCCACGACGTCCGACCGAATCCACGGTCTTCACCCAATAGCACCCTTCGAATCCACGAACGTGCCTCGCTCCGAATCCACGAGAGCGAATGAACCTTGAATCCACAAGGACACGCGAATCCACGCGCCGATTTTGGGGTAATCGTTGTTTTTTGGGTGGTGATGATCCGCCGAATACTTAGATCAAAGATAGATCGGAAATACCATCTAAGTATTCATTAGTTTGATTCAACTCAAGATGTGAGTATGAAAACCTAGAATCAAACTAATCAATATAGATGAAGAAACATAGAGTATTCTCTAATGATTTCCTTTCTTCTCTATATGTGGATCTATAGCCGTAAAAGATGATATATGAAAATGACGGCTATGTGGATTGACCCTAGAAAGAAAGACATAGGGTCTATTTATAGGTTAGAAACCCTAGGAAGGAGATAAGAATCAAAAACCTGCCATTTCTGGAATTTTACGGACGGCGATCCGGATCGTGATAACTGAGATCCGGATCGTCATAACGAAACAGCCAATTCCAGAAAAACGAAGGTTCGGGATCCGGATCATGTAACTACGATCCGGATCGTTCATACAGTTCACCAAACATCAACGTTCGGGATCCGGATTGCGAAGCAAGATCCGGATCGTTCAAGGTAGATGGTAAACTCAACGTTCGGGATCCGGATCAAGAGACTACGATCCGGATTGCGACGATGTATGAACGAACCACCTTCGGGATCCGGATCGAACAGCCTGATCCGGATCCTGAACATGTCCCAAGTCCAGTTTTTTATTTTTATGCAATGAAAGATTCTTCCAAGTGTTTCTTCACTACAAGAAGTATTCGGATCACACAAATTCTTTAGTTAAACATACCTGATCCTTTTGAATTCTTCTTTCTTGAGATTGAGTTAAATGATCCAACTTTCTTCACCTTCAATCTTCAGGACTTGAAACTTTCACGAAACTACGCCAACTCAAATTCCGTAACAATCTCCCCCTTTGGCGGTTTCGTGACAAAACACAGATCCACTAAAGAAAATTCAAAAAGATATTTTTGTTGCTATCACCATACAACAAAAATTTACAATGGAGATCCAAAATACAATACATGAGTTAAACTCCTAAAACAGACTCTAGACTTAGACATCTGTACTCTCTGCAAAAAGAAATCATTCTTGACAAAAGAAATCGTTAGATACCTCAAGAATTTTGTATCATTCAAAAACCACAAACAGAGATGAAGTTTAAACTCATTTATACTTACCATGACATTTATATTCAGATATGTAAACTGATCATAGTTAAAAAAAAACACCAACATATCTTCTTTGCACGTAAAAACCAAATGTCATGAACATGTTTGTGACAAACTAATATATATATAGATATGTAATTGATCAGAGTTAAGAACCAACATATCTTCTATGCAATCAAAAACCAAGTGTCACAAACTTGTTAGTGAACATCAACTTGTTAGTTATATTACATGCCCAAATAGTTAGCAAATAGTTAGTCGAGGCATGCATTCATACAGCTGAAAAACCTCAAGTTGAGAATGGAAGTTGGAGTAATACTTACCTTGATATTCATCCAGTTTTCATATCAAACATTGTTCACTTACCTTGATGTTTCATGCAGTCAACATTGTTCAAAGTTCTCTCTAACTCTCTCCCCCTTTTTGTCACAAAACAAAGCCAAAATGTAGTTAAGACTACGAAATGTGAGGAGAGTAAAAAGTTCCAATAAAATGTAAAACCTGAGAACTAAGCTAACGTAAGTATAAAACTAAATCCTAAAATCGTAATCCTGCACAAAAGGAAAGGAAGGTGCAGTTCAGTCGGAGGAGTCTGAGCTGGTACAACTCAGCTTGCTCAAAATCCCTTTAAGCAATGTCGAAATAGTTGAACACTTCTTCTTGATCTTCTTGTGATCAGAGGAAATCTGCTGAAGTTCTTTCGATGTCCTCTCTTGTGCAGCCGAGAGTCTTTGTTGTTCCTGGCGAAGCGATTCCAATACAGCAGTGTCTGTATCCTGTCTTTTCGAGTGTGATGGATGCTGTCTAGAAGCAGATGGTGCATCCAATCCCGTAACCCATGGAGATTCAGTTTGTAGAACCCCAGAGAGTGAGCGAGCTCTAGTAAGAGGCCTACTATGAAAACTTTCACTTCTTAGGACATTCTTTCGTCTTCTATATTGCTTAGTTGTTGATGCAGATTTCATAAGCCTTTTGCCTTTGACAAATTTCCTATTTTGCTCATCAATCTTCTGTTGAACATCTTTGAAGAATTCATCCCATTCTTCAGTATCGTACTCTGAGCTATCCTCCCTGCCTTCGGTTGTCTTATCTCCTGTTGAAATATCTGGTTCCTCTTTTTCAGATGTACTCTTGTGCACCATTGTGACTAGTAACAGGATTAACCAAGAGAGTGACAATGATCAAAGTGCTTGAGTTAAGAAGGTGTCCTGTGAAAACCAACTCAAGAACACAAAATTCTTAGTTTTCAAAAATTGAAAAAATTGTACCCAAACAATCATAATCATGTAGAGAGACTAAGAATCAAATTAGTTTTGCAAAAGGACTTTTAAAAATAGATCAATTGCATGAATTTCGAAAATCCTTATTATATGCCCTAAAACCGAAATTTTAGAAATCGAAGCCTAAAAATCCGTTAATCAGGAGAAAACCTAGCATATAATCAAAACTAAACAACCCAGAGTTCTTATTTCAAAAGAAATTTGATCAAAAACCATCCACAAACAAAATCGATCCAAGAATTTCGTACGTTTGAGGAGGAAAAGAGAAAAACGGTGAAAAACCGAGATTTTGATCAATAAAACTTACTTGGAACTGAAGAACTTGAGTTAGAAAGCTTCCAAGGAGGATGAAATCTAGAGAGAAGCGCTCTGGAAACTTTTGAACAAAAGATTGGAGTAAAAGAAATCAAAACCCTTTTGTTCTTTATAAAAACCTAGCCGCGATCCGGATCCTCCCGAGCTTGCGATCCGGATCGGCTAACCGCAGTGAAAAAACTGCGTTCGGGATCCGGATCGGCAGGTCCAATCCGGATCGTCAGCCCGCAGGAGAAAACCTGCGTTCGGGATCCGGATCACCTTGCCCGATCCGGATCGGCCCCAACTTTTTCTTTAGAAAAATTTCAGAGAAATTCAAGAAAAACCAGAAAAAGATTGTAAGCACAAAGGTGTATCAACTTTAAACAAAAAGCATCGTTTCACACAACAAGAATTAGATTATGCCAAATCTATCAGTAATATCCAAAAATGAAACGAAAATTTACAAGAATTAAATCCCTTAAAGTTGAACACCTTCAATTACATCTAACTTGATCTTATGAGTAATGCCTTTATCAAATAATCAATTCGGTAAAGAAAATGAAATACAAAGATCAATAGATGTTTGAAATCCCAAATATGGTAGATAATATTTCTAGACAATCTGTTGAAGAGAGTGGCTCTTTGAGCATCTTTCTTTAAAATCCCACCTTATACCAACTTTGAAATTTGACAGAGTCAAGTATTTCAACATGCATTTTACTTAATCAAAAATTTGAACAACCATGCTTGGTATACATGTGGTAGCTGCACACAATACTCGGACGACCGAGGTGGTAGCTCTTTCCTCCATGTGGTGGTAGTTTTCACACTCCTCATTGGGATGTAACTCTTTCCACATCTTTTGAGCATTTTACATTATCTTTGACTCCCCCTCAATTGGCCATCAATTATTTAAGATATAAAGTATTCAACCAAAAATTGATCTCGATTTCATACTCGACTAAACAGTCAAATAAGATAATGACTATACCAAGAGATCATTGAGAGAGAAATTGACTTTGATCACTTTAGAAGATGATTTAATTAACATAAACGATCATTGCAACAATGAAATATTATGATGGCAAAAGCATAATGAATTTCTAAATGTGTGAACAGATGCAATTAAAGTCAATTAAGATCTATGCTCAATTACTATCCTATGTATAAACATAGATATTGAATAGAACAAAACAAATACAAAACCTATTTTAAGCAAAGGTTTCAAAAAGAAGTTTATTTCAAAGAAAGCATACCAATTGCTTTTCGCAAATGAATAAAACGTTTTTGATCCAAAGGTTTTGTTAAAAAGTCAGCTAATTGATCTTCAGTTGAAACATATGAAAGTTGAAGAGTATTTGATTCAACTAGCTCTCTAAGAAAATGATATCTAAGTTCAATATGTTTTGTTCTAGAGTGCAACACAGGGTTTTTAGAAATGTTAATTGCACTTGTGTTGTCACAAAGAATTGTTACCGAAGATGCTGAAATGCGGAAGTCACTCAATACGCTTTTCATCCAAATGAGTTGAGTTGAGCAACTTCCAGCTGAAATGTATTCCGCTTCGGCAGTCGAGAGTGCTATGCAATTCTGCTTTTTACTGTGCCATGCAACAAGGCAATGGCCAAGATAGAAGCATGCACCACTCGTGCTTTTCCGATCATCCACTGATCCTGCCCAATCGGCATCTGAGTATCCAACAATGTCCAGACTTGTTCCCATAGGATACCAAATTCCGAAATTAATTGATCCTTTGATGTACCGGATGATCCGTTTCACCGCTTTCAGGTGAACCTCCTTTGGTGCTGATTGATATCTCGCGCAAATCCCAACACTAAAGGATATATCCGGGCGACTAGCCGTGAGGTAAAGTAGACTTCCAATCATACTTCTATACAGTTTCTCGTCTACATTCTCACTATATGATTCACTTCCAAGTCCCTTGTGGCTAGTTCCCATTGGAGTTGGAAAATCTTTACAATTTTCTAGATCAAACTTTTTGACCAACTCCAGTGCATACTTGGATTGACTCAAGTGAATACCTTCATCATTTTGTTTAATTTGCAATCCAAGAAAATAAGACAGTTCGCCCATCATGGACATCTCAAATTCGCTTTCCATGGTCTCCGCGAATTTAGAAGCATCATTATCTTTTGTTGCACCAAATACAATGTCATCGACATAGATTTGTGCTACAATGAAATTATTTTGATAATGCTTCACAAAGAGAGTCCTGTCAGCTCCCCCTCGAGTATAGCCCTTCTCCAAAAGGTGCTTTGTTAACCTTTCGTACCATGCTCGCGGTGCTTGTTTCAGACCGTAAAGAGCCTTTTTCAAACGAAAAACATGGTTAGGTTGTTTATGATCTACAAAACCTTTCGGTTGAGCTACATAAACTTCCTCATTTAAAAACCCATTTAGAAATGCGCTCTTGACGTCCATTTGAAATAATTTGATTTTAAAATGACAAGCAATAGCAAACAATATACGAATGGACTCGAGTCTAGCTACAGGGGTGAAAGTTTCGTCAAAGTCTATACCTTCTACTTGAGAGTAGCCTTGAGCAACTAGTCGTGCCTTGTTCCTGATGATAGTACCATCTTCATCTTTCTTGTTCTTGAAGATCCATTTGGTACCTATCACATTATGTTGCTTTGGAGGCTTCGTTAATTCCCAGACTTTGTTTCGCTCAAATTGATGGAGCTCTTCCTGCATTGCTTTAATCCAGTAGTCATCCTGAAGAGCTTCATCTATTGTCTTTGGTTCGATTAAAGATACGTAGCAAGCAAATCCGCAAACCAACTGCCTTCGAGTTCTAACTCCTTCTTGTGGATCTCCAATGATGTTCGATTCCGGATGATCCTTGGAGATTCGTAGCGTTTGTTGAAACGGAGTACTCGGAGGTACACGAGATGATTCCTGCACATCAGATAAACTAGAAGAACCATTAGATGCATCATTAATATTGGAAGTATTATTATGAGAAGATGCACTAGCAGGAGAATCATCATCTAGAGAGATATCGAGGGTAGATTTTTCAGATTCAAAATGAGAAGCTTCATCTACTTTAACATTTATAGATTCTACGATCGTCTTAGATTCAATGTTAAATACTCGATATGCTCTGCTATTCGTAGAATAACCCAAAAAGATCCCTTCATCACTTCGAGAGTCGAACTTTCCAAGATTTTCACGGTCACGTAAGATGTAACATCGACTCCCGAAGATACGAAAGTACTTGATATCCGGTTTTCTACTAAACCACAGCTCATATGGTGTATTCAAGGTTCCTGGGCGCAAATACACTCTGTTAATGACATAGACAGCGGTGTTCACAGCTTCAGCCCAAAAATGTAGCGGTAATTTCCGGCTATGAAGCATCACACGCGCCATCTCTTGAACAACCCTGTTTTTGCGCTCAACAACACCATTCTGCTGAGGTGTATAGGGTGCCGAGAATTCATGTTTAATGCCATTTGAAGTACAAAAGTCAATGAATTTTGAATTTATGAATTCTCCACCCCTATCACTTCTAACACGAATGATCTTTTCATTCTTTTCAATCATAATACGATGGCAAATCTCATGAAAAGAGTCAAACGTATCAGCTTTCTCTCTCAAAAATGCTACCCAAGAAAACCGAGAGAAATCATCAACCAATAAAAAGATGTACCATTTACCTCCCAAAGATGGTTGACGGGTCGGCCCCATTAAGTCCATGTGCAAAAGTTCCAAGGGCCGTTTTGTACCAACGTGGTTCAAGTTCTTGTGTGCAGTCCTAGACTGTTTTCCCTTTTGGCAACCACCACACACAACGTTTTGTTTAAATAAAAGCTTTGGAATCCCCTTGACCACGTCCTTGTTTGAAATTCTAGTAAGTTCCTTAAAATTTAAGTGACCTAGCCTTTCATGCCAAAGAGTTTCATTATTCAAAGCGGCTAAGTTACAATTTTTAGAAAATTTATTAGGAACAACATAACAATTGTTTTCAGATCTAACCCCTTTTAGAAAGAAAGCATGGTCCTTATCAGTTACAACGCATTCAACCGATGAAAAGTTAACTGAAAAACCATTGTCGCAAAGTTGACTTATGCTTATGAGGTTAGTCTTAAGGCCATCAACAAATAAGACGTTTTTCAAAATCGGGCCATCTGGAATAGCTACTGTCCCTTTTCCAACAATTTTGGAAGATCGACCGTCTCCGAAAACAACGTGTCCTCCGGAGATTTTCTCAAGATTTTGAAAACTATTTTTGTCACCGGTCATGTGACGGGAACACCCGCTATCCAGATACCAAGACGAGCTATCATATGCATGCAAGGAAATATTGGAAACAAGACAAGGGAAAATTTCACCTTTGCGCACCCAAACCTTTTTGGAATGCGTCTGTAATGGTCGTGAAGTTTTGTGCCTAGGTGAAAGCGTCTTGTTAAAACGATTGTTGCTCCTTGATGAAGTCGTCTTTCGCGGTGAACTACCAAGTCTCTTTTCATTTGAAAAGTTTTGCTTTGATTTCCGGAAAGGAGCCTTTTTTGTAGTTGATGCAAGAGGTGCTTGAGATGAGCGTTCGACTCCCGTCTTGCAATATCTTCTTATGTGCCCTGAAACACCACAACGAAAACATACCTTAGATCTTGACGATCCCAAAAAGGATGAAGTAGGTTTGTTGTCGTTGTTTGTCTTGAATTCCGGTGTCGGAGGAGGAGATACCGACTGAGGCACAAAAACTGTCTCACTCGAACTTGGACTGTTTCCAGTTTGAGTGTATCCGAGGCCGAACCTATTTGATTGACCAAGACCAAGAAGTCTATCCACTTACTCCTTCCTGAAGAGAATCGCTGTAAGTCATTCTTGAGTTGGAAAATGGTCTTTGTCATTTCCAGGTTATCCTGTCGAGCCTCGTTGTAGAGCTTTGAAAAGTGATCCGCGTTATCCACCAGATTTGTATGTTCCTTTTCAAGTTGCTCATTGGACTCTTGAAGGGAAGCATTTTCTTTTATCAGGTTTTCCCTTTCCACTTCAAGAGCGTTTGAGAGAGAAGTCGCTCTTTTTGCTTCTTCTTCGAGATCATGCAATCTCCCTCTCAAACTCTTGTTTTGCTTAGCCACTTTCTTTGAGTCCCTCAAAAGTCTGTGGTAGGCTAGAGCAAAATCTTCACCTTCCGAATCATCCGATTCATTGTCCATTGCATTCTTTTCAACAGTGGAGTTGGACAATGATTCAGACGTACTTGCCATAAAGCACATGAATGGTGAAGATGTGGACGCGTGGAATGCCGTGGAGCTCTTTTCTTCATCACTTGAAGACGACTCATTTGACGTTGAGTTGTCATCCCAAGTGACGACTTGCATCACCTTCTTCTTTGCCGGATACTTGTTAGGACACTCCGTTGCAATGTGGCCGTAGCCCTCGACATTTGAAGCATTGCAGTGGTCCTTCTGAACTTTTCTTATCCTTTGAGAAGTTCTCCTGCTTTCTTGACTTGTGACTTGGAGTACCCTTGTTCGACTTTGAAGGATGG
>CM055070.1:12739611-12870501 GCA_029204045.2 Tillandsia leiboldiana
TTTTGTGAGCCATCACAGGAGCGTGAGGCTACTTGGGGTCGAGACAGTGATGAGTGATATCTAACCCCTGCAGATTCGAGGCTACCGTTTGAGGTACGTCTGTTTGTTGTTTTGTTTTGTTTCGTGGACGAACTCCTTTTAGTGGGGGAGGATGTAGTGGTCCTGATTTCCCATGCAACCTTTCCGATGAATCCATTGATGTAGAACACCTACGTATTGGTGTGTTTGGCCCATGGTGCATCAAAGGATGCCCAGATGGACCCTGTGAGACATTTTTAGCTGATTTGGCCTTCGGCTGTATTTGCCAAATTTTTAGAAAAGGAATGGGCCAAACCGGTTTATTTGGATTCAGCGCGGAAAAATGCTTGAAAACGGCTATTTGCTTTTAAATTTGGAGTCCGGATAACCAAAAACGGGCTTCCGGAAGTTTTCCCGGGGAATTTCGAGTGCATGGTGGTGGACCGTGGACCGCCATTAGCCACGTGGCAGCCTATTATTGGCCGGCCCACGCCGCTCGGTCCACGGGGGAGCGCGGCGGGTGCATTGACCGTCGTGCGGTGCCACGTGGCGCGTCCGGAGTGGCGGTGTGCGCACAGGCGCGGTCAAGAAAAAAAACGCGCGGCTTCGGTGGACCGGGTGCACGACACTTGCGCCCTGGCATTGGCTGGCTCACGAAGTCGTGGTCCACGGTGCGCGCCATTGGGGGCGCCTCGTATGGAGCGCGGCAGAGAGGCCTGCGCTGTGGTCGGCCGCACTCGAGTGCCGGCCACGCGTCGGCCTGCCGTTGGCGGGCCGTACCTACCCCCGTGCTGACCGCACGGGGGGACCGCGGCGCGCAGCGGAGCCATTGCATAGCCGCTGTTCCCTGTTGCAGGACACTGGCATCACCCAGGCTTCCGCGCGTAGGAGACGGGGAGCTGGGCCCCTCTTGGCGATTCGAGCCGCCCGGATTCGCGCCCGAATCCGCCCATTACAGTGGTGGGCTAGCCTATAAATAGGCTTCTTTGCTTTTTCTTTTGGGCTTTTTAGACTCCTTTCACTGTGGACTCCTTAGGTGATCTCTCTCTCTCTCATTGGCCTACACTTTGGGGGATCCCGGGGATTTTTCGGAGGCACGCATCCCGAGGTTCGCGATTTTATGGCGCGGCGCAACGCTTGTTCACCCTCGACCCGCTTCGTCCTTTTTAGTGTGCGGACTCCCTCGGCTTACCCCGACCTTCGTTTTTGCCGAATTCTCACATCGCGTTGGACTCACGACAGGCAGACTCCAACTCCTGTGTTTTGAGTTTCCCGTTTTCGTGCTGACCCCGAAGTTTCCCGAGCTTCCATTTACCCCTTTTTCTTCGCGGATTTTTGGATAGCACGCGGTGTTCTAAGCTGTATCTTTCCGCTCAGGTGTCGGAACGAGGTGATTCAAGAGGCATTTTTCATCTACAGTTCCCAAGGAATCTCCTGGATTTTTCTCAGATTTTTCTAAGATTTTTCTCGAAGGTGAAAATCTCCTTTACTGTGGTTCTTTGACACGAATTTCTGGACAGTTTAGTTTGGGGTGTTTCCCTTTGCAGAATTTGTAACTCGGTGTAGAACTCGGATTGAACGTGCGGTACTCGTTTCGATGGGTCGTCGCGAGGATCGCGACAGTATTTATCTTGAGTTTTCTGGCAGATTTTTTTCACAGGTGAAAACAGACAAATAGTGGGATGTGCTGGAATTGGGAAGATTTTGAAGGAATATTATATATTAATTCATGTGTTCTTTCCCTTGGGGATTATTGGGCGGTGCTGTGGGCGATTGGTTTGGGCCGGTGAGGACTTCACCTTTGGGGACCAGGATTTACGCTGCGAGGTTGGTGTTGTTGTTAATCTCTTACTTTTACTACCCACTAGGCTTATTGGATGTTTTGCCATGTTAGGAAGCTAATTACACTCCCCTGAATGATTTTTGCATGCTTATTGTGAGATAGAAATGGCTATATTGTATTATTTGCTTGCAATGACATTAGTGAAGTTATGTTGGGTCGTATAATACGGATCTAAATAGGGGAAGAAACACCTAGAGGGGGGTGAATAGGTGTAAACGTATAAACACTCAAAAATCGTTGCGATAAAAAACCCAATGCGGAAATGAAAATAACTCGCAAGATTTTTACGTGGAAAACTCCATCACCGGAGTAAAAAACCACGGGACCGATAACACGGCAGAAATCCACTAGAATTAAAACACGTACAAGGTGATTTACCGTACACACTTACGACTCAACCTTTTCCATACGCTCCTAGAGGATCTTCTCCGCTCGCTCCACGCTTCTCGAATCCACGATCTGCGCCCAACGCCGAATCCACGGCGTCCAACGTCGAATCCACGACGTCCGACCGAATCCACGGTCTTCACCCAATAGCACCCTTCGAATCCACGAACGTGCCTCGCTCCGAATCCACGAGAGCGATTGAACCTTGAATCCACAAGGACACACGCGAATCCACGCGCCGATTTTGGGGTAATCGTTGTTTTTGGGTGGTGATGATCCGCCGAATACTTAGATCAAAGATAGATCGGAATACCATCTAAGTATTCATTAGTTTGATTCAACTCAAGATGTGAGTATGAAAACCTAGAATCAAACTAATCAATATAGATGAAGAAACATAGAGTATTCTCTAATGATTTCCTTTCTTCTCTATATGTGGATCTATAGCCGTATAAGATGATATATGAAAATGACGGCTATGTGGATTGACCCTAGAAAGAAAGACATAGGGTCTATTTATAGGTTAGAAACCCTAGGAAGGAGATAAGAATCAAAAAACCTGCCATTTCTGGAATTTTACGGACGGCGATCCGGATCGATAACTGAGATCCGGATCGTCATAACGAAACAGCCAATTCCAGAAAAACGAAGGTTCGGGATCCGGATCATGTGACTACGATCCGGATCGTTCATACAGTTCACCAAACATCAACGTTCGGGATCCGGATTGCGAAGCAAGATCCGGATCGTTCAAGGTAGATGGTAAACTCAACGTTCGGGATCCGGATCAAGAGACTACGATCCGGATTGCGACGATGTATGAACGAACCACCTTCGGGATCCGGATCGAACAGCCTGATCCGGATCCTGAACATGTCCCAAGTCCAGTTTTTGATTTTTATGCAATGAAAGATTCTTCCAAGTGTTTCTACACTACAAGAAGTATTCGGATCACACAAATTCTTTAGTTAAACATACCTGATCCTTTTGAATTCTTCTTTCTTGAGATTGAGTTAAATGATCCAACTTTCTTCACCTTCAATCTTCAGGACTTGAAACTTTCACGAAACTACGCCAACTCAAATTCCGTAACAATCTCCCCCTTTGGCGGTTTCGTGACAAAACACAGATCCACTAAAGAAAATTCAAAAGATATTTTTGTTGCTATCACCATACAACAAAAATTTACAATGGAGATCCAAAATACAATACATGAGTTAAACTCCTAAAACAGACTCTAGACTTAGACATCTGTACTCTCTGCAAAAAGAAATCATTCTTGACAAAAGAAATCGTTAGATACCTCAAGAATTTTGTATTATTCAAAAACCACAACAGAGATGAAGTTTAAACTCATTTATACTTACCATGACATTTATATTCAGATATGTAAACTGATCATAGTTAAAAAAACACCAACATATCTTCTTTGCACGTAAAAACCAAATGTCATGAACATGTTTGTGACAAACTATATATATATAGATATGTAATTGATCAGAGTTAAGAACCAACATATATCTATGCAATCAAAAACCAAGTGTCACAAACTTGTTAGTGAACATCAACTTGTTAGTTATATTACATGCCCAAATAGTTAGCAAATAGTTAGTCGAGGCATGCATTCATACAGCTGAAAACCTCAAGTTGAGAATGGAAGTTGGAGTAATACTTACCTTGATATTCATCCAGTTTTCATATCAAACATTGTTCACTTACCTTGATGTTTCATGCAGTCAACATTGTTCAAAGTTCTCTCTAACTCTCTCCCCCTTTTTGTCACAAAACAAAGCCAAAATGTAGTTAAGACTACGAAATGTGAGGAGAGTAAAAAGTTCCAATAAATGTAAAACCTGAGAACTAAGCTAACGTAAGTATAAAACTAATCCTAAAATCGTAATCCTGCACAAAAGGAAAGAAAAGAAAATGAGTCAAAAGTAATCAGTTGTCAGAATCTGAGTCTTCAGAGCTTGTGCAACCCATCTTAGAGAGTATCTTTCGCATCCGCTTGTCATTGAATTGATCTTCTTCGTTATGGTAATGTGAGCTGCCGTTGTAATTTCAAGCTCTTTGGTAATTCGTTTGTTGCTCCGTCAAAATTTGTTCTTGCTTAACAGATAGTCGCTGTTGTTCCTTGATAATCGATGTTATTGATGCTTCATCATCTTGCCAGTTGCTTGTCGAGATGGTGATGCGGCAGTGCTTGTACTGTGCTTTGTTCCAGATGCAGGAACTGGAGTGACATGCGGCAACTTATGGAGGGATTTGACAATAGTAGACTCATTTATCATGCTCAGACATTGATGATAAGTTGTTGAAGTAATGTCAACCTGAAATTTCTGTAAAATCCTTTATAATCAAGGGAAATGGAATTCTCTCAGTGGGGTGAGGATGCTCAACATATCGCGCCATTCTATTCCAGATAATGTTGGAATGTTGATATTCAATGCCGTTGCCTCTGATCGATGTCCTATGAGATACAAAAACAGCAACCGGTCCCATCTCACAACCTTTGTCTGCATATTTGGAAGTATATTGTAGCATGTGATGAAGTTTAAGAAGCGATATTCAAGACGAAGTTCTTTAGAACGAACAGATTTTTCGGTTGATTGTGTTCCCTCGAGACAAATTCCCTCTATAACTTTTTGCCATAATGTGTTTGTCAAATTTACCCCCTTCAAGAAGTGAACTCCTTTCTTGCTGGCTTCCATTCCCAAAACCTCGCCAATCAATTGTGGAGTAATCTTAAAACCTTGTGCTTGGATGTTGTCGTGTAGAACTCCATAGGACCGTTCTCAACCTCTCGAAGATGTCGTGCATTAGTGTAGAAGGTCCTCACATGATGCAAACAGTAGCCAAGAGTTTCTGGGAAACGACATACTTGAATAAGTTTGCTTGTTCAATCAGAAGGCCAAAGGCAGGGGTGACCTTGCAGAGCTCAATGTTAACATGCCTTTCACCAATGCATTCGCGATGTGCAAAGGCTCGAAGACGATCAGTGTTAACGAATACTTCTTCAAGCGATGTGGGGAGTCAGGAGCTATCGGCGTGTCAACATTAATGTCCTGTCGTACCCCAGCGTCTAGTTATTCTCTTTCTTTTCATGGAGATGATTGGTGCTGCCTTTGATGCTTTTCCTGGTCCTTATTTGCCTTTTCTTTTGATTTAACAGACGCCTTTCTCCTTGAATCATCAGACGGTTCTTGTTCACATTGAGTCATCATCATCCGTCAATGCCGCCCAGTCAACCTCATGACAATCTACCTCTGTGTCACTGACCTCGACAAAATCACCTTTTTGTTGGAGGTTCTTGGCTCTCTTTAGTTTATTTGTAGGGCGAGTGTGTACCATTGAGACCAGGAGAAGGATTAACCAAGAGAAACACATTGATTAAGTGCCATTGAACAAAATGCTTGAGTAAAGAAGTGTCCTGTGAACCAACTCAAGAACACAAAAATTCTTAGTTTTCAAAAATTGGAAAAATTGTACCCAAACAATCATAATCATGTAGAGAGACTAAGAATCAAATTAGTTTTGCAAAAGGACTTTTAAAATAGATCAATTGCATGAATTTCGAAAATCCATTATATGCCCTAAAACCGAAATTTTAGAAATCGAAGCCTAAAAATCCGTTAATCAGGAGAAAACCTAGCATATAATCAAAACTAAACAACCCAGAGTTCTTATTTCAAAAGAAATTTGATCAAAAACCATCCACAAACAAAATCGATCCAAGAATTTCGTACGTTTGAGTGAGGAAAAGAGAAGAAAAAACGGTGAAAAACCGAGATTGTGATCAATAAACTTACTCGGAACTGCAGAACTTGAGTTAGGAAAGCTTCCAAGGAGGATGAAATCTAGAGAGAAGCGCTCTGGGAAACTTTTGAAACAAAAGATTGAGTAAAACGAAATCAAAACCCTTTTGTTCTTATAACAAAACCTAGCCGCGATCCGGATCCTCCCGAGCTTGCGATCCGGATCGGCTACCCGCAGTGAAAAAACTGCGTTCGGGATCCGGATCGGCAGGTCCAATCCGTATCGTCAGCCGCAGGAGAAACCTGCGTTCGGGATCCGGATCACCTTGCCGATCCGGTCGGCCCCACTTTTTCTTTAGAAAAATTTCAGAGAATTCAAGAAAAACCAGAAAAAGATTGTAAGCACAAAGGTGTATCAACTTTAAACAAAAAGCATCGTTTCACACAACAAGACATTAGATTATTGCCAAATCTATCGTAATATCCAAAATGAAACGAAAATTTACAAGAATTAAATCCCTTAAGTTGAACACCTTCAATTACATCTACCTTGATCGTATGAGTAAAGCCTTATCAAATAATCAATTCGGTAAGAAAATGAAATACAAAGAATCATAGAGTTTGAAACCCAAATATGGTAGATAATATTTCTAGACAATCTGTTGAAGAGGTGGCTTCTTGAGCATCTTTCTTAAAATCCCCACCTTATACCAACCTTGAATTTGACAGAGTCAAGTATTTCAACATGCATTTTACCATTATCAAAAATTTGAACAACCATGCTTGGTTATACATGGTGGTAGCTGCACACAATACTCGGACGACCGAGGGTGGTAGCTCTTTCCTCATGTGGTGGTAGTTTTCACACTCCTCATTGGATGTAACTCTTTCCACACTTTTGAGCATTTTACATTATCTTTGACTCCCCCTCAATTGGCTATCAATTATTTAAGATATAAAGTATTCAACCAAAAAATTGATCTTAGATTTTATACTCGACTAAACAGTCAAATAAGATCATGACTATACCACCAAGAGATCATTGAGAGAGAAATTGACTTTGATCACTTTAGAAGATGATTTATTAACAGACGATCATGCAACAAAGAAATATTATGATGGCAAAAGCATAATAAATTCTAAATGTGTGAACAGATGCAACTAAGTCAATTAAGATCTATGCTCAATTACCTATCCTATGTATAAACATAGATATCTGAATAGAACAAAACAAATACAAAACCTATTTTAAAGCAAAGGTTCAAAAGAAGTTTATTTCAAAGAAAGCATACCAATTGCTTTTTCGCAAATGATAAAACGTTTTTGATCCAAAGGTTTTGTTAAAAAGTCAGCTAATTGATCTTCAGTTGAAACATATGAAAGTTGAAGAGTATTTGATTCAACTAGCTCTCTAAAAAATGATATCTAAGTTCAATATGTTGTTGTTCTAGAGTGCAACACAGGGTTTTTAGAAATGTTAATTGCACTTGTGTTGCACAAAGAATGTTACCGAAGACTCGCTGAAATGCGGAGTCACTCAATACGCTTTTCATCCAACTGAGTTGAGTTGAGCAACTTCCAGCTGAAAATGTATTCCGCTTCGGCAGTCGAGAGTGCTATGCAATTCTGCTTTTTACTGTGGCCATGCAACAAGGCAATGGGCCAAGATAGAAGCATGCACCACTCGTGCTTTTCGATCATACCACTGATCCTGCCCAATCGGCATCTGAGTATCCAACATGTCCAGACTTGTTCCCATAGGATACCAAATTCCGAAATTAATTGATCCTTGATGTACCGGCGATGATCGTTTCACCGCTTTCAGGTGAACCCTCCTTTGGTGCTGATTGATATCTCGCGCAAATCCCAACACTAAAGGATAATCCGGGCGACTAGCCGTGAGGTAAAGTAGACTTCCAATCATACTTCTATACAGTTTCTCGTCTACATTCTCACTATGTGATTCACTCCAAGTCCCTGTGGCTAGTTCCCATTGGAGTTGGAAAATCTTTACAATTTTCTAGATCAACTTTTTGACCAACTCCAGTGCATACTTGGATTGACTCAAGTGAATACCTTCATCATTTGTTCTAATTTGCAATCCAAGAAATAAGACAGTTCGCCCATCATGGACATCTCAAATTCGCTTTCCATGGTCTCCTGCGAATTTAGAAGCATCATTATCTTTTGTTGCACCAAATACAATGTCATCGACATAGATTTGTGCTACAATGAAATTATTTTGATAATGCTTCAAAAAGAGAGTCCTGTCAGCTCCCCCTCGAGTATAGCCCTTCTCCAAAAGGTGCTTTGTTAACCTTTCGTACCATGCTCGCGGTGCTTGTTTCAGACCGTAAAGAGCCTTTTTCAAACGAAAAACATGGTTAGGTTGTTTATGATCTACAAAACCTTTCGGTTGAGCTACATAAACTTCCTCATTTAAAAACCCATTTAGAAATGCGCTCTTGACGTCCATTTGAAATAATTTGATTTTAAAATGACAAGCAATAGCAAACAATATACGAATGGACTCGAGTCTAGCTACAGGGGCGAAAGTTTCGTCAAAGTCTATACCTTCTACTTGAGAGTAGCCTTGAGCAACTAGTCGTGCCTTGTTCCTGATGATAGTACCATCTTCATCTTTCTTGTTCTTGAAGATCCATTTGGTACCTATCACATTATGTTGCTTTGGAGGCTTCGTTAATTCCCAGACTTTGTTTCGCTCAAATTGATGGAGCTCTTCCTGCATTGCTTTAATCCAGTAGTCATCCTGAAGAGCTTCATCTATTGTCTTTGGTTCGATTAAAGATACGTAGCAAGCAAATCCGCAAACCAACTGCCTTCGAGTTCTAACTCCTTCTTGTGGATCTCCAATGATGTTCGATTCCGGATGATCCTTGGAGATTCGTAGCGTTTGTTGAAACGGAGTACTCGGAGGTACACGAGATGATTCCTGCACATCAGATAAACTAGAAGAACCATTAGATGCATCATTAATATTGGAAGTATTATTATGAGAAGATGCACTAGCAGGAGAATCATCATCTAGAGAGATATCGAGGGTAGATTTTTCAGATTCAAAATGAGAAGCTTCATCTACTTTAACATTTATAGATTCTACGATCGTCTTAGATTCAATGTTAAATACTCGATATGCTCTGCTATTCGTAGAATAACCCAAAAAGATCCCTTCATCACTTCGAGAGTCGAACTTTCCAAGATTTTCACGGTCACGTAAGATGTAACATCGACTCTCGAAGATACGAAAGTACTTGATATCCGGTTTTCTACTAAACCACAGCTCATATGGTGTATTCAAGGTTCCTGGGCGCAAATACACTCTGTTAATGACATAGACAGCGGTGTTCACAGCTTCAGCCCAAAAATGTAGCGGTAATTTCCGGCTATGAAGCATCACACGCGCCATCTCTTGAACAACCCTATTTTTGCGCTCAACAACACCATTCTGCTGAGGTGTATAGGGTGCCGAGAATTCATGTTTAATGCCATTTGAAGTACAAAAGTCAATGAATTTTGAATTTATGAATTCTCCACCCCTATCACTTCTAACACGAATGATCTTTTCATTCTTTTCAATCATAATACGATGGCAAATCTCATGAAAAGAGTCAAACGTATCAGCTTTCTCTCTCAAAAATGCTACCCAAGAAAACCGAGAGAAAACATCAACCAATAAGAAAAAAAATATACAATTTACCTTGCAAGGATGGTTGACGAGTTGGCCAAAAGAAAAAGAAGAAAAGAAAATAGTCTACACAAACTATACAAGATTTAATCGTAGAACGATTAAGGACAAGGAGGGGTTTCACCTTTGCATACCCAAACCTTTTGAGTTTTGGAGTATGTTGGTAAAGGTTGAGAGATTCTCCTTGAAGACGACGTCTTGTATGATTGATCTTTTTCTTTTGTCATCATCTTGTTTGAGGTGCTACCAATGTTCTTTCCTTTTGAAAAATCCTTCCTTGAATTCCGGGAAGTGAGCTTATTGGTAGCAATTGCAAGATGTGGTTGATTTGTTCTTTGAGCTCCAATCTCGCAATTTCTTTCGATGTGCCCTGCAAAATTACAACGAAAACATACCTTTGAGCTTGACGATTCCGAAGAGGATGAGGTAGGTTTGTTGTCGTTGTTTGTCTTGAATTCCGATGTCGGAGGAGGAGATACCGACTGAGGCACAAAGACTGTCCCACTCGAACTTGGACTGTTTCCAGTTTGAGTGTACCCGAGGCCGAACCGATTTGTTTGACCAAGACCAAGGAGTTTATCCAACTTACTCCTTCCTAAAGAGAATTGCTGTAAGTCATCCTTGAGTTGGAGAATGGTCTCTGTCATTTCCCGTCTTTCCTGTCGGCCCTCGCCATAGAGCTTCAAGAAGTAGTTTGCTTTGTTCACCATATCTATATAGTTCTTCTCGAGCTGCTCATTGGACTCTTGAAGGGAAACATTTGCTTTTATCAAACTATCCCTTTCCACTTCAAGATCGGTCGAGAGAGAAGTTACCCTTTTTACTTCTTCTTCGAGATCCTGCAATCTCCCTCTCAACCCCTTGTTTTGCTTAGCCGGTTTCTTTAAATCCTGTAAAGATCTGTGATAGGCTAGAGCAAACTCTTCACCTTCCGAATCATCCGATTCATTGTCCATTGCATTCTTTTCAACAGTGGAGTTGGACAATGATTCAGACGTACTTGCCATAAAGCACATGAATGGTGAAGATGTGGACGCGTGGAATGCCGTGGAGCTCTTTTCTTCATCACTTGAAGACGACTCATTTGACGTTGAGTTGTCATCCCAAGTGACGACTTGCATCGCCTTCTTCTTTGCCGGATACTTGTTAGGACACTCCGTTGCAATGTGGCCGTAGCCTCGACATTTGAAGCATTGCAGTTGTCCTTCTGAACTTTTCTTATCCTTTGAGAAGTTCTCCTGCTTTCTTGACTTGTGACTTGGAGTACCCTTGCCTTTGTTCCACTTTCTGAAGGATGGAGATTTGCTTGAATTACCCCTTCGAAAGTTGCGGCGAAAATTCCTTGTCAAGAGAGCGAGCTGCTTCTCAAATTCCTCCATAGAAAGGTTCTCGTCATCGTCCGAGGAGGATGTATCCGCGTCTTCTTCCTTAGTTGTTTTCAACGCATAACCTGAAGACTTAGAAGTGGATGCTTTTCCAGAAGAATTGTTAGTATTAAAAGTCATTTCATAAGTTTGTAATGAACCAACTAATTCTTCTACACGTATTTCGTCCGGGTGTTTAATAGTTTCAATGGCAGTAACCTTTGGGCGAAATCGTTCAGGAAGAGTTCTTAAGATTTTTCTTACAATCTTAAATTCTGGAATCTTCTCTCCCAGATTAGCACATGAGTTTACGATGTCTTGCAATCGTGTATAGTAGTCCGTGAAAGATTCATTTTCTGCCATCAAAATAGAGTCAAACTTGCTCGTAAGCATCTGCAGTTTCTGAATCTTCACGAGGTTAGTTCCCTCATGTGTAACCTGGAGAACATCCCAGATTTCTTTCGCAGTCTCACATGCCGAGACGCGAGAGAATTCAGTTTGAGATAAGGCATTAAAAATAGCATTAATTCCCTTGCCATTGTAAGAAGATAACTCAAACTCTTCCTTGGTCCATTTCGACCTAGGTTTTAAGGTGTGAACATCAGAGATAAGTTCAGTTGGATTAGTCCATCCTGATTCAATTGAATGCCACACCCTTTCGTCGATGGAAGATAAAAAGGCTTTCATCCGTACTTTCCAGTACGCATAATTTGTTCCATCAAAGAAAGGGGGTCGATTGATGTTTCCACCTTCAACCATTGTTCACAACCCTATTCCCGCTCTGATACCACTTGTTGGGTCGTATATAATACGGATCTAAATAGGGGAAGAAACACCTAGAGGGGGGTGAATAGGTGTAAACGTATAAACACTCAAAAATCGTTGCGATAAAAAACCCAATGCGGAAATGAAAATAACTCGCAAGATTTTTACGTGGAAAACTCCATCACCGGAGTAAAAAACCACGGGACCGATAACACGGCAGAAATCCACTAGAATTAAAACACGTACAAGGTGATTTACCGTACACACTTACGACTCAACCTTTTCCATACGCTCCTACAGGATCTTCTCCGCTCGCTCCAGACGCTTCTCGAATCCACGATCTGCGCCCAACGCCGAATCCACGGCGTCCAACGTCGAATCCACGACGTCCGACCGAATCCACGGTCTTCACCCAATAGCACCCTTCGAATCCACGAACGTGCCTCGCTCCGAATCCACGAGAGCGAATGAACCTTGAATCCACAAGGACACGCGAATCCACGCGCCGATTTTGGGGTAATCGTTGTTTTTTTGGGTGGTGATGATCCGCCGAATACTTAGATCAAAGATAGATCGGAAATACCATCTAAGTATTCATTAGTTTGATTCAACTCAAGATGTGAGTATGAAAACCTAGAATCAAACTAATCAATATAGATGAAGAAACATAGAGTATTCTCTAATGATTTCCTTTCTTCTCTATATGTGGATCTATAGCCGTATAAGATGATATATGAAAATGACGGCTATGTGGATTGACCCTAGAAAGAAAGACATAGGGTCTATTTATAGGTTAGAAACCCTAGAAAGGAGATAAGAATCAAAAACCTGCCATTTCTGGAATTTTACGGACGGCGATCCGGATCGTGATAACTGAGATCCGGATCGTCATAACGAAACAGCCAATTCCAGAAAAACGAAGGTTCGGGATCCGGATCATGTGACTACGATCCGGATCGTTCATACAGTTCACCAAACATCAACGTTCGGGATCCGGATTGCGAAGCAAGATCCGGATCGTTCAAGGTAGATGGTAAACTCAACGTTCGGGATCCGGATCAAGAGACTACGATCCGGATTGCGACGATGTATGAACGAACCACCTTCGGGATCCGGATCGAACAGCCTGATCCGGATCCTGAACATGTCCCAAGTCCAGTTTTTGATTTTTATGCAATGAAAGATTCTTCCAAGTGTTTCTACACTACAAGAAGTATTCGGATCACACAAATTCTTTAGTTAAACATACCTGATCCTTTTGAATTCTTCTTTCTTGAGATTGAGTTAAATGATCCAACTTTCTTCACCTTCAATCTTCAGGACTTGAAACTTTCACGAAACTACGCCAACTCAAATTCCGTAACAAATTAGAGTGGTAATATCACTTGAGAGATAGAAGGCTCTATTAGTAACTTTGTGGATATTATGCATGATTTACTAGTACGTAGGGTACTTAGGCCATTTTGATGAATTGTTGCCAGCATGCTTTATTTCACGGACACTTGCATTTATTTTACCAAGTACAGGACAATTGCATGCTTGTTTGGACATCTAGTTAGGCCACTATTTACTGCTGCACTATCATATTGGGAAATGACTTAGGAGAAACCATGTTTAGCTGTTCTCCTTTCTATTCAGTTGCATGTTGCTCGAGTTAGAGCAGGGGTATGGGATAGTGTAGTCGAGGTCATCGAGTCAAGGTCAGATTAGACTCGATTAGGGATCGTGGGGCATTGTGGTAACCGCGGACAGTAGGCGGTTAGCCAGATGTTGATTATTTTATCAGAATTGGACTTGTGGGGTGTTGCGGCGACCGCGGACATTGGGCGGTTGACCGGAGGTTTTACTTATGCATCAGATTGGGTATCAGATTTCTCTAGTGGATGGAGTTTCCCACTTATCGAGTATTATTGCACCAGATTGGGGATCGGGGTTTCGTTAGTGTATGGATTTTCCCACTTTGATCATAGTCATGATCCAGTCCTGCTATATTGTGATACTGATACAGAGATACTTTACTCGTGTGGGTCGCTCCCCTCGAGTGCCACTCCGGAGGTAGGCTTTTCGGACCCAGCCTTGTGTGCCGGTCTGATACCTCTTTTGGGATGCGAGCCGTGCGGGCCGATCCCGCGGTTTCGAGCCATGTGTGCAGATTTCGCTGAGCAGGCAATGCCAGTGTTACTGGTGGAACATGATTGGGTTATTTGGACAGATACTGATTCCTGATGCATTCATACAGTCATCTCTTTTGATACTGCATTTAGAGGCATGGTAGTGATAGTTTTTCCTTATCAGTAGCCTTTATAGCTTACTACTGCTTTTCCTTTTCGCCTCTCGTAGTCCTAGTGGGCACGTCAGAGTTTGAGGTTTTCCCACTAGGGGAGGCTACTATTTTATATAGTAGTTCTCACCCCCCATTGTCTCTCTTTTCTTTTTCTCCCTTTGTTTTGCAGAGTCTTCTGCAGGAGTGGCAGGGCCGTCTCGGGCAGAGCGAGGCAAGCAGATAGCGGATTAGGTAGTTCATCTACCCCCGACTTTGAGTTTAGTCGTGTATCTGTTGTACCCCTTTCTTATCTCAGACAGTTGTAGTTTATTTTGGGTCTGGCTCTTGCCAGCTGTTTGTACTTTTGGTGAGCTGGGAGAGACACTTGTATATTTTGAGAGTTTTTACTTTGATTTTACTTTCTAGCTGTAGTCTGAGATGTAGTAGCTTTATTTTAGCTCTGTTTATGCTCCTTTATCTATATCTTTTATATCTCTTATATCTGAGCAGGTTACCAGCGCTTCGTGTAATGGAAAATTCTGTGTGCACGGCGGATCTGTGGACGGGCCCGGGTTCTGGTTTACACCCGGGGCGTGACAGATTACTTTGGTATCAGAGCTTAGGGATAGGTCAGTTGGGATGTGACGCCCCACTTCCCAGGGGGTCACCCATCCTAGAACTACTCTAGCTCTAGCACGCTTAACTCTCATGTTCCTCTTGGATCTTGCTACCATCCAAAATGCTATAGCCGGGTTAGAGATTTAGTCCTATTATATCATTTATATAGAGGACTAATCCAAATTCCGGGGGTGTCACATTCTTCCCCCCTTTAAGCCCTGACGTCCACGTCAGGCTCAAGCACACTCACAAGCACCAGGCGATGTGAGACTCGTCTCGCTAGCCTTAGCCGACCTTGTGAGGAGCTGCACTCCACTCACAACGGTCATTAGCCGGGGAGCCTCGCTCTACCCGCTATAACCATGGCTCAGCCGAGACTCATCTCACATTTCCGGCTGGTGAATGGCTCTGATACCAACTGTGACGCCCCACTTCCCAGGGGGTCACCCATCCTAGAACTACTCTAGCTCTAGCACACTTAACTCTCATGTTCCTCTTGGATCTTGCTACCATCCAAAATGCTATAGCCGGGTTAGAGATTTAGTCCTATTATATCATTTATATAGAGGACTAATCCAAATTCCGGGGGTGTCACATGGGACTTAGGAAAACCCTAGGCTTTTGACAGACCCTAGGATGTTAGGGCGTGAGTGGCGTGATATTTTGCGAAAGTCGGTGATTTTGGTCAGTTGACTCTTCCAGTGAGTGAAGAGGGATCGACATACCCTATTTCTGTTGAACAATTATGTTGGCTGCAGACAACATAAAGTTGCAGAAATAGGGGGATGTCTTTGACTTTCGCTAGATTGGGTCTTGTGGGGTTTTGTTGCTGATTTTTGGTTTACTGTGGCAGGATGTCTCCGCGTCGTCGTTCACCCACCCGGGGTACCCCCGCACCTTCCGAGGAGTCTGAGCGGGCAATATCCACCGAGTTGGGAGAACTGCGGGCTTTGGTGACCCAGTTAGTGGCGAGGAGCTTTCATCAAGATCAGCGTCTGGAGCAGTTACTGGCACAGCGGGGTGACTTGGCGGTTGGCGAGGGGGCCGGGGCTTCAGAGCAACGCCCAGACAGGAAACGCCCAGCCCCAGATGATGATGGACAGGCCAGTTCAGGGAGACCATCACGACCCCCGCGGCCCAGCCTCCTGGTCGTGGGCGTCTTGATCGACGAGGACCTGGTAGGATGCAGAGGCCACCGCAGCAGCAGTCTCGACAGTCTCGGGCGTCGGCCCGGTGTGTTTTCTGTAGGGGGCAGCATCCATCTGATACCTGTAGCTTGAGGGAGGGTCGATGCTTCGGATGTGGGCAGCCAGGCCACATCCGATCTACGTGCCCCTTTCGGACTTTAGTAGCACCTTCTTCAGCATTGGCCCCTACCGCATCCCAACAGGGGTCGCGGTCACGGCTACAGAGATGGCAGCGGCAGCAGAGGCAGCCCCAGCAGGCAGGCAGGTGCATCATCTGTGGAGGTTAGCACTTCGTCAGTACTTGTGATCAGCGGCACGGACGCTGCTATCTTTGTGGCCAGTTTGGACATTTGCGGGCTTCGTGCCCCCAGCCGGCATGTGCAGCATCGACTTCGGCATCTGTTCCTACCACTTCCCAGCTGCGACCGGGAGCTTCACCGACAGGTCTCCAGGCAGACCGAGTCTTGCCTCCACACCCTTCTGGTGAGAGACAGCTGTAGAGTACCGGTTTTTGGGTTGAGCTTTCTGACTCCACCGGCGAGCCTTTTGACTGGAAAAAGGCGTGAGCGCGTGTATTTTTGATTTACAGCGGGGTTCGGGTGGTTCCGGGCGGCGGCGGAGGTGCCGGGGTCGAAAAGTGAGTTGCTGTGACCACTTTGGCCTTATTTTATTATTATTTTTTTTATTGCTTTAAAAGCTAACTTTGTTATGTGGTTTTTTTTTATGCTGTTGGTGGAGGTGGGCAGCAGAGAGTTGTGCCTTTTAATTAGGTAGGTGAGTGGGTGAGCTTTTATTTGAGAGTGGTTGAATTAATTAATGGTTGAGACTTAATTAATTCCTTTCCTCTTTATTTAAGCACTCACCCTCTCTCTCTCTCTCTCTCTCGTTGCTTTACCACTTTTTCCTCTTAAGGGCTTTGGATATGCTCTGAAGCTGAGAAGGAGAAGGAGAAGAAGAAGAGGGAGTTGGAGAAGGATTTTTCTCTTCGGTCCTTCCCTTGCTGCGACGGGTGGAGCCGAACGTTTTCGTGTGGGGCGACTTTAACAAGGTTGGTAAAATTTTGTTAAGGTTGCATTTGGGTTTTTGGCTTCTCCCCTCTTCTCTTTTTCCTTTTCTTTTTCTTTTCTTGCTGTCTAAGGCGCGTCGGCCTTGCCGGCTGTGTTGCCGATGTCGCCGCTGCGCGGGCGCGCATGAGCGCCGCGCGCAGCGTGCGCGCTGCTGCTTGGTTAAGCGGCAGCGCGCCAGGCGGCTTGTTCGTGCGGCGGGGAGGAGGCCGCGCGGCCCTGCAGGCCGCGCGCTGGGCGCGCGGCACTGCAGGGATGCCGCGCGGGCGGCCCCGTGCCGCGCGGCACTGCAGGCCGCGCGCTAGGCGCGCGGCACTGCTGGAGTGCCGCGCGGGCTGGCCTGGGGCCCCGCGGCCCTGCAGACCGCGCGCCAGGCGCGCGGCACTGCAGGGCACCGCGCGGGTGCCCCCTTGGGCCCCGCGGCCCTGCAGACCGCGCGCCAGGCGCGCGGCACTGCAGGGCACCGCGCGGGTGCCCCCTTGGGCCCCGCGGCCCTGCAGGCCGCGCGCCAGGCGCGCGGCACTGCAGAGGGCCGCGCGGCGGCCCTCTTGGGCCCCGCGGCCCTGCAGACCGCGCGCCAGGCGCGCGGCACTGCAGGGCACCGCGCGGGTGCCCCCTTGGGCCCCGCGGCCCTGCAGGCCGCGCGCCAGGCGCGCGGCACTGCAGAGGGCCGCGCGGTGGCCCTCTTGGGCCCCGCGGCCCTGCAGACCGCGCGCCAGGCGCGCGGCACTGCAGGGCACCGCGCGGGTGCCCCCTTGGGCCCCGCGGCCCTGCAGGCCGCGCGCCAGGCGCGCGGCACTGCAGAGGGCCGCGCGGCGGCCCTCTTGGGCCCCGCGGCCCTGCAGGCCGCGCGCCAGGCGCGCGGCACTGCAGAGGGCCGCGCGGCGGCCCTCTTGGGCCCCGCGGCCCTGCAGACCGCGCGCCAGGCGCGCGGCACTGCAGGGCACCGCGCGGGTGCCCCCTTGGGCCCCGCGGCCCTGCAGGCCGCGCGCCAGGCGCGCGGCACTGCAGAGGGCCGCGCGGCGGCCCTCTTGGGCCCCGCGGCCCTGCAGACCGCGCGCCAGGCGCGCGTCACTGCAGGGCACCGCGCAGGTGCCCCCTTGGGCCCCGCGGCCCTGCAGGCCGCGCGCTAGGCGCGCGGCGCTGCAGAGGGCCGCGCGGCGGCCCCTTGGGCCCCGCGGCCCTGCAGGCCGCGCGCCAGGCGCGCGGCGCTGCAGGGCCTTGCGCGGGCAGTTTTGGGGCCGCGCGGCGCTACCGGCCGCGCAGCTGGCCGTCTCCACGCAGGGCGTGCGTTGGACTGCGCAGCCGTGGGCTGCTCTGGGCCGCAGGGTTGCGGCCCGGCGACGCGACGTGGCGGTTGCGCGAGGGGCGTTCCGCGCAACGCCCGACGTTCGTCGTCGCCGGTTGGGTTTTCCGCCGCTTGAGGGCGGGTCGTTATCTTGGGTTTTTCCTTCTGACCCCGGTTTTCTCCGATTTTTCAGTGTGATTTAGTGTTGGCCTGATATCATGGTCGGCGGTGCACGTTGTACTACTTCGAGCTGTAGGATCGCACCGGGACTTCTATTTGGCGCACGTTTTTGCGACCTCTTCGCAGGTGGGTTGGTTTCCTCCGAGAGTGCTACGGAATGTCCATTTGACTTGCAAATGCAAGGGTGATGTGTCCTTGGAATGTTAGGTAAGTGCGCAGCAGCCGTGTGAGTCGATGGTTATGGTTCCGACCAAGACACGAGTTATGCTCTTAGGAATTCGTTCTGGGATACACAGTGGTATTCGACGACCCTGGCTGAGTTACCAGGAGGGTGTTTCTCCCGGCCGAGTTACCGGGAATCTTTGTTCCCTGGCTGAGTTACCAGGAGGTAGTTTGCCCTGGCCGAGCTACCAGGTGGGTTTTTCCTGGCCGAGATACCAGGTGTGAGTTCGCCCCTGGCCGAGTTACCAGGTGGCTGCGGGGGAAATGGCATGAGCGGGTGGTCATCGTGGATAATTTTTAGATGTCATTTCATATTGCATTGCATTACCGCATATAGTGATAGATTTATTTACAGCTTTCCTTTCTGTATCTATCTATCTATCTATCTATCTATCTGTTTGACTTCCAGGGGACTTGGTGGGCTACAGTGGATTGGATACCGGTACCCACTGAGATCTGACTTTTTAGTTGATCTCACACCCGCTGTGTGTGGCAGGTGCTTCCGAGGTGGCCGCTCCTGGGTCGGTTCGTGCGGAGTCTTCCGACCGCGGCAAGGGCTTAGCTGATTAGTACCCTCTCGGCTGTAGAGTCCGTGGTAGAGTTTCCCTGGGTATTTTTGTTTTCCACTTTTGTATTAGTTGTGATGTTGTACCCGGTTGTGGGAGGCTGTGGATATTATACCTTTCCTTTTACTTAGTGACTCCTGTTTGCAGCTTACTCTTTCGGCTTAGCTTCTTTCTTGCTCTGATACTTGTGCAGCTAGACCTCTTCTGCAGGTTGGACGCTTCATCTGTGCGGCAGTTTCCGCACAGACGGCGGGTCTGTTGGCGAGCCCGGGTCGCAGTCCGACCCCGGGGCGTGACAGATTTAGGTGGTATCAGAGCCTAGGTGTTTAGGTCTTTGGGGACTTAGGGACCCTAGGCTGTTTGGGCAGTTGTGTGACTGCCGTGAGAGTTGGGCGGTAGCGAGAGTTTTGGTTGTGTTGTGACTTCCCCGGGGTTTTCGGGCGAGTGATTTTACATGTTAGCCCTCTAAAGTAGTTTTGTTGGCTGCAGACAACACAACACTTTAGAGCTGGAAACATGTCTTAGACTCTCGCTGGCCTTGGGTTGTGAGGTTTTGGTTCTTTGACACCCTGTTTTCCCTGTTGCAGTTGCCTGACATGCCTCCTAGACGTCGTGCAACGACGAGGGCGCACTCCGCGTCGGAGGACAGGCCCGAGCGGGAGGAGGCTGCGCAGGGCGAGGTTCTTGAGCTGCGGGCCCAAGTGGCCCAGTTGTCTGAGGCGTTGCGGCGCCAGGAGGAGGCTGCCAAACGCCATGAGGAAAACTTGGAGCGGATGATGAGGTTATTTGAGCAGAGGACATCGGCGGCACCACCAGCTGCGACTTCGTCGACCTCGTCACAGATTGTCCCACTGACGGAGGCAGAGCAGAGGGAGCTCACAGACCGACTAGCTTATGTCAGCCAGTTCCGTCCTCCATGTTTTGCCGGGCAGAGTACTGAGCCACGGGAAGTAGAAAACTGGATTTCTGCGATTGAAAAGTTATTCGAGAACCTGTTTGTTAAGGAGCAGCATCAGGTGTTCATAGCCACTCACTTTCTGGAGGGAGACGCCGAGACCTGGTGGCGTCGGGTCCGACCGGTTGGACCGCCGGGATCTCAGTTGATGTCTTGGCAGGATTTTCGTGCTTTGCTACTCGGGGCTTACTTTCCCGATAGCGCAAAGCATAAGTTAGAGGGGGATCTTCGCCGACTGCAGCAGGGTAGTCGGCCTCTTCCTGACTATATTCGAGAGTTCCAGAGACTTTTGAGCAGTGTGCCGCATATTGCCCCTGACGAGGCTCAGCGCGTGGATTTATTTGAGAGGGGGCTTCACCCTGATATCTATCACCTTGTTCATGCACACCGATCTCCGACACTTGACGCAGCCATGGAGCATGCACGGTGGGTCTCTCGGGGGAGGGTGATCATGGCGGAGAGGGGCGGAGCGCCTGGGAGTAGTTCCGGTGAGAAGCGCCCCGCACCGCAGGACCTTGGGCAGACGAGCAGGCCGAGGCCCCCGAGACCGCCGGAGACACCGACTCGGGGCCGCGGGACTCAGAGGAGACAGAGATCGGGGGGCTCCCGATCTTCTAGGCGGCAGCAGCAGCAGCTGGTTCGCACGGATAGCTGTGTGATTTGTGGCGGACCCCACGCCCCTCAGCAGTGTGATCAGCGACAGGGCCGGTGTTACCGGTGTGGGCAGGCAGGGCACAGATCGTGGTCTTGTCCTTCAGCTGGAGCATCAGCAGCTTCGGCAGTTGCGGCACTTCCTCCACCGCCCTATCAGATGGGCGGATCTTCGGTAGGTGCTGGCCAGGTGGACAGGGCCTCTTCGGCGCGGCAGTCTGACAGACGACCACCCCCGAGCGGCAGGGTGTACACCGCCCAGGTCGATGATGTGGAGGCAGCGGGCCACGTGGTGGCAGGTATTATCCTTATTTCCTCTACTCGCACTAGAGCCTTATTTGATACCGGAGCATCTCATTCATTCATCAGTAGGGCATTTGCATTCATGCATGGGCTAGAGATAGGACTGTTGCCTTGTGCTCTTGAGGTTCAGGTACCCGATCATGTTCTACACGTTGATGAGTGTTGTTGGTCCTGCCCTGTGCAGTTAGGGCCTTGGATTTTACCTGTAGATCTTTTAGCCCTTCGCCAGCTTCAGGATTTCGACGTAGTTTTGGGGATGGATTGGTTGACTCGGTATTGCGCTGCTATTGATTGTCGGGCGAGGACTGTGACCCTCAGGGAGCCGGATCAGGAGGAGTATGTGTTCAGAGGTTGTCAGAGTACGCTGTTTGCGGCGACGATCTCTTCTGCTAGAGCCCGACAGCTGATGAGTCATGGTTGTGTTGCCTTCTTGGCTACTGTCGTTGAGGCGCCTTCGGCGATGCCTGGACTCGAGGACATTCCTATCGTCCGAGAGTACCCAGATGTGTTCCCTCCCGTGCTATCGACTATGCCGCCGGATCGAGAGATTGAGTTCGTGATTGATGTGGTCCCTGGAACCACGCCAATCTCTAAGGCACCCTACAGAATGGCACCAGCAGAATTGAGAGAGTTAAAGGCTCAGCTTCAGGATCTCTTGGATCGCGGGTTTGTGCGTCCTAGCGTTTCTCCTTGGGGAGCCCCGATTCTTTTTGTGAAGAAAAAGGACGGGTCACTTAGGCTTTGTGTGGACTACAGGGAATTGAATAAAGTGACCGTCAAGAACAAGTATCCACTTCCTAGGATTGATGATTTGTTTGATCAGCTTCAGGGAGCCACGGTTTTCTCGAAGATAGATCTGCAGTCCGGTTACCACCAGCTGAGGGTGAGGGCCGAGGATGTGTCCAAGACGGCGTTCAGGTCTCGGTATGGGCATTACGAGTTTACAGTGCTACCTTTTGGTTTGACGAATGCCCCGGCGGCGTTCATGGATTTGATGAACCGAGTCTTTCAGCCGTACTTGGACCGTTTTGTGGTGGTTTTCATTGATGACATCCTGATTTACTCCCGTAGCGACTTTGAGCACGAGGAGCACTTGAGGTTAGTGCTGCAGCTTCTGAGGGAGAAAAAGCTGTATGCGAAGTTAAAGAAGTGCGCCTTTTGGCTTCGGGAGGTTTCTTTTCTTGGCCATATTGTTTCAGCCGCAGGAGTGGCAGTGGACCCGGCAAAGATAGCTTCGGTTCGGGATTAGCCTAGACCTACGACGGTGACAGAGATTCGAAGCTTCGTGGGCCTTGCGGGCTACTACCGTCGTTTTGTTGAGGGCTTTGCGAAGCTCTCTTCTCCCCTCACCAAGTTGACCAAGAAAGGGGTAAAATTTGTTTGGACAGAGCAATGCCAGCAAAGCTTCGAGGATTTGAAGCAGAGGTTGATTTCAGCTCCAGTTCTTGCACTACCAGTTATGGGAGAGGGGTATGTGGTTTACAGTGATGCCTCCCACAGCGGCCTCGGTTGCGTGTTGATGCAACATGGTAGGGTGATTGCCTATGCTTCTCGCCAGTTAAAGGACTATGAGAGGAATTACCCTACCCATGATCTTGAGCTCGCTGCTGTGGTTTTTGCCTTGAAGCTCTGGCGGCACTATTTGTTTGGCGAGCGCTGTGAGATTTTTACCGATCATCAGAGTTTGAAGTACCTGTTCACCCAGAAGGAACTCAACCTGAGGCAGCACCGGTGGCTTGAGCTATTGAAGGACTTTGACTTGAGCATTCTCTATCATCCCGGCAAGGCTAACGTGGTCGCGGATGCTTTGAGCAGGCGAGCAGGGCAGACCTTGAGTATGCTTATTACCCAGCAGAGACCACTGAGAGAGCAGCTGAGGAGTTTGGATATAGAGGTTGTGTCCCCGGGGGTTTCGGCAAGACTAATGTCTATGGTCTTGCAGCCCACTCTACTGGACAGGATTAGAGAGAAGCAGAGTGGGGACCCCTATCTTCTCAGGATTCGAGACCAGATCCAGCTTGGTCAGAGCGGGGACTTTTCTGTGGATGTCGCGGGAGTACTCAGGTACAGGGACCGCGTTTGTGTACCGGCGGATGTGGATATTAGAGAGCTGATCCTGAGGGAGGCTCACTATACACCTTACACCCTCCATCCTGGAGGAACTAAGATGTATAGGGATTTGAAGACTCAGTTTTGGTGGCAGGGCCTGAAGAGGGATGTTGGTAGGTTTGTGGCTCGCTGTCTAACTTGCCAACAGGTTAAAGCGGAACATCAGGTTCCTGCTGGCAAGTTACAAAGCCTACCAATCCCTGAGTGGAAATGGGAATGTGTCACCATGGACTTTATTGTGGGTCTGCCGAAGACTCAGAGAGGAGCCGATGCCATTTGGGTGATCGTTGACCGGTTGACTAAATCTGCTCACTTTTTGCCGATTCAGTCAAGTTGGGCCTTGGAGAGATTAGCGCAGTTA
Organism: Tillandsia leiboldiana; assembly: GCA_029204045.2. Taxonomy (NCBI): domain Eukaryota; kingdom Viridiplantae; phylum Streptophyta; class Magnoliopsida; order Poales; family Bromeliaceae; genus Tillandsia; species Tillandsia leiboldiana. Next base: position 12,763,217 of record CM055070.1, read on the forward strand.
TACCTTGACGAGATCGTGAGGCTTCATGGAGTGCCAGCTTCTATAGTATCAGATAGGGATCCCAGGTTTACCTCTCAGTTTTGGAGGAGCTTGCAGACGGCTATGGGAACCCAGCTTCAGTTCAGCACTGCCTTTCACCCCCAGACCGACGGACAGTCTGAGCGGACGATTCAGACCTTGGAGGACATGTTGAGAGCTTGTGTCCTGAGTTTTAGTGGCAGTTGGGATCGACACTTGAGACTTGCAGAGTTCGCCTACAACAATAGCTTCCAGGCGAGTATCAAGATGGCACCCTTCGAAGCGTTGTATGGTAGGAAGTGTCGATCACCTCTTTGTTGGAGTGATGTGGGTGAAAGAAAAACCTTGGGGCCTGATTTGCTCTTGGAGGCTGAGGAGAGGGTTAAGGTTGTTCGGCGCCACTTGGTCACTGCTCAGAGCCGACAAAAGAGCTACGCCGATAGAAGGAGGCGAGACTTGGTGTTTCTGGTGGGGGACCATGTGTTTTTGAAAGTCTCGCCCTCTCGAGGGATTCGGCGCTTTGGGGTGCGCGGGAAGTTGAGCCCGCGTTTTATTGGCCCTTTTGAAGTTCTAGAGCGTGTTGGACCTGTCGCCTATCGTGTTGCTCTACCGCCGCGGCTAGCCGGTACTCATGATGTTTTTCATGTATCAGTTTTGAGGAGGTATGTCTATGATCCCTCTCACATTGTGGACTTCACTGCTTTGGAGCTGGACGATGAGCTGCATTTCCGCGAGCGCCCGATTCGAATTCTTGCTCGAGAGACGAGAGAATTGCGAAGTCGGGTCATACCTTATGTGAAGGTATTGTGGAGCCACCATGATGAGAGAGAGGCTACTTGGGAGCCCGAGGATGAGTTGAAGACTACCTACCCGCACTTATTTGAGGCCCCCTCCTGACTTTTGAGCTTTTGGGGTTTCGAGGGCGAAACCGTTTGAAGGGGGGGAGAGTGTAGAATACCGGTTTTTGGGTTGAGCTTTCTGACTCCACCGGCGAGCCTTTTGACTGGAAAAAGGCGTGAGCGCGTGTATTTTTGATTTACAGCGGGGTTCGGGTGGTTCCGGGCGGCGGCGGAGGTGCCGGGGTCGAAAAGTGAGTTGCTGTGACCACTTTGGCCTTATTTTATTATTATTTTTTTTATTGCTTTAAAAGCTAACTTTGTTATGTGGTTTTTTTTTATGCTGTTGGTGGAGGTGGGCAGCAGAGAGTTGTGCCTTTTAATTAGGTAGGTGAGTGGGTGAGCTTTTATTTGAGAGTGGTTGAATTAATTAATGGTTGAGACTTAATTAATTCCTTTCCTCTTTATTTAAGCACTCACCCTCTCTCTCTCTCTCTCTCGTTGCTTTACCACTTTTTCCTCTTAAGGGCTTTGGATATGCTCTGAAGCTGAGAAGGAGAAGGAGAAGAAGAAGAGGGAGTTGGAGAAGGATTTTTCTCTTCGGTCCTTCCCTTGCTGCGACGGGTGGAGCCGAACATTTTCGTGTGGGGCGACTTTAACAAGGTTGGTAAAATTTTGTTAAGGTTGCATTTGGGTTTTTGGCTTCTCCCCTCTTCTCTTTTTCCTTTTCTTTTTCTTTTCTTGCTGTCTGAGGCGCGTCGGCCTTGCCGGCTGTGTTGCCGATGTCGCCGCTGCGCGGGCGCGCAAGAGCGCCGCGCGCAGCGTGCGCGCTGCTGCTTGGTTAAGCGGCAGCGCGCCAGGCGGCTTGTGCGTGCGGCGGGGAGGAGGCCGCGCGGCCCTGCAGGCCGCGCGCTGGGCGCGCGGCACTGCAGGGATGCCGCGCGGGCGGCCCCGTGCCGCGCGGCACTGCAGGCCGCGCGCTAGGCGCGCGGCACTGCTGGAGTGCCGCGCGGGCTGGCCTGGGGCCCCGCGGCCCTGCAGACCGCGCGCCAGGCGCGCGGCACTGCAGGGCACCGCGCGGGTGCCCCCTTGGGCCCCGCGGCCCTGCAGACCGCGCGCCAGGCACGCGGCACTGCAGGGCACGGCGCGGGTGCCCCCTTGGGCCCCGCGGCCCTGCAGGCCGCGCGCCAGGCGCGCGGCACTGCAGAGGGCCGCGCGGCGGCCCTCTTGGGCCCCGCGGCCCTGCAGACCGCGCGCCAGGCGCGCGGCACTGCAGGGCACCGCGCGGGTGCCCCCTTGGGCCCCGCGGCCCTGCAGGCCGCGCGCCAGGCGCGCGGCACTGCAGAGGGCCGCGCGGCGGCCCTCTTGGGCCCCGCGGCCCTGCAGACCGCGCGCCAGGCGCGCGGCACTGCAGGGCACCGCGCGGGTGCCCCCTTGGGCCCCGCGGCCCTGCAGGCCGCGCGCCAGGCGCGCGGCACTGCAGAGGGCCGCGCGGCGGCCCTCTTGGGCCCCGCGGCCCTGCAGGCCGCGCGCCAGGCGCGCGGCACTGCAGAGGGCCGCGCGGCGGCCCTCTTGGGCCCCGCGGCCCTGCAGACCGCGCGCCAGGCGCGCGGCACTGCAGGGCACCGCGCGGGTGCCCCCTTGGGCCCCGCGGCCCTGCAGGCCGCGCGCCAGGCGCGCGGCACTGCAGAGGGCCGCGCGGCGGCCCTCTTGGGCCCCGCGGCCCTGCAGACCGCGCGCCAGGCGCGCGGCAGTGCAGGGCACCGCGCGGGTGCCCCCTTGGGCCCCGCGGCCCTGCAGGCCGCGCGCCAGGCGCGCGGCACTGCAGAGGGCCGCGTGGCGGCCCTCTTGGGCCCCGCGGCCCTGCAGACCGCGCGCCAGGCGCGCGGCACTGCAGGGCACCGCGCGGGTGCCCCCTTGGGCCCCGCGGCCCTGCAGGCCGCGCGCCAGGCGCGCGGCACTGCAGAGGGCCGCGCGGCGGCCCTCTTGGGCCCCGCGGCCCTGCAGACCGCGCGCCAGGCGCGCGGCACTGCAGGGCACCGCGCGGGTGCCCCCTTGGGCCCCGCGGCCCTGCACGCCGCGCGCCAGGCGCGCGGCACTGCAGAGGGCCGCGCGGCGGCCCTCTTGGGCCCCGCGGCCCTGCAGGCCGCGCGCCAGGCGCGCGGCACTGCAGAGGGCCGCGCGGCGGCCCTCTTGGGCCCCGCGGCCCTGCAGACCGCGCGCCAGGCGCGCGGCACTGCAGGGCACCGCGCGGGTGCCCCCTTGGGCCTCGCGGCCCTGCAGGCCGCGCGCCAGGCGCGCGGCACTGCAGAGGGCCGCGCGGCGGCCCTCTTGGGCCCCGCGGCCCTGCAGGCCGCGCGCCAGGCGCGCGGCACTGCAGAGGGCCGCGCGGCGGCCCTCTTGGACCCCGCGGCCCTACAGACCGCGCGCCAGGCGCGCGGCACTGCAGGGCACCACGCGGGTGCCGCCTTGGGCCCCGCGGCCCTGCAGGCCGCGCGCTAGGCGCGCGGCGCTGCAGAGGGCCGCGCGGCGGCCCCTTGGGCCCCGCGGCCCTGCAGGCCGCGCGCTAGGCGCACGGCGCTGCAGAGGGCCGCGCGGCGGCCCCTTGGGCCCCGCGGCCCTGCAGGCCGCGCGCCAGGCGCGCGGCGCTGCAGGGCCTTGCGCGGGCAGTTTTGGGGCCGCGCGGCGCTACCGGCCGCGCAGCTGGCCGTCTCCACGCAGGGCGTGCGTTGGACTGCGCAGCCGTGGGCTGCTCTGGGCCGCAGGGTTGCGGCCCGGCGACGCGACGTGGCGGTTGCGCGAGGGGCGTTCCGCGCAACGCCCGACGTTCGTCGTCGCCGGTTGGGTTTTCCGCCGCTTGAGGGCGGGTCGTTATCTTGGGTTTTTCCTTCTGACCCCGGTTTTCTCCGATTTTTCAGTGTGACTTAGTGTTGGCCTGATATCGTGGTCGGCGGTGCACGTTGTACTACTTCGAGCTGTAGGATCGCACCGGGACTTCTATTTGGCGCACGTTTTTGCGACCTCTTCGCAGGTGGGTTGGTTTCCTCCGAGAGTGCTACGGAATGTCCATTTGACTTGCAAATGCAAGGGTGATGTGTCCTTGGAATGTCAGGTAAGTGCGCAGCAGCCGTGTGAGTCGATGGTTATGGTTCCGACCAAGACACGAGTTATGCTCTTAGGAATTCGTTCTGGGATACACAGTGGTATTCGACGCCCCTGGCTGAGTTACCAGGAGGGTGTTTCTCCCGGCCGAGTTACCGGGAATCTTTGTTCCCTGGCTGAGTTACCAGGAGGTAGTTTGCCCTGGCCGAGCTACCAGGTGGGTTTTTCCTGGCCGAGATACCAGGTGTGAGTTCGCCCCTGGCCGAGTTACCAGGTGGCTGCGGGGGAAATGGCATGAGCGGGTGGTCATCGTGGATGATTTTTAGATGTCATTTCATATTGCATTGCATTACCGCATATAGTGATAGATTTATTTACAGCTTTCCTTTCTGTATCTATCTATCTATCTATCTATCTATCTGTTTGACTTCCAGGGGACTTGGTGGGCTACCGTGGATTGGATACCGGTACCCACTGAGATCTGACTTTTTAGTTGATCTCACACCCGCTGTGTGTGGCAGGTGCTTCCGAGGTGGCCGCTCCTGGGTCGGTTCGTGCGGAGTCTTCCGACCGCGGCAAGGGCTTAGCTGATTAGTACCCTCTCGGCTGTAGAGTCCGTGGTAGAGTTTCCCTGGGTATTTTTGTTTTCCACTTTTGTATTAGTTGTGATGTTGTACCCGGTTGTGGGAGGCTGTGGATATTGTACCTTTCCTTTTACTTAGTGACTCCTGTTTGCAGCTTACTCTTTCGGCTTAGCTTCTTTCTTGCTCTGATACTTGTGCAGCTAGACCTCTTCTGCAGGTTGGACGCTTCGTTTGTGCGGCAGTTTCCGCACAGACGGCGGGTCTGTTGGCGAGCCCGGGTCGCAGTCCGACCCCGGGGCGTGACAACAGCCGTTGTTGAGTGATCAGGGCGGCTTAGCGCAGGCGGGGGATTCTGCTACCGCTGACTGTGTGGTGGCAGGTATGGTTTTTTTTTGGCATTCCGATTAATGTCTTGATTGTTATACGAGCACTGCATTCTTTTGTGAGGACATTTGCATCCCTACATGGTATAGAGGTAGTTTCTTTATCGCATGCATTAGAGGTTCAGGTTTCATATCATGTTTTGCATGTCGAGGAGTATTGTAGGGATTGCCCTGTACAGTTGGGCCCCTGGATCTTGCCAACAGACTTCCTTGTCTTGCGGTAGCTCCAGGATTTTGATGTTGTACTTGGCAGGGATTGGTTATCGCGATACCATTACTACCATAGATCGGAGAGAGAGACGTGACCCTCCGTGAGCCCGGACAGGAGGAGTTCATTTTCAGAGGCTGCCAGAGCACCTTCTTCGCGTTGGCTGTTTCTTCGGAGAGGGCTAGGCGGATGATAAGTAGAGGCTGCACCGCTTCCCTGGCGACGATTGTTGAGGTGCCTACGGCGGCACTGGGGCTCGAGGATACCTTTATCGTCCGCGAGTTCCCAAATGTGTTTCCCTCAGAGTTGACGACTATGCCGCCGGAGAGGGAGATTAAGTTGGTGATTGATGTGGTTCCAGGAACCGCACCAATCTCAAAGGCACCTTATAGGATGGCATCTGCCGAGCTGAGGGAGCTGAAGGCCCAGTTGCAGGATTTGATGGATGTGGGTTTTATGAGGCCAAGTGTATCACCTTGGGGAGAGCCGGTATTATTTGTGATGATGAAGGTTGGGTTACTTCGATTGTGTGTGGATTTCAAGGAGCGTCCGTGTTCTCGAAGATTGATCTTTAGTCAAGTTACCACCAGCTGAGGGTGAGGACCGAGGACATCCCCAAGACGGCTTTAGATCTCGGTACGGGCATTATGAGTTCCCTGTTATGCTTTTTGGTTTAACTAATGCCCCCGCTACATTTATGGATTTAAAGAACCGGGTATTTTGGCCGTACTTAGACCGGTTTGTCGTTGTGCTCATTGACGACATTTTGATTTACTCCCGAAGTGATATAGAGCATGAGGAGCACTTGAGGATAGCGCTGCAGCTTCTGCGAGAGAAGAAGCTGTATGCCAAGTTTAAGAAGTGCGAATTTTGGCTTCGGGAGGCTGCCTTTTTTACCACTTTGTATCAGCCGCAGGAGTGGCAGTTGACCCGACGAAGATTGATGCTGTTCGGGATTTGCCTAGACCGATGATTGTTATTGAGGTCCGTAGCTTTTGGGCTTAGCAGGTTATTATCGTTGGTTGTGGAGGGCTTTGCGAAGCTCTATCCCCCTAGCCAGTTTGACAAGGAAGGGAATAAGGTTTGTTTGGACTGAACAATGCCAGCTGAGCTTTAAGGAACTGGAGAGGGATTTGATTTGGGCACCACTTCTAGCATTGCCAGCGAGGGGCGATGGATTTGTGATTTGTAGTGGCGCCTCTCCCGGCGGTTTGGGATGTGTTTTGATGCTGCAAGATAGGGTGACTGCTTATGCTTCACGACAATTATAGGATTATGAGAAGAATTACCCTACTCATGATTTGGAGCTTGCAGCTGTGATGTTCGCGTTGAAGTTGTAGCGCCATTACCTCTACGGAGAGCACGGCGAGATCTACACTGATCATAAGAGTTTGAAGTACTTGCTTACTCAAAAAGGTGCTGAATTTGAGGCAACGTCGGTGGTTGGAGTTACTAAAGGACTGTGATGTGAGCATCTTTTATTATCCCGGAAAGGCCAATGTTGTAGCAGATGTTATGGGGAGGAGGTCAGTGCATAGTTTGAGCATGTTGATCACGCGGCCGGCACCGCTTGAGGAGCAGTTGAGGCGTCTACAGATTGAGTTGGTATTCCCTGGGGTCTCTACTAGGCTCATGTCTATGGTCTTGCAGCCCGCTCCCTTGGACAAGATTAGAGAGTGAGACAGAGTGAGGACCCTCACTTGACGAGGATCAGACCACAGCTTCAGGCAGGTCAGATAAGGGGATTTTGCAGAGGTTAGCTCAGGAGTACTACGGTACAGGGACCGCATGTGTGTGTGCCTTCGGATCCCGAGATTAGAGACCAGAGTCGGGAGGGGCCTATTATACACCCTTTTGCCATTCATTCTGGTGGTACTAGGATGTATAAGGACCTCAAGGCACACTTTTGGTGGTTCGGAATGAAGCGGGATATTGAAAGATTTGTGACTCACAGTTTAACTTGTCAGCAAGTAAAGGTAGAGCACCGGGTTCTTGCTGGCAAGTTGCGAAGTCTTCTAATTCCCGAGTGGAAGTGGGACCACATCACTATGGATTTCGTTACAGGACTGCCGAGGGCACAAAGTGAAGCTGAAGCGATTCGGGTTATCGTAGATAGACTCACCAAGTCTGCACACTTCTTGCCTGTACAGATGATTTGGTCGTTGGAGCGTTTTGCTCTTTGATTTTTGGATGAGGAGGTTAAGTTGCGCGGTGTACCCACCTCGATTATATCTGTTTGGGACCCGAGGTTGTACCGCTTTTGTTGGGGAGTCTACAGTCGGCCTTGGGGACCCAGCCCTGATTTAGCACAGCGTTCCACCCACAGACCGATGGACAGTTTAATAGCACCATAGAGACCCTCGAGGATATGTTGAGAGCGTGCGTTATGGATTTTGGAGGAGGGTGGTACCGGCACTTAATATTGGTTGTGTTTGCGTACAATAACAGCTATCGGGCAAGCATTCAGATGGCTCCGTTTAAAGAGTTGAATGGACGCAAGTGTCGGTCGCCCTTGTATTAGAGTAACGTAGGTGAGAGGAGGACTTTGGGACCGGATTTACTGTTGGAGTCATAGGAGCTACGCTGATACTTGGCGGCGAGACCTAGAGTTTTAGGTTGGTGATTATGTCCTTTAAAGGTCTCGTCTTCGAATGAAGACCAGAGATTTAGAGTTCCGGGGAAGCTCAGTCCCTGTTTTATTGGACCCGTCGTTGTGATCGACTTCACTCCTATGGAGATCGGTGGGGACCTTGGAGATGAGGAGCGCCCGTTGGGAATTCTTGCTCGTGAGGTGAGGGAATTGCGCAATCGGGCCTTTCCGTACGTGAGGATTTTGTGGAGCCATCACGAGGAGCGTGAGGCTACTTGGGAGTCAGAGACAGTGATGAGTGATATCTACCCCTGCAGATTCGAGGCTACCGGTTGAGGTACGTCTGTTTGTTGTTTTTCTTGTTTCGTGGACGAAACTCCTTTTAGTGGGGGAGGATGTAGTGGTCCTGATTTCCCATGCAACCTTTCCGATGAATCCATTGTGTAGAACACCTAGTATTGGTGTGTTTGGCCCATGGTGCATCAAAGGGATGCCACAGATGGACCCTGTGAGACATTTTTAGCTGATTTGGCCTTCGGCTGTATTTGCCAAATTTTTAGAAAAGGAATTGGGCCAAACAGAGGTTGGATTTGGATTCAGCGCGAAAAAATGCTTGAAAACGGCTATTTGCTTGTTAAATTTGGAGTCCGGATAACCAAAAACGGGCTTCCGGAAGTTTCCGGGGAATTTCGGTGCATGGGGGTGGACCGTGGACCGGCCAGAGCCACGTGGCAGCCTATTATTGGCCGGCCCACGCCGCTCGGTCCACGGGGGAGCGCGGCGGGTGCATGGACCGTCGTGCGGGCCACGTGGCGCGTCCGGAGTGGCGGGTGCGCACGGCGCGGTCCAAGGAAAACGGCGCGGCTTCGGTGGACCGGGTGCACGACACGTGGCGGCCTGGCATTGGCTGGCTCACGAAGTCGTGGTCCATGGTGCGCGCATTGGGGGCGCCTCGGTATGGAGCGCGCAGAGAGGCCTGACGCGTGGTCGGCCGCACTCGAGTGCCGCCACGCGTCGGCCTGCCGTTGGCGGGCCGTACCTACCCCCGCTGAGCGCGGGGGGACACGCGGCGCGCAGCGGAGGCCATTGCACCGCTGTTCCCAGTTGCAGGGACACGTGGCATCACCGCAGGCTTCCGGGCGCGTCGGACGGGGAAGCTGCGACCCCTCTTGGCGGATTCGGGCGACCGGATTTCGCGCCCGAATCCGGCCCATTACAGTGGTGGGCTGAGCCTATAAATAGGCTTCTTTGCTTTTTCTTTGGGCTTTTTAGACTCATTTTCACTGTGGACTCCTTAGGTGATCTCTCTCTCTCTCAGTGCTCTACACTTTGGGGGATCCCGGGGATTTTTCGGAGGCACGCATCCCGAGGTTCGCGATTTTACGGCGCGGCGCAACGCTTGTTCACCCTCGACCCGCTTCGTCCCTTTGCAGTGTGCGGACTCCCTCGGCTCACCCCGACCTTCGTTTTTGCCGATTCTCGCGCCGTTGGACTCACGACAGGCAGGACTCCAACTCCTGTGTTTTGAGTTTACTCGTTTTCCGTGCTGACCCCGAAGTTTCTCGAGCTTCCATTTGACCCCTTTTTCTTCGCGGATTTTTGGATAGCACTGCGGTGTTCTAGCTGTATCTTTCCGCTCATGTGTCGGAAGGAGGTGATTCAAGAGGCATTTTTCATCTACAGTTCGCAAGGAATCTCCTGGATTTTTCTCAGATTTTTCTAGATTTTTCTCGAAGGTGAAAATCTCCTTTTACTGTGGTTCTTTGACACAGAATTTCTGGACAGTTTAGTTTGGGGTGTTTCCCTTGTAGAATTTGTAACTCGGCGTAGAAAACTCGGATTTGAACGTGCAGGTACTCGTTTCGACGGGTTCGTCGCGAGGATCGCGACAGTATTTATCTTGGATTTTTCTCGGCATTTTTCACAGGTGAAAACAGACAAATAGTGGACTGCTGGAATTGGGAAGATTTTGAAGGAATATTATATATTAATTCATGTGTTCTTTCCCTTGGGGATTATTGTGTAGTGCTGTGGAGATTGTTTGGGCCGGTTGAGGACTTCACCTTTGGGGACCAGGATTTAGCGCTCGAGGTGGGTGTTGTTGTGAATCTCTTACTTTTGACTACACACTAGGCTTATTGGAGTGTTTGCCATGTTAGGAAGCTAATTACACCCCTTGAATGATTTTTGCATGCTTATGTGAGATAGATGGGCTATATGTTAGTATTTGCTTGCAATGACATTAGTGAATTAGAGTGGTAATATCACTTGAGAGATAGAAGGCTCTATTAGTAACTTTGTGGATATTATGCATGATTTACTAGTACATAGGGTACTTAGGCCATTGTGATGAATTGTTGTCAGCATGCTTTATTTCACGGACACTTGCATTTATTTTACCAAGTACAGGACAATTGCATGCTTGTTTGGACATCTAGTTAGGCCACTATTTACTGCTGCACTATCATATTGGGAAATGACTTAGGAGAAACCATGTTTTGCTATTCTCCTTTATATTCATCTACCCCCGACTTTGAGTTTAGTCGTGTATCTGTTGTACCCCTTTCTTATCTCAGACAGTTGTAGTTTATTTTGGGTCTGGCTCTTGCCAGCTATTTGTACTTTTGGTGAGCTGGGAGAGACACTTGTATATTTTAAGCGTTTTTACTTTGATTTTACTTTCTAGCTGTAGTCTGAGATGTAATAGCTTTATTTTAGCTCTGTTTATGCTCCTTTATCTATATCTTTTATATCTCTTATATCTGAGCAGGTTACCAGCGCTTCGTGTACATGGAAAATTCTGTGTGCACGGCGGATCTGTGGACGGGCCCGGGTTCTGGTTTACACCCGGGGCGTGACAGATTAGTTTGGTATCAGAGCTTAGGGATAGGTCAGTTGGGATGTGACGCCCCACTTCCCAGGGGGTCACCCATCCTAGAACTACTCTAGCTCTAGCACGCTTAACTCTCATGTTCCTCTTGGATCTTGCTACCATCCAAAATGCTATAGCCGGGTTAGAGATTTAGTCCTATTATATCATTTATATAGAGGACTAATCCAAATTCCGGGGGTGTCACATTCTTCCCCCCTTTAAGCCCTGACGTCCACGTCAGGCTCAAGCACACTCACAAGCACCAGGCGATGTGAGACTCGTCTCGCTAGCCTTAGCCGACCTTGTGAGGAGCTGCACTCCACTCACAACGGTCATTAGCCGGGGAGCCTCGCTCTACCCGCTATAACCCTGGCTCAGCCGAGACTCATCTCACATTTCCGGCTGGTGAATGGCTCTGATACCAACTGTGACGCCCCACTTCCCAGGGGGTCACCCATCCTAGAACTACTCTAGCTCTAGCACGCTTAACTCTCATGTTCCTCTTGGATCTTGCTACCATCCAAAATGCTATAGCCGGGTTAGAGATTTAGTCCTATTATATCATTTATATAGAGGACTAATCCAAATTCCGGGGGTGTCACATGGGACTTAGGAAAACCCTAGGCTTTTGACAGACCCTAGGATGTTAGGGCGTGAGAGGCGTGATATTTTGCGAAAGTCGGTGATTTTGGTCAGTTGACTCTTCCAGTCAGTGAAGAGGGATCGACATACCCTATTTCTGTTGAACAATTATGTTGGCTGCAGACAACATAAAGTTGCAGAAATAGGGGGATGTCTTTGACTTTCGCTAGATTGGGTCTTGTGGGGTTTTGTTGCTGATTTTTGGTTTACTGTGGCAGGATGTCTCCGCGTCGTCGTTCACCCACCCGGGGTACCCCCGCACCTTCCGAGGAGTCTGAGCGGGCAATATCCGCCGAGTTGGGAGAACTACGGGCTTTGGTGACCCAGTTAGTGGCGAGGAGCTTTCGTCAAGATCAGCGTCTGGAGCAGTTACTGGCACAGCGGGGTGACTTGGCGGTTGGCGAGGGGGCCGGGGCTTCAGAGCAACGCCCAGACAGGAAACGCCCAGCCCCAGATGATGATGGACAGGCCAGTTCAGGGAGACCATCACGACCCCCGCGGCCCCAGCCTCCTGGCCGTGGGCGTCTTGATCGACGAGGACCTGGTAGGACGCAGAGGCCACCGCAGCAGCAGTCTCGACAGTCTCGGGCGTCGGCCCGGTGTGTTTTCTGTAGGGGGCAGCATCCATCTGATACCTGTAGCTTGAGGGAGGGTCGATGCTTCCGATGTGGGCAGCCAGGCCACATCCGATCTACGTGCCCCTTTCGGACTTTAGTAGCACCTTCTTCAGCATTGGCCCCTACCGCATCCCAGCAGGGGTCGCGGTCACGGCTACAGAGATGGCAGCGGCAGCAGAGGCAGCCCCAGCAGGCAGGCAGGTGCATCATCTGTGGAGGTCAGCACTTCGTCAGTACTTGTGATCAGCGGCACGGACGCTGCTATCTTTGTGGCCAGTTTGGACATTTGCGGGCTTCGTGCCCCCAGCCGGCATGTGCAGCATCGACTTCGGCATCTGTTCCTACCACTTCCCAGCTGCGACCGGGAGCTTCACCGACAGGTCTCCAGGCAGACCGAGTCTTGCCCACACCCTTCTGGTGAGAGACAGCCGTTGTTGAGTGATCAGGGCGGCTTAGCGCAGGCGGGGGATTCTGCTACGGCTGACTGTGTGGTGGCAGGTATGGTTTTTTTTTGGCATTCGGATTCATGTCTTATTTGTTATACGAGCACTGCATTCTTTTGTGAGGACATTTGCATCCCTACATGGTATAGAGGTAGTTTCTTTATCGCATGCATTAGAGGTTCAGGTTTCATATCATGTTTTGCATGTCGAGGAGTATTGTAGGGATTGCCCTGTACAGTTGGGCCCCTGGATCTTGCTAACAGACTTCCTTGTCTTGCGGTAGCTCCAGGATTTTGATGTTGTACTTGGCAGGGATTGGTTATCGCGATACCATTACTACCATAGATCGGAGAGAGAGACGTGACTCTCCGTGAGCCCGGACAGGAGGAGTTCATTTTCAGAGGCTGCCAGAGCACCTTCTTCGCGTTGACTGTTTCTTCGGAGAGGGCTAGGCGGATGATAAGTAGAGGCTGCACCGCTTCCCTGGCGACGATTGTTGAGGTGCCTACGGCGGCACTGGGGCTCGAGGATACCTTTATCGTCCGCGAGTTCCCAAATGTGTTTCCCTCAGAGTTGACGACTATGCCGCCGGAGAGGGAGATTAAGTTGGTGATTGATGTGGTTCTAGGAACCGCACCAATCTCAAAGGCACCTTATAGGATGGCACCTGCCGAGCTGAGGGAGCTGAAGGCCCAGTTGCAGGATTTGATGGATGTGGGTTTTGTGAGGCCAAGTGTATCACCTTGGGGAGAGCCGGTATTATTTGTGATGATGAAGGTTGGGTTACTTCGATTGTGTGTGGATTTCAAGGAGCGTCCGTGTTCTCGAAGATTGATCTTTAGTCAAGTTACCACCAGCTGAGGGTGAGGACCGAGGACATCCCCAAGACGGCTTTAGATCCCGGTACGGGCATTATGAGTTCCCTGTTATGCTTTTTGGTTTAACTAATGCCCCCGCTACATTTATGGATTTAAAGAACCAGGTATTTTGGCCGTACTTAGACCGGTTTGTCGTTGTGCTCATTGACGACATTTTGATTTACTCCCGAAGTGATATAAAGCATGAGGAGCACTTGAGGATAGCGCTGCAGCTTCTGCGAGAGAAGAAGCTGTATGCCAAGTTTAAGAAGTGCGAATTTTGGCTTCGGAAGCTGCCTTTTTGGCCACTTTGTATCAGCCGCAGGAGTGGCAGTTGACCCGACGAAGATTGATGCTGTTCGGGATTTGCCTAGACCGATGACTGTTATTGAGGTCCGTAGCTTTTGGGCTTAGCGGGTTATTATCGTTGGTTGTGGAGGGCTTTGCGAAGCTCTATCCCCCTGGCCAGTTTGACAAGGAAGGGAATAAGGTTTGTTTGGACTGAACAATGCCAGCTGAGCTTTAAGGAACTGGAGAGGGATTTGATTTGGCCACCACTTCTAGCATTGCCAGCGAGGGGCGATGGATTTGTGATTTGTAGTGACGCCTCTCCCGGCGGTTTGGGATGTGTTTTGATGCTGCAAGATAGGGTGACTGCTTATGCTTCACGACAATTATAGGATTATGAGAAGAATTACCCTACTCATGATTTGGAGCTTGCAGCTGTGATGTTCGCGTTGAAGTTGTAGCGCCATTACCTCTACGGAGAGCACGGTGAGATCTACACAGATCATAAGAGTTTGAAGTACTTGCTTACTCAAAAAGGAGCTGAATTTGAGGCAACGTCGGTGGTTGGAGTTACTAAAGGACTGTGATGTGAGCATCTTTTATTATCCCGGAAAGGCCAATGTTGTAGCAGATGCTATGGGGAGGAGGTCAGTGCATAGTTTGAGCATGTTGATCACGCGGCCGGCACCGCTTGAGGAGCAGTTGAGGCGTCTACAGATTGAGTTGGTATTCCCTGGGGTCTCTGCTAGGCTCATGTCTATGGTCTTGCAGCCCGCTCCCTTGGACAAGATTAGAGAGTGAGACAGAGTGAGGACCCTCACTTGACGAGGATCAGACCACAGCTTCAGGCAGGTCAGATAAGGGGATTTTGCAGAGGTTAGCTCAGGAGTACTACGGTATAGGGACCGCATGTGTGTGTGCCTTCGGATCCCGAGATTAGAGACCAGAGTCGGGAGGGGCCTATTATACACCCTTTTGCCATTCATTCTGGTGGTACTAGGATGTATAAGGACCTCAAGGCACACTTTTGGTGGTTCGGAATGAAGCGGGATATTGAAAGATTTGTGACTCACAGTTTAACTTGTCAGCAAGTAAAGGTAGAGCACCGGGTTCTTGCTGGCAAGTTGCGAAGTCTTCTAATTCCCGAGTGGAAGTGGGACCACATCACTATGGATTTCGTTACAGGACTGCCGAGGGCACAAAGTGAAGCTGAAGCGATTCGGGTTATCGTAGATAGACTCACCAAGTCTGCACACTTCTTGCCTGTACAGATGATTTGGTCGTTGGAGCGTTTTGCTCTTTGATTTTTGGATGAGGAGGTTAAGTTGCGCGGTGTACCCAACTCGATTATATCTGTTTGGGACCCGAGGTTGTACCGCTTTTGTTGGGGAGTCTACAGTTGGCCTTGGGGACCCAGCCCTGATTTAGCACAGCGTTCCACCCACAGACCGATGGACAGTTTAAGAGCACCATACAGACCCTCGAGGATATGTTGAGAGCGTGCGTTATGAATTTTGGAGGAGGGTGGTACCGGCACTTAATATTGGTTGTGTTTGCGTACAATAACAGCTATCGGGCAAGCATTCAGATGGCTCCGTCTAAAGAGTTGAATGGACGCAAGTGTCGGTCGCCCTTGTATTAGAGTAACGTAGGTGAGAGGAGGACTTTGGGACCGGATTTACTGTTGGAGTCATAGGAGCTACGCTGATACTTGGCGGTGAGACCTAGAGTTTCAGGTTGGTGATTATGTCCTTTAAAGGTCTCGTCTTCGAATTAAGACCAGAGATTTAGAGTTCCGGGGAAGCTCAGTCCCTGTTTTATTGGACCCTTCGTTGTGATCGACTTCACTCCTATGGAGATCGGTGGGGACCTTGGAGATGAGGAGCGCCCGTTGGGAATTCTTGCTCGTGAGGTGAGGGAATTGCGCAATCGGGCCTTTCCGTACGTGAGGATTTTGTGGAGCCATCACGAGGAGCGTGAGGCTACTTGGGAGTCAGAAACGGTGATGAGTGATATCTACCCCTGCCTATTCGAGGCTACCGGTTGAGGTACGTCTGTTTGTTGTTTTTCTTGTTTCGTGGACGAAACTCCTTTTAGTGGGGGAGGATGTAGTGGTCCTGGTTTCCCATGCAACCTTTCCGATGAATCCATTGTATAGAACACCTAGTATTGGTGTGTTTGGCCCATGGTGCATCAAAGGGATGCCACAGATGGACCCTGTGAGACATTTTTAGCTGATTTGGCCTTCGGCTGTATTTGCCAAATTTTTAGAAAAGGAATTGGGCCAAACAGAGGTTGGATTTGGATTCAGCGCGGAAAAATACTTGAAAACGGCTATTTGCTTGTTAAATTTGGAGTCCGGATAACCAAAAACGGGCTTCCGGAAGTTTCCGGGGAATTTCGGTGCATGGGGGTGGACCGTGGACCGGCCAGAGCCACGTGGCAGCCTATTATTGGCCGGCCCATGCCGCTCGGTCCACGGGGGAGCGCGGCGGGTGCATGGACCGCCGTGCGGGCCACGTGGCGCGTCCGGAGTGGCGGGTGCTCACGGCGCGGTCCAAGGAAAACGGCGCGGCTTCGGTGGACCAGGTGCACGACACGTGGCGGCCTGGCATTGGCTGGCTCACGAAGTCGTGGTCCACGGTGCGCGCATTGGGGGCGCCTCGGTATGGAGCGCGCAGAGAGGCCTGACGCGTGGTCGGCCGCACTCGAGTGCCGCCACGCGTCGGCCCGCCGTTGGCGGGCCGTACCTACCCCCGCTGACCGCGGGGGGACACGCGGCGCGCAGCGGAGGCCACTGCACCGCTGTTCCCTGTTGCAGGGATATGTGGCGTCACCGCAGGCTTCCGGGCGCGTCGGACGGGGAAGCTGCGACCCCTCTTGGCGGATTCGGGCGCCCGGATTTCGCGCCCGAATCCGGCCCATTACAGTGGTGGGCTGAGCCTATAAATAGGCTTCTTTGCTTTTTCTTTGGGCTTTTTAGACTCCTTTTCACTGTGGACTCCCCAGGTGATCTCTCTCTCTCTCAGTGCTCTACACTTTGGTGGATCCCGGGGATTTTTCGGAGGCACGCATCCTGAGGTTCGCGATTTTATGGCGCGGCGCAACGCTTGTTCACCCTCGACCCGCTTCGTCCCTTTTCAGTGTGCGGACTCCCCCGGCTCACCCCGACCTCCGTTTTTGCCGATTCTCGCGCCGTTGGACTCACGACAGGCAGGACTCCAACTCCTGTGTTTTGAGTTTCCTCGTTTTCCAAGCTGACCCTGAAGTTTCCCCAGCTTCCATTTGACCCCTTTTTCTTCGCGGATTTTTGGATAGCACTGCGGTGTTCTAGCTGTATCTTTCCGCTCAGGTGTCGGAACGAGGTGATTCAATAGGCATTTTTCATCTACAGTTCGCAAGGAATCTCCTGGATTTTTCTCAGATTTTTATACATTTTTCTCGAAGGTTAAAATCTCCTTTTACTGTGGTTCTTTGACACAGAATTTCTGGACAGTTTAGTTTGGGGTGTTTCCCTTGCAGAATTTTTAACTCGACGTAGAAAACTCGGATTTCAACGTGCAGGTACTCGTTTCGACGGGTTCGTCGCGAGGATCGCGACAGTATTTATCTTGGATTTTTCTGGGCATTTTTCACAGGTGAAAACAGACATATAGTGGACTGCTGGAATTGGGAAGATTTTGAAGGAATATTATATATTAATTCATGTGTTCTTTCCCTTGGGGATTATTGTGCAGTGCTGTGGAGATTGTTTGGGCCGGTTGAGGACTTCACCTTTGGGGACCAGGATTTAGCGCTCGAGGTGGGTGTTGTTGTGAATCTCTTACTTTTGACTACCCACTAGGCTTATTGGAGTGTTTGCCATGTTAGGAAGCTAATTACACCCCTTGAATGATTTTTGCATGCTTATGTGAGATAGATGGGCTATATGTTAGTATTTGCTTGCAATGACATTAGTGAATTAGAGTGGTAATATCACTTGAGAGATAGAAGGCTCTATTAGTAACTTTGTGGATATTATGCATGATTTACTAGTACATAGGGCACTTTGGCCATTGTGATGAATTGTTGCCAGCATGCTTTATTTCACGGACACTTGCATTTATTTTACCAAGTACAGGACAATTGCATGCTTGTTTGGACATCTAGTTAGGCCACTATTTACTGCTGCACTGTCATATTGGGAAATGACTTAGGAGAAACCATGTTTAGCTGTTCTCCTTTCTATTCAGTTGCATGTTGCTCGAGTTAGAGCAGGGGTATGGGATAGTGTAGTCGAGGTCATCGAGTCAAGGTCAGATTGGACTCGATTAGGGATCGTGGGGCATTGTGATAACCGCGGACAGTAGGCGGTTAGCCAGATGTTGATTATTTTATCAGAATTGGACTTGTGGGGTGTTGCGGCGACCGCGGACATTGAGCGGTTGACCGGAGGTTTTACTTATGCATCAGATTGGGTATCAGATTTCTCTAGTGGTTGGAGTTTCCCACTTATCGAGTATTATTGCACCAGATTGGGGATCGAGGTTTCGTTAGTGGATGGATTTTCCCACTTTGATCATAGTCATGATCCAGTCCTGCTATATTGTGATACTGATGACAGAGATGCTTTACTCGTGTGGGTCGCTCCCCTCGAGTGCCACTCCGGAGGTAGGCTTTTCGGACCCAGCCTTGTGTGCCGGTCTGATACTTATTTTGGGATGCGAGCCGTGCGGGCCGATCCCGCGGTTTCGAGCCATGTGTGCAGATTCCGCTGTGCAGGCAATGCCAGTGTTACTGGTGGCACATGATTGGGTTATTTGGACAGATACTGATTCCTGATGCATTCATACAGTCATCTCTTTTGATACTGCATTTAGAGGCATGGTAGTGATAGTTTTTCCTTATCAGTAGCCTTTATAGCTTACTACTGCTTTTCCTTTTTGCCTCTCGTAGTCCTAGTGGGCACGTTTGAGGTTTTCCCACTAGGGGAGGCTACTGTTTTATATAGTAGTTCTCACCCCCCCATTGTCTCTCTTTTCTTTTTCTCCCTTTGTTTTGCAGAGTCTTCTGCGGGAGTGGCAGGGCCGTCTCGGGCAGAGCGAGGCAAGCAGATAGCGGATTAGGTACTTCATCTACCCCCGACTTTGAGTTTAGTCGTGTATCAGTTGTACCCCTTTCTTATCTCAAACAGTTGTAGTTTATTTTGGGTCTGGCTCTTGCCAGCTGTTTGTACTTTTGGTGAGCTGGGAGAGACACTTGTATATTTTGAGAGTTTTTACTTTGCTTTTACTTTCTAGCTGTAGTCTGAGATGTAGTAGCTTTATTTTAGCTTTGTTTATGCTCCTTTATCTATATCTTTTATATCTCTTATATCTGAGCAGGTTACCAGCGCTTCGTGTACATGGGAAATTCTGTGTGCACGGCGGATCTGTGGACGGGCCCGGGTTCTGGTTTACACCCGGGGCGTGACAAGTATCATCATCTAGAGACATATCAGGGGTAGATTTATCAAATGCAAAATGAAAAGCTTCATCTACTTTAACATTAATAGATTCTACCATCGTTTTAGATTCCAAGTTAAATACCCAATATGCTCTACTGTTTGTAGAATAACCCATGAAGATCCCTTCGTCACTTCGAGAGTCGAATTTACCAAGATTTTCGCGATCACACAAAATATAACAACGACTCCCAAAGATTCGAAAATATTTGATATTCGGTTTTCTACAGAACCAGAGCTCATATGGTGCATTTAAAGTTCCCGGGCGCAAATACACTCGATTAATTACATAGACGGCGGTGTTCACAGCTTCAGCCCAAAAATGTAACGGGAGTTTCCGGCTATGAAGCATCGCACGCGCCATCTCTTGAACAACCCTGTTTTTGCGCTCGACTACACCATTCTATTGAGGTGTATAGGGTGCTGAGAATTCATGTTTTATGCCGTTGGAAGTGCAAAAATCAATGAATTTAGAATTTATGAATTTCCCACCTTTATCACTTCGAACATGAACGATCTTTTCATTTCTTTCAATTATAATACGATGACAAACCTCATGAAAAGAGTCGAAAGTATCCGCTTTCTCTTTTAAAAATGTTACCCATGAATATCTAGAGAAATCATCAACCAATAGAAAAATATACCATTTACCTCCCAAAGATGGTTGACGAGTCGGCCCCATTAAGTCCATGTGCAATAATTCTAAGGGCCGATTGGTACCAACGTGGTACAAGTTCTTGTGTGCAGCCCTTGATTGTTTTCCCTTTAGACAACCTCCACACACAATGTTTTCTTTAAATGAAAGTTTAGGAACCCCCTTAACCACGTCTTTATTTGAAATCCTTGCTAGTTCTTTAAAATTTATGTGACCTAGTCTTTCATGCCAAAGAGTTTCGTTATCCGAAGAAACTATGTTACAATTTTCAGAAATTTTGTTTGAAACAACATAGCAATTATTTTCAGATCTAAACCCTTTCAAAAAGAATACATGGTCCTTATCAGTTACAATACATTCTACAGAAGAAAAATTAACTGAAAAATTATTGTCACAAAGTTGACTTATACTAATGAGGTTAGTCTTAAGGCCTTCAACAAATAAGACATTGTTTAAAATCGGGCCTTCTGGAATAGCGATTGTTCCTTTTCCAACAATTTTGGAAGAACGACCGTCTCCGAAAACAATATGTCCTCCGGAGATTTTCTCTAAAGTTTGAAAACTGTTTTTGTCACCGGTCATGTGACGGGAACATCCACTATCCAGATACCAAGACGAGTTGTCATAAGCATGTAAAGAAGTATGAACAACAAGACAAGGGAAGATTTCACCTTTGCGCACCCAAACCTTTTGAGTTTTTGAGTGCCTTGGCAATGATTGAGAAGTTATTTTTGTGATGACCTAGATCTCCGCAGAGCTGTTGAAGAGTGATTGGTGACTTCTGGGGGCCTGTACTGTGTGTTGGAGGTATTTGTGCACCAATTGGACACAAGTGGCGGACTTCGGGCTTAAATGGATCACGTGGGTGATCGGTTGACTCCGTCGGATCTTTAGAAGTGGTTTCGCGCGAAACGGATATTAAAATTGGGCTCAGTGCGAAGTTTGGACTAAAGAACACCTTTCCGGATGCCTTTGGCAATTTTTTGAATTAGAATTTGGCAAAACGGATCACGGATTTGGATTCAGCGTGCGAAAACAGTGAAAATGGACTACCTACTTGTATTTTTCGGAGCCCGGATGCGAAATCATGGATTTCGAGGCTTGGGTACTGTTCCGGCGGCCGGCGGGCAGCGGCGGCGGTGGCGGGCAGCGGCGGAGCACGGCGGGCAGCGGCGGAGCAAGGCGGCGCAGCGTCGCGGGCAGCAGCGCAGGCAGCCCGCAGGCGCGGGCAGTAGCGCGGGCAGCGCGCAGGCGCGGGCAGCGTGGGCAGCGCGGAGGCGCGCGGGCAGGCGCGCGGTCCACGGGCCGGCGTGCACCAGAGAGCAGGACACGTGGCATGTTTGGATTGGTCGGTGTTGTGGGCGCGGTTCACGGAGTGGCGCGTGGTGTACGGTGGACCGGGCGGGGCCACGTGGCGACCGTTGGTTGGCCGGTCCACGCGTGCCTGGTCCACGGAACTGGTGTGGCGGCCTCGGGATTCGCGCCTGGCAGGGGGCGCAGGCGGCACGTGGGCGCGCTGACCGCATTTTGAAATGTTTTCCCGCGATTGGGCCTACCATGCGTCGTCGCCTCGTTGGGCCACGCGTCGCGCGGTGGATGGCCCGCGCGGCTGTCGGCTGTTCGTGGGGCGACGTGGAGGCCCATAAGGGATTCGGGCCCGCACAGTGTTGGGCCGGGCCCAACACTGTAGCGGCCCGAAAAGTCCGGGCGCCCGGAAGTGGGGACTTATCCGTCATTTTCCGAATTGTTTCTTCCAGCCTATAAATAGGCCGAGAACAGCAGCCTTTATCTTTTTTCCTGCTCCTCTTCTCTCAGTGCAACCTTCAAGAGATTTCCTCCTCTCCCAGAGTTGGTTCCATCTACAGATTCTCGGATTTTTCTATAGCACGCATCCTGAGGTTTCCATTTTTACGGCGCGGCGCGACGCTCGTTCATATGTGGTCTCTTTCGTCGCGGTTTTGGTACGAGGACTCCTCCGGCTTACTCCGACCACCGTTTTCGTCGATTCTTGCACCGTTGGCTTCTTGACAGGTAGGGCTACGTTCTTCATGATTTGATTTTCCCCTCGTTTCGAGTGTATCTTGGAGTTTCCCGAGCTTCCTTTTGACCCATTTTTCCTCGCGGAGTTTTGTACAACATGTGGGTGTTTTGGCAATATCTTCGCGCACAGGCGTCGGATCGAGGTGTGCCAGGAGACGTTTTTCATCTACACGGCGCAAGGAACACTCTCAAATTTTCTGGGAATTTTCTGAGTATTTTTCAAAGGTGAAAAATCTCTGTTTATAGAAAGTAATGCTACAGTTTTTGAAATCGGTTTATTTCGGGGTGGTTCCCTTGCCGAATTTGTATCTCAGTGTAGGAAACTCTGATTTGAACGTGCTGGTACTCGTTTCGACCGGTTCCTCTCCAGGATCGTGACAGTATTTTTCTTGGATTTTTCTGGGATCAAGTCGCAGGTGAAAAAGGCACAACTTTGGGACTGAATTCTGGGACAGCATGTTTTTGGGTGCTTGTGTGCTTAATTGTATGTTTTGGGGTAATTGTGAACAGTGATCGCGGCGGTTTATCTGTTTGGGCGTTTGGCGTGGCAAAAGGGATATTGGACAGTAAGGAGGTTTTACAGCTGAGGATTGCGCGTGTCCAGGTGGGTGGTTGTTGCTTACCTCTATTTGGACATGCTCATTAGGATTATTGATTAACAAGTGGGGATGAAACTTATGCATGCTTGTTTGGGCATATGGTTGGCTATGTTAGCGGTTAACTTTGCATGTGGAATTGAATCTTAAATTGGAATAATTAAATTACCTTGATGGTTGGTACTATTTGAGGATTTTATGACATGCATAGGTTGATAGTAATGCTTTATTATGGAACATGGATTATAGACATGTGTGGTTGGATAATATTTTAGCATGATGGTTATATCTATGCGGAGCTATTAATTGTTACACATGTGGAACCACTATTGGTCACCTTTTCTTTTATCTTCCTTGAGGACATATGCATGCTTGTATGGACATCTAGAGAGGCCTTTTCTTGTCGCTACACTATCATGTTGGAACTTGACTTAGGAGAAACCTTGTTTGCTTCTTTTCTCCTTTTGTTAGTCAGGTGGTTTATGTTGCTCGGGTTTGAGCAGGGGTTTGGGATAGTGTAGCCGGGACCTGGATTGTGGATTATGGGTTTTGGCGGCGACCGCGGATTTTGGGCGGTTGACCAGATGTCGGTTATAGGACATCGGTGATAGGGCATGATCATGGACTAGAGGGCTTTGTGGCAACCGCGGATTTTGGGCGGTTGACCGGAGGTCAGGAGTTGGACTTGTTGTGGTCGGTGGACTTGCGGCTACCGCAGATAGTAGGCGGTTGACCGGATGTCGGATGTGGGTACCGTTGTAATCCTCCTACTTGTGATAACCCACTAGGCATATTGGAGCTAGTCCTATGTTATATTGCTAGTATACTAGTGGAATAAATATAACATGCTTAATTGGAAGGAATGGGCTTGTGGTTGATACTTGCATCTCTAAAGGACTAGGTATTAATAAAAGGTTTAATTCTTGCAAAAGATATGTTGTCTAAAACCCCTTGGGTATAGTTTGTTAAACCATATTTTGTTATTTGTATATTGGGACATCTTATGCATGTATAGAGATCAGCTTATGGCAACTTGGTACAGTGGATATTCATGAAATAGCATACTCTAATTTGTAAGAATTAGAATACCCGAAATCATGTTATTAAGTAAAGGACTTTTGCATGCTTGTATGGTCACCTAGATAGGCCATCTTTTTCTGCTACACTATCATGCTGGAACTGACTTAGGAGAAACCATGTAGTTATTCTTTCTCTAGTTATCTAGACTTAGGGGATAGTACGCTCGGGGTCGAGCAGGGGCTGGGATAGTGTAGTCAGACATTTGGTATTTGGAACACGCAGGTTGTGATTGTCACGCCCCGGGGTCGAAACTGCGACCCGGGCTCGCCAACAGATCCGCCACCTATGCTAAAACCCGCATAGGCGAAGCGCCTAACCTGCAAAAGATAGTACTATAGCTACACAAATATCAAAGCTGAAATAAAATGCTGTAAAATAAAATCCAATCACTGTACAACACAAAATAAAGTACAATCTCCATCTTCTCAAATACAGATAATCATCATACAATGTCCTCAGTACAGCATCTCTCAACTATAAAAGGAGATAAACTAAAACTATAGTACATCAGTCTCAACATCAGTCTCTCCAAATACAAAAGATCTCACTCCAAAGACAACAGTAAAAACCAGCCAACAGCTACCAGGAATCTCCAACCAGGGGATACAGCTACACTCCTCGGGTGGTAAAGATCTAGCTCGTGACTCCCTCGCCTCGGACAACGATCGAAGATCAGCAACTCCCGAAGAGGACTCTGCACAACAGGGGGGGGGAAGAAAGGGAAAACAACAATGGGTGTGAGAACCACTAGTAAACCAGTAGCCTCCCCCTGTGGGTAAAGCCTCAAGCTCCGGCGTACCCACTAAGTCTACTACAGGCAAGAAAAGGGCAAGTGGTAAAGCTGTAAACAGAACTACTGAATAAAAGGGGAGACCACAACAAGTATGCCTCTAAATGCAATACCGAAGGAAATGACGGTGTGAATGCATCAGAAAACAGTATCTGACCAAATAGACCCAATCTAGTGCCACCAGTCAAAACTGGTACTGCCTGCTCTGCTGTCGAACTCAAGAACTCAGTATGGTGCCCGGCGCTCGGCACGGTGTAAAGCCTACTCCGGAGTGGCACTCGAGGGGAGCGACCCACACGAGTAAAGTATCTCTGTCATCAGTATCATAAATATCTCTGTCATCAGTACCTCGATATAGCAGGACTGGATCAAGACTATGATCAAAGTGGGAAACACCATCCACTAGAGAAAACTGATACCCAATCTGATGCAATAGTAAATATCCGGTCAACCGCCCAAAGTCTGCGGTCACCGCAATAACCCACACCCCGCAATTGGGTAAAATAATCAGGATCCGGTCAACCGCCTACTGTCCGCGGTTGCCGCAATAACCCATAATCCAACATCAAGCACACCCTGTCACTGGCCCTCAGATCCCGGCTACACTATCCCAAACCTCTGCTCAAACCCGAGCAACATGACTCAAAAGTCTAAATAAAAGGAGAAAGAAAGTAATCATGGTTTCTCCTAAGTCAAATCCCAATATGATAGTGTAGCAATAAAATAGTGGCCTATCTAGATGTCCAAATAAGCATGCAAAAGTCCTCAAGCAATGTGAAAGAGAGAGAATGTCCAATAACAGTTTTACATGTGTAATAATTAATATATCCACATAAATATAACCATCAGGCAAAAATCATCAGTCGACTACACATGTATATGATCCCTGATCCATAATAAATCCCCAGAGTGAAACCCGCATATTGATGTGTCATTATGTCCCAACAATTAATCATTTAATCCACTTTCATAAAATCTAGGTGCTAATGTAGCATGTTAATTATTACTAATAAATTATTCCAATGATCATGTTCCAACAGAAATATTATCCCAATAATATCCCCAACATGCTATATTCACAAAATTAATCTCAGATGATAGGCTCACATGTATATCAGTCAATCATGCATGATACTCAACCAATATGCTCAATAGTGGGATTTTATAATAAACTTAGTGAGTAAGTCAGATATAGAGTGAGTAAGTCAGATATAGAGGCAAGCAACAACCACCCACCTCAAAAAGTGCGCACAACACCAAAAGAGACCTCTCGCTGCCCGCAGTCCTCTAACACAGCAATCCACCAAAAACTGTGTCCCACTGCACAGAACAACGCACACAATTAATCCCAAAACTGCACAATTTCCTACAGTCCAAAATCAGCCCCAAAAAAATGGCTAAATATCACCTCTGTCCATTCCTCAAGAAAATCCAGAAAATTCACGGTCGCGTTCCTCGCAAAGAGTAGCCCCAAAACGACTGTTTAAACACCCAGATCTGATATTTGTAGACCAAGATAAAAATAAAACACCGCTGCACCTCAAAACCTTCCAAATCAAAATTCCTGTAGCAATCTGTCCAAGAAAAGCTTAATTATCACCTTCGAAACAATTTCCAAAAATCCCACAAAAATCACCACTGTGTTCCTCGTGATGAGTAGATCAAAATCGAGTCTTGAAACGCCCTGATCCGATGCTCCTAGGCTGAGATATAAAATTGACGAGCCGGTGCTGTCCAGAATCCAACACAGAAAAATAGGGGTCAAAGATGTCTCGGGAAACGTGCCAAAAGTGCGAAACGGAGCGAAGCAATCAACACGAAAATCGAAGCCTTACCTCTTAGGAACACGCTGTCGAAGAAATTGCCCAAAAACTCCTCCTGGTTTGCTCACAGCGAATTTTTGACTGATCTGCGACGGTAATGGGCCGAAATGGGGAGAAAACCGAGGCGAACTGTAAAATCGATATCGCCGTTGCCGAGCTTCCAGAAATTCCGGCGATCCACCACGAGCTCAAGAACATCAAGGGGAACAAACTTGCTTCAAGGCCCTCCCTCAGGTTCTCTCTCTATCACTCGAAAAAGCAGAAAAAAGAGGGGAGGGGAGGCCTAATTATAGGCCCACAAAAACATTTGCGAAAATGACCACTGTGTCCTCGGTTTCGGGCGCCCGAAACTTTCGGGCCCCGAAACCGGGCGCGCACAGTGGCCCGGCCCACACGGCCCACGCCCGCGCACCCGATCCGGCCGGACCGCGCACCCGTCCGACCCGCTCCGCGCACCGACACGTGTCCAGCCACACACTCGCTGCACCCGGTGCACGACACCCCAAAAACCGAACCAATGACGTGCTGCCACGTGTCTTCCCGCCCAGTCCACCAAACACCGCGCTGCTCCGTAGACCGCGACCTATGAACCACCCAATGGGAAGACGCCACGTGGCACCCCGCTCCGGTGCATGCCGGCCGCGTGAACCGCGCACCCGCGCGCCCTGCCCGCGCCCACGCGCGCTGCCCGCCGCCGCTGTCCGCCTACCCGAGGCCGCGCCGCCGCTCTCCGCCGCTGCCCGCCGCCGCCGCCGCCGCCGGCGATCGCCGGAATCACTATTCCGGCAGTGAACAGTAACCGGAGCTCAAAAATGACAAGTGGGTAGTCCATTTTGACCGTTTTCGCGCGCTGAATCCGAATTTGACGTCCGTTTTGCCAAATTCCAACTCTAAAAATTACCGAAGGCACCCGAAAATGTGTTCTAAGCCCAAATTTCACGCGGAGCCCAATTTTAATATCCATTTCGCTCGAAACCACTTCTAAACCCTCCACGGGGTCCTCCGATCACTCACGTGATCCAATTAAGCCCGAAGTCCAACACTTATGCCCAATTATGCCCCAAACACCTCCAACACACCATGTAGGCCTTCAATAGCCACCCCAACGCACTACAGCAGCTCTGCGGAGATCCAGGTCATCACATCCTCCCCCACTAAAAGAAAGTTTCGTCCTCGAAACTAAAGTCGTTCCTCAACACGGAATCTCAACCAAATAAAGGGGGGTAAATATCCAATCATCCACCACTCAAGCTCCCAAGGCTGACAAATACCTCCTCCAGAGACGCGATGCGGTCCTCGGGTCTCTAACTAGAATAAAATAAAGGCGGGCACTCCAGAAAAGTCGTACCAACTCAACCAAGTACAGCTGGGCTAACCGCTCGAGCTACCAAGTAATCTGCATTGGTACAAGCCTCCGCTCCTCCCAGGGCCCCAGATAATCCAACCACAAGTCCATCGGCACACAAGCTCGATCCGAATATCTCTGTACTCCCGAGGTACCCAATATAAGTCCTCCAACTGATCACGTAAACTCTGATCTCTAATCCAAAAACCATCAGGGTGTAGACACACCTCCCCAACTCTCGGGCATCAGCACACAACTATAAGCAGTTGAAAGAACCAGATCGCAAATCAATCTTCGAGAAGATCCAGTACCCTTGCAGCTGGTAAATCCAATCCTTCAGGCTCGAAAAAAGGGTACCTGCTCCAGATGATCACTTCATCAAATTTCGGGAGTTGTGTCCTCAACTCCCAAACCAGTGACATGCTAGGCAACTCCGAAAGGAAAAGAGCCCTAACCAGGAGGGGGTCCTCGCCCGGTCGCTCCCAAATCTTGACCATCCGAGCGAACCATTCAGCCGCGGTCTATCGGGTGAATTTGGATGCTTGCCACAAATCCAACTGTAACTTCATAGCTACTATGGGAGGCATCACTGTATCTCACAAATCCATCTCCCAACACTGGCGATGCTGAAATCGGCGCTGGTATCAGTCTCATCATCCGATTGCCAAGCTCTCCCGACACTGCTCAGTCCAAGAAGCTCCTTACCTCAACAAATGACTGCCGGTCTCAGTCATTCTCGCATAGCATCCATTTTGGCCGGATTTCCACCACCGCCTCTTATGGCTAGACTAAGTGATCCAAGAAGATATGCTCTCGAAGCTAAAATTTGTACCACGACAGCTTGGCATACAGCTTCTTCCTCACAGACCTTGTTACACCATCTACAAGTACTCCACCAGCTCTAAACCATACAGAGATGGAGTAAAATCAAAATATCCCAGAAGTATATCTCAAATAATTCTTCCAAGTGCAGCAAGAATACCAAATTCCTCAGATCTTAAAGACGACAGGGCATTAGTCAGTCCATTTGTCCTCACTGTACTCATAATGCCCCTACCGGGTCCTGAACACCATCTTGGCGAGATACTCAACTGTATGATCCCAAAAAGATACCTGCATCATAAGCAGGCCACTGTCGGGGTATAACTCCATCAAAAGGTCCTAAATAATATCCAGACCTGCCTGCGGTCACCCCACACAAGGACCCTCACTGTCGTGTGCCAACGACGTGGCACTAGACCGAACAGACCCTCGATCCATCAGATCCTGCGACTGCGCCATCAGCTCTCTCAGCTCTACAGGTGATATCCAATGAGGTGCTATCGGGGTTGGCGTGGTTCCCTGAACCACGTCAATCGCAATCTCAATCTTCCTAACCGGCGGCATTATCATCAGCTCCGGTGGAATCACACCCGGGATCTCACGATAACAGGGATATCCTTGCGTCCCGGTGCCGCCGTAAGCACCTCGCGCATCGTTACTGTAACCTGTGTGCTCTGACTGTCTCAATGAACAAGTCTCTAATGTCTGCTTGCAGAAGATCATAACCTTCTCTCTTCGCAGTCATACACAATGTGGCACTGTGCCAACCAATCCCACGCACTGGGTCAAACACTGACCAGGTAAAAGTACCAATAAGTCTGCCGATACCACTCGAGGTCTCAACTGCACTAGACATGATCCACAAACCTCCTCCACATGCACCACCCCAACAGGAACCTGTACCTCTAGTGCATGTGGTAACAAATCTACCTCTAGTCCATGCAGGAATGCACCATGCTCTAACTTCGACTGCTGTGATGAAATCACACCTGCGACGACCCGATCCACTGCCTTGGTGCCCTCCACCCAGGCAGCACAGTCTCAATCGCTCAATGTAGGTGGTCGTCACTTAATCTGTCTGAAATCAAGGCTATCCACAAAAGGAGCACAATTCTCCGCCTTTGTTCACACTGAGGCGATGAATACGGTCTTCCGCAGACAATAAATCCAAGCTACCGCTGCGCCACTCTGATAACGATGCTGATGCTGCCACCGGGGTCCACCTGACCTCTAACATTCAGAAAATCCATTATTACAATCGTCATATGGCAAAACACAATTAATTCATGCAATTCCTCATTCAATTATCCTTACTCAGCTCACCCCTCAAGCACATCTATTATACCCCAAACACGAATGTTATCCATCACAAAGGGTATCCTTCCTTTGGGTAAGCTTTACATAATCCGTCCGCAAGGATGTTCACCATCCAGGAAAGGAAAACAAAAGTGCCTCTGCCAGCCGATCTGTCCCCCAACACTTAGCGCCAGGCGCCTCTATCCAGAATTCGCCTCTGGCGGCAGATCCCTATCCAAAGGAACTGCAACAGTACGCTCCACACACATTACCTACTCCATCGAGGCATCCAAAAATCCAAAATCCAAAACAGAGGGATCAGATAAACTAAAAGGGTATTCTGGCGCAATCCACTCCCAGTCGCACACATCCTACGCGCTTCGTCCCTCGAAACCTGGAGCGTACAGTTCAACAACTGCCTCAACTCTCTAGTACAGGGAGACTCTCAGTTGATCACTCCATCACCATCAACCACGATTTTGCCTCCAAAGGCTCCAACTCCAATCCATGAATCGTGGTGGTTCATCTGCCAAAACTGGCTCTATCGATCGATAATGTCTCACAGCTCATCCACTATCAGCAATCCACCCCGCCTCGGTGCCGCGACACTAAACATTGGCACGGAGGGGGGCTACTCGCCCCTTCGGCGCCACAGAAATCACTGCCGCTGAGGATACTATAACCAGGTGGTCTCAGGGGAAAAACACTGTCGGGCTGCCCACTGCTCCGACAACTGTGTCACCCATACCAGCGGCTCACTCTGCCGCTGATATACCTCTGACAATCCTACCATCGGGGCCTGAAGCTCTCTAACCACAATCCGGATATCCGGCCCCAAAACAGTCCGCTCGAGCTCCACCGCTGCGACGAATGCACACCAATCCGCACAACGCGTCAGGGAGACACCGCTCACCACGACCAACAGCACCACAGCACAAAACAAAACTCGACCCAATCCGACGAGAGTCTAGAGCATGTCAACCGTTCCGCCGCATTATGTTGTCTGCAGCCAACATAATTGCTTAGGAGAATAAACATGCCAATCACCCATCCCATAACTCGGGAGAGGTATAAAACTCAATCAGGACTCTCGCTAAAAATCACGACTCTCACGAAGTCATCCTAGGGTCCAACCATAAGCCTAGGGTTTCTACAGTCCCAACTGACCTATCCCTAAGCTCTGATACCAACCTAATCTGTCATGCCCCGGGGTCGAAACTGCGACCCGGGCTCGCCAACAGATCCGCCACCTATGCTAAAACCCGCATAGGCGAAGCGTCTAACCAGCAAAAGATAGTACTATAGCTACACAAATATCAGAGCTGAAATAAAATGTTGTAAAATAAAATCCAATCACTGTACAACACGAAATAAAGTACAATCTCCATCTCCTCAAATACAGATAATCATCATACAATGTCCTCAGTACAGCATCTCTCAACTATAAAAGGAGATAAACTAAAACTATAGTACATCAGTCTCAACATCAGTCTCTCCAAATACAAAAGATCTCACTCCAAAGACAACAGTAAAAACCAGCCAACAGCTACCAGGAATCTCCAACCAGGGGATACAGCTACACTCCTCGGGTGGTAAAGATCTAGCTCGTGACTCCCTCGCCTCGGACAACGATCGAAGATCAGCAACTCCCGAAGAGGACTCTGCACAACAGGGGGGGGGAAAGAAAGGGAAAACAACAATGGGGGTGAGAACCACTAGTAAACCAGTAGCCTCCCCCTGTGGGTAAAGCCTCAAGCTCCGGCGTACCCACTAAGTCTACTAGAGGCAAGAAAAGGGCAAGTGGTAAAGCTGTAAACAGAACTACTGAATAAAAGGGGAGACCACAACAAGTATGCCTCTAAATGCAATACCGAAGGAAATGACGGTGTGAATGCATCAGAAAACGGTATCTGACCAAATAGACCCAATCTAGTGCCACCAGTCAAAACTGGTACTGCCTGCTCTGCTGTCGAACTCAAGAACTCAGTATGGTGCCCGGCGCTCGGCACGGTGTAAAGCCTACTCCGGAGTGGCACTCGAGGGGAGCGACCCACACGAGTAAAGTATCTCTGTCATCAGTATCATAAATATCTCTGTCATCAGTACCTCGATATAGCAGGACTGGATCAAGACTATGATCAAAGTGGGAAACACCATCCACTAGAGAAAACTGATACCCAATCTGATGCAATAGAAAATATCCGGTCAACCGCCCAAAGTCCGCGGTCACCGCAATAACCCACAACCCGCAATTGGGTAAAATAATCAGTATCCGGTCAACCGCCTACTGTCCGCGGTTGCCGCAATAACCCATAATCCAACATCAAGCACACCCTGTCACTGGCCCTCAGATCCCGGCTACACTATCGCAAACCTCTGCTCGAACCCGAGCAACATGACTCAAAAGTCTAAATAAAAGGAGAAAGAAAGTAATCATGGTTTCTCCTAAGTCAAATCCCAATATGATAGTGTAGTAATAAAATAGTGGCCTATCTAGATGTCCAAATAAGCATGCAAAAGTCCTCAAGCAATGTGAAAGAGAGAGAATGTCCAATAACAGTTTTACATGTGTAATAATTAATATATCCACATAAATATAACCATCAGGCAAAAATCATCAGTCGACTACACATGTATATGATCCCTGATCCATAATAAATCCCCAGAGTGAAACCCGCACATTGATGTGTCATTATGTCCCAACAATTAATCATTTAATCCACTTTCATAAAATCTAGGTGCTAATGTAGCATGTTAATTATTACTAATAAATTATTCCAATGATCATGTTCCAACAGAAATATTATCCCAATAATATCCCCAACATGCTATATTCACAAAATTAATCTCAGATGATAGGCTCACATGTATATCAGTCAATCATGCATGATACTCAACCAATATGCTCAATAGTGGGATTTTCTAATAAACTTAGTGAGTAAGTCAGATATAGAGGCAAGCAACAAACACCCACCTCAAAAAGCGCGCACAACACCAAAAGAGACCTCTCGCTGCCCGCAGTCCTCTAACACAGCAATCCACCAAAAACTGTGTCCCACTGCACAGAACAATGCGCACAATTAATCCCAAAACTACACAATTTCCTACAGTCCAAAATCAGCCCCAAAAAAATGGCTAAATATCACCTCTGTCCAGTCCTCAAGAAAATCCAAAAAATTCATGGTCGCGTTCCACGCGAAGAGTAGCCCCAAAACGACTGTTTAAACGCCCAGATCTGATAGCTGTAGACCAAGATAAAAATCAAACACCGCTGCACCTCAAAACCTTCCAAATCAAAATTCCTGTAGCAATCTGTCCAAGAAAAGCTTAATTATCACCTTCGAAACAATTTCCAAAAATCCCAGAAAAATCACCTCTGTGTTCCTCGCGACGAGTAGATCAAAATCGAGTCCTGAAACGCCTTGATCCGATGCTCCTAGGCTGAGATATAAAATCGACAAGCCGGTGCTGTCCAGAATCCACCACAGAAAAATGGGGGTCAAAGATTTCTCAGGAAACATGCGAAAAGTGCGAAACGGAGCGAAGCAATCAACAAGAAAATCGAAGCCTTACCTCTTAGGAACACGCTGTCGAAGAAATCGCCCAAAAACTCCTCCTGGTTTGCTCACAGTGATTTTTTGACTGATCTGCGATGGTAATGGTCCGAAATGGGGAGAAAACCGAGGCGAACTGTAAAATCGATATCGCCGTTGCCGAGCTTCCAGAAATTCCGGAGATCCACCACAAGCTCAAGAACATCAAGGGGAACAAACTTGCTTCAAGGCCCTCCCTCAGGTTCTCTCTCTATCACTCGGAAAAGCAGAAAAAGGAGGGGAGGGGAGGCCTATTTATAGGCCCACAAAAACATTTGCGAAAATGACCACTGTGTCCCCGGTTTCGGGCGCCCGAAACTTTCGGGCCCCGAAACCGGACGCGCACAGTGGCCCGGCCCACACGGCCCACGCCCGCACACCCGATCCGGCCGGACCGCGCACCCGTCCGACCCGCTCCGCGCACCGACACGTGTCCCCGCACAGGGGACAGCCAACTCGGCCGCTCCCTTCGCGCCGCGTGGCCCACAGAGGTCAACGGGGCAGTTGGCGCCTGCCAATGGCGGGCCGCCACGTGGCGCACGCGTGCGCCACGTCGGCGCCGTGGCCGCCACGCCAGCCGCCACCGCTGCCACGCCGCCTGCCACCTGCACGCCTGCCGCCGTACGCGCACAGTAGCTCGCCCAATCCCCGCGCGCCACGTGTCCAGCCACACACTCGCTGCACCCGGTGCACGACACCCCAAACATCGAACCAATGACGTGCTGCCACGTGTCTTCCCGCCCAGTCCACCAAACACCGCACTGCTCCGTAGACCGCGACCTATGAACCACCCAATGGGAAGACGCCACGTGGCACCCCGCTCCGGTGCACCCCGGCCGCGTGGACCGCGCACCCACGCGCCCTGCCCGCACCCTCGCGCGCTGCCCGCCGCCGCCGCTGTCCGCCTGCCCGAGGCTGCGCCGCCGCTCTCCGCCGCTGCCCGCGGCCGCCGCCGCCGCCGGCGATCGCCGGAATCACTGTTCCGGCAGTGAACAGTAACCGGAGCTCAAAAATGACAAGTGGGTAGTCCATTTTGACCGTTTTCGCGCGCTGAATCCGAATTTGACGTCCATTTTGCCAAATTCCAACTCTAAAAATTACCGAAGGCACCCAGAAATGTGTTCTAAGCCCAAATTTCGCACGGAGCCCAATTTTAATATCCGTTTCGCTCGAAACCACTTCTAAACCCTCCACGGTGTCCTCCGATCACTCACATGATCCAATTAAGCCCGAAGTCCAACACTTATGCCCAATTATGCCCCAAACACCTCCAACACACCATGTAGGCCTCCAATAGCTACCCCAACGCACTACAGCAGCTCTGCGGAGATCCGGGTCATCACAGTGATGGAAGGGTATTGCGGCAACCGCGGATTTTGGGCGGTTGACCGGACAGTTGTTATTGCATCAGATCGGGGAGAGGATTTGGGCTTTTTTTTAGGGGATGGTTTCCCACTTAGACCAGTGTCATGATCCAGTCCTGCTGACTTATTCTACTATGATACTTGTTATTCAGACTCTGAGTCCTTGAGACTCTTATCCCCTATCGGTGTTATAGATTGGCCGGCATACCCGATTTGGCAGGCATAGAGTGTGCGATATATAGACTTTGAGTCCTTGAGACTCTTATCCCCTATCGGTGTTATGCGTAGGCTGGCATACCCGATTTGGCAGGCATAGCAGGCAGTACCAGTGTTTACTGGTGTACAGATTGGGTTAGTCAGGCAGGCATTTATATTCTGATGCACATACTTAGCTATTCTTTTAGCTTGGCATTTTAGAGGCATAGTGGTAGCTTCTTCATCAGTAGTTTTACTTATAGCTTACCACCTTTGTTTTATTTTCGCCTCTGGTAGTCCTAGTGGGCCTGTCTGAGTTTGAGGTTTTACCCACTAGGGGAGGCTACTGGTTTACTAGTAGTTCTCACCCCCATTCTTCTTTTCTCTTTTTCTTCTTCCTTGTTTTGCAGTGTCTTCTGCGGGTGCTGCTGGGCTTTCAGCGTCGGGTCGAGGAGAGAGGACGGCTGAGTAGATAGATCTCGAGGCAGGATGAGCGAGTTAGCTGGACTGTTGGTGTACCCAGGATTCCTCATACGGTTGTACTTTTACATTTGGGACTGGCTTTTGCCAGCAGGTTGTATTTATTTTGGAGAGCTGGGAGAGACTGATGTATCATTTATACAGATGTATTGTATTTTATTTCCAGCTTCAGTCTGAGATGAATTAGATTTTAGTTCAGCTCTGTTTTTATTGCTCTTTTATTATTATCTCTTATATCTGAGCAGGTTTGGCGCTTCGTGTATGCGGAAAATACCGTGTGCACGGCGGATCTGTAGACGGGCCCGGGTTCTGGTTTACACCCGGGGCGTGACAGATTAGGTGGTATCAGAGCTTAGGGATAGGTCAGTTGGGACTTAGGAAACCCTAGGGTTTTCGGCGGACCCTAGGATGTTAGTGCGTGAGAGACGCGACATTTTGCGAAAGTCGGTGATTTGTTTGTTTGACTCTTCCTGTGAGTGAAGAGGGATCGACATATCCTATTTTTGTGGGACAGTTATGTTGGCTGCAGACAACATAAAGTTACAAAAATAAAGGGATGTCTTTGACTTTCGCTAGATTGGGTCGAGTGTTTGGGGTGTGCTGATTTGCGGTTTTGTCGTGGTGAGCGGTGTCTCCCCGACGTTGGGCCCTGACCCGGGTGCACCTTGGTGCGGCAGTTGGGTCTGAGCTGGTTGTTTCGGGCCGGATACCCAGATTGGAGTCTGAGAGCTCCGGACCCGAAGGGTAGGTGTGTTGGAGGCAGATCAGCGGAGCGGTGACACAGTTGTCGGATCAGCGCAGTGGCACAGTTGTCGGATCAGCGCAGTGGCACAGTTGTCGGATCAGCGCAGGGGCACAGTTGTCGGAGCGGTGACACAGTTGTCGGATCAGCGCAGTGGCACAGTTGTCGGATCAGCGCAGTGGCACAGCTGTCGGATCAGCGCAGTGGCACAGTTGTCAGAGCGGTGACACAGTTGTCGGATCAGCGCAGTGGCACAATTGTCGGATCAGCGCAGTGGCACAGTTGTCGGAGCGGTGACACAGTTGTCGGATCAGCGCAGTGGCATAGTTGTCGGATCAGCGCAGTGGCACAGTTGTCGGAGTAGCGGGTAGCCCCCTCCGTCCCGATGTTTAGTGCTGGGGCACCAAGGAAGGGAGGACAGTTGACAGCGGGTAAGCTGTGGGATTGCTTTGATCAAGTGAGCCAGTTTTGGCGGATGAGTCACCCCGAATTGTGGGAGTGAGTATGGAGCCCTTGGAGGCAGGGTCTTGTTCGGTGGGGGGAAAGAGAGTACTTGGAGGCCTTTTATGGCAAGAGTTAACGCAGTTGCTGAACTGCACGCTCCATGTATAGAGGGACGGGGCGCATAGGATATGAGTGTCTGAGAGTGGATTGCGCCAGGATACCTTTTAATTCGTTGGGTCCCTCCAGTACGGATTTGGGACGCCTCATTGGAGTAGGCGCCGGGTGTGGAGCGTGGTATTGTAGTTCCTTTGGGTTGGGATCTACCGCCTGAGGCGAGTTCTGATTGAGGCGCTTGGCGCCGGGTGATGGAGGACAGATCAGTCGGTGGAGGCATTCCCGATTTCTTTTTCCAGGATAGTGGATTTCTGAGACTGTCGGAGCACATATGTTACAGCGGTCGGTGTGGTGGTACTTGTTGGGCTGGCGGGTTCAGTTTTCTTCCGCGGCGGTTGATTATACCGCAAAGACAGTTTTCTTAGGGAGCCAGGCCCGGAGGTGTTGGTGCACTTGGGTTGCTTGAGGGTTATCTTCGCCTCTATAGTTTTGACCTCGGGAGCGAGGCGGGTGTTTCGCAGTGGATGCGTACACTTTTGGCTGGTGTGGTTGAGGGACCTACGGCGGCGCTGGGACTCGGGGATACCCCCTTTGGTTGCGAGTTCCCAGTTGTTCTCCTATCGGAGTGGTCTTGCATGTCACTAGTTTGGGAGTTGAGGACACAACTCCAGGATTCGATGTTTTGGAAAGTTTGTCAGACCAAGTGTGTCGCCTTTGGGGGCGCCGGTGCTATTCGAGTTGTGGATGGTTGGTTCACTTCGGCTTTGTGTGGATTCCCGGGAATTTGATGAAGTGACCATCTGGAGCTAGCACCCTTGTCAAGCATGGAGGATTTGATTTACCAGCTGTAAGGGTCCCGGGTCTTCCTGAAGGTGGATTTGTAATCTGGTTTTCTTGACTACATATGGCTGTGTGTTGATGCCGGAGAGTTGGGGAATTGCTTCTACATCCCGACGGTTTAGAGATTAGAGATCAGAGTCTACGTGATCAGTTGGGGGACTTATATTGGATACCTTGGGAGTACAGAGGTATTGGGATCAAGCTTTTCTGTCGATGGACTGGTGGTTGGTTTATCGGGGGCCCTGGGAGGAGCGGATGCTTGTACCGATCCAGACTACTTGGTGGCTCGAGCGGTTAGCCCAGCTGTACCTGGATGGGGTGGTGTGGTTTTCTTGAGTGCCCGCCTCTATTTTTTTCTAGTTAGAGACCCGAGGATTGCATCGCGTCTCTGGAGGAGGTATTAGACAGCTTTGGGAGCTTGAGTGGTGGATGATTGGATATTTACCCCCTCTATTTGGTTGAGGTTCCGGGTTGAGGATTGATTTTAGTTTCGAGGACGAAACTTTCTTTTAGTGGGGGAGGATGTGATGACCTGGATCTCTGCAGAGCTGTGGTAGAGTCATTGGTGACATCTGGGGAGCATGTACTGTGTGTCGGAGGTGTTTGTGCACCAATTGGACACAAGTGGCGGACTTCGGGCTTAATGGATCACGTGGGTGATTAGTGGACTCCGTCGGATCTTTAGAAGTGGTTTCGCGCGAAGCGGATATTCAAAATGGACTCAGCGCGAAGTTTGGACCAAGGAACACCTTTCCGGATGCCTTCGGCAAAT
The DNA here is from genome assembly GCA_029204045.2 of Tillandsia leiboldiana. Lineage (NCBI taxonomy): Eukaryota > Viridiplantae > Streptophyta > Magnoliopsida > Poales > Bromeliaceae > Tillandsia > Tillandsia leiboldiana. Next base: position 12,801,130 of record CM055070.1, read on the forward strand.
TTTGGAGTTGGAATTTGGCAAAATGGACATCAAATTCGGATTCAGCGTGCCAAAACAGTCAAAATGGACTACCTACTTGATATTTTGCGCAACGGTTACTGTTCATGCCGGAACAGTGATTCCGGTGGCGGCGGCGGGCAGCGGCGGAGCGCGGCGGACGGGCTCGGGCAGGCGGCGGAGCGACCGCGGGCAGCGCCCGGGCGCGGGCAGCACGCGGGCGCGGGCAGGCGCGCGGTCCACGGGCCAGCGTGCACCAGGGGGGACACGTGGCATCATTGGATTGGACGGTGTTGTGGGCGGGGTTCACGGGTGGCGCGGGGTGTACGGTGGACCGGGTGGGGCCACGTGGCGACCGGTGGTTGGCCGGTCCACGTGTGCCCGGTCCACGGAACTGGAGTGGCGGCCTTGGGATTCGCGCCTGGCAGGGGCGCAGGCGGCACGTGGGCGCGCTGACCAGGTTTTCCCGCGCTCGGGCCCGCCACGTGTCGTCGCCGCGTTGGGCCACGTGTCGCGCGGTGGTTGGCCCGCGCGGCTGTCCGCTGTTCGCGGGGTGACATGGAGGCCCGAGGGAGTTTCGGGCCCGCACAGTGTTGGGCTGGGCCCAACACTGTAGCCGCCCGAAAACCCTGAGCGCCCGGAAGTGGGGACCCAATGGGAATTTTTGGATTTGTTTCCAGCTTGTATTTGAAGGCCCTGTTCAAGTCCGAATATCTTTTTCCCTGTTCATCCTCTCACTGTGCAACCTTCACAAGATTCCCTCCTCTCCCAGAGCTGGATCCATCTGCAGACTCCAGGATTTTTCTGCGGCACGCATCCCAAGGTTTATATTTTTACGGCGCGGCGCGACGCTCGTTCGTTTGTGGTCTTCTTCGTCGCGTTTCGGTGCGTGGACTCTCCCGAGCTACCCCGACAGTAGTTTCCTGCGATTTTTGCGCCGTTGGCTTCACGACAGGTAGGGCTACGATCTTTGTGATTTGAGTTTTCCCACTAGGGGAGGCTACTAGTTTACTAGTAGTTCTCACCCCCATTCTTCTTTCCTCTTTTTCTTCTCCCTTGTTTTGCAGTGTCTTCTGCGGGTGCTGCTGGGCTTCAGCGGCGGTTCGAGGAGAGAGGACGGCTGAGTAGATAGATCTCGAGGCAGGATGAGCGAGTTAGCTAGACTGTTGGTGTACACATGTTTCCTCAGACGGTTGTGCTTTTACTTTGGGACTGGCTTTTGCCAGCAGGTTGTATTTATTTTGGTGAGCTGGGAGAGACAGATGTATCATTTATACAGATGTATTGTATTTTATTTCCAGCTTCAGTCTGAGATGTATTAGATTTTAGTTCAGCTCTGTTTTTATTGCTCTTTTATTATTATCTCTTATATCTGAGCAGGCTTGGCGCTTCGTGTACGCGGGAAATACCGTGTGCACGGCGGATCTATAGAAGGGCCCGGGTTCCAGTTTACACCCGGGGCGTGACAGATTAGTTGGTATCAGAGCTTAGGGATAGGTCAGTTGGGACTTAGGAAACCCTAGGCTTTTCGGCGGACCCTAGGATGTTAGTGCGTGAGAGACGCGACATTTTGCAAAAGTCGGTGATTTATTTATTTGACTCTTCCTGTGAGTGAAGAGGGATCGACATATCCTATTTTTGTGGGACAGTTATGTTGGCTGCAGACAACATAAAGTTACAAAAATAGGGGGATGTCTTTGACTTTTGCTAGATTGGGTCGAGTGTTTGGGGTGTGCTGATTTGCGGTTTTGTCGTGGTGAGCGGTGTCTCCCCGACGCTGGGCCCTGACCAGGGTGCACCCTGGTGCGGCAGTTGGGTCAGAGCTGGTTGTTACGGGCCGGATACACAGATTGGAGTCTGAGAGCTCCGGACCTGAAGGGTTAGAGTGTTGGAGGCAGATCAGCGGAACAGCGCAGTGACACAGTTGTCGGAGCAGCACAGTGAGACAGTTGTCGGAGCAGCGTAGTGACACAGTTGTCGGAACAGTGATGCAGTTGTCGGATCAGCACAGTGGCACAGTTGTCGGAGCAGCGCAGTGGCACAGTTGTCGGAGTAGCGAGTAGCCCCCTCCGTCCCGACGTTTAGTGCTGGGGCACCGAGGAAGGGTGGAAAGTTGACAGCGGATAAGCTGTGGGAGTGCATTGATAGAGTGAGCTAGTTATGGCGGATGAGTCACCCCGATTTGTGGGATTGAGTATGGAGCCTTTGGAGACAGGGTCTTGTTCGGTGGGGGATGGAGAGTACTTGGAAGCCTCTTTGTGTCAAGAGTTAACGCGGTTGATGAACTGCACGCTCCATGTGTAGAGGGATGGGGCGCATAGGATATGAGTGTCTGAGATTGGATTGCGCCAGGATACCTTGTAACTCGTTGGGTCCCTCCATTACGGATTTGGGATGCCACATTGGAGTAGGCGCCGGGTATGGAGCGTGGCATTGTAGTTCCTTTGGATTGGGATCTGCCGCCTGAGGCGAGTTCTGATGGAGGCGCTTGGCGCCGGGTGATGGAGGACAGATCAATCGAATGAGGCATTCCCGATTTCTTTTTCCAGGATAGTGGATTTCTGAGACTATCGGAACACATAGGTTACAGCGGTCGGTGTGGTGGTAGGTTTGAGTTGCTCCGGGCTTTTGGGTTCGTATCTTTTTGATACGGGAGTTTTCCCTCTTTGAGGGTAGTGCTTCTGCTTCATTGCTTGGGTTAGGGGGTAGGATAGTCACCACGTGCACGGGAGGCTTATTTTCCCGATCGCGCTTGGCACGTGGAGGAGAGTTGTTGGTCCTGCCCGGTGCAGCTTGAGTCCTGGATTTTGCCGGTAGACCTGATGGTCTTGGCTCAGCTGCGGGATGTTGTTGAGGTACCCGTTGGGCTGGCTAGTTCGGTTTTTTTTGTTCGCGGCGGTTGATTATGCCGCGAGGACAGTTTTCTTGGGGAGCCAGGCCCGGAGGTGTTGGTTTACCTGGGTTGCTTGAGGGTTATCTTCGCCTCTATAGTTTTGACTTCGGGAGCAAGGCGGATGTTTCGCAGTGGGTGCGTAGCCTCTTTGGCTGGTGTGGTTTAGGGGCCTACGGCGGCATCGGGACTCGGGGATACCCCCTTCGGTTGCGGGTTCCCGGCTGTTCTCCTATCGGAGTTGTCTAGCATGTCACTAGTTTGGGAGTTGAGGACAACTCCAGAATTTGATGTTTTGGAAATTTTGTCAGACCAAGTGTGTCGCCTTTGGGGGCGCCGGTACTATTCGAGTTGTGGAAGGTTGGTTCACTTCGGCTTTGTGTGGATCCCCGAGAATTTGATGAAGTGACCATCTGGAGCTAGCACCCTTGTCGAGCATGGAGGATTTGATTTACCAGCTGTAAGGGTCCCGGGTCTTCCTGAAGGTGGATTTGTAGTCTGGATTTCTTGACTGCATATGGTTGTGTGTTGATGCCGGAGAGTTGGGGAATTGCTTCTACATCCCGACAGTTTAAAGATTAGATATCAGAGTCTACGTGATCAGTTGGGGGACTTATATTGGATACCTCGGGAGTACAGAGGTACTTGGATCGAGCTTTTGTGTCGATGGACTTGTGGTTGGATTTTCGAGGCCATGGGAGGAGCGGATGCTTTTGCCGATGCAGGCTACTTGGTCACTCGAGCGGTTAGCCTAGCTGTTCTTGGATGAGGTGGTGCGGTTTTTTTCTGGAGTGCCCGCCTCTATTTTGTTCTAGTTAGAGACCCGAGGAGTGCATCGCGTCTCTGGAGGAGGTATTAGACAGCCTTGGGAGCTTGAGTGGTGGATGATTGGATATTTACCCCCTATATTTGGTTGAGGTTCCGGGTTAAGGAATGATTTTAGTTTCGAGGACGAAACTTTCTTTTAGTGGGGGAGGATGTGATGACCTGGATCTCCGCAGAGCTGTTGTAGAGTGATTGGTGACTTCTGGGGGCCTGTACTGTGTGTTGGAGGTGTTTGTTCACCAATTGGACACAAGTGGCGGACTTCGGGCTTAAATGGATCACGTGGGTGATCGGTTGACTCCGTCGGATCTTTAGAAGTGGTTTCGCGCGAAACGGATATTAAAATTGGGCTCGGCGCGAAGTTTGGACAAAAGAACACCTTTTCGGATCCCTTCGGCAATTTTTGGAATTAGAATTTGGCAAAACGGATCGCGGATTTGGATTCAGCGCGCGAAAACGGTGAAAATGGACTACCTACTTGTATTTTTCGGAGCCCGGATGGGAAAACATTGATTTCGAGGCTTGGGTACTGTTCCAGCGGCCGGCGGCCGGCGGCGGTGGCGGCGGGCCGCGGCGGAGCACGGCGGAGCAAGGCGGAGCAAGGCGGCGCAGCGTCGCGGGCAGCAGCGCGGGCAGCGCGCAGGTGTGGGCAGCGCGGGCAGCGCGCAGGTGCGGGCAGCGCGGGCAGCGCGGAGGCGCGCGGGCAGGCGGGCGGTCCACGGGCCGACGTGCACTAGAGAGCAGGACACGTGGCATGTTTGGATTGGTCGGTGTTGTGGGCGCGGTTCACGGAGTGGTGCGTGGTGTACAGTGGACCGGGCGGGGCCACGTGGCGACCGTTGGTTGGCCGGTCCACGTGTGCCCGGTCCACGGAACTGGTGTGGCAGCCTCGGGATTCGCGCCTGGCAGGGGGTGCAGGCGGCACGTGGGCGCGCTGACCGCGTTTTGAAAAGTTTTCCCACGATCGGGCCCGCCACGCGTCGTCGCCTCGTTGGGCCACGCGTCGCGCGGTGGATGGCCCGCGCGGCTGTCGGCTGTTCGCGGGGCGACGTGAAGGCCCATGAGGGATTCGGGCCCGCACAGTGTTGGGCCGGGCCCAACACTGTAGCGGCCCGAAAAGTCCGGGTGCCCGGAAGTGGGGACTTATCCGTCATTTTCCGAATTGTTTCTTCCAGCCTATAAATAGGCCGAGAACAGCAGCCTTTGTCTTTTTTCCTGCTCCTCTTCTCTCAGTGCAACCTTCACGAGATTTCCTCCTCTCCCAGAGTTGGTTCCATCTGCAGATTCTCGGATTTTTTTGCGGCACGCATCCCGAGGTTTCCATTTTTACGGCGCGGCGCGATGCTCATTCATATGTGGTCTCTTTCGTCGCGGTTTTGGTGCGAGGACTCCCCTGGCTTACTCCGACCACCGTTTTCGTCGATTCTTGCGTCGTTGGCTTCTAGACAGATAGGGCTACGATCTTCGTGATTTGAGTTTCCCCTCGTTTCGAGTGAATCTTGTTGTTTCCCGAGCTTCCTTTTGACCCATTTTTCCTCGCGGAGTTTTGGACAGCACGTGGGTGTTTTGGCAATATCTTCGCGCACAGGCGTCGCATCGAGAGGCGTTTTTCATCTACACAGCGCAAGGAACACACTCAAATTTTCTGGGAATTTTCTGAATACTTTTCAAAGGTGAAAAATCTCTGTTAACAGAAAGTAATGCTACAGTTTTTGAAATCGGTTTATTTCGGGGTGGTTCCCTTGCCGAATTTGTATCTCAGTGTAGGAAACTCGGATTTGAACGTGCAGGTACTCGTTTCGATCGGTTCGTCGCGAGGATCGTGACAGTATTTTTCTTGGATTTTTCTGGGATCAACTCGCAGGTGAAAAAGGCACAACTTTGGGACTGAATTCTAGGACAGGATGTTTTTGGGTGCTTGTGTGCTTAATTGTATGTTTTCGGGTAATTGTGAACAGTGATCGCGGCGGTTTATCTTTTTGGGCGTTTGGCGTGAAAAAAGGGATATTGTACAGCAAGGAGGTTTTATAGCTGAGGATTGTGTGTGTCCAGGTGGGTGGTTGTTGCTTACCTCTATTTGGACATGCTCATTAGGATTATTGATTAACAAGTGGGGATGGAACTTATGCATGCTTGTTTGGGCATATGGTTGGCTATGTTAGCGGTTAACTTTGCATGTGGAATTGAATCTTAAATTGGGATAATTAAATTACCTTGATGGTTGGTACTATTTGAGGATTTTATGACATGCATAGTTGGATAGTAATGCTTTATTATGGCTAATGGATTATAGACATGTGTGGTTGGATAATATTTTAGCATGATGGTTATATCTATGCGGAGCTATTAATTGTTACACATGTGGAACCACTATTGGTCACCTTTTCTTTTATCTTCCTTGAGGACATATGCATGCTTGTATGGACATCTAGATAGGCCTTTTCTTGTCGCTACACTATCATGTTGGAACTTGACTTAGGAGAAACCTTGTTTGCTTCTTTTCTCCTTTATTTAGTCAGGTGGTTCATGTTGCTCGGGTTTGAGCAGGGGTTTGGGATAGTGTAGTCGGGACCTGGATTATGGATTATGGGTTTTGGCGGCGACCGTGGATTTTGGGCGGTTGACCAGATGTCGGTTATAGGACATCGGTGATAGGGCATGATCATGGACTAGAGGGCTTTGTGGCAACCGCGGATTTTGGGCAGTTGACCGGAGGTCAGGAGTTGGACTTGTTGTGGTCGGTGGACTTGCGGCTACCGCGGATAGTAAGCGGTTGACCGGATGTCGGATGTGGGTACCGTTGTAATCCTCCTACTTGTGATAACCCACTAGGCATATTGGAGCTAGTCCTATGTTATATTGCTAGTATACTAGTGGAATAAATATAACATGCTTAATTGGAAGGAATGGGCTTGTGGTTGATACTTGCATCTCTAAAGGACTAGGTATTAATAAAAGTTTTAATTCTTGCAAAAGATATGTTGTCTAAAACCCCTTGGGTATAGTTTGTTAAACCATATTTTGTTATTTGTATATTGGGACATCTTATGCATGTATAGAGATCGGCTTATGGCAACTTGGTATAGTGGATATTCATGAAATAGCATACTCCAATTTGTAAGAATTAGAATACCCGAAATCATGTTATTAAGTAAAGGACTTTTGCATGCTTGTATGGTCACCTAGATAGGCCACCTTTTTCTACTACACTATCATGCTGGAACTGACTTAGGAGAAACCATGCAGTTATTCTTTCTCCAGTTATCTAGACTTAGGGGATAGTATGCTCGGGGTTGAGCAGGGGCTGGGATAGTGTAGTCAGACATTTGGGATTTGGGACAAGCAGGCTGTGATGGCTGGGTATTGCGTCAACCGCGAATTTTGGGCGGTTGACCGGACAGTTGTTATTGCATCAGATCGGGGAGAGGATTTGGGCTTTTTTTTAGGGGATGGTTTCCCACTTAGATCAGTGTCATGATCCAGTCCTGCTGACTTATTCTACTATGATACTTGTTACTCAGACTTTGAGTCCTTGAGACTCTTATCCCCTATCGGTGTTATGCATTGGCCGGCATACCCGATTTGGCAGGCATAGAGTGTGCGATATACAGACTTTGAGTCCTTGAGACTCTTATCCCCTATCGGTGTTATGCGTAGGCTGGCATACCCGATTTGGCAGGCATAGCAGGCAGTACCAGTGTTTACTGGTGTACAGATTGGGTTAGTCAGGCGGGCATTTATATTCTGATGCACATACTTAGCTATTCTTTTAGCTTGGCATTTTAGAGGCATAGTGGTAGCTTATTCATCAGTAGTTTTACTTATAGCTTACCACCTTTGTTTTATTTTCGCCTCTGGTAGTCCTAGTGGGCCTGTCTGAGTTTGAGGTTTTACCCACTAGGGGAGGCTACTGGTTTACTAATAGTTCTCACCCCCATTCTTCTTTCCTCTTTTTCTTCTCCCTTGTTTTGCAGTGTCTTCTGCGGGTGCTGCTGGGCTTCAACGGCGGGTCGAGGAGAGAGGACGGCTGAGTAGATAGATCTCGAGGCAGGATGAGCGAGTTAGCTGGACTGTTGGTGTACCCATGTTTCCTCAGACGGTTGTACTTTTACTTTGGGACTGGCTTTTGCAAGCAGGTTGTATTTATTTTGGTGAGCTGGGAGAGACAGATGTATCATTTGTACAGATGTATTGTATTTTATTTCCAGCTTCAGTCTGAGATGTATTAGTTTTTAGTTCAGCTCTGTTTTTATTGCTCTTTTATTATTATCTCTTATATCTGAGCAGGCTTGGCGCTTCGTGTACGCGGGAAATACCGTGTGCACGGCGGATCTGTAGACGGGCCCGGGTTCCGGTTTACACCCGGGGCGTGACAATTTTCCTTGGTGAAAACGTCTTGTATGATTGAATGCTTTTCATTGATGACGTCGTCTTGTGGGGTGAGCTACCAATGTTCCTTTCTTTTGAAAAATCCTTCTTTGATTTCCGAGAAGTGAACTCATTGGTAGTAGTTGCAAGAGGTGCTTGATTTGTTCGTTTCGCTCCAATCTTGCAATTTCTTCTTATGTGCCCTGCATAACCACAACGAAAACATACCTTTGTACTTGACGATCCCGAAGTGGGTGAAGTAGGCTTGTTGTCGTTGTATGCAGGGATTCGGGTCCCACTAGTTTCCTTACTAAGTTCAGGACGATCCGACCGTTGGATCAGAAATCGGTCTATACCATTTTCACTCGATTCGATGAGGCGGTCGCACTGGAGACCTCAGATTTTCGAGATCAAACTCGGATCGGAGAGGCGGGCTTTATGCTTTGGGAACCGTGCCATTTGCACACCGGTACACAGACCACTAAGGTTGACCTTTGTTTCCTCGCACACATTCACACTGGAAAAATCACTTTTTACAAACTCAAATTTCTCGAGTATTACATCACTCACACCTTATAAGAAGTTTCGTCCTCGAAACTTAAGTACGCCAGGAATCCCATAAATGGGGAATGTGCCAAAACATGTCCGACTTGCACTCCCAATTGGCTTCGCGCCCCTCATGATCCGCTCATTTCTCTCTGGCACTAGGAGAGATTCCAGTTTCCCCGCCGGGCGCTGATGTTCGGCCTTTATTCGATGACCGACCCAATAGCGAGCCACGAGTTGTGCTACATCCCTTGTCAATTTAAGCCACCAACAGTCTGCTGTTGATCCGTCCTGCTGCGTAATCGCGGTTACCGATATGTCTCCCGTCTGACTATTACCGCTCTAGGCATCGACTGCTCCACTTGTTTTTCCGGGGTGATCTTCATTGGACGAATCGTTTCCTTGAGTTGCTTGGTCGTATATGCCTTAACTCTTCCCCCCTCCCGTCGCCTCAGCACATCTCCAAGTCCGTTCCGTGATGCATCGCTACACCTCAAAATCCTCACCCGGTATCGGTAATGCATGCATGGGTGCCTGTGATAGCCTAACCTTGCATTCTTCGAAGCTCTCCTGACATTTAGTCGTCCCAAAAAGCCCACCTCGAGAGGCCCAAACTCACACCTTTGGAGTTTGGCCTATACTCTCTAGTCCCTGAGAGTCTGCAAGGTCACTCGTAAACGCTCCTCGTCTGTACGCGAGTTGATCCAAGAAGGGTCTGAACATTCTGTTCATCAAACCCGTGGGCGCCGCTAGGGCGTTCAAATACCCACCCCCGAAGCAATGACACGCGAAACGCCCTATAACTCTTGGCGAAACTCGGTGGTAACCCTGAATGGAAAACTACCGAACTGAACCGCCCTAAGATTTCGGACAAACGACGGCTCGACCCGCCTGGCAACCCTACCGTCCCGTCTCTCTTGATCGAAACTAACCTGAGTAAGCCTGCTCCTCGACTTGGAGTTCCCTGTTATGACGCCACCGGTTCGCAGACCACCTCTGACGCTGCTGAGCAGTCAGCAACCAAAGTCTCGCGATGCGTCGAGCTACCCCAGTCCTACCACCAAACCCGGACCGACGGGCTCTTAAATGTTCAAAATATCCCGTCAACAAAGGGGGAAGCCACACTAATACCCTCACAAAAACTCCAGGATGTGCCAATCCAACTAGCCGGGTCACCGCATACAAGTAATCCACCTTTGAAAACGACGAACCCACCCGTCACCAACGCGGACTACTTCCACCCGTCACCAACACGGGTTACTAGCTCGGAGCATAACCATCATCCCGGATTGTCCGCTCCGACTGTCCGTTCTACCGAGGCGACGGTCAAAACTAAAGCTAGGTTTCAGCTCTAAGACCTACCACAAGGTCTACCCCACAGAGAAAGCTGAATGCAGGGCATCCTAGCCGGAAGTAACCAATGCCAGAGCGCCATGTAGTCAACAACCCCCCGCTGACCTACACTGCTTCGCAATCAATAGTCTCGCATCCCAAAATCCTCCCGATTATGCCTTGGTCATGGGAAGCTGGCGACAAAAACCAAGAAGTACGGTCCTACTTCCATCTTGGCACCGAAGGGGTGCGACACTCTGGTTAACCCCTACCGCTCGGTCCCAATCTATTGCCCCTCCAAGCACCATGCACTGAACCGAGCTGCATATCCCCAGACCAAACGATCACATTCCCAACTAGGAGTATTCTAAGCTCTAGGTCCGCTCACCCAAAATCGAGCCCATACGAACAAGATTTGCTAGTCCCGGGGGTCTCCTTTCTCAACCCAAAGGAGAACCCCAAGGCCCCATCTCGACGATTTCTACCACCATCGCAGTGTCTACAGTAAAAAGCCGAACTATGGGTAACAACCGTAGGGGAAGAATCCTCATTCCCACCCATACCTTGTCCAAGATGCAAAAGAATCGGCCGACTATCTGCTGTAACCTAAAACCAGTAGACCTAGAAGGTATAAATTTAGACAAGAGGCTACCCAGTTACACACGACCGACAAACGGCCGACTCACTAACAAACACCGGCGGACTACTCTACCACCAGTCGCCGCTACTAACGACGACCAAAACGTCGGCAGAGGAAGGGGTTTGAAAACAAAAGCCGGCGCAACGATCTGCTGTGTTAACAGCCGCACCAAGTGCAGGAACACCGTCAGCAGGCCCACCGTGTCCCGTGCTGGTTGCTTAATCCATTGATTCTTGGCAACCATCAAGACCCCGGTGGCAGCCGGCCTCGACCCCAGCCTCCAAAACAACACGACTACACAAGCCAAAACAACACGACTACACAAGCCAAAACAACACGACAACCGAGCTAAATCGGGAAACAAAACTGAACCCGTACACACACACAACACAAGTCAGCTCTAGACTCAGCTAGCATAGCACCCAACCAACTATCGAGAAAAGGGACCTATACTTTCTCCCCCCCCGATCACTCGCGTTCTACACTTCTATGCCATATTCATTTCATTCATTAGTAGCTAAGTGAGGTATCTTTGTGGATGTCGGGCACAAACTGTTGTGATTAAAGAAAGTCTCTGATACCATCTTAATCTGTCACGCCCCGGGGGTTTCATTAAGCGGAAATAATCAACGGAAGGTATGAAATTGCGTGTTTATTTTTTTTTTGAAAGTCCTTCTTCCCCGGTGCGTGCCCAGACCCGCCGCATACACAGATTCACCCTGCAAACGGACAGAGTCTCCTCTGTATATGCACAGCGTCGCGGCTAATACAACATCCAAACACAACAGTTTATATTCAATCACAACAGTTTCCAAGAACAACGCATACAGGACTAAATAGTTCTCGAGGCCGATCAATTTGAAAGGATAAATCCACAGTTTTGAAAGCGGTGCCCACCCGGCACCCGGATTTCTAAAACAGTTTCGAAAATCATAAATCCACAGAGTTTTTAAAACAGTGCCCACACGACACCCAGGTTTTTAAATCCGTTTTCGAAATCCATAAATCCACAAGGTTTTGAAAACGGTGCCCACACGACACCCAGAGATTTGAAAAACAATTTTCACAATTCTTTTTCTCTTTTTTTTTCTTTTTTTTCTTTTCCTTTTTGAAAACGGCCAAACAACGAAAGGAAATAAAATCCAACATCCTCATAACTAGAGAGTAATATGCCGACATCCACACCGACCCCACGAGGGTATCGAGAACCACACAATAGCCTACTAATAGCAAATGAAATGCGAAGTAAAGGAGTAAATACAGTCTAGGGCCTCCATGGACCCAAAAGCTCCTGTGTCGGCCTCACCGTTGCCTAGCCCTCACCCCTGAAGGAACCTGTCACGGAGTGGGAAGTCAGCGACACGATAATAATAAGGAAAACAGGAAAAAGTAGTAAATCCAACCGTAAGACTATCCGGAGCAACCACCCTCCCAAGAGGGAAATAAAACACGAACACCTGCAAAACCTGACCACGTCGAGCACCTACCCCGACGGGTCGCACCGCTCACACCTTGGCGCCTCAAAACCCCACACCTACGGGGGCCCCCACTACGTCACCTCGTGGGTTTACACGGGTCATAGACCACTTTTCCGGAAAAGCGCACCCTTTGCGGTGGCCAAACCGCGGGTACGCGTGCTGCAGCCTCGAGGATAGTAACCAAGTACACAATAGTAAAACCCGACAGTAACAACAATAGAGATTACCTATATTAGCACAGTTAGACGAGTTATTAAAACTTGATTACAATTTCCAAAAGTTCCACACTAAGTCTTAGAATGAAAACCCACCTCGAAGTCAGTCGAACGAACCCCCTGAATGTAGGCCGATCCCGAACTCCCGCCAGACTAGACTGGTGCTGAACTGCTGGGCCCTGAACAGAAACTGTGATCAGAACTAGACTCACTTATTGTAGAGTACCGGTTTTTGGTTTGAGCTTTCTGACTCCACCGACGAGCTTTTTGACTGGGAAAAGGCGTGAGCACGTGTATTTTCGATTTACAGCGGTGTTCGGGTGGTTCCGGGCGGCGGCGGAGGTGCCGGGGTCGAAAAGTGAGTTATCGTGACCCTTTTGATTATTTTATTTATTTAATTGCTTTAATTGAATTTTGATGTAATGTTGCCTTTCCTAGTGCTGTTGGTGGAGAGGGTGTAGTTGTCTGAGGGTGTGCTTAATTAATTGAGTGGCTGGGTGTTTTAATTAGTGGATGGTTGGTGGGGAATTTAATTCCTTTCACTTTATTTAACTCCCTCTCACTCTCTCTCTCGAGCCACCTCACCACAACCATCTCCCAGCTTCCTTTTCTTGGTGGTCTGAAGCAAAGGAGGGAAAGTGAGAAGAAGAAGAAGAAGAAGAAGGAGTTGGAGAAGGATTTTCTTCGGTCCTTCCCTTGCTGCGACGGGTGGAGCCGAACGAAATTTGTGGGACGACATTAACAAGGTTGGTAGAATTTTGTTAAGGTTGCATTTGGGTTTTTGGCTTCTCCCCTCTTCTCTTTTTCTTTTTCTTTTTCTTTTCTTGCTGTCAGGGACGCGTCGGCCTTGACGGCATGTTGCCGGTGTTGCCGCTGCGCGGGTGCGCATGAGCGCCGCGCGCAGCGTGCGCGCTGCTGCTTAGTTAAGCGGCAGCGCGCCGGGCTGCTTGGTCGTGCGGCGGGGGAGGAGGCCGCGCGGCCCTGCAGGCCGCGCGCTAGGCGCGCGGCACTGCAGGAATGCCGCGCGGGCGGCCCCCGTGCCGCGCGGCACTGCAGGCCGCGCGCTAGGGGCGCGGCACTGCTGGAGTGCCGCGCGGGCTGGCCCTGTGTCGCGCGGCCCTGCAGGCCGCGCGCTAGGCGCGCGGCACTGCTCGGGACCGCGCAGGTGCGCCTGCGCCCCGAGGCCCTGCAGGCCGCGCGCCAGGCGCGCGGCACTGCAGGGCACCGCGCGGGTGCCCCTGGGCCCCGCGGCCCTGCAGGCCGCGCGCCAGGCGCGCGGCACTGCAGGGCACCACGCGGGTGCCCCTTGGGCCCCGCGGCCCTGCAGGCCGCGCGCCAGGCGCGCGGCACTGCAGGGCACCGCGCGGGTGCCCCTGGGCCCCGCGGCCCTGCAGGCCGCGCGCCAGGCGCGCGGCACTGCAGGGCACCGCGCGGGTGCCCCTTGGGCCCCGCGGCCCTGCAGGCCGCACGCCAGGTGCGCGGCACTGCAGAGGGCCGCGCGGTGGAGGGCTGCGCGGTGGCCCCTTGGGCCCCGCGGCCCTGCAGGCCGCGCGCCAGGCGCGCGGCCCTGCAGGGCACCGCGCGGGTGCCCCTTGGGCCCTGCGGCCCTGCAGGCCGCGCGCCAGGCGCGCGGCACTGCAGAGGGCCGCGCGGTGGCCCCTTGGGCCCCGCGGCCCTGCAGGCCGCGCGCCAGGCGCACGGCACTGCAGGGCACCACGCGGGTGCCCCTTGGGCCCCGCGGCCCTACAGGCCGCGCGCCAGGCGCGCGACACTGCAGGGCACCGCGCGGGTGCCCTTGGGCCCCGCGGCCCTACAGGCCGCGCGCCAGGCGCGCGGCACTGCAGAGGGCCGCGCGGCGGCCCCCTTGGGCCCCGCGGCCCTGCAGGCCGCGCGCCAGGCGCGCGGCGCTGCAGGGCGCTGCGCGAGCAGTTTTTGGGCCGCGCGGCGCTACCGGCCGCGCAGCTGGCCGTCTCCACGCAGAGCGTGCGTTGGACTTCGCAGCCGTGAGCTGCTCTTGGCCGCAGGGTTGCGGCCCGGCGACGCGACGTGGCGGTCGCGCGAGGGGCGTTCCGCGCAACGCCCGACGTTCGTCGTCGCCGGTTGGGTTTTCCGCCGTTTGAGGGCGGGTCGTTGTCTTGGGTTTTTCTTCTAACCCCGGTTTTCACCGATTTTGCAGTGTGACTTAGTGTTGGCCTGATTGCGTGATCAGCGGTGCGCGTTGTACTACTTGGAGCTGTAGGATCGCACCGGGACCTCTATTTGGCGCACGATTTTGCGACCTCTTCGCAGGTGGGTTGGTTTCTTCCGAGAATGCTACGGAATGTCCATTTGACTTGCAAATGCAAGGGTGATGTGTCCTTGGGATGTCAGGTAAATGCGAAGCAGCCGTGTGAGTCGAGGGTTATGGTTCCGACCAAGACACGCGTTATGCTCTTAGGAGTTCGTTCTGGAATACACAGTGGTGTTCGACGCCCCCTGGCTGAGTTACCAGGAGGGTGTTTCTCTCCGGCCGAGTTACCGGGAGGCTGAGTTCCCTGGCTGAGTTACCGGGAAGGCGATTTCCCTGGCCAGGATACCAGGAGGATTGTCCTCCCCGGCCGTGTTACCGGGAGGCCTATTTCCCTGGCTGAGTTACCAGGAGGTCGTTTGCCCTGGCCGAGCTACCAGGTGGGTATTTCCCCTGGCCGAGATACCAGGTGTGAGTTCGCCCCTGGCCGAGTTACCAGGTGGCTGCGGGGGAAATGGCATGAGCGGGTGGTCATCGTTTATGATTCCAGATGTCATTTCATATTGCATTGCATTACCGCATATAGTGATAGATTTATTTACAGCTTTCCTTTCTGTATCTATCTATCTATCTATCTATCTATCTATCTATCTGTTTTACTTTCAGGGGACTTAGTGGGCTACCGTGGATTGGATACCGGTACCCACTGAGATCTGACTTTTCAGTTGATCTCACACCCGCTGTGTGTGGCAGGTGCTTCCGAGGCGGCCGCTCCTGGGTCGGTTCGTGCGGAGTCTTCCGACCGCGGCAAGGGCTTAGCTGATTAGTACCTTCTGGGCTGTAGAGTCCGTGGTAGAGTTCCCCGGGTATTTTTGTTTTCCACTTTTGTATTCGTTAGTGATGTTGTACCCGGTTGTGGGAGGCTGTGGATATTGTACCCTTACCTTTTACTTAGTGACTCCTGTCTGCAGTTTACTCTTTCAGCTTAGCTTCTTTCCTGCTCTGATACTTGTGTAGCTAGTCCTCTTCTGCAGGTTGGACGCTTCGTCTGTGCGGCAGTTTCCGCACAGACGGCGAATCTGTTGGCGAGCCCGGGTCGCAGTTCGACCCCGGGGCGTGACACTTATACCCATCCCGACAACACTACAGTAACCCGAATCCAATCTTTCATACCGTGGTACGCGAAACACGCGCCAGAAACGGTAAAATTGACAATTTCGCCGATTTACGGAACGATATCCGTTTTCCGCTCAACGAGAGTCTACGGAAATCTAACAAATTGCCAGAGATATGTTTACTTTGTTTAACTACTATCCATAAGGTTACAATTGCAAGTTGACCCATTAACTTCTCTAAATTGCATAATAACTTTGTTTCAAACGTTGTTTCAACTCGTTCTCGAAATCCTGGAAGCCAAAGACAGCGCCGTAAGTGTCACGCCCCAGGGTCGAACTGCGGCCCGGGCTCGCTAACAGATCCGCCATCTGTACGGAAACTGCCGTACAGACGAAGCGTCTAACCTGCAAAAAGAATCAACTACAGTATACAGATATCAGAGCTGAAAGTAAAGTACTAAAAACTGAAGATCAAACACTGTACAACTGAAAATAATACAATATCCATCTCCCAAATACAATCGTATACAAAATCCTCTGATACAAAACTCAAAAGGGAGATATCACCAATAAGTACATCAGTGTACAAGCTCTCACTACAAAAAAATCCTCACTACAACAGTCTCTCAAACTGGAAAGGAAAGTACAACTCTATACCTCACAACAAGGTTCTCTCAACAGAGGTAAAAGTAGTAAACTAGTCTACTGAAGCTCTCCTCTGAAGGGGAACCTCTACACTCCAATGACGGGTAGGGAACTAGCTCGCGACTCCCTCGCCTCGGTCAGAAGGATCAGCAACAGGAGCACAGGAACAGGAGAAGAAGTCCCTGGGAAAAAGGCACCACGACGGGCGTGAGAACTACTTCCCACAGTAGTTCTCAGTGGGTGCCGTCAACAAGCCCAACGGTCTGCCCACTAAGTCTACTAGAGGTAAAAGATAACAGTGCAATGAAATCTGAACAAGAAAAGCTGGAACTACTCTACAGCTACCATGCCTCTATCTAGATACTCAAAAGTGGAACAGATGAAAGTAAATGAGACCACTCGCACCCAAGGTGCTCAATCGACCCAATCGAACTGACTGCCTCAAAGGGTCCAGCCAAGCCTGCGCCTGTCGACTAGGAACGCACCTGCCCACTATCACACATCCACATGAGGACGGGATTTACGTGGGGCGTCCTGTCCGACTAACTCATCCCTCGCGCAAAACTGCCTCAACAGGCCCATCGTTGCCTCCACTGCGGAAAACTGCCTCAACCGGCCAACCATCGTATCCACAGCGGCATCTCAGGGGTGCGACACCAACTGAGGAAAACGGCGCGGCATAGAGATCAAACATTGGCAAAAGCAGGCTATAGTCAAAACCACGCTCACTCTCAGAACGGTAGGACTCAAGACCCCCAATATCTCGCACAACAGTCGGAGCACTCTCGACGACTCAGCTGATCGGCCAACACGAAACATGAGACACTAGCTCTCCAACAGCTCGCAGCACAAGCACACTGGCTGGAGGTACTCCACAGCCAGGAACGACCCACGACTCAGGCTAACAATACCGGTCGGACAACACTCAATGACCTGGAATCACCGTTAACCCCACGGTTCCCAACAACACTGACCGGAAGATACTCGACGGCCCGGGGCTACCGCCTGCTCAACGGCTCCCGCCCACGATAGCACAACAGGGATAAAAGACCTCTCGGGACTACCGTTTACCCAAACGGCTCCCGGCATAGATAAGCAACCCACTACCACTACCAGACTCCACTCTGCTCCCAAGCAAGAGTGCAAATACATCCCACACTGAAAGAAAGTCCCAACCTCTCGGCCCACTACCCGGGCGAGAATATCACTACGTCCAGGAATATAAAAACAGTGTGGGTGTCTAAACAACAAATAACCCTAGCCCAAGTGAGAGTTTTCTACTGGTCTGGGTACACATGCAACATATGACGAGGGTGCTAGGTCAAGTTCCAATATAACTATATTAACATATGATAAAAGGAATAACAATTCCTACAATATAGTATGCTATACCCGAAAATAAACTATCATGCATAGTCCTACATCAGTAGAATTTCTGTACAGTCCATAAAACTTGGAGATAAGGCCACCCACCTCGATTTGCCACCAATTGCTCGTAGACACTTGCAATTGGCCTCCACGCGATCAGCACGCAAAACGATGTCCGCTGCCGGAGTCCGCACACAAAACGAAGCACGCCGTCGGAATCCGCACGCAAAATGGAGTCCGCACGCAAAACGGTGCACGGTGCCGGAATTCGCACGCAAAACAGAGTCTGCACGCAAAACGGTGCAAGCCGCCGAGGTCCGCACGCAAAACGGAGCACGATGCCGAAACACGCGCGCAAAAAGCAGTCCGCACGCAAAACGGTGCACGCCGCCGGGGTCCGCACGCAAAACGGTGCATGGTGCCGAAACCCGCGTGCAAAACGGAGTCCGCACGTAAAACGGTGCACGCCGCCGGGGTCCGCACGCAAAACGGAGCAGTAAAAGCACAGTTCCCAACACAGATAAAAGCAAGAGGGTTAATTTATTGTCCAAAAGATCGCTCCAAAATTGTGCCAAAAATACCGTAAAATTAGCACACGGGACCTACCCGACTGCGCCGCCGTCGCCGCAACGCTCCCATCGGCGACCCCGCACGCTTCACGAGGCTCATGACGCAACGCCGCATCTCCCACAATCTCCTCCTTCACTCTCCCTCTCGCTCGGGTGAAGAAGAAAGAAAGAAAAGGAGGAGAAATGGGGGTGCGGGGGAGAAAGAAGAAGAAGAAAAGGAGGGAGGAGGAGGAAAGTGGTCCACGGTGCACCGGTTCACGGTGCACCCGCCGGTCCACAGCACCCAGCCGTGTGCACCAGGCGCAGGCAACCGCGGGGCGCGCCACGTGGCTGCGCCCCTGCGCGCAGCCCGCGCGCCACACGGGCGCGTGACACCGTGTCCGCGCAGGCGCGGGACCCGGGCGCGCCACACGGGCGCGGTGTCACGCGCGCCCGAGCGGGCGCCAGTGGGGGCCCGCCACGTGGCGGCCCCCGCGTGCGCCCCACGCCGCAGGCGCGCTTCCCAAGCGCGCCTGCCTGCCGTGCCACGCGTGCGCCGTACGCCCTCGGAGAGCGTGCTGTGACACCTCGAAAAACGCGCACGCCTCGAATCTCGTGCCGCGTCGCCTCGAAAAACGCACAAACCATCCGGGCTCCAAATTAAACAAATAAATAGTCCATTCTTAGCGATTTCACGCGCTGAATCCAAAAACGATGTCCGTTTCTCCAAATTCTCACCCGAAAATTTGCCGAATGCCCACTCGATCCGATTTTCGCGCCGGGTCCATATTCGAAGTCCGATTTGCCAAATTCCAACTTTAAAAATCCCCGAAGGCGACCGGAGAGGTAATCTTTTATCCAAACTTCGCCCGGAGTCCAATTTTGACATCAGAATCGCGCGAAACCACTTCTAAACACCCGACGGGTCTTCCAAATTCCCACGGGATCTTCTTTTAAGCCCGATGTCCAACACTTGTGTCCAAATTGCGCGCAAACAACACCGACACACCACGCAGGCCTCCAGTGATGCAACTAAAACCCAAATTGCACCACAGATCCATTTCTCGGGCCCGACAAGTGAACAAACACTCCCAACGGCCACTAAAAGCTGCCCAACAACCGGCAACCCAACGCGGGGGATTCCGGGACCTCACAGTAAGTTTCAGTGCGTTCGAAACGACGAGATGAAGCTCGTGCTCACGGGCTTGGGCCAGCATGAAGCCCATTTACAAAGTTGGCCTATAAACTCTTAGGGCCCAAAAAGACACACCAAGCTATAACACGTACGACATGTTCAAACTGAGATTAAAAGTGAGCATCATGATCTAAACATATTACTGAGTTGAGGGCTCACCTTGGCCTCATCGGAGAGTGGCCGGAAGGTTGGCCGGAGCAACACCCACTAATGAACCAAGGCTCGGGTTAGGCTACTTCTGAACAAACCAGGTTTGAACCTGGAACAGAGATGAGCACAAGTTACTACAATCTCCTAGAAGGAGTTTGGACCCAGCCATCCCCGGCACCGGTGGCCGGAGGCGGCGGTTGGCCGGAAACAACACTACAAACACCTTAGCAACGAGGTTGGGGAAACTTTGCTACCAGAGGTTCTCGGGCCAGACCATGATGCTAGGACACATAAATGGAAGGTTTACAACTAACCTGGGCGGTTGGCCGGCGACCAGGAGTGGCGGCGACGGCCGGAGACCGAGCTCGGGTTGCTACGATGGTGCAACTACAGAGAGCAGCAACCCCATGTTAGAAACTCCATGCAATGGCTTTGGAAGCTTCCTAAGATCAAAATAAGTGTAACTGGACAGCTTACCGGCGGTGGGAAGCGCCGGCGGCACGCGGCGGCGGAGCTCGGCCAAGCTCGGCCCTCTAATGGCGGATTCCGGTCGGCGAGGCCTGGGCCGGCGAAAGATGGACCAAAGTGTTGCCCTCGGCTCCACGGGGCTTCTAGAGGTGGTGGCCGGCGACGTGGGTGCACCGCAGCGCCGGGCGGCGAGGTTCGGCCGAAGAACCAAAAAACCCGAAACTAGGGCTTCACCGCGCGGCTTGGGTCCTCGACCGATCGTCCAGAGGCTTGGTGGACTCCTTTCCGTCGATGAGGAGACGAAGATCAATGTCTCTGATCTGAGTTTCAACGGCCGGATGAAGCCCGGCCGCAGATCTGGCCGGAAATTGCACTTCCGGTAAGAAGTCGCTCCCGCCGGCGATGGGGTGGACGGCGATGGACCAAACTTCACAGAGACGTGCCACTCGACGTCAGGAACAAGATGGTTGGGTTCAAAGGCCACAATAAACGAAAAGTTTTCAACCTTCTTACCTCGCCGGAAAACCGAGGAAGAAGACAACCTCCGCGGCGGCGCACGGCGGCGGCTGGCGTCGGTTCACCTCGGGCTCGGTTGAGGCTTCACAGAGTAGTCCATAGGAAGAAGGTTTGATCAACTTGGGTCCTTCCCAAGCACCCTCCTCACCAACAACCCGAGAGAAGAAGCTTCCTTGTCTTCTTCTTCTTCTCCGGCGACGGGGACTGCAGCGGCGCCGGCGCGACGCTTAGAGGAGGTGGTGGGGGCGTCGGTTCCAGAGGGGGAGGCAGAGGGGCTCGGGTAGGGTTTCCAAAACCCAAACCCTCAAATGCAAAATTATATACATAATGCACAAAATGCCATAAACCCCTTCAACTCTTGTTATTTAGGGCTGAGTCCCTCACAGAGTTTGAGTTTCGCAATCAGGTCCCTCTCCAAGAATTTTCACGAATTCCAGAACATAAAATATAGGGCTTTTATGCAAAATACTGTGATTTTTTCCCATATTTCACGCTTTTCGAGACAACCCGGGTTGTCAAACTGAAAAGCGAACACCACCACGACGTCCGGCTCGACAAAATCTATAAGGTAGTGATTTTGGTTTGTCTCATTCGATCCCCTAAAATATTAAAATCCACAAAATACTATAGTTTATACAGTTTGACACGCTTTACGATGCTTCCGTCTCGTCAAACAGAAAATTGGTCAGTGCCACTGCGCTCAGAAAGATGACGCCATTCAAATCGACTGCCTGGATCGTCAGATTCGGACTCCAGACAGTCGATTGGCCGAAGTTGGCTAGCGAGGGATATAACTCAGGGAGTTACTATTCACTTCACTATTCACTTAAGTCGCGGGTCCCACTAGTTTCCTAACTAAGTTCAGGACGATCCGACCGTCAGATCAGAAATCGGTCTATACCATTTTCACTCGATTCGATGAGGCGGTCGCACTGGAGACCTCAGATTTTCGAGATCAAACTCGGATCGGAGAGGCGGGCTTTATGCTTTGGGAACCATGCCATTTGCACACCGGTACACAGACCACTAAGGTTAACCTTTGTTTCCTCGCACACATTCACACTGGAAAAATCACTTTTTACAAACTCAAATTTCTCGAGTATTACAATCCCTTTCCACTTCAAGACCGGTTGAGAGAGAAGTTGCCCTTTTTACTTCTTCTTCGAGATCCTGCAATCTCCCTCTCAACCCCTTATTTTGCTTAACCAGTTTCTTTGAATCCTTTAGAAGTTTATGGTAGGCTAAAGCAAAGTCTTCACCTTCGGAATTACTCGATTCATCATCCGTTGCAGTTTTTTCAACCTGGGAGGTGTTGGACAATGAATCGGATGTACTTGCCATTAAGCACACGAAAGGTGAAGTTGTGGACGCGTGGAATGCCGTTGCGTTATTTTCTTCATCACTTGAAGATGACTCATTTGACGATCAGGTGTCATCCCAAGTGACGGCTTGCATCGCTTTCTTCTTCGACGGATTCTTATTGGGACACTCCGTTGAGATGTGACCGTATCCTCGGCACTTGAAGCATTGGACTTGTCCCTCCGAGTTCTTTTTATCTCTTGAAGAACTCTCTTGCTTTCTTGATTTAAAGTTAGAAGAACCTTTGCCTTTCTTCGACTTTACGAAGGATGAATGTGATGACCTGGATCTCTGCAGAGCTGTGGTAGAGTCATTGGTGACATCTGGGGAGCCTGTACTGTGTGTCGGAGGTGTTTGTGCACCAATTGGACACAAGTGGCGGACTTCGGGCTTAATGGATCACGTGGGTGATCAGTGGACTCCGTCGGATCTTTAGAAGTGGTTTCACGCGAAGCGGATATTAAAAATGGACTCAGCGCGAAGTTTGGACCAAGGAACACCTTTCCGGATGCCTTCGGCAAATTTGGGAGTTAGAATTTGGCAAAATGGACATCAAATTCGGATTCAGCGCGCAAAAACGATCAAAATGGACTACCTACTTGATATTTTGCGCAACGGTTACTGTTTATGCCGGAACAGTGATTCCGGCGGCCGTCGGGCAGCGGCGGCGGCGGCGGGCAGCGGCGGAGCGCGGCGGACGGGCTCGGGCAGGCGGCCGATCGGCCGCGGGCAGCGCGCGGGCGCGGGCAGCGCGCGGGCAGGCGCGCGGGCGCGGGCAGCGCGCGGGCAGGCGCGCGGGCGCGCAGGCAGGCGCGCGGTCCACGGGCCAGCGTGCACCAGGGGGGACACGTGGCATCATTGGATTGGACGGTGTTGTGGGCGGGGTTCACGGGTGGCGCGGGGTGTACGGTGGACCGGGTGGGGCCACGTAGCGACCGGTGGTTGGCCGGTCCACGTGTGCCCGGTCCACGGAACTGGAGTGGCGGCCTCGGGATTCGCGCGTGGCAGGGGCGCAGGCGGCAAGTGGGCACGCTGACCAGGTTTTCCCGCGCTCGGGCCCGCCACGTGTCGTCGCCGCGTTGGGCCACGTGTCGCGCGGTGGTTGGCCCGCGCGGCTGTCCACTGTTCGCGGGGCGACGTGGAGGCCCAAGGGGGTTTCGGGCCCGCACAGTGTTGGGCCGGGCCCAACACTGTAGCCGCCCGAAAACCCTGAGCGCACGGAAGTGGGGACCCAATGGGAATTTTTGGATTTGTTTCCAGCTTGTATTTGAAGGCCCTGTTCAAGTCCGAATATCTTTTTCCCTGTTCATCCTTTTACTGTGCAACCTTCACGAGATTCCCTCCTCTCCCAGAGCTGGATCCATCTGCAGACTCCAGGATTTTTCTGCAGCACGCATCCCAAGGTTTCTATTTTTATGGCGCGGTGCGACGCTCGTTCATTTGTGGTATTCTTCGTTGCGTTTCGGTACGTGGACTCTCTCGAGCTACCCCGACAGTATTTTCCTACGATTTTTGCGCCGTTGGCTTCACGACAGGTAGGGCTACGATCTTTGTGATTTGAGTTTTCCCTCATTTCGAGTTTTTCTTGGAGTTTCCCGAGCTTTCTTTTGACCCTTTTTCTTGGGCGGAGTTTTGGACAGCGCCACAGTGTTTCGGCGATATCTTCGCGCACAGGCATCGGATTGGGGTGATGCAAGAGGCGTTTTGCATCTACACATCATGAGGAGTAACCCCAAATTTTCTTGGAATTTTCTGAATATTTTTGAAGGTGAAAAATCTCTGTGAACAGGAATTAGTGCTACAGTTTTTGGAGAGCAGTTTATTTCGAGGTGGTTCCCTTGTCGGATTTGTTTCTCAGCGTAGGAAACTCGGTTTTGTGCGTGCAGGTACTCGTTTCGACGGGTTCGTCGCGAGGATCGTGACAGTATTTTTCTTGGAATTTTCCGGGCATTTCTCGCAGGTAAAAACAGGGAAACACTGGACTGTGGTATTTGGACAGATTTTATTGGGGCATTGTATGATTAATTATGTATGTTCTTTTGGGAATTTTGTACAGTAATCGCGGCTGCTTATTTGTTTGGGCGAGAGCACTATTTGGACTTGGAATTAGCGATCGAGGTGGGTGGTTGCTATATCCCTCATTTTTCTGACATACCCACTAGGAATATTACAGAGATTTTATAGGAACCTTGTGATTGATAATTGCTAACCTTATGAGCCTATCATGTGAGACATATCATGTCGGGAATGCTTTTAGAAAACTGCTATGTTGGAACCATGATCGTATTTGGAACTTAGACATGTTGGCATGGATTTAATAGTAGTACATAAACTTACATGTGGTAAATAGTGGCATGTTTGGAAAATGTGTGAAATATCTTGTTGGTGGGTGCTACTTGGGGTTCTTTTGGGCATGTATAGGCGGATGGTTTATGGGAGAGTAGTCAGTGGATTTTAGACATGTGTAAATATTTAATGACTTTAGCATGATGGTTATATCTATGCGGAATTGTTACCTTATACGCATGTGGGATTATTAGTTGTTATACTTCTTTCATTTTTGCATGAGGACAATTACATGCTTGTATGGACATATAGGTAGGCCATCTTTTATCGCTACACTTTCATGCTGGCACTTGACTTAGGAGAAACCTTCTTTGTTTCTTTTCTCCTTTCGTTAGTCAGGTGGTATTTGTTGCTCGGGTTTGAGCAGGGGTTTGGGATAGTGTAGCCGGGGCCTGAATTATGGATTATGGGTTTTGGCGGCGACCGCGGATATTGGGCGGTTGACCGGATGTCGGTTATAGGACATCGGTGATAGGGCATGATTATGGACTAGAGGGTTTTGTGGCAACCGCGGATAGTAGGCGGTTGACCAGATGTCGGATGTGGGACATGATTGTGATTGTGGGTTATTCCGGCGACTGCGGATATTGGGCGGTTGACCGGAGGTCGATTGTGAGACCTGGTCGTGGATTTTGGGGTATTGCGGCAATCGCGGATATTGGGCGATTGACCGGATGGTTACTTTTGCATCTGATTGGGAATCAGTTTTCTTTTAGTGGAGGGTTGTGTTCCACTGGGGCTTTATAGTTGTGATCTAGTCCTGCTTTTGTTACTTATCACACCGGCGCGGTTATTGCCCGGTGATGCTTTCCTCGTGTGGGTCGCTCCCCTCGAGATCCCCTCCGGAGGCCGAGGCCAGACAGTTATGGACAGTTTTGCTATCACATCGGCGCGGCTTATTTGCCCGATGATGAGGGCGGCAGCAGGAACTTTGCTATCACATCGGCACGGCTTACTTGCCCGATGATGAGGGCGGTACAGATTGGGTTCATCTGGGACGGTTGGTTATTGTTGCATACGGTTATTCCAGTCTAGGACTGTATTTTAGAGGCATAGTAGTGGTAGATTTTCCTTTTTCAGCGGTTTCATTTCTTACCACTCTTCTTTCCTTTTTGCCTCTGGTAGACCTAGTGGGTGTGTCAGAGATTGAGGTTTTACCCACTAGGGGAGGCTACTGGTTTACTAGTAGTTCTCACCCCCATTCTTCTTTCCTTTTTTTCTTCTTCCTTGTTTTGCAGTGTCTTCTGCGGGTGCTGGTGGGCTTTCAGCGGCGGGTCGAGGAGAGAGGACGGCTGAGTAGAAAGATCTCGAGGCAGGATGAGCGAGTTAGTTGGACCGTTGGTGTACCCTGGATTCCTCAGACGGTTGTACTTTTACGTTTGGGACTGGCTTTTGCCAGCAGGTTGTATTTATTTTGGTGAGCTGGGAGAGACTGATGTATCATTTATACAGATGTATTGTATTTTATTTCCAGCTTCAGTCTGAGATGTATTAGATTTTAGTTCAGCTCTGTTTTTATTGCTCTTTTATTATTATCTCTTATATCTGAGCAGGTTTGGCGCTTCGTGTACGCGGAAAATACCGTGTGCACGGCGGATCTGTTGACGGGCCCGGGTTCTAATTTACACCCGGGGCGTGACAGATTAGGTGGTATCAGAGCTTAGGGATAGGTCAGTTGGGACTTAGGAAACCCTAGGCTTTTCGGCGGACCCTAGGATGTTAGTCCGTGAGAGACGCGACATTTTGCGAAAGTCGGTGATTTGTTTGTTTGACTCTTCCTGTGAGTGAAGAGGGATCGACATATCCTATTTTTGTGGGACAGTTATGTTGGCTGCAGACAACATAAAGTTACAAAAATAGAGGGATGTCTTTGACTTTCGCTAGATTGGGTCGAGTGTTTGGGGTGTGCTGCTTTGCGGTTTTGTCGTGGTGAGCGGTGTCTCCCCAACGTTGGGCCCTAACCCGGGTGCACCTTGGTGCGGCAGTTGGGTCTAAGCTGGTTGTTTCGGGCCGGATACCCAGATTGGAGTCTGAGAGCTCCGGACCCGAAGGGTAGGTGTGTTGGTGGCAGATCAGCGTAGCGGTGACACAGTTGTCGGATCAGCGCAGTGGCACAGTTGTCGGTTCAGTTCAGTGGCACAGTTGTCGGATCAGCGCAGTGGCACAGCTGTCGGATCAGCGCAGTGGCACAGTTGTCGGAGCGGTGACACAGTTGTCGGATCAGCGCAGTGGCATAGTTGTCGGATCAGCGCAGTGGCACAGTTGTCGGATCAGCGCAGTGGCACAGTTGTCGGATCAGCGCAGTGGCACAGTTGTCGGAGCGGTGACATAGTTGTCGGATCAGCGCAGTGGCACAGTTGTCGGATCAGCGCAGTGGCACAGTTGTCGGATCAGCGCAGTGGCACAGTTATCAGATCAGCGCAGTGGCACAGTTGTCGGAGCGGTGACACAGTTGTCGGATCAGCGCACTGGCACAGTTGTCGGATCAGTGCAGTGGCACAGTTGTCGGAGTAGCGAGTAGCCCCCTCCGTCCCGATGTTTAGTGCTGGGGCACCAAGGAAGGGAGGACAGTTGACTGCGGGTAAGCTGTGGGATTGCTTTGATCAAGTGAGCCAGTTTTGGCGGATGAGTCACCCCGAATTGTGGGAGTGAGTATGGAGCCCTTGGAGGCAGGGTCTTGTTCGGTGGGGGGAAAGAGAGTACTTGGAGGCCTTTTATGGCAAGAGTTAACGCAGTTGCTGAACTGCACGCTCCATGTATAGAGGGACGGGGCGCATAGGATATGAGTGTCTGAGAGTGGATTGCGCCAGGATACCTTTTAATTCGTTGGGTCCCTCCAGTACGGATTTGGGACGCCTCATTGGAGTAGGCGCCGGGTGTGGAGCGTGGTATTGTAGTTCCTTTGGGTTGGGATCTACCGCCTGAGGCGAGTTCTGATTGAGGCGCTTGGCGCCGGGTGATGGAGGACAGATCAGTCGGTGGAGGCATTCCCGATTTCTTTTTCCAGGATAGTGGATTTCTGAGACTGTCGGAGCACATATGTTACAACGGTCGGTGTGGTGGTACTTGTTGGGCTGGCGGGTTCAGTTTTCTTCCGCGGCGGTTGATTATACCGCAAGGACAGTTTTCTTGGGGAGCCAGGCCCGGAGGTGTTGGTGCACTTGGGTTGCTTGAGGGTTATCTTCGCCTCTATAGTTTTGACCTCGGGAGCGAGGCGGGTGTTTCGCAGTGGATGAGTAGACATTTGGCTGGTGTGGTTGAGGGACCTACGGCGGCGCTGGGACTCGGGGATACCCCCTTTTGTTGCGAGTTCCCAGTTGTTCTCCTATCGGAGTGGTCTTGCATGTCACTAGTTTGGGAGTTGAGGACACAACTCCAGGATTCGATGTTTTGGAAAGTTTGTCAAACCAAGTGTGTCGCCTTTGGGGGCGCCGATGCTATTCGAGTTGTGGATGGTTTGTTCACTTCGGCTTTGTGTGGATCCCCGGGAATTTGATGAAGTGACCATCTGGAGCTAGCACCCTTGTCGAGCATGGAGGATTTGATTTACCAGCTGTAAGGGTCCCGGGTCTTCCTGGAGGTGGATTTGTAATCTGGTTTTCTCGACTGCATATGGCTGTGTGTTGATGCCGGAGAGTTGGGGAATTGCTTCTACATCCCGACGGTTTAGAGATTAGAGATCAGAGTCTACGTGATCAGTTGGGGGACTTATATTGGATACCTTGGGAGTACAGAGGTATTGGGATCAAGCTTTTGTGTCGATGGACTGGTGGTTGGTTTATCGGGGGCCCTGGGAGGAGCGGATGCTTGTACCGATGCAGACTACTTGGTAGCTCGAGCGGTTAGCCCAGCTGTACCTAGATGGGGTGGTGCGGTTTTCTGGAGTGCCCGCCTCTATTTTGTTCTAGTTAGAGACCCGAGGATTGCATCGCGTCTCTGGAGGAGGTATTAGACAGCTTTGGGAGCTTGAGTGGTGGATGATTGGATATTTACCCCCTCTATTTGGTTGAGGTTCCGGGTTGAGGATTGATTTTAGTTTCGAGGACGAAACTTTCTTTTAGTGGGGGAGGATGTGATGACCTGGATCTCTGCAGAGCTGTGGTAGAGTCATTGGTGACATCTGGGGAGCCTGTACTGTGTGTCGGAGGTGTTTGTGCACCAATTGGACACAAGTGGCGGACTTCGGGCTTAATGGATCACGTGGGTGATCAGTGGACTCCGTCGGATCTTTAGAAGTGGTTTCACGCGAAGCGGATATTAAAAATGCACTCAGCGCGAAGTTTGGACCAAGGAACACTGTTACGGCATTTTGGTGTTGGCATATTTCGTGAGTCAAGTCAGTGAGTTGAGTCAGAGTCTTAAAGGGATCAAATTGTCAATCAGCTTTCAAAGACTTAGAGAAGATTCAACAAAAGCTCAAGTTGACACTCAGTGTCTTGAGTCTTGAAGATTGAAGTTGAAGAATTGTGGATCAGTTACATCAATCTCAAGAAGAAAGTATTCAAGAGGATCAGGTATGTTTAACTAAATAATTTTGGTGATCCGAATACTTTCTTATAGTGTAGAAACACTTGGATGAATTTTTAATGTCATAATAATCAAAAACTGGTGTTCGGACATGTTCAGGATCCGGATCAGAGCCAACGATCCGGATCCCGAAGGTTGTTGCTTCATACAAGACTTCGATCCGGATCCATGCAATTTCCGATCCGGATCCCGAATGTTAAGTTTTCTGATTTGTATGAACGATCCGGATCGGGCAATGCGATCCGGATCCCGAACCATGGTATTTCTGGAATCGTCAATCTCGTTACGACGATCCGGATCGCAGTAAATCCGATACGGATCGCCGTCCTGAAAATTTCCAGATAAGGTATGTTTTTGATTCTTATCTCTTTCCAAAGGTTTCTAAACTATAAATAGACATTTAGGGTTTCTCAAAAACGTGGGAGCTACGGCCGATCTTTTTATAAAACTCTTGAGAGCAACCCTAGAGGCTAGGTTTTCATCGTTCTTCTTTATAGCCTCTTTTAGGTCAATTCGATGGTTCTTTCAAGAACATATCTTTTGTCGAATTGATCTAATCTTTGCTTAGAGATTTCTTCTACGGTTCCTCATTGAGAATCTAAGCAAAGGATCACCATCGAAGTCAATATTCTTATCGACTGAGTTTGCGTCGTGGATTCGACGTGGCATCGTGGATTCGGTGTGCTAAAGGCGTTTCGTGGATTCGAAACGTGTGCTCGTGGATTCGAGTGGCGTTCGTGGATTCGAACGTGTGCAGTGGGCGTGCAAAATCGGTGGAGCGTGAGGTCCAAGAAATTGAAGGAGGGGTTAAATCCGTGGAGACGGTAATCACCTTGTTATTCTTCTTTTCTTAGGGATTGTTATTGCGCGGATATCCAACCGGTCAGCGCAAGGTCCGAAGAAGCTGAAGGAGGGGTTGAGTCCGTGGAGTCGGTAATCACCTTGTTATTCTTCTATTCTTAGTGGATTGTTATTGCGTGTTGGTCCCGTGGTTTTTCTCCTGGATTGGAGTTTCCACGTATATCTCGGTGTGCTGTTTTTATTTTCCGCATTGGTTTTTATTTTGCACTGAGATTGAGTTTTTAAGTATTACACCTATTCACCCCCCCTCTAGTTGTTTGATAGTACCTATTTAGATCCTTATTACATATAACCCAACAATTGGTATCAGAGCGGGTTTTAGGTTTATCTATCACGATGGGTGAAAGTGGTAATATTTATAGACCTCCTCTTTTTGATGGGACTAATTATGCTTATTGGAAAGTGCGGATGAGAGCTTTTCTCATCGCAATTGATGAGCGAGTATGGCAATCCGTGGAATGCGGTTGGGTGCATCCTGTTGAGGAAGTAGGAAATTCTACTACCCCAAAACCTCGCTCTAGATGGTCCAAAGAGGAATTTGAAAGATCTTCTTATAATGGGAAAGGTATGAACGCTTTATTTAATTCTCTTTCCTCGACTGAGTTCACACGAATTTCCGCGTGTGAAACCGCGAAGGAAATTTGGGATATTCTCAAAATTACACATGAGGGTACTAATCTTGTAAAAATTCAAAAGCTCCAGATGCTTACAAGTCAATTTGACTCTATTCATATGGAAGAGCATGAATTGTTTACAGATTATTACACTAGACTTCAAGATGTAATAAATACATGTGCTAATTTAGGAGAAAAGATCCCGGAGTCGAGAATTGTAAGAAAGATACTTCGGACTCTTCCGGAACGGTTTAGGGCAAAGGTTACCGCCATTGAAACCGTTAGTCATCCGGATGAGATGAGAGTAGAGGAATTAGTAGGTGCTTTACAAACATATGAGATGACTTTTCCTACTAATCAAGTTTCTTCCAAGTCTTCTTCTAAGCTTACAGGTATTGCATTCAAATCAACAAAGGAAGAAGATAGCGTATCAAGTTCCGACGATGAAATCTCTTTTGCCGATTTTGAAGAACAATTGGCGCGGATCGTAAAGAAATTTCGTCAGAAATTTTGGAAGAATCGAACCGATGGATCTTCATCCACGAAACCATCTAAAGGATCATCGGGTTCTAAATCCTCTAATCTCAAAGGCTTTGCAAAACCTTCTAAAGAAAAAGAAAAAGATGATTTCGAAGGGAAAATCCAATGCTATCGATGCAAAGGCTACGACCATTTTTCAATGGATTGTCCTTCTAAGAAATCATATAAAAAGAAGGCTTTGCAAGCGAAAACTTGGGACGATTCTACTTCTAATGAATCAACCTCAAGTAAAGAGGAAAAAGGAAAAATTGTTGCTTCTCATGCCTCTCATTTTCCCTCTTCTAATAATTGTTTATCATCTTTAGTCACTGACTCTACTCCTTTGATTTTGTATGAAACATCAACAACCGGCGGAGAGTCATCAAGTGAGGGGGAGTCGGACGAGGAAGAACTCGTTGAGGCATATCAACAACTTCTTACGGAATCTAAGAAGATGGCCAAGCATATCAAGAAGTTGAGGAAGCAACGACTTGAGAATCAAGACGAGAATCATGCTTTAAAGATAAAACTTCATGATCTCGAGGAGGAACAAGAACGTTTATTGAATAACAATAAAATCCTCCAATAAAAGCTAAACCAATCGGAGACAAACGCTAAATCATATACGGACAAGATTGGTTTTCTAGAAAAACAGTTTGAGGAGATTCATGTCACCAACCAAGCATTGATCAAACAAGTTCATCAACTTAAATCCGACATACAAAGGATTTCAACCGATTCCAAGAAACTTGAGTGTATGTCCGGTTTAGGTCAAACAAGCAAGGTTGGTTTGGGATTCAAAAAGGACCAAACTGTGCATGCTTCAAGTTCCACAATGAAATTGAAAGGAAGAACTTGTCACTTATGTGGACTTGAAGGACATTTGGTGAAGAATTGCCCGAAAAAGAGAAAGAAGAGTCCTTCGGCAACTTCATCTACGGGGCGAACTCAACGGAATCAAAAGACACATCAAGTCAAAGGAGTTCACTCAACCCACCAAAGTCGAGCCACAACATCAATCATACAAGTGGATCATTGCGAGGCAAAGACCTAAGGTGGATCAACAGTCAAAGCGGACAACCCCCGGCCACAACGAATCAAGACAACCCAAAATCCAGCGATTTTGGATTCGGAAAGGTGATATCTTTCCTTGTCTTAAGTTCTAAATAGCTTATGACTGTATGTAATGCTTTGATTAGTTTTCCTTTCATATTTTTCTTAATCTTTGCATTACATGTTTTTCAATGCTCTTCGTTTTTATACTTTGTTTTTGAACAAAAGGGTTTTTTAATGAACAAGTGCATTGAATGAAAAGGGCTTTCACTTTCAATCACTCCAATTTAATTTTATATGGATTATCAACTTTACTCCATAATCATAATCTTGAAGATACTTCATTATAGGAGTTTTTGATATTATAAGCATCAAATTTTAGAAATCATGTGTGATCTTTAGATGCTTAATCTATCTCGGTTGTGTGAGTTCATTGTGATAAACGTGAGACAACCGATAGACTAAAATTTGGGATTTAATTCTTTCACGTAAGAGATTGCATTCTTACAAGGGTATTGAAATGATTTGCAAAAGATGTGGAAAGAGTTACATCTGAAAGGAGTGTGAAAACTACCACCACATGCTGGAAAGAGCTGCCACCCCAGTCGTCCGGTTTGTGTGTGAAGCTACCACATGTTATGGATGCTTGATAGTATTTTATGAGAAAATCTTTAGTTGAAGCATTTGGAGATTTATATGCAAAACTCTTATATTTTGAACAATCTCCTGGTTGGTATACGGTGGGATAGTTGAAAGATGCTCAAAGAGCCACCCTTAGGTATTTTAGTGATTATCTCAATTTGAAAGGGTAGAATTCAAGATTGATGTCGTTTGGAAATCTCCGTATGTCATCTTTGTAAATCCGTTACATCTTGATAGACTTTGGATCTCAAGATTATTTTTGATGACTTGTGTTTGATGAATATAACATGAAAAACGGTTTATAATGTTTTACCTTTATTTTTCATGATTTCGGAGTAAATCTTTTTAATTTTTGTAAAATTAATTGGATTGAATGACATCTATGTGATCTCATATTATTTTCAAGCACTTAAATTGTTTTCTTGATGGAATACAAATCGGTAATTCAATTATTTCAAAATCTGGATTTGTTTCAAGAAATTATTTGATTTTTGCTTTCTGGTACCGGTATGCAATCTGCATTTTTGTTATATACCGGAACTGAGCTTTTATCTCTCTTTCTCTATGAACTAATGTTGTTAGTGATTTTCTTTTGTCTAGTATGTTCACTGTTTGACAAGTTGTGACAAAAAGGGGGAGAAGAGAAATGACGGAGATAAGATCATCAGGAGAGGACAAACGAAAATGGAAAAATGGGGGAGAACGAAAAATGATGATCGTATCACAAAGGGGGAGAACATAGATGCTCAAGAACATGGAGAACATGTTAGAGATGCTCAAGATAGGGGGAGACAAAGAAAAATTGAAAGAGCCGAAAAACAAAAGAACCAAAAGGAAGACGGATCAAACGTAGGATTTTAATTTCTAACAACTAACGTTTGATTTTGTTTGGAGTTTTGTTTTGCAGGAATTACATCACTTTAAGACTCCAAGTCCTAAGTCATATAGTATGTTCTAGGACTGTTTGGTTCAAATGTAATTTTGTATTTATTGGATCTTTCACGCAAAGAAAATCAATGTTTTGGTGATGACATTGAGTTTCGATTTTTTGGTTTAAGATGAGTGACTTGAGCGCTTTTATGTATTTTTGGGTTTTGTCACGAAATTGCCAAAGGGGGAGATTGTTACAGCATTTTGGTGTTGGCATATTTCGTGAGTCAAGTCAGTGAGTTGAGTCGGAGTCTTAAAGGGATCAAATTGTCAATCAGCTTTCAAAGACTTAGAGAAGATTCAACAAGAGCTCAAGTTGACAATCAGTGTCTTGAGTCTTGAAGATTGAAGTTGAAGAATTGTGGATCAGTTACATCAATCTCAAGAAGAAAGTATTCAAGAGGATCAGGTATGTTTAACTAAATAATTTTGGTGATCCGAATACTTTCTTATAGTGTAGAAACACTTGGATGAATTTTTAATGTCATAATAATCAAAAACTGGTGTTCGGACATGTTCAGGATCCGGATCAGAGCCAACGATCCGGATCCCGAAGGTTGTTGCTTCATACAAGACTTCGATCCGGATCCATGCAATTTCCGATCCGGATCCCGAATGTTAAGTTTTCTGATTTGTATGAACGATCCGGATCGGGCAATGCGATCCGGATCCCGAACCATGGTATTTCTGGAATCGTCAATCTCGTTACGACGATCCGGATCGCAGTAAATCCGATCCGGATCGCCGTCCTGAAAATTTCCAGATAAGGTATGTTTTTGATTCTTATCTCTTTCCAAAGGTTTCTAAACTATAAATAGACATTTAGGGTTTCTCAAAAATGTGGGAGCTACGGCCGATCTTTTTATAAAACTCTTGAGAGCAACCCTAGAGGCTAGGTTTTCATCGTTCTTCTTTATAGCCTCTTTTAGGTCAATTCGATGGTTCTTTCAAGAACATATCTTTTGTCGAATTGATCTAATCTTTGCTTAGAGATTTCTTCTACGGTTCCTCATTGAGAATCTAAGCAAAGGATCACCATCGAAGTCAATATTTTTATCGACTGAGTTTGCGTCGTGGATTCGACGTGGCATCGTGGATTCGGTGTGCTAAAGGCGTTTCGTGGATTCGAAACGTGTGCTCGTGGATTCGAGTGGCGTTCGTGGATTCGAACGTGTGCAGTGGGCGTGCAAAATCGGTGGAGCGTGAGGTCCAAGAAATTGAAGGAGGGGTTAAATCCGTGGAGACGGTAATCACCTTGTTATTCTTCTTTTCTTAGGGATTGTTATTGCGCGGATATCCAACCGGTCAGCGCAAGGTCCGAAGAAGCTGAAGGAGGGGTTGAGTCCGTGGAGTCGGTAATCACCTTGTTATTCTTCTATTCTTAGTGGATTGTTATTGCGTGTTGGTCCCGTGGTTTTTCTCCTGGATTGGAGTTTCCACGTATATCTCGGTGTGCTGTTTTTATTTTCCGCATTGGTTTTTATTTTGCACTGAGATTCAGTTTTTAAGTATTACACCTATTCACCCCCCCTCTAGTTGTTTGATAGTACCTATTTAGATCCTTATTACATATAACCCAACAAACACCTTTCCGGATGCCTTCGGCAAATTTTGGAGTTGGAATTTGGCAAAATGGACATCAAATTCGGATTCAGCGCGCGAAAACGGTCAAAATGGACTACCTACTTGATATTTTGCGCAACGGTTACTGTTCATGCCGGAACAGTGATTCCGGCGGCCGTCGGGCAGCGGCGGTGGCGGCGGGCAGCGGCGGAGCGCGGTGGACGGGCTCGGGCAGGCGGCGGAGCGGCCGCGGGCAGCGCGTGGGAGCGGACAGCGCCCAGGCGCGTGGGCAGGCGCGCGGTCCACGGTCCAGCGTGCACCAGGGGGGACACGTGGCATCATTGGATTGGACGGTGTTGTGGGCGGGGTTCACGGGTGGCGCGGGGTGTACGGTGGACCGGGTGGGGCACGTGGCGACCGGTGGTTGGCCGGTCCACGTGTGCCCGGTCCACGGAACTGGTGTGGCGGCCTCGGGATTCGCGCCTGGCAGGGGTGCAGGCGGCGGGCGCAGGCGGCACGTGGGCGCGCTGACCAGGTTTTCCCGCGCTCAGGCCCGCCACGTGTCGTCGCCGCGTTGGGCGACGTGTCGCGCGGTGGTTGGCCCGCGCGGCTGTCCGCTGTTCGCGGGGCGACGTGGAGGCCCGAGGGAGTTTCGGGCCCGCACAGTGTTGGGCCGGGCCCAACACTGTAGCCGCCCGAAAACCCTGAGCGCCCGGAAGTGGGGACCCAATGGGAATTTTTGGATTTGTTTCCAGCTTGTATTTGAAGGCCCTGTTCAAGTCCGAATATCTTTTTCCCTGTTCATCCTCTCACTGTGCAACCTTCACGAGATTCCCTCCTCTCCCAGAGCTGGATCCATCTGCAGACTCCAGGATTTTTCTGTGGCACGCATCCCAAGGTTTCTATTTTTACGGCGCGGCGCGACGCTCGTTCGTTTGTGGTCTTCTTCGTCTTGTTTCGGTGCGTGGACTCTCCCGAGCTACCCCGACAGTATTTTCCTGAGATTTTTGCGCCGTTGGCTTCACGACAGGTAGGGCTATGATCTTTGTGATTTGAGTTTTCCCTCATTTTGAGTTTTTCTTGGAGTTTCCTGAGCTATATTTTGACCCATTTTCTTGGGCGGAGTTTTGGACAGCGCCATAGTGTTTCGGCGATATCTTCGCGCACAGGCATCGGATTGAGGTGATTCAAAAGGCGTTTTGCATCTTCACGTCAGGAGGAATATCCCCAAATTTTCTTGGAATTTTCTTAATATTTTCGAAGGTGAAAAATCTCTGTGAACAGGAATTAGTGCAACAGTTTTTGGAGAGCAGTTTATTTCGAGGTGGTTCCCTTGTCGGATTTGTTTCTCAGCGTAGGAAACTCGGTTTTGTGCATGCAGGTACTCGTTTCGACGAGTTCGTCGCGAGGATCGTGACAGTATTTTTCTTGGAATTTTCCGGTCATTTCTCGTAGGTACAAACAGGGAAACACTGGACTGTGGTATTTGGACAGATTTTATTGGGGCATTGTATGATTAATTATGTATGTTCTTTTGGGAATTTTGTACAGTAATCGCGGCGGCTTATTTGTTTGGGCGAGAGAACTATTTGGACTTGGAATTAGCGATCGAGGTGGGTGGTTGCTATATCCCTCATTTTTCTGACATACCCACTAGGAATATTACAGAGATTTTATTGGAACCTTGTGATTGATAATTGCTAACCTTATGAGCCTATCATGTGAGACATATCATGTCGGGAATGCTTTTAGAAAACTGCTATGTTGGAACCATGATCGTATTTGGAACTTAGACATGTTGGCATGGATTTAATAGTAGTACATAAACTTACATGTGGTAAATAGTGGCATGTTTGGAAAATGTGTGAAATATCTTGTTGGTGGGTGCTACTTGGGGTTCTTTTGGGCATGTATAGGCGGATGGTTTATGGGAGAGTAGTCAGTGGATTTTAGACATGTGTAAATATTTAATGACTTTAGCATGATGGTTATATCTATGCGGAATTGTTACCTTATACACATGTGGGATTATTAGTTGTTATACTTCTTTCATTTTTGCATGAGGACAATTACATGCTTGTATGGACATATAGGTAGGCCATCTTTTATCGCTACACTTTCATGCTGGAACTTGACTTAGGAGAAACCTTCTTTGTTTCTTTTCTCCTTTCGTTAGTCAGGTGGTATTTGTTGCTCGGGTTTGAGCAGGGGTTTGGGATAGTGTAGCCGGGGCCTGGATTATGGATTATGGGTTTTGGCGGCGACCGCGGATATTGGGCGGTTGACCGGATGTCGGTTATAGGACATCGGTGATAGGGCATGATTATGGACTAGAGGGTTTTGTGGCAACCGCGGATAGTAGGCGGTTGACCAGATGTCGGATGTGGGACATGATTGTGATTGTGGGTTATTCCGGCGACCGCGGATATTGGGCGGTTGACCGGAGGTCGGTAGCGAGACCTGGTCGTGGATTTTTGGGTATTGCGGCAATCGCGGATATTGGGCGATTGACCAGATGGTTACTTTTGCATCTGATTGGGAATCAGTTTTCTTTTAGTGGAGGGTTGTGTTCCACTGGGGCTTTATAGTTGTGATCCAGTCCTGCTTTTGTTACTTATCACACCGGCGCGGTTATTGCCCGGTGATGCTTTCCTCGTGTGGGTTGCTCCCCTCGAGATCCCCTCCGGAGGCCGGGGCCAGACAGTTATGGACAGTTTTGCTATCACATCGGCGCGGCTTATTTGCCCGATGATGAGGGCGGCAGCAGGAACTTTGCTATCACATCGGCGCGGCTTACTTGCCCGACGATGAGGGCGGTACAGATTGGGTTCATCTGGGATAGTTGGTTATTGTTGCATACGGTTATTCCAGTCTAGGACTGTATTTTAGAGGCATAGTAGTGGTAGATTTCCCTTTTTTAGCGGTTTCATTTCTTACCACTCTTCTTTCCTTTTTGCCTCTGGTAGACCTAGTAGGTGTGTCAGAGATTGAGGTTTTACCCACTAGGGGAGGCTACTGGTTTACTAGTAGTTCTCACCCCCATTCTTCTTTCCTCTTTTTCTTCTTCCTTGTTTTGCAGTGTCTTCTGCGGGTGCTACTGGGCTTTCAGCGGCGGTCGAGGAGAGAGGACGGCTGAGAAGATAGATCTCGAGGCAAGATGAGCGAGTTAGCTGGACTGTTGGTGTACCCAGGATTCCTCAGACTCTTGTACTTTTACATTTGGGACTGGCTTTTGCCAGCAGGTTGTATTTATTTTGGTGAGCTGGGAGAGACTGATGTATCATTTATACAGATGTATAGTATTTTATTTCCAGCTTTAGTCTGAGATGTATTAGATTTTAGTTCAGCTCTGTTTTTATTGCTCTTTTATTATTATCTCTTATATCTGAGCAGGTTTGGCGCTTCGTGTACGCGGGAAATACCGTGTGCACGGCGGATCTGTAGACGGGCCCGGGTTCTGGTTTACACCCGGGGCATGACAGATTAGGTGGTATCAGAGCTTAGGGATAGGTCAGTTGGGACTTAGGAAACCCTAGGCTTTTCGGCGGACCCTAGGATGTTAGTGCGTGAGAGACGCGACATTTTGCGAAAGTCGGTGATTTGTTTGTTTGACTCTTCCTGTGAGTGAAGAGGGATCGACATATCCTATTTTTGTGGGACAGTTATGTTGGCTGCAGACAACATAAAGTTACAAAAATAGAGGGATGTCTTTGACTTTCGCTAGATTGGGTCGAGTGTTTGGGGTGTGCTGATTTGCGGTTTTGTCGTGGTGAGCGGTGTCTCCCCGACGGTGGGCCCTGACCCGGGTGCACCTTCGTGCGGCAGTTGGGTCTGAGCTGGTTGTTTCGGGCCGGATACCTAGATTGGAGTCTGAGAGCTCCGGACCCGAAGGGTAGGTGTGTTGGAGGCAGATCAGCGGAGCGGTGACACAGTTGTCGGATCAGCGCAGTGGCACAGTTGTCGGATCAGCGCAGTGGCACAGTTGTCGGATCAGCGCAGTGGCACAGTTGTCGGATCAGCCCAGTGGCACAGTTGTCCGATCAGCGCAGTGGCACAGTTGTCGGAGCGGTGACACAGTTGTCGGATCAGCGCAGTGGCACAGTTGTCGGATCAGCGCAGTGGCACAGTTGTCGGATCAGCGCAGTGGCACAGTTGTCGGAGCGGTGACACAGTTGTCGGATCAGCGCAGTGGCACAGTTGTCGGATCAGCGCAGTGGCACAGTTATCGGAGCGGTGACACAGTTGTCGGATCAGCGCATGTCACGCCCCGAGTCCGCCAATTTGTACGGTTCGGGCACGCCAACAGACCCGTCTATCGGGTATGACCTTTCACTACCCGAAAGAAACGGTAACATCCATAAACATACAACAAGTATATGCGGAAGCTCAATATCAGAGTACTGAAAATCACTATAAATTTAAGTTATGGTTCACTCTTGTATGCTTTCATTATCGTTTAAACTGTTTGTTTATAAAATGTGAGTTGGGCCCATAACCCACAGGTCATACCCGATAGACGGGTCTGTTGGCGTGCCCGAACCGTACAAATTGGCGGACTCGGGGCGTGACAGCGCAGTGGCACAGTTGTCGGATCAGCACAGTGGCACAGTTGTCGGAGTAGCAAGTAGCCCCCTCCGTCCCGATGTTTAGTGCTGGGGCACCATGGAAGGGAGGACAGTTGACAGCGGGTAAGCTGTGGGATTGCTTTGATTAAGTGAGCCAGTTTTGGCGGATGAGTCATCCCGAATTGTGGGAGTGAGTATGGAGCCCATGGAGGCAGGGTCTTGTTCGGTGGGGGGAAAGAGAGTACTTGGACGCCTTTTATGGCAAGAGTTAACGCAGTTGCTGAACTGCACGCTCCATCTATAGAGGGACGGGGCGCATAGGATATGAGTGTCTGAGAGTGGATTGCGCTAGGATACCTTTTAATTCGTTGGGTCCCTCTAGTACGGATTTGGGATGCCTCATTGGAGTAGGCGCCGGGTGTGGAGCGTGGTATTGTAGTTCCTTTGGGTTGGGATCTACCGCCTGAGGCGAGTTCTGATTGAGGCGCTTGGCGCCGGGTGATGGAGGACAGATCAGTCGGTGGAGGCATTCCCGATTTCTTTTTCCAGGATAGTGGTTTTCTGAGACTGTCGGAGCACATATGTTACAGCGGTCGGTGTGGTGGTACTTGTTGGGCTGGCGGGTTCAGTTTTCTTCCGCGGCGGTTGATTATGCCGCAAGGATAGTTTTCTTGGGGAGGCAGGCCCGAAGGTGTTGGTGCACTTGGGTTGCTTTAGGGTTATCTTCGCCTCTATAGTTTTGACCTCGGGAGCGAGGCGGGTGTTTCCCAGTGGATGAGTAGACTTTTGGCTGGTGTGGTTGAGGGACCTACGGCGGCGTTGGGACTCGGGGATACCCCCTTTGGTTGCAAGTTCCCAGTTGTTCTCCTATCGGAGTGGTCTTGCATGTCACTAGTTTGGGAGTTGAGGACACAACTCCAGGATTCGATGTTTTGGAAAGTTTGTCAGACCAAGTGTGTCGCCTTTGGGGGCGCCGGTGCTATTCGAGTTGTGGATGGTTGGTTCACTTCGGCTTTGTGTGGATCCCCGGGAATTTGATGAAGTGACCATCTGGAGCTAGCACCCTTGTCGAGCATGGAGGATTTGATTTACCAGCTGTAAGGGTCCCGGGTCTTCCTGAAGGTGGATTTGTAATCTGATTTTCTCGACTGCATATGGCTGTGTGTTGATGCCGGAGAGTTGGGGAATTGCTTCTACATCCCGACGGTTTAGAGATTAGAGATCAGAGTCTACGTGATCAGTTGGGGGACTTATATTGGATACCTTGGGAGTACAGAGGTATTGGGATCAAGCTTTTGTGTCGATGGACTGGTGGTTGGTTTATCGGGGTCCCTGGGAGGAGTGTATGCTTGTACCGATGCAGACTACTTGGTAGCTCGAGCGGTTAGCCCAGCTGTACCTGGATGGGGTGGTGCGGTTTTCTGGAGTGCCCATTTCGACCTAGGTTTGATGGTGTGAACATCAACAATAACATCAGTTGGATTTGACCATCCTAACTCGATAGATTGCCACACCCGTTCGTCGATGGAAATTAAAAAGGCTTTCATCCGTACTTTCCAGTAGGCATAGTTTGTTCCATCGAAGAACGAGGGTCTGTTGATGTTTCCACCTTCAACCATTGTTTACAACCCTATTCTCGCTCTGATACCACTTGTTGGGTTATGTATAATATAGATCTAAATAGGGCAAAAAACACCTAGAGGGGGGTGAATAGGTGTAAACAATAAACACTCAAAAATCTTTGCGTAATAAAACCCAATGCGGAAAAATAAATAACACGCAGAGATTTTACGTGGAAAACTCCATCACAGGAGTAAAAAACCACGGGACCCATAACACGGTGAAATCCACTAGAATTATAACACGTACAAAGGTGATATAACGCACTCACAGACGACTCAACCTTTTTCCATACGCTCCTAGTTGATCTTCTCTGCTCGCTCCGCAACGCTCCTCGAATCCACGATTTGCGTCCAACGCCGAATCCACAGCGTCCAATGTCGAGTCCACGACGTCTGACCGAATCCACGGTCTTCACCCAGTAGCACGTCTCGAATCCACAAACGTACCTCACTCCGAATCCACGAGAGCGGTAGCACCTTGAATCCACAAGGCCACGCGAGTCCACGCGCCGATTTTGGGAAAATCGTTGTTTTTGGGTGGTGATGATCCGCCGAATACTTAGATCAAAGATAGATCGAAAATACCATCTAAGTATTCATTAATTTGATTCTACTCAAAATCTGAGTATGAAAACCTAGAATCAAATTAATTAATATAGAAGAAGAAACATAGAATTAAATCTAGTTATTTCCTTTATTCTCTATAGGTGGATTTCTCTTTTTCGACCGTATTTTGGATTACCCTAAAAAATGAATCGTAGGGTTTATTTATAGGTTAGAAACCATTGGAAGAGGATAAGAATCAAAAACTAACCTTATCTGGAATTTTTCAGGACGACGGTCCGGACTGGAATACTGCGATCCGGACTGTCGTAGCGAAACAGACTATTTTCAGAAAAACACACATTCGGGATCCGGAACGAAATACCACGGTCCGGACTTTTCATACATATTCAGCAAAACCCACGTTCGGGGTCCGGAACAGAACCAGGTGTGTTCCGGACTGGATTTGCGCATGAACTACCCTATGCTCGGGGTCCGGACTGTAGTTACCTGTTCTGGATCCTGAACATATAACATGTCTAGTTTTTGATTTTTATGCGATTAAAAATCCATCCAAGTGTTTCTACACTATAAGAAGTATTCAGATCACCAAAATTATTTAGTTAAACGTACCTGATCCTTTTGAATTCTTCTTACTTGAGATTGAGGTATATTGTAGTGAACCGGAATTTTAATAAATAAATAAATATAAATAAAATGGTATGAAATGCTATTTTATTGAATTTATAGAGGTAAAGGATGACCTGGAAATGAATTGGGCCCAAATCGGGATTAAAATGTGA
Source organism: Tillandsia leiboldiana (assembly GCA_029204045.2). Taxonomy (NCBI): domain Eukaryota; kingdom Viridiplantae; phylum Streptophyta; class Magnoliopsida; order Poales; family Bromeliaceae; genus Tillandsia; species Tillandsia leiboldiana. Next base: position 12,843,600 of record CM055070.1, read on the forward strand.
GATCTGGAATCTTACATGAGAAAGTGGGCCCAGATTGTAAGTGGAAAATTCACAGTCTCGGAAAATTCCGAGAAAATTACGGGACCTCCGTAAATGTGTTTTAAGGCCACAGTAAAAGTTTCGCGTTGATCGGACACCCGGATAGAGAGAACGGGCTCCGTCAGCGAATTCAAATACAGTGGGACTTTTGGTAACCCAAAGAGGGTCCAAATTGAAAAGTTTAAGTATCAGGAGGTAAATTAAGTTAAACTGTGGTTGCCCGTCAAATTAGAGCGAAAACAGGCGAGAAACGGGCAAGAACGGACGAAAACGGCCGAAACTGGGCTTGGGCCCAAGTTTCGGGCGCCCGAAAGTGGGAACCGGGCGCCCGAAAAGTACTGTAGCAAACCCGGTTTTAGGGGCTGCAGCGAACCGGGCTGCACTGTAGGGAACCCGGTTCACTGTAGCAGCCCGGTCCGAATGAGGTGCGCCCGGAAATTACTGTAGCGCGCCCGAAATTTTACGGTTGGCACGGATCCCAAGGCAGTGGCACGGATCCCGAGGCAGTTGGCACGAATCCCAAGGCAGCGGGCGCGAATCCCGAGGCAAGTTTTTGCGCGCGGCGCGCTGTGGCGCGCGGCCCGAGGCCGCGTGGTAGGTGGGAAAACGTCACGTGGCGCTTCCCCATTGGCCGCCGCGGTCAAGGCGGCAGGGCGCGTGGGGAAGGCGCGGCGGACCCCTGGCGCGGTGTCAGCAGGGAGGCCACGTGTCGGCCTCCGATTGGGCGGTCAGCGCGACGTGACTCGCTGACGCGACCCATCGCTGCGACCGGCGTCAGAGCATGGCTGGGTGCGGTCCACGTGGCGGCCCCTGATTGGCCGCCACGTTTCCGTGGTCGCGGTGCACGGGTCCAGGGACACGTGTCACGCTCGGGTTGGCCGAGCGTGGTGACGTGGCGTTGAGCTGGCGCGCCGTGGACCGTGGACCGCGTTTGGGGGCGGTTACTGTAGCCGCCCGGAAACTTTCGGGCGCCCGAAAGGGTGCGCCCGAAAGTCCGGAAATGGCCTAAAAAGGCCCGAATGACTCCTTTTTCCTCATTTTTCTTCCTGTTGGCTTCACCCGAGCGTACCAGGAGGGGATCCGGGCGATTTCGCGCGGGGTTTTCGAGGGCGCACGAGCGCGCCGTGGACTCCGTGGAGCGCGCAGGGTGTTCCAAAGAGATGAATGGAAGCGTGGGACATCACGGCATTGTCGAGGTAGGCCCCATTTGTCATTTTCGCGGTATTTTTGGCACAGTTTTATGGTTTCCTTTTGAACTTTGGATTTGACCCCATGCCCACGTGCATGTAAGGGACCCAACTTTTCTGTGCCGTTTTACTGCGCGAGTTTCACGGGCGTTTTGGACGCGCCTCGTTTTGCGTGCCGTACGTGGGAGACATGCACCGTTTTGCGTGCGGATTCGGCAAATGCGCGCAGTTTTGGACGCGAACTCGTAAATCGTGCACTATTTTGCGTGCAACGTTGAGAAAGGAACCTGCACCATTTTGCGTGCCAATGCGAGGTATGTGCTCCGTTTTGCATGCAAGTTGTACTAACGGGCACCGTTTTGCGCGCAGACTCTAACGTTGCATCTTGTTTTTCGTGCAGGGCTGGAAAAACGTGCATCGTTTTGCGTGCAACCCTATCGTAGAATGTGCACCGTTTTGCGTGCCAATACGGGGTACGTGCTCCGTTTTGCGTGCGGGTTGGGCCAATGCGCACCATTTTACGTGTAGATTCTACTAATTTACATCGTTTTTCGTGCAGGGCTAGGAAAAAATATGCACCGTTTTGCGTGCAACCCTACAGTCAGACGGGCACCATTTTGCGTGCAGTTTCGAGGTACGTGCACCGTTTCGCGTGCAGTTCGTGTTGTCGCGCACAGTTTTGCGTGCCGACCCTAATATTGTGCATCATTTCTCATGCAGGGTTAGGAAAAATATGCACCGTTTTGTGTGCAACCCTACAGTCAGACGTGCACCATTTTGCGTGCAGATTTGTGGTACGTGCACCGTTTCGCGTGCAGATCGTGTTGCCGCGCATCATTTTGCGTGCCGGCTGAAGTGGCGCGCACCATTATTACGTATGGGTTTTTAATGACATGCATCGGTTTGCGTGCAGGATTGTAGGACGTGCACCGTTTTGTGTGCGGACTCGAGGGATGTGCACCGTTTTGCGTGCAAGCTCGAGGAGACAAGTGGAATCGCGCGGAGACCAATTGCAGTGTCTACAAGCAATTGGGAACACCACAAGGTAGGGAATTCTGCCGAAATTGGGTGACCTCTCCCCTTGCTCCTTTGCTTTTCGATTTCGAAGCATGATAGTAGCCTGTTAGAGGCGCTAGGTAATCATGATTAGGATCGCCTGTGTAAATGGATACAGATGAAAAAGTGCAACTGCTGGTTGCCAGAGATAGAGGAATAGAGTCAGTGATTAACGATGTTGATATTTCATGCAAAATCAAAGGAATAGAGTCAGTGATTAACGATGATAAGCAAACATTAGAAGAGGGAATATGGGAAGCATGTAAGGCAACGACTTTTTCCTCTTGACTTGAGGTCGATTTATTAGAAGTAGAATCGTCCCAAGTTTTCGCTTGCAAAGCCTTCTTTTTGTATGATTTCTTGCAAAGCCTTATTCACCACATAGAGAAACGCGCCTGTTTCGACTCGAGTCACGAGAGGGCTCGGGGTCAAACGATGTACGCGAGTTACGATAGCAGGTGGCCGCACTTATTGGTGTGGTCCAGCAGCAGATCAAGCTTCTTGCCGCTAGACGGGGACTTCCCGCCGACAGGCAGACAGATTCCGACGCCTATAAGTGGCGTCAATATGACAGTCGGAGCAACTCAATAGGCTCCGGCGGCTGATATCGCAGCTAGCTGAGGCTGTATAGATGACGCGTGAGTATACGGCGTCGCCGCCTGTTGGGGCGACAGTAGAGCGGGTGGCAGTGGCCGCCGAGCTTTTGTCGGCGAACCCCGCACCTTCAGCAAAGAGTGTTGTAAGCTTGTGTCAGCTAATTTGCTGGCAAAGTATGGTTGGAAAGGTCCAGTGAGAGACCGATTTATAGAACGCAGGTGATCGCTATGTTGCGAGAACCAAGTAAATATGTCCTAAAGGTTAGGGCAAGAAAGGTTTACGGGCCTAGAGTAGGCCTCAGGATGCGTGGACCTCTCAAAAGAGCGAGAGTTTTACTGGCGCCGTTCTAATGAATGGGTGTAATGGCAAGGATTGCCACCGCAGGATTTGCGTGTTAGTCACCAGGATGGTGAGTTGTTATTGTGATGCCTCGACCCAGTTGGGAGAGTGCACAAGAACCGTAGGGGTACGTAAGCGAATCGCTTAACACTGGATTTTCTGCGAGTTAGCATGGGGGCGTAGGACGCCCAATTGTTTGGGTGCTCATGGAGCACAAGTATTGTTTAGCCAGAGAGAGCTGATTAGGTGGCATAGTAGCCTTTGCCCAGTGTGGCCAGAGTTGATAGAGAGAGTTCTGGGTGGTGGATTGACGACTGGTTAGTGGGTTTTGCTCAGTGAGCATAGTGGTCGCGTGGCGACGATTAGCAGGTTCGCTTGGGGACGATCCGTGCCTGGACCATGTTTGTGGACTGTGGGCCTGTAGCCCAGTGGGCAGGCGCAGTCAGCTGTGAGAGACAGTGGCCCGAGACCTGATGGCGGGGCATGATAGAGATTTGGTCGGGACGGTAGTCCGAGCGATGACCCGGGAACGTGGAATTCCACGTGTGAGCATTGAGGCTATTAGTACACTGAGAGTGTGATGTGACCAGGTCGTAGAGCTAGTGGTGATTGAGGTACTGTAGCTCCTAGTAGGAGTGTGGGTGTAGAAGTCCTAAGTGAGGATCTACCCGTGTGATGATTGGGTCTGTGTGCTAGTGAGAGCCATTGTACAGTGGTGGATTAGTTTTGGGCTATAGGCCCCTATTGGACCGTGGTCTGTGAACCTATTAGTAGTCCGAGATGTCGGGTTAGCTGATAACCCGCGGACTTAGAGCGCTAGCAGCGTGTGAGATAGTTGAGGACTTGTGGATGGGCCTTTGCCTCCGCATTAGGCAGCGGAGTGACCGAAAAATGCGGTAAATGTAATTAGTTGCAGATGCAACCCCCTTGTGAAAGATAAGACGATCACAGAATTAAAGTGAAGATTTCGCAAGAAGAGACTTCGCCATTTGTGGCAATCGAGAGAGCAAGTGCTCAAATGTGTCTCTCACCTATTTAGTGAAAATGGCCAGACATCAGGTCTGAGTTTATCCCTGAAAAGAGATAGGGATCCATGAATGGGTTGCCCGTGTAATTTTGGGTGAGCAGGCAATGTGATGCCGGTCACGAGGTTCAGTGAGCCTATTAGTGAGGGCAAGTTTCCCCCTCCTGATCAAGTGGGAGTCGAGATGTGACTCAAGTTTCGAGGACGAAACTTATTTTAAGGGGGGTAGAATGTAGTGAACCGGAATTTTAATAAATAAATAAATGTAAATAAAATGGTATGAAATGCTATTTTATTGAATTTATAGAGGTAAAGGATGACCTGGAAATGAATTGGGTCCAAATCGGGATTAAAATGTGAGATCTGGAATCTTACATGAGAAAGTGGGCCCAGATTGTAAGTGGAAAATTCAAAGTCTCGGAAAATTCCGAGAAAATTACGGGACCTCCGTAAATGTGTTTTAAGGGCACAGTAAAAGTTTCGCGTTGATCGGACACCCGGATAGAGAGAACGGCCTCCGTCAGCGAATTCAAATACAGTGGGACTTTTGGTAACCCAAAGAGGGTCCAAATTGAAAAGTTTAAGTATCAGGAGGTAAATTAAGTTAAACTGTGGCTGCCCGTCAAATTTGAGCGAAAATGGGCGAGAAACGGGCAAGAAAATACGAAAACGGCTGGGCTTGGGCCCAAGTTTCGGGCGCCCGAAAGTGGGAACCGGGCGCCTGAAAAGTACTGTAGCAAACCCGGTTTTAGCGGCTGCAGCGAACCGGGCTGCACAGTAGCGAACCCGTTTCACTGTAGCAGCCCGGTCCGAATGAGGTGCGCCCGGAAATTACTGTAGCGCGCCCGAAATTTTACGGTTGGCACGGATCCCGAGGCAGTGGCACGGATCCCGAGGCAGTTGGCATGGATCCCGAGGCACGGGCACGAATCCCGAGGCAAGTTTTCGTGCGGGGCGCGCTGTGGCGCACGGCCCGAGGCCACGTGGTAGGTGGGAAAACGCCACGTGGCGCTTCCCCATTGGCCGCCGCGGTCAAGGCGGCAGGGCGCGTGGGGAAGGCGCGGCGGACCCCTGGCGCGGTGTCAGCAGGGAGGCCACGTGTCGGCCTCCCATTGGGCGGTCAGCGCGACGTGACGCGCTGACGCGACCCATCGCTGCGACCGGCGTCAGAGCATGGCTGGGTGCGGTCCACGTGGCGGCCCCTGATTGGCCGCCACGTTTCCGTGGTCGCGGTGCACGGGTCCAGGGACACGTGTCACGCTCGAGTTGGCCGAGCGTGGTCACGTGGCGTTGAGCTGGCGCGCCGTGGACCGTGGACCGCGTTTGGGGGCGGTTACTGTAGCCGCCCGAAAACTTTCGGGCGCCCGAAAGGGTGCGCCCGAAAGTCCGGAAATGGCCTAAAAAGGCCCGAATGACTCCTTTTTCCTCATTTTTCTCCCTGTTGGCTTCACCCGAGCGTACCAGGAGGGGATCCGGGCGATTTCGCGCGGGGTTTTCGAGGGCGCACGAGCGCGCCGTGGACTCCGTGGAGCGCGCAGGGTGTTCCAAAGAGATGAATGGAAGCGTGGGACATCACGGCATTGTCGAGGTAGGCCCCATTTGTCATTTTCGCGGTATTTTTGGCACAGTTTTATGGTTTCCTTTTGAACTTTGGATTTGACCCCATGCCCACGTGCATGTAAGGGACCCAACTTTTCTGTGCCGTTTTACTGCGCGAGTTTCACGGGCGTTTTGGACGCGCCTCGTTTTGCGTGCCGTACGTGGGAGACATGCACCGTTTTGCGTGCGGATTCGGCAAATGCGCGCAGTTTTGGACGCGAACTCGTAAATCGTGCACCGTTTTGCGTGCAACGTTGAGAAAGGAACCTGCACCGTTTTGCGTGCCAATGCGAGGTATGTGCTCCGTTTTGCGTGCAAGTTGTACTAACAGGCACCGTTTTGCGCGCAGACTCTAACGTTGCGTCTTGTTTTTTGTGCAGGGCTGGAAAAATGTGCATCGTTTTGCGTGCAACCGTATCGTAGAATGTGCACCGTTTTGCGTGCCAATACGGGGTACGTACTCCGTTTTGCGTGCGGGTTGGACCAATGCGCACCATTTTACGTGTAGATTCTACTAATTTACATCGTTTTTTGTGCAGGGCTAGGAAAAAATATGCACCGTTTTGCGTGCAACCCTACAGTCAGACGGGCACCGTTTTGCGTGCAGTTTCGAGGTACGTGCACCGTTTCGCGTGCAGTTCGTGTTGTCGCGCACAGTTTTGCGTGCCGACCCTAATATTGTGCATCATTTCTCATGCAGGGTTAGGAAAAATATGCACCGTTTTGTGTGCAACCCTACAGTCAGACTGCACCGTTTTGCGTGCAGATTTGTGGTACGTGCACCATTTCGCGTGCAGATCGTATTGCCGCGCATTGTTTTGCGTGCCGGCTGAAGTGGCGCGCACCATTATTACGTATGGGTTTTTAATGACATGCATCGTTTTGCGTGCAGGATTGTAGGACGTGCACCGTTTTGCGTGCGGACTCGAGGGATGTGCACCGTTTTGCGTGCAAGCTCGAGGAGACAAGTTGAATCGCGCGGAGACCAATTGCATGTCTACAAGCAATTGGGAACACCACAAGGTGGGGAATTCTGCCGAAATTGGGTGACCTCTCCCCTTGCTCCTTTGCTTTTCGATTTCGAAGCATGATAGTAGCCTGTTAGAGGCGCTAGGTAATCATGATTAGGATCGCCTGTGTAAATGGATACAGATGAAAAAGTGCAACTGTTGGTTGCCAGAGATAGAGGAATAAATGTGCATGTGTAGATGGACACAGAGGAAAAGTGCAACTGTTGGTTGCCAAAGCTATATGATGAATATGCATGCGTAAAAGTAAATTCTGTTTTATGAACGAGATGAAAATAATTGCATGCATGAAAAGATTAGCTATTTATGATTGTGATCATGTTAGGGTATAACCCTAGGAATCATGTGACATAAGGGAACAGAACTTGTTGGTAGTAAGACTAGGAGAAAACCTAGTTTAGGGGTTTGACGAGTGACATCGAACTAGGAGTTATCCTAGGATTGGATGAGTGGCATTGTCTTAGGGGATAACCTAAGGACACTGGATAGAGTGATCAACATAGAGTCAAGGAACTCTAGGATGAGTATGTCATGGAACTTAGGTAAAGGGGACCTAAGGTGAACTAGTGATCAATATAGAGTCAAGGAACTCTAGGATGAGTATGTCATGGAACTTAGGTAAAGGGGACCTAAGGTGAACTAGTGATCAACATAGAGTCAAGGAACTCTAGGATGAGTACGACATGGAACTTAGGTAAAGGGAACCTAAGGTGATCCAGGGGAGTTTAAACTCACAGACAGGAAATTAGAGTCAGCGTAACTCTAAGATAAAAGTGGAACAGGAGATTAAAGTCAGTATAACTCTAAGTTAAAAGTGGAACAGAAAAATAGAGTTAAGTTAACTCTAGGATTCAGTGAGGAATCAGGAAAGGGGGATGAGATCCCAAGGCTAAAGAATTAAACAGTTATAACCCTAACCCTAGAAGGTCATAGGGTGTCTGGGCAAATGGACAATAACTTTAACTTTAATTTGAGTTAAATAAAGGAAAGTGGAATGTTTAAGAGTCCAGGAGACTCTCTAGTTATCCTTATGGCGAGGCCTAGGGTAAGAGAGAAATTGATGTAAAAAGGCAAAGTTAAAAGCAAGCTAAAAGTGGCTAAAAAGCATAAAGAAAATGTAAATGGCGCCTTCGAATTTGAGACTCGTCAAGTGGAGCAGGACTCCCTGGGCAGTGACCCGTCGGACGAGGTACTTTCGAAAGGCTTAAAGTGAAAGCAAAGAGCTAAACGCTCAAAGGAAAGAGAAAGAGATTTGCCAGTGGCAAAAGGGGGCTACAAGCTCGAATAAGAAAGAAAAGCAAGTGTTCAAAGGCAAGGAGGCTAAGAAGTAAAGCAAAAAGAGAAAGAAAAAGAAAAGAAAAGAAAGAAAATATAAAGATAAAACGAGCGTACCTTCGGGGGTAAAAAGTAGCCTTGTCGGAGCAAGGGCAGTGTCCCTCTCCCGGGCAGTGACCCGTAGGACAAGTTCCCCGTTGGGCGGGGTAGCACTTGCGGGTGCTATCGGCAACCTTAGAAATCTTATCTTATGGTAGCAGGACTACCGGGCTGGGGCCCGTTGGATAAGAATTTCTGAGGGTTAACTTGAACTAAAGCACCAGAATTTAAAGAATAAAGAAAGATAGAGTGGCCAAGGTGGCCGGGTTAGTTTGACCCTGTATACAGCGGCATAGTGGCCGAGTTGGTGCTTAGCAGCCTAGTGTGGCTAGACAGAGTAGTGCTGGGTCGATGAGTATACACAAATAGTGTAGTGATATATTATATTGCATGGCCGCATTTTGATATTGAGGATTTTAGTTTCCTAGCACTATTATTATTGCTTCCATTGGACCAAGTGGTGTAGGACACTTTTTCTCGGTGGTTGAACGCACTGGGAACTCTGTCAGGAGTTCTCACACCCCTTGGGTGCACCCCCCCCACAGGTTCAGGTATGGATGCAGCGATCGCGACGGTTCAGAGGCAGACGGCGAGATATACGACAGGGGCAAGGGCCCTGCAGCATAGAGACCTAGAGGGTCTAGCAGAGGTATCCCATTTTTATATTTCTTGAGTGAACCTTGTATGGTGAGGAAATGATGTAAAAGAATTGTAATAATTTTATTAGCAAGTTCAGAAATGTAAAGTGTAATATATTTAAGTTATGGTTCACTCTTGTATGCTTTCATTATCGCTTAAACTGGTTGTTTATAAAATGAAAGTTCAAATTTATAGTGATTTTTAGTACTCTGATATTGAACTTCCGCATATACTTGTTGTATGATTATGGATATTACCGTTCCTTTCGGGTAGTGAAAGGTCATACCCGATTGGCGGGTCTGTTGGCGTGCCCGAACCGGACAAATTGGCGGACTCGGGGCGTGACATATATGATCCAAAGTTCTTCATCTTCAATCTTCAAGACTTAAACACTTCTATGAAATACGCCAAAACAAATTCCTTAACAAGCGCTGTGTGACGCCCCAACTTCCCAGGGGGTCACCCATCCTAGAACTACTCTAGCTCTAGCATGCTTAACTCTCTTAACCTCTTGGGTTTTGCTACCACTCAAAATGCTATAGCCGGGTTAAGAGATTTAGTCCTATTATATCATTTATATATAGGACTAATCCAAATTCCGGGGGTGTCACATTCCTCCCCCCTTTAAGCCCTTACGTCCACGTCAGACTCAAGCACACTCACAAGCACCAGGCGATGTGAGACTCGTCTCGCTAGCCTTAGCCGACCTTGTGGGGAGCTGCACTCCACCCACAACGGTCATTAGCCGGGGAGCCTCGCTCTACCCGCTATATAACCCTGGCTCAACCGAGACTCATCTCACATTTCCGGCTGGTGAATGTCTCTGATACCAACGCCAATGCTAGCATTTCCTGTGTTGGGAGAGAGATCTGCGAATTTTAGTGTTGCCTTCTTTTGTGACCGTGGAGTTATCGTTGGGTTATTGTTGAGCATTCTAGATCACCCAGACAGGGCCACGGCGTTGGCGGATACCAGGAGCAGGAAAGCGGTCTGGGGTTGAGTTGGATGATTCCACAGCTGGCGTTGTGTGGACTGTTGAGGCAAACATGGCTTGTAGTTGTGTCCCTGAGGGTTCCTTTGGATGATAGACCGCGGCTGAGTAGTCCACTCGGATGGTCAGGATTCGAGAGTGACCGAGTGAGGACACCTCCTTGTTAGGACTCTTTTTCCTTATTGGATAATCGTGTGGGTGTGCTTTGGGTTGCCTTGGTTGAATTGACACAGGTTGTGGTTTGGTGCGTGTTGCACTGGCAGTTATCTTGTTTCCCCCAACTTTTGATGGAACCCCGGTTGTGTTTCATGTCTCAGCTCAGGAAGGTTATGTTTTGGATCCCTCGACCGTGATTGACTCGCCCCATTTGAGATCTAGGAATGTTTGGAGTACGAGGGACGCCCATTGCGAATTCTGGCTCATGAGATTAGAGGTTGCGCAATCGGGCTATGCCGTACTGGTTGTCGCTGTTGTTATTGTTGAGGAGTGATCACGGGGAGTGAGTAGCGACTTGGAGCTGGAGATGACGATGTTGAGTACTTACCCTTGGTGTTTGTGACTCCTGGTGGAATCGAGCTAGTTTCGAGGACGAAACTTTCTTTAGTGGGGGAGGATGTGAGGACCCGGATCCCTACGACGAGATTACTAGTTGATCAGTAGCTCCTGGAGGCCTAAGTGGCGCGTCGGTGGTGTTTGTGCACCAATTGCACACTAGTGATGGACTCAGAGTGTTTAATGGATCACGAGAGTAGTCAGATGATCCCGTCGAATGCTTAGAAGTGGTTTCGCGCGCAATGGATATTAAAATTGGGCTCAGCGCGAAGTTTGGACAAAAGAACACCTTTCCGGATGCCTTCTAATCTGTCACGCCCCGGGGTCGAAACTGCGACCCGGGCTCGTCAACAGATCCGCCACCTATGCCAAACCCCGCATAGGCGAAGCGTCCAACCTGCAAGAAAAGTACTACAGCTAACAGATATCAGAGCTATAAATGAAAATCTGCTGTATAACTAAAATCTACCACTGTACAACTGGAAATAATACAACAATGTCCATCTCTCAAAAATGATAATGATACAATATCCTCATATACAAAGCTCAAAACTCAACAGGGAGATATCTCCAATAAATACATCAGTATACAGGCTCTCAATACATATCATATCCTCACTACATGAGTCTCTCAAAAGAGGAAAACAAAATAGCCAATCTACTGCAGGTCTCCTCTGAAGGGGGTACCGCTACTCTCCAACGACGGGTAGGGATCTAGCTCGTGACTCCCTCGCCTCGATCAACAACCGCAGAATCAGCAACATCCGCTAAGACTCTGCAAAACACAGGAGAGGAAGGAAAAATGAGGGGGAAAACCCCCAAAGGGTGTGAGAACTACACCAAAAAGGGAGTTCTCAGTGGGTACCACCGCCAGACCCGACGGTCTGCCCACTAAGTCCTCGAGAAATATAAAATAACCAAAGAAGTGGGAACTGAACAAGAACGCTGATGTCACCTAACAGCTACCAAGCCTCCATCTAAATGCTCAAGAGGGGAGAATCAAAGAATTACGTAGGGCATGAAGTGCACAATCGACCCAATCGAGCTGACTGCCACATCTGGTCCAGTCAAACCTGCGCCCCACCTACGACTACCTCCCGCTGACGGGCAGGAATTACGTAGGGCGTCCAAAGGGACTAACTCGCTATCGAGTAGTGGCTCATGCAGGCTATAATCAAAATCCACTCTCTCTCTCAGAACAGATAGCCTCAAGATCACCAAACCTCTCGCACAACGGTCAACTAACTCACAATGACCTCGGGACTACCGTCAATCCCCAAGCGGGTCCCGACAACACTAGCACTAGTCTAAACAAAGCTACTAGACTCCACTCGGTCCCCCTGACACGAGTGCAACAATAAAGTAAATGCCTGTAATGACTCAATCGATATACCAGTAATCACTGGCACTGCCTGCTCTGCTGTCAAACTCAAGAACTCAATCGCAGGATACAGACCGACTTCGGACCGGTACGGTCGCACCCCAAAGTAAGTAACAGATCGGCCTCTCTAACCGTCCGATCGCAAACAAAAGTAAGTAACAGATCGGCCTCTCTAACCGTCCGATCGCACACTCCGGAGTGGCACTCGAGGGGAGCGACCCACACGAGTAAAGTATCTCAGTAACCAGTAACAGAAGTATAAATCAACAGGATTGGATCATGACCCTGATCAAAGTGGGAAAGCCCAACCACTAAAGAAGCCTCGGTCCTCAATCAGATGCAAAAATACTCAAATAGTGGGAAACTCTGTCCACTAGAGAAATCAGATACCCAATCTGGTGCATAAATAAATATCCGGTCAACCGCCCAAAGTCCGCGGTCACCGCAAACCCTGCCAACTGCAATCCAACACAACCCGTCCCTGACACCAATGTCTCGGCTACACTACCCCAGACCCCTGCTCGCACCCGAGCAACACAGACCGCCTGACTAACAAAGAAGGAGAAAAGGATAACATTGTTTCTCCTAAGTCAAGTTCCAAAGGTAGGGCAGCAGTAAAAGATGGCCTAACTACATGTCCATACAAGCATGCTTTTGTCCTCAGAAACGATAAAAGAGGGTGAAACATATAATAGCAAAGCATGCTAAAATATTCCTACTATGATATACCAATCTTACCCAAGTAGGCCATTCCTTGCTTATCTCTCGCTCATATCGGTTGTACATCAAATATGCCTGCTATCAGTCATAGAGGGGTGACATCCCCACAAGTGCACTTACATTCACCATAACATAAACACCTTATACAGTTACCAATATTAAGCTTACCCACCTGAAGAGCTCAATCCAAGGCAAACCTGGGGTCGGCGAAGAGCGTGGCCACTTGCACACACAATCCGCTGAACCCGTACCCGCGGTACATGTCGCGCAAACCTCGGCTCCTAGCAGTGTTCCAAAAACACTCGCGAACCCTCCTGGGTACAACAAAAGGTCCAAAGTTACACTTTATGCTAAAATATCCAAGTATACACCATCCGCTGAAACCAGCCACGAAGATGTGCAATTTTCACCTACAAAACGGCCTCTGAAAAATCCAACAAAAATACAGACGCGATCGTCGCGTCGAGCCCTTCGAAACGAGTACCTGCACGTCAAAATCTGAGTCCCGTAGGCCGAGTTACAAATTCCACAACACGGTGAGCGCGAAAGTCCACAACATACACAACTGTAAAACTCTGCACAGTAAAGGGGAAAGAACTATACCTTCGGGCGAATCTCAAAAAATTCCCCGAAAAACACGACGGTAATCCTTGCGACGCGTAGATGCAAAAAGTGTAAAGGCACGCCTCAATCCGAGTTCGTACAACAAGTTGCACGCAAAACGGTGCACACTTTACGAGTCCGCGCGCAAAATGATGCGCGGCCACCAAACCTGCACACAAAACGGTGCATGCCATTAAAACCCGCACGCCAAACGGTGCGCGCCAACACGACCTGCACGCAAAACGGTGCACGTACCTCGAATCTGCACGCAAAACGGAGCATGCTTCTCCTAAGGTTGCACGCAAAACGAGGCGCGTCCAAAACGCCAGCAACAGTCCGCGCAGTAAAACGGCACAGTAAAACACGGTCCCTAACACGCATGAGGGCGTGGGGTCAAATCCAAAATCCAAAAGGAAAACTCAAAACTGTGCCAAAAATACCGCAAAACAACAAACGGGACCTACCTCGACCCGTCGCGCCGTCCAACGCGTCAATCCGGCTCCTTGGAACACCTTGTGCGCTCCACGGGGTCAACGGCGCGCTCGCGCACCCACGAAACCCCCCCCCACGAATCGCCCTCTCCCTCCCCTTAGCCTCTCTGTGCGAGCAAAAAGGAGAAAATAGAAGAAATAGGACGATTCGGGCCTTTATAGGCCGAAAAACCCACTTTCGGGCGCACCTTTCGGGCGCCCGAAAACTTCCGGGCGGCTACAGTAACCGGCCCACCAAGGTCCACGGGTCCACGCCATGCCAGCTAGGCGCCACGTCACCATCGCTCGACCAACCAGAGGACGACACGTGTCCCTGGACCCGTGCACCGCGACCACGGACCGGCGGCAGCCAATCGGCGGCCGCCACGTGGACCGCACCCGCGCCCCGCTCTGACGCACGGCAGCAGCGACGCGTCGCATCGCGCTGACCAGCGAACGGGAGGCCGACACGTGGCCTGCCCCTGCTGACGTCGCGCCAGGGCCCGCGCGCCTTCCCCGCGCGGGTCTGCGCCTCTGCCAGGCATGCTTCCCGAGGCGATCCCCCGCCTGCTCCGTAAACCAGGTCCGCGGCACCGATCTATCAAAACCCGCCACGTGTCCACCCTCCGGTGCACGCCGGCCCGTGGACCGTGCGCCTGCCCGCGCACTGCACGTTGCCCGCGCCTGCCCGCCGCCGCGCCTGTGCCTGCCCGAGCCCGCGCTCCGCCGCTGCCCGCCGCCACCGGAACAGTGTCAAGGTGCCTCGAAAATCGTGCGCGTCATCCGGGCTCCGAAAAATGCAAGTGAATAGTCCATTTTCATCATTTTCACACGCTGAATCCAAATCCGAAGTCCGTTTTGCCAAATTCCAACTCTAAAAATTGCCGAAGGCATCCGGAAAGGTGTTCTTTTGTCCAAACTTCACGCTAAGCCCAATTTTAATATCCATTGCGCGTGAAACCACTTCTAAGCATTCGACGGGGTCATCTGACTACTCTCGTGATCCATTAAACACTCTGAGTCCATCACTAGTGTCCAATTGGTGCACAAACACCACCGACGCGCCACATAGGCCTCCAGGAGCTGCTGATCAACCAGTAATCTCGTCGTAGGGATCCGGGTCCTCACACGCTGCCTCACCGTCGTCCCGGTTCCCACCCCTGCTCGGACCTGTCAAAGTGTGGGTAGTCAGTGACTGATAAAGTAGATGATAAACAAGTAAATGCTATAAAACTGTACTGAACAAGCCGATACGCCAGTGCATTCACTTCCCCCTCATGAGTCGCTAAATCCCTGTCGCAATCACGCTCGCCTCCTACCCCAGAAATAAAACAAGTTGGTTCCCAACCCCAAATACCGTACTCATTTTCTTTGTGCCACCAATCCCCTCGACTGCCCAAGTAGCAGCCGCCTCTTCTTGAGGGGTCCCCATCATCTCTAGTCGTGGGGTACACGGGTAATCCTTACAATCTTTCCGGAAAAATACACCCTGTGCGGTGGCCAAACCGCCGGTGTGCATGTTAGTAATATAAAACAGAACTGCGACCTCAGCCGCCTTAGTTAGAAAATAAACCAGAACTGCGACCTCAGCCGCCTTAGTTAGAATATAAAACAGAATTCTCATGCAATGGGGTTAGACAGTTTATCAAGAAACATCTACTTTAATCTCACAAGGACACGGGAACGACTATGCACCGAAAATACTGAAAAGGGTACCCACCTGAAGTGAAGATAAACGGCTGCGCCTGTGACCCTCCTAAGCGATCAGAACTTCGCGCGGCCTAATAAAATAATCAAAAACACCATTTAACACTTCACCCTAAACAGGTAAAATCAGTGGTCCCGACCACTGTAACGTGAACCCCTTCTATCCCAAAACCATGAACCGACGAAAAACCAAAATCACTGTGCCAAGAGGACCGCGTCGTCAGCCAAAAGTCATCGAGTCAAAACTGCCAAGCAAAATCGTAAAACTCGGATCAAACCGGATCTCCGACGGTAAAACCGGTGGTTAACAACAACCGGACCGCGACTATATCACCGCGAACCCTATCGGAACCCAAATCTGCTAACGGGAAACCAACAAAACCCAATTTCTAATCTGGTAGCCAACTCGGGACGACGACGGTCAAGCCGAGGAAACCCCGACGGCGAAACTGATGAGAAAAAGGCCCGACGGCGCGACCCCGACGATTTTGTCAAGGCGCGGAGCGACAGCGAAACTAGCACATGACATGGCGAAACGGTGGCCTAAATGACCCCGGGTGGCCATGCTAAGAAAAACGGCGGAAACGGTGATCCCAACGGTGAAAACGGCGCTCAAAACGGTGAAAAACGGACCAAAACGGAGTTACTGGACTTCCGGGCTGAAGGATGGTGCACGGACCAGGCGTGGACCGGGTTTACGGCATAGTGGAGGCGGCGGCGCAGACCGGGCTCACCCCGGGTGCGTGCACCAGGCGATTTGGGCCGGGCCGGTGCACGAGCAAGGCGCGCACCGGGCTCACGCCTGCAGGGCGCGGTGGCGCGCACTGGGTGCACGCTGAAGGCGTGCACCGCGAAACGCGGGCTGGGCTGGCGCACGGAGGCGTGCGCCGGGTCTGCGCCTTCGGGCTGCGGAGCCGTGCGCCGGGTTCACGCCCAGAGCGTGCACGGCGCAGCTGCGGGGCATTGCTGGCGCACGGGGGCGTGCGCCGGGTCTGCGCCTTAGGGCTGCGGAGCCGTGCGACGGGTGCACGCCCAGCCCGTGGACCGCATGGCTGGGGGGGGCCGCACGGGGTGTACGGTAAGCTTTCGATTGCGTTTTCTTCTCCGTTTTCGCTCCCGCGCGGCTCCGGTGATGACCCCGCGATCATGATGACGGCGACAGCGGCCTCCCGTTTAACAACGGCGGCGGCGGCCTCCTATTAACTCCCCCATGCTCCGACGAAACACCCAATTTACCCAAGTAAAAACCCCGGATAGCTCCAATGATATAACCATTAATCGGAGATCAAACGAAACATCGATCGGAAACCCGATCAAACCTCCGATCAAGACCGATTAAAAACCATCGATCAAACCCGGTCAAGAACACGAACAAATCACCGATCAAAACCAATCAAAAACCCGTGATCAATTTACCGATTAAACCGATCTCCAAAGAACACGGAAAAACCCACGATTAAACCGACGGAAGAGAAATAACGATCACTAACCTTACACCGATGGAGGAGGCAACGCGATCCCAATCTCCGTTCTTTGCGGTGGTGAGAATCCGGATCCGCCCTCCGATGGCGGTGACGTCTCGTTCTCCGGTCTCCGGCACGTTGATCGGGAACGAACGGGTTCCTTTGCTTCCTCCTTCTCTATTTCTTTTTCCTCCGGTTAGGATTTCCTTTTATTTTCTCTTTTCTCTCTTTTCGAACTAGGATTTCGTTTGGTCTTCGGCACGCACAAAAGGGAAGGGTTTGAGGAGGCGATCTTTTAAAACTAGGGTTTTCCTTTCGGTATACGGGGAATAAATAAATCTTATTATTAATTTATTTTCTTTTATTTTTCCTTTTCATACATATGTAAGAAGGAAAAATCTCCATATCCGAATATTTATTATTTAACAATAAATATCTATTCCCACGAGATAATTCCACAATTCCTCGAAAAGCATGCCCGATCTTTAGCACAGATTCCGATGCACACTACGGATACCGCGACCTTCAAAACTCCATTCCGGGAGATCCGTAAGTCGGATTTCAGATCCGATCATAGTGTCGTTCACCGTTTTTCGGGCTCTATCATAGAAAAATACCCGCACAGTGCAACGATCGACTTAAGAAAACTCCATAAAATAAGGCCCTAATAGCCAATTTACTCTGAAAGGGATTAAGGAAAGGCAGGATAGGTCGTGACATTACATCAGCACACAAAAATACTCGACCCAATCCAGTGAAAGTCTTGGGCATGTCACCCATTCCACAGCATTATGTTGTCTGCAGCCAACATAATCACTTAGGAGAATAAACATGCCGATCACTCATCCCATCCCTTGGGAGAGGTATAAAACTCAATCAGGACTCTCGCTAAAATCACGACTCTCACGAAGTCATCCTAGGGTCCAACCACAAGCCTAGGGTTTCTAAAATCCACCATGACCTACATCCTAGGCTCTGATACCACTCTAATCTGTCACGCCCCGGGGTCGAAACTGCGACCCGAGCTCGCCAACAGATCCGCCGCCTATACAGAACCCCGCATAGGCGAAGCGTCCAACCTGTAAAGAAAAACTACTATAGCTAAACAGATATCAGAGCTGTAAAATAAAAAGCTAAAAAGAACTCAAATCCAACACTGTACAATTGAAAATAAAGATACAATATCCACCTCCCAAACATGATTAAATACAAAATCCTCGAATAGTAAAAACTCAGAACTCAACAGGGAGGAAATCCTGAAATAAATAATACATCAGTGTACAGGCTCTCAGTGTAATATCATAGATTTTTGTAACACTTTATACCTCCTTCTAATAAAGTTTCCGTTTAAAGTAATTAATGTAACAGGTTTGCTTAAGTCGATAATTTGGAGGTGCGGGTATTTTTCTGCGATAGAGCTCGGAAAACGGAGAACGGCGGTGCGATCGGATCCGGATTCCGACTTACGGAACTCCCAGAAAAGGGTAGAAAGTGATCGCAATGACCCGGGGGTGCATCGAAATCCGCGTAAGTGATTTGGCACGCTTTCCTAGGAAAAAGAGGGATTTATCTTTAAAGAATTATCCCGAAGGATTTTATCTGAGAAATTAATTAATTAAGGAATTAATTAATTAGAATTTTAAAATACCCGATATGGTGTTTAGTCGTACATAAAAGATTAAATTGTGACTTCTCCCGAAAGAAAGAAAAAGAAAAGGGAAAAGGCGAAACCCTGACCGGAAGGAAACGAGAGGAAGGAACGAGCGAAAGAAAAGGGAAAAGGCGAAACCCTAATCGGAAGGAAACGGTAGGAAAGAAGGAGAAGGCAAAAGGACCCCAAACCCTCCCGACGAGCGTGCCGAAGCCGGGAGCGTGAACGGGTCACCATCTCCGACGATTAGAGGTAAGCGAGATTTATTTTCGTATGGTTTCGCTCGGTTTTTGGTTGGGTCTTTTGAGGAGACTTAAGAGTAGCCGTTGCTACCCTATGCATCGCGCCGCGAAGCCCTAGGGCATCGCCGCTGCGACCGTGATACGTGTCGCGCGGGGATGGTACCCGTGCGGCCGCGGCTAGTGTCGTGCGGGACCAAGGTCCCCGCGTGGCCGCGGGTAGGGTAAGCACCGCGCGGGGCCGGTGCCCGTGCGGCCGCGGCAAGCGCCGCGCGGGGCCGGCACCCGCGCGGCTGCGGCGAGTGCCGCGCGGGCGGGCGCCCGCGCGACCGAGGCGCGAGCCGCGCGGGGCCCATGCCCGCGCGGCCGCAACCGGTGCCGCACGGGCGAGCACCCGCGCGGCGACGGTGCATGCCACGTGGGGCCATGCCCGCTCGGCTGCTATTCGTGCCGCGCGGGCGGGCGCCCGCGCGGCGGCGGCAGCGCATGCCGCGCGGGGCCATGCCCGCGCGGCTGCGTTTCGTGCCGCGTGGCGGCGGCAGCCCATGCCGCGCGGGGCCATGCGCGCGCGGCTGCATTTCGTGCCGCGCGGGCGGGCGCCCGCGAGGCGGCGGCAGCGCATGCCGCGCGGGGCCATGCCCGCGCGGCTGCGTATCGTGCCGCGCGGGCGGGCGCCAGCGCGGCGGTTGCAGCGCATGCCGCGCGGGGCGATGCCCGCGCGGCTGCGATTTGTGCCGCTCGGGCGGGCGCCCGCGCGGTTGCGGCTCGTGCCGCGCGGGGACGGTGCCCGCGCGGCCGCTGCAAGTGCCGCGCGGGGACGGTGCCCGCGCGGCCGCAGCTCGCACCATGCGGGGCTAAGGCCCGCACGGTGGCGGAGGGTGCCGCGCGGGGTTGGTGCCCGCGCGGCCGCGGCTTGCACCGCACGGAGCTAGGGCCCACGCGGTCACGGCAAGTGCCGCGCGGGGCTGGGGCCCACGCGGCCGTACGACCGCAACGTCGCAGTGACGGCCGCGTCGCTCGACCCTCGTGGGCGCCACCGCCGGGTCAAGTTGTCATTAGTGTTTTTGAGTTTTTGGGCTCGGTTTATCTACTGTTATATTTCTGATTTGACCGCGGCTCTTTTGGTGACTACTTCTAGGTTCGGGCGTCAACAGAGAGCAAGGTTCGGTCTCCGGAGTGCAGTTTTCGCACAATCGAGATGGGTAGTTTTGGTTATTACCGGCGTGGTGTCGTTCCCGAATATTCGTTTTGATAAAGTAGACCTGTTTAGTAATTTGACTACAAAAAAATTATAATTTAGCGGCATCCTGTAATTGCCGCCTAAAGTTCAAAAAGTGCCGTAAAAACTATTAGTGGCATTTAGCAATTAGTGCCGCTTATACTCGTGTTGGTGAATCTTCTACCGGCATTTAATTAAATTGCCGTTAAAATTAAGTAATTAGTAACATTAAATAAATGCCGTTATAGATGTGGTTATTAGCGATATTATTAAATGCCAGTATTTTTTAATTATCTACAACACTAATAAATGCCGGTAATTATTAGTTTATTTGCAATATTATACAAATGTTGGTAATCTATTGTTAATTCCGGTATTAATAAATGCTGCTAATTCTAAATATTTTTAAATTATATTTTTAAATAAATAAAAATAATATAAATTATAATTTGCACTATCATAAAATGTTACGGCATTTTGGTATTGGCATATTTCGTGAGTCAAGTCAGTGAGTTGAGTCGGAGTCTTAAAGGGATCAAATTGTCAATCAGCAATCAAAAACTTAGAGAAGATTCAACAAGAGCTCAAGTTGACACTCAGTGTCTTGAATCTTGAAGATTGAAGTTGAAGAATTGTGGATCAGTTACATCAATCTCAAGAAGAAAGTATTCAAAAGGATCAGGTATGGTTAACTAAATAATTTTGGTGATCCGAATACTTTCTTATAGTATAGAAACACTTGGAAGAATTTTTAATTTCATAATAATCAAAAACTGGTGTTCGGACATGTTCAAGATCCGGATCAGGGCCAACGATCCGGATCCCGAAGGTTGTTGCTTCATACAAGACTTCGATCCGGATCCATGCAATTTCCGATCCGGATCCCGAATGTTAAGTTTTCTGATTTGTATGAACGATCCGGATCGGGCAATGCGATCCGGATCCCGAACCCTTGGTTTTCTGGAATCGTCAATCTCGTTACGACGATCCGGATCGCAGTAAATCCGATCCGGATCGCCGTCCTGAAAATTTCCAGATAAGGTAAGTTTTTGATTCTTATCTCTTTCCAAAGGTTTCTAAACTATAAATAGACACTTAGGGTTTCTCAAAAACGTGGGAGCTACGGCCGATCAATTTATAAAACACTTGAGAGCAACCCTAGAGGCTAGGTTTTTATCGATCTTCTTCATAGCCTCTTTTAGGTCAATTCGATGGTTCTTTCAAGAACATATCTTTTGTCGAATTGATCTAATCTTTGCTTAGAGATTTCTTCTACGGTTCCTCAATGAGAATCTAAGCAGAGGATCACCATCGAAGTCAATATTCTTATCGACTGAGTTTGCGTCGTGGATTCGACGTGGCATCGTGGATTCGGTGTGCTAAAGGCGTTTCGTGAATTCGAAGCGTGCGTTCGTGGATTCGAACGTGAGTAGTGGACGGGCAAAACGGTGGAGCGCGAGGTCCAAGAAATTGAAGGAGGGGTTAAATCCGTGGAGACGGTAATCACCTTATTATTCTTCTTTTCTTAGGGATTGTTATTGCGTGGATATCCAACCGGTCAGCGCAAGGTCCGAAGAAGCTGAAGGAGGGGTTTGAGTCCGTGGAGTCGGTAATCACCTTGTTATTCTTCTATTCTTAGTGGATTGTTATTGCGTGTTGGTCCCGTGGTTTTTCTCCTGGATTGGAGTTTCCACGTATATCTCGGTGTGCTGTTTTTATTTTCCGCATTGGTTTTTATTTTGCACTGAGATTGAGTTTTTAAGTATTACACCTATTCACCCCCCCTCTAGTTGTTTGATAGTACCTATTTAGATCCTTTGGGATTCATAACTCTACAATTGGTATCAGAGCGGGTTTTAGGTTTATCTATCATGATGGGTGAAAGTGGTAATATTTATAGACCTCCTCTTTTTGATGGGACTAATTATGCTTATTGGAAAGTGCGGATGAGAGCTTTTCTCATCGCAATTGATGAGCGAGTATGGCAATCCGTGGAATGCGGTTGGGTGCATCCTGTTGAGGAAGTAGAAAATTCTACTACCCCAAAACCTCGCTCTAGATGGTCCAAAGAGGAATTTGAAAGATCTTCTTACAATGGGAAAGGTATGAACGCTTTATTTAACTCTCTTTCCTCGACTGAATTTACAAGAATTTCCGCGTGTGAAACCGCGAAGGAAATTTGGGATATTCTCAAAATTACACATGAGGGTACTAATCTTGTAAAAATTCAAAAGCTCCAGATGCTTACAAGTCAATTTGACTCTATTCATATGGAAGAGCATGAATTGTTTACAGATTATTACACTAGACTTCAAGATGTAATTAATACATGTGCTAATCTAGGAGAAAAGATCCCGGAGTCGAAAATTGTAAGAAAGATACTTCGGACTCTTCCGGAACGGTTTAGGGCAAAGGTTACCGCCATTGAAACCGTTAGTCATCCGGATGAGATGAGTGTTGAGGAATTAGTAGGTGCTTTGCAAACTTATGAATTGACTTTTCCTACTAATCAAGTTTCTTCCAAGTCTTCTTCTAAGCTTACAGGTATTGCATTCAAATCCACAAAGAAAGAAGATAGCGAATCGAGTTCCGACGATGAAATCTCTTTTGCCGATTTTGAAGAACAATTGGCGCGGATCACAAAGAAATTTCGTCGGAAATTTTGGAAGAATCGAACCGATGGATCTTCATCCACGAAACCATCTAAAGGATCATCGGGTTCTAAATCCTCTAACCTCAAATTCCTTGCAAAACCTTCTAAGGAAAAAGATGAATTCGAAGGGGAAATCCGATGTTATAGATGCAAAGGCTACGGCCATATTTCAACGGATTGTCCTACTCCGAAATTATATAAAAAGAAGGCTTTGCAAGCGAAAACTTGGGACGATTTTACTTCTAATGAATCAACCTCAAGTAAAGAGGAAAAAATCGTTGCTTCTCATGCCTCTCATTTTCCCTCTTCTAATAATTGTTTATCATCATTAGTCACTAACTCTACTCCTTTGATTTTGTATGAAACATCAACAACCGGCGGAGAGTCATCAAGTGAGGGGGAGTCGGACGAGGAAGAACTCGTTGAGGCATATCAACAACTTCTTGCGGAATCTAAGAAGATGGCCAAACATATCAAGAAGTTGAGAAAGCAACGACTTGAAGATCAAGACGAGAATCATGCTTTAAAGATCAAACTTCATGATCTCGAGGAGGAACGAGAGCTTTTATTGGATAATAATAAAATCCTCCAAGAAAAGATAAATCAATCGGAAACGGTCGTTAATTCCCATATTAACAAGATTGATTTTCTTGAAAAGCAGTTTGAGGAAATACATGTCACCAATCAAGCATTGACCAAGCAAGTTCATCAACTTAAATCCGACATACAAAGGATTTCAACCGGTTCCAAGAAACTTGAATGTATGTCCGGATTAGGTCAAACAAGCAAGGTTGGTTTGGGATTCAAAAAGAACCAAACTGTGAATGCTTCAAGTTCCACAATGAAATTGAAAGGAAGAACTTGTCACCTATGTGGACTTGAAGGACATTTGGTGAAGAATTGCCCGAAAAAGAGAAAGAAGAGTCCTTCGGCAACTTCATCTACGGAGCGAACTCAACGGAATCAAAAGACACATCAAGTCAAAGGAGTTCACTCAACCCACCAAAGGTCCGAGCCACAACATCAATCATTCAAGTGGATCACTGCGAGGCAAAGACCTAAAGTGGATCAACAGTCAAAGCGGACAACCCCCGGCCACAACGAATCAAGACAACCCAAAATCCAGCGATTTTGGATTCGGAAAGGTGATATCTTTCCTTGTCTTAAGTTCTAAATAGCTTATGACTGTATGTAATGCTTTGATTAGTTTTCCTTTCATATTTTTCTTAATCTTTGCATTACATGTTTCTCAATGCTCTTCGTTTTTATACTTTGTTTTTGAACAAAAGGGTTTTTACTGAACAAGTGCATTGAATAAAAAGGGCTTCACTTTTATTCACTCCAAATTAATTTTATTTGGATTATCAACTTTACTCCTTAATCATAATCTTGAAGATACTTCATTATAGGAGTTTTTGATTTTATAAGCATCAAATTTTAGAAATCATGTGTGATATTTAGATGCTTAATCTATCTCGGTTGTGTGAATTCATTGTGATAAACGTGAGACAACCGATAGACTAAAATTTGGGATTTAATTCTTTCACGTAAGAGATTGCATTCTTTCAAGGGTATTGAAATGATTTGCAAAAGATGTGGAAAGAGTTACATCCGAAAGGAGTGTGAAAACTACCACCACATGTAGGAAAGAGCTGCCACCCCGGTCGTCCGGTTTGTGTGTGAAGCTACCACATGTTATGGATGCTTGATAGTATTTTATGAGAAAATCTTTAGTTGAAGCATTTGGAGATTTATATGCAAAACTCTTATATTTTGAACAATCTCCTGGTTGGTATAAGGTGGGATAGTTGAAAGATGCTCAAAGAGCCACCCTTAGGTATTTTAGTGCTTATCTCAATTTGAAAGGGTAGAATTCAAGATTGATGTCGTTTGGAAATCTCTGTATGTCATCTTTGTAAATCCGTTACATCTTGATAGACTTTGGATCTCAAGATTATTTTTGATGACTTGTGTTTGATGAATATAACATGAAAAACGGTTTATAATGTTTTACCTTTATTTTTCATGATTTTGGAGTAAATCTTTTTAATTTTGTGAAATTAATTGGATTGAATGACATCTGTGTGAATTCACTGTTTAAAGCACTTAAATTGATTTCTTGATGGAATACAAATCGGTATTTGAAAAGATTCTAAAATCTGGATTTGTTTCAAGAAATTATTTAATTTTTGCTTTCTGGTACCGGTACGCAATCTGCATTTTTGTTATATATACCAGAACTGAGCTTTTATCTCTCTTTCTCCATGAACTAATTTTGTTAGTAATTTCCTTTTGTCTAGTATGTTCACTGTTTGACAATTTGTGACAAAAAGGGGGAGAAGAGAAATGACGGAGATGAGATCATCAAGAGAGGACAAACGAAACGAAAATGGAAAAATGGGGGAGAACGGAAAATGATGATCGTACCACAAAGGGGGAGAACATAGATGCTCAAGAACATGGAGAACATGTTAGAGATGCTCAAGATAGGGGGAGACAAAGAAAGGTTGAAAGAGCTGGGAAAAACAAAAGAACCAAAAGGATGAATCAAATGTAGGATTTTAATTTCTAACGACTGACGTTTGATTTTGTTTGGAGTTTTGTTTTGCAGGAATTACATCACTTTAAGACTCCAAGTCCTAAGTCATAGAGTATGTTCTAGGACTGTTTGGTTCAAATGTAATTTTGTATTTATTGGATCTTTCACGCAAAGAAAATCAATGTTTTGGTGATAACATTGAATTTCGATTTTTGGTTTAAGATAAGTGACTTGAGCGCTTTATGTATTTTTGGGTTTTGTCACGAAATTGCCAAAGGGGGAGATTGTTACGGCATTTTGGTATTGGCATATTTCGTGAGTCAAGTCAGTGAGTTGAGTCGGAGTCTTAAAGGGATCAAATTGTCAATCAGCAATCAAAGACTTAGAGAAGATTCAACAAGAGCTCAAGTTGACACTCAGTGTCTTGAATCTTGAAGATTGAAGTTGAAGAATTGTGGATCAGTTACATCAATCTCAAGAAGAAAGTATTCAAAAGGATCAGGTATGGTTAACTAAATAATTTTGGTGATCCGAATACTTTCTTATAGTATAGAAACACTTGGAAGAATTTTTAATTTCATAATAATCAAAAACTGGTGTTCGGACATGTTCAGGATCCGGATCAGGGCCAACGATCCGGATCCCGAAGGTTGTTGCTTCATACAAGACTTCGATCCGGATCCATGCAATTTCCGATCCGGATCCCGAATGTTAAGTTTTCTGATTTGTATGAACGATCCGGATCGGGCAATGCGATCCGGATCCCGAACCCTTGGTTTTCTGGAATCGTCAATCTCGTTACGACGATCCGGATCGCAGTAAATCCGATCCGGATCGCCGTCCTGAAAATTTCCAGATAAGGTAAGTTTTTGATTCTTATCTCTTTCCAAAGGTTTCTAAACTATAAATAGACACTTAGGGTTTCTCAAAAACGTGGGAGCTACGGCCGATCAATTTATAAAACACTTGAGAGCAACCCTAGAGGCTAGGTTTTTATCGATCTTCTTCATAGCCTCTTTTAGGTCAATTCGATGGTTCTTTCAAGAACATATCTTTTGTCGAATTGATCTAATCTTTGCTTAGAGATTTCTTCTACGGTTCCTCAATGAGAATCTAAGCAGAGGATCACCATCGAAGTCAATATTCTTATCGACTGAGTTTGCGTCGTGGATTCGACGTGGCATCGTGGATTCGGTGTGCTAAAGGCGTTTCGTGAATTCGAAGCGTGCGTTCGTGGATTCGAACGTGAGCAGTGGACGGGCAAAACGGTGGAGCGCGAGGTCCAAGAAATTGAAGGAGGGGTTAAATCCGTGGAGACGGTAATCACCTTGTTATTCTTCTTTTCTTAGGGATTGTTATTGCGTGGATATCCAACCGGTCAGCGCAAGGTCCGAAGAAGCTGAAGGAGGGGTTTGAGTCCGTGGAGTCGGTAATCACTTGTTATCTTCTATTCTTAGTGGATTGTTATTGCGTGTTGGTCCCGTGGTTTTCTCCTGGATTGGAGTTTCCACGTATATCTCGGTGTGTGTTTTATTTTCCGCATTGGTTTTATTTTGCACTGAGATTGAGTTTTTAAGTATACACCTATCACCCCCCCTCTAGTGTGTGATAGTACCTATTTAGATCCTTTGGGATTAATAACTCTACATAAAATAATTAAATCTTATTAATTTCAAAAAATACAATTTCAATGGATAATATGAGATTTCAATATTTTCATATGACAAGTGACATAAATCGTACATAACAAAATAAAGAAATAATTTACTAAGCTCATTTTCAATTAAACAAAAATAAGTTAAAATCTTTAGTCCATTCAAAATCCAAAAAAA
>CM055070.1:12870601-12924455 GCA_029204045.2 Tillandsia leiboldiana
AAATGCTACACCCCAAAACCTCGCTCTAGATGGTCCAAAGAGGAATTGAAAGATCTTCTTACAATGGGAAAGGTATGAACGCTTTATTTAACTCTCTTTCCTCGACTGAATTTACAAGAATTCCGCGTGTGAAACCGCGAAGGAAAGTTGGGATATTCTCAAAATTACACATGAGGGTACTAATCTTGTAAAAATTCAAAAGCTCCAGATGCTTACAAGTCAATTTGACTCTATTCATATGGAAGAGCATGAATTGTTTACAGATTATTACACTAGACTTCAAGATGTAATTAATACATGTGCTAATCTAGGAGAAAAGATCCCGGAGTCGAAAATTGTAAGAAGATACTTCGGACTCTTCCGGAACGGTTTAGGGCAAAGGTTACCGCCATTGAAACCGTTAGTCATCCGGATGAGATGATGTTGAGGAATTAGTAGGTGCTTTGCAAACTTATGAATTGACTTTTCCTACTAATCAAGTTTCTTCCAAGTCTTCTTCTAAGCTTACAGGTATTGCATTCAAATCCACAAAGAAAGAAGATAGCGAATCGAGTTCCGACGATGAAATCTCTTTTGCCGATTTTGAAGAACAATTGGCGCGGATCACAAAGAAATTTCGTCGGAAATTTTGGAAGAATCGAACCGATGGATCTTCATCCACGAAACCATCTAAAGGATCATCGGGTTCTAAATCCTCTAACCTCAAATTCCTTGCAAAACCTTCTAAGGAAAAAGATGAATTCGAAGGGGAAATCCGATGTTATAGATGCAAAGGCTACGGCCATATTTCAACGGATTGTCCTACTCCGAAATTATATAAAAAGAAGGCTTTGCAAGCGAAAACTTGGGACGATTTTACTTCTAATGAATCAACCTCAAGTAAAGAGGAAAAAAATCGTTGCTTCTCATGCCTCTCATTTTCCCTCTTCTAATAATTGTTTATCATCATTAGTCACTAACTCTACTCCTTTGATTTTGTATGAAACATCAACAACCGGCGGAGAGTCATCAAGTGAGGGGGAGTCGGACGAGGAAGAACTCGTTGAGGCATATCAACAACTTCTTGCGGAATCTAAGAAGATGGCCAAACATATCAAGAAGTTGAGAAAGCAACGACTTGAAGATCAAGACGAGAATCATGCTTTAAAGATCAAACTTCATGATCTCGAGGAGGAACGAGAGCTTTATTGGATAATAATAAAATCCTCCAAGAAAAGATAAATCAATCGGAAACGGTCGTTAATTCCCATATTAACAAGATTGATTTTCTTGAAAAGCAGTTTGAGGAAATACATGTCACCAATCAAGCATTGACCAAGCAAGTTCATCAACTTAAATCCGACATACAAAGGATTTCAACCGGTTCCAAGAAACTTGAATGTATGTCCGGATTAGGTCAAACAAGCAAGGTTGGTTTGGGATTCAAAAGAACCAAACTGTGAATGCTTCAAGTTCCACAATGAAATTGAAAGGAAGAACTTGTCACCTATGTGGACTTGAAGGACATTTGGTGAAGAATTGCCCGAAAAAGAGAAAGAAGAGTCCTTCGGCAACTTCATCTACGGAGCGAACTCAACGGAATCAAAAGACACATCAAGTCAAAGGAGTTCACTCAACCCACCAAAGGTCCGAGCCACAACATCAATCATTCAAGTGGATCACTGCGAGGCAAAGACCTAAAGTGGATCAACAGTCAAAGCGGACAACCCCCGGCCACAACGAATCAAGACAACCCAAAATCCAGCGATTTTGGATTCGGAAAGGTGATATCTTTCCTTGTCTTAAGTTCTAAATAGCTTATGACTGTATGTAATGCTTTGATTAGTTTTCCTTTCATATTTTTCTTAATCTTTGCATTACATGTTTCTCAATGCTCTTCGTTTTTATACTTTGTTTTTGAACAAAAGGGTTTTTACTGAACAAGTGCATTGAATAAAAAGGGCTTCACTTTTATTCACTCCAAATTAATTTTATTTGGATTATCAACTTTACTCCTTAATCATAATCTTGAAGATACTTCATTATAGGAGTTTTTGATTTTATAAGCATCAAATTTTAGAAATCATGTGTGATATTTAGATGCTTAATCTATCTCGGTTGTGTGAATTCATTGTGATAAACGTGAGACAACCGATAGACTAAAATTTGGGATTTAATTCTTTCACGTAAGAGATTGCATTCTTTCAAGGGTATTGAAATGATTTGCAAAAGATGTGGAAAGAGTTACATCCGAAAGGAGTGTGAAAACTACCACCACATGTAGGAAAGAGCTGCCACCCCGGTCGTCCGGTTTGTGTGTGAAGCTACCACATGTTATGGATGCTTGATAGTATTTTATGAGAAAATCTTTAGTTGAAGCATTTGGAGATTTATATGCAAAACTCTTATATTTTGAACAATCTCCTGGTTGGTATAAGGTGGGATAGTTGAAAGATGCTCAAAGAGCCACCCTTAGGTATTTTAGTGCTTATCTCAATTTGAAAGGGTAGAATTCAAGATTGATGTCGTTTGGAAATCTCTGTATGTCATCTTTGTAAATCCGTTACATCTTGATAGACTTTGGATCTCAAGATTATTTTTGATGACTTGTGTTTGATGAATATAACATGAAAAACGGTTTATAATGTTTTACCTTTATTTTTCATGATTTTGGAGTAAATCTTTTTAATTTTGTGAAATTAATTGGATTGAATGACATCTGTGTGAATTCACTGTTTAAAGCACTTAAATTGATTTCTTGATGGAATACAAATCGGTATTTGAAAAGATTCTAAAATCTGGATTTGTTTCAAGAAATTATTTAATTTTTGCTTTCTGGTACCGGTACGCAATCTGCATTTTTGTTATATATACCAGAACTGAGCTTTTATCTCTCTTTCTCCATGAACTAATTTTGTTAGTAATTTCCTTTTGTCTAGTATGTTCACTGTTTGACAATTTGTGACAAAAAGGGGGAGAAGAGAAATGACGGAGATGAGATCATCAAGAGAGGACAAACGAAACGAAAATGGAAAAATGGGGGAGAACGGAAAATGATGATCGTACCACAAAGGGGGAGAACATAGATGCTCAAGAACATGGAGAACATGTTAGAGATGCTCAAGATAGGGGGAGACAAAGAAAGGTTGAAAGAGCTGGGAAAAACAAAAGAACCAAAAGGATGAATCAAATGTAGGATTTTAATTTCTAACGACTGACGTTTGATTTTGTTTGGAGTTTTGTTTTGCAGGAATTACATCACTTTAAGACTCCAAGTCCTAAGTCATAGAGTATGTTCTAGGACTGTTTGGTTCAAATGTAATTTTGTATTTATTGGATCTTTCACGCAAAGAAAATCAATGTTTTGGTGATAACATTGAATTTCGATTTTTGGTTTAAGATAAGTGACTTGAGCGCTTTTATGTATTTTTGGGTTTTGTCACGAAATTGCCAAAGGGGGAGATTGTTACGGCATTTTGGTATTGGCATATTTCGTGAGTCAAGTCAGTGAGTTGAGTCGGAGTCTTAAAGGGATCAAATTGTCAATCAGCAATCAAAGACTTAGAGAAGATTCAACAAGAGCTCAAGTTGACACTCAGTGTCTTGAATCTTGAAGATTGAAGTTGAAGAATTGTGGATCAGTTACATCAATCTCAAGAAGAAAGTATTCAAAAGGATCAGGTATGGTTAACTAAATAATTTTGGTGATCCGAATACTTTCTTATAGTATAGAAACACTTGGAAGAATTTTTAATTTCATAATAATCAAAAACTGGTGTTCGGACATGTTCAGGATCCGGATCAGGGCCAACGATCCGGATCCCGAAGGTTGTTGCTTCATACAAGACTTCGATCCGGATCCATGCAATTTCCGATCCGGATCCCGAATGTTAAGTTTTCTGATTTGTATGAACGATCCGGATCGGGCAATGCGATCCGGATCCCGAACCCTTGGTTTTCTGGAATCGTCAATCTCGTTACGACGATCCGGATCGCAGTAAATCCGATCCGGATCGCCGTCCTGAAAATTTCCAGATAAGGTAAGTTTTTGATTCTTATCTCTTTCCAAAGGTTTCTAAACTATAAATAGACACTTAGGGTTTCTCAAAAACGTGGGAGCTACGGCCGATCAATTTATAAAACACTTGAGAGCAACCCTAGAGGCTAGGTTTTTATCGATCTTCTTCATAGCCTCTTTTAGGTCAATTCGATGGTTCTTTCAAGAACATATCTTTTGTCGAATTGATCTAATCTTTGCTTAGAGATTTCTTCTACGGTTCCTCAATGAGAATCTAAGCAGAGGATCACCATCGAAGTCAATATTCTTATCGACTGAGTTTGCGTCGTGGATTCGACGTGGCATCGTGGATTCGGTGTGCTAAAGGCGTTTCGTGAATTCGAAGCGTGCGTTCGTGGATTCGAACGTGAGCAGTGGACGGGCAAAACGGTGGAGCGCGAGGTCCAAGAAATTGAAGGAGGGGTTAAATCCGTGGAGACGGTAATCACCTTGTTATTCTTCTTTTCTTAGGGATTGTTATTGCGTGGATATCCAACCGGTCAGCGCAAGGTCCGAAGAAGCTGAAGGAGGGGTTTGAGTCCGTGGAGTCGGTAATCACCTTGTTATTCTTCTATTCTTAGTGGATTGTTATTGCGTGTTGGTCCCGTGGTTTTTCTCCTGGATTGGAGTTTCCACGTATATCTCGGTGTGCTGTTTTTATTTTCCGCATTGGTTTTTATTTTGCACTGAGATTGAGTTTTTAAGTATTACACCTATTCACCCCCCCTCTAGTTGTTTGATAGTACCTATTTAGATCCTTTGGGATTAATAACTCTACATAAAATAATTAAATCTTATTAATTTCAAAAAATACAATTTCAATGGATAATATGAGATTTCAATATTTTCATATGACAAGTGACATAAATCGTACATAACAAAATAACAGAAATAATTTACTAAGCTCATTTTCAATTAAACAAAAAATAAGTTAAAATCTTTAGTCCATTCAACATCCAAAAAAATAACAAACGACCACAAAATTTTCTAAACACAAAAGTACTAATACGTACATAAATAACGCATTCAAATAGGTCACACGATATAAAGTTGTTTGCGAATATAACAAAACAGCTTAAAATTGTATAACAAAACAACAGAAAAATACATATGAAGTTGTTGCTCAAGGTTTTGATGTGGATTTGGTGAAAACTGATCTTGGTTTATGAGCATTTCGTCATACTCTCTTTGATCAAAATGTGGTCCTGTTGAAACTTTATCTTTACCCTTCTTTTTCTTCATTGTGATTCCTGTATTAAAAAAATCAAGATATTTAAAGTATTTGCTAGTCAAGTTCATATGAACAAAAAATCATATAATAATGTAAATATCATAACTACGTGGATGAACTCACAAGATATCATATAAAATAGTAAACTGTTAATCAAATAAGATATCGCATAAATCAAAAAAGTTTCAACTATATTTTTTATTTAGTCTTCTATTATATATTATTTACTTTGTTGCATAATCATACAACCCAAAAATAATTAAATCTATTATCAAATAATAATTTTAAAATAAAAGCTATAATTTTTTTAAAAAAAATTAAATCAACCCATCTATTCCAAGGTAATAAAAGAAAGTAAATAATTTTACAAAAAAAAATCTAAATTAACTTACCTTTTTCTTGGTAGGGTCCTACTTGTGGGGCTCCTTCTTGGTAGAAGACAATGAAGAAAATCCTTTTCTTACACCCTGCGATTGGAAGGTAGAAAGAGTATTTTTTTTTTTTTTTTTTTTTTTTTTTTTTTTTTTTTTTTTTACTTGGAGAGAAGATAATAAAAAAATAAAAAAGAGAGAAAAAAAAAACCCTAGAAAGAAGCTTTGCATATGAGGAGAGGAAAACTAGGAGTCGTACGGCACAAGAGGAAGGAAGAAGTAGGCGGGATATGGGAAATTGATGGTTGATCTCAGTTAAGCCCCTCAACTTATAATATACTTTAAAATAGTTCTTTTCTTTATTTTTTGTTGCTACCTTTTTTATTTTAACATGTAATTTATTATTTTAGTCTAAAAATTTATTAAAAATTATTAATTAATGATTGAACCATCTTTAATATTTTTATATTTTATTGAATAAAATTAAACCACTGAAAAATAAATAGAAAATAAAATCATTAAGCTTATCAAAATTTAAAATTAAACTAAATAAGTAATTTACATAAAATTTATAATCTACAAGTAAAAAATTTAAATAAAATTGCATTTATAAACAACCATATAAAATCAAAATTATATCAAATTATAAATATTATATAAATTTTAATTAATAAAATTGTAAGAAAATAACTGCACATATAAATGAGAATTTAAGATTTAAATGAGTGGAGAGAATCTGCGGGTGTATGGGGCAGGAATAAATCTAATATTAATTATTTATATTTTAAATAAGGATTTAAGATCTTTTACCAACATTTACTTTTAAATGCTAGTAATTAAAGTTTCTTAGTGGCATTAAAAGTAACTGCCGGTATTTAAACTATCTTTTACCGGCATTTAAAAATAAATATTGCTAAATATTCTTATTCACCAACAATAATTTGTAAATATCGATAAATGATATATTTAGCAACAATTTTTAATAAATGCCAGTATATTTTGTATTTAGCAACAATTACTTAAATATTGCAACGAATAGTGTCGCTGTATGCCAAATTTCTAGTAGTGTATGTTAATCAAAGCGGCTGCGGTCGCAGGATCGTTAGACTATTCTGACTAAAGCGGCTGAGGTCGCAACGCTATTATGACACTCATATTGCTTACACGCACACCGGCAGTTTGGCCACTGCACAGGGTGTATTTTTCCGAAAAGATGGTAAGTTGTTTTACCCGTGTACCCCAGAAGGAGAGGTTAGTGGGGACCCCTCAAGGAGAGGCGACTGCTACTTGGGCAGTGGAGGGGTTGGAGGCACCAAGAAGATGAGTACGGTATTGGGGTTGGGGCCCAAAATATTCTAGAAGCTGGGGTAGGTGCCCAGTGTGACTTTCGCAGGGATTTAGCGATACATGAGAGGGGGAGGGGGAAAGTAAATGCTCCAGTGATTCGGTGTGTTCTTTCTGTTATTACATTTACTTATATGTTTCTCTATTTTATCAGTCACTGACAACCCACACTGTGACAGGTTCGAATAGGGGTGGAATTCAGGACGACGGTGAGGCATCAGTTAGAGAACCCTAGCCAGGAGGGCTAGTAAACGATACGTTATCTTCTTTACCTTTGGTCGTTTCGTCATACTATGGTTAGTTAAACTGTGATACATTTACTGTGGTTTCTAATGGATGTTGGAATGATGTTTTCCTATAACTAATTGGTGAATGTTAGGATGTGTAATTGCGGCTAGTTTTCAAATGCAAACCAGGTTTCAAAAGTGTTTTCAAAGCAGGTGCCGTGTGGGCACCGACTTTAAAACCCGTGGATTTATCCTTTCAAGTTAATGGCCGCTCAAAGAGTTTGCGAAAACGTTTTGAAAAAACTGGGTGTCGAGTGGGCACCGATTTACAAACCCATGGGTTTATGCTATAGGCTGTATGAGATAGCAGTGATGGTATGATTTATTGTATTCTTTCCTCTTTGTCTGTCATGGTTGGAATGGTTAAAGTATGTGCTCTATTGGTAACGCCGTGCATATACAAAGGAGACTCCGCCCGTTTGGGTAGTGAATTTGTATATGTGGCGGGTCTGATACGCGCCGGGGGCGAGGTCTATTCAAAAAAAAAATGGGTACGTTTTTCGCTCTTTTAGAACCTCCGGGGCGTGACACTCAGTACAAGTCATAACCTCACTACAATAATCTCTCATAAGCATAAATAAAACTAATCTACAGACTGTACTATAAATCTCCAATGAGGGGGTACAGCTACTCTCCAAAGAAATGGAGGGATCTAGCTCGCGACTCCCTCGCCTCGAACAGCAACAGCAGAATCAGCATCTCCCACAGATGACTCTGCAAAACAAAGGAGAGAAAAGAAAATGGAGGGGGAGAACCCCCAACGGGTGGTGAGAACTACATCAACACGTAGTTCTCAGTGGGTACCGCCACCAAGCCCGACGGTCTGCCCACTAAGTCTAGTAGAGGCATAAGATAACAATGCAGTAAAAACTGAACAAGAAAAGTTGGAGGTACTCTACAGCTACCATGCCTCTATCTAAATGCTCAAAGGGTGGTACAGATGAAAATATATGCAACTACTCGCACCCAAGGTGCTCAATCGACCCAATCGAACTAACTGCCTCATAGGGTCCAGTCAAGCCTGCGCCTACCTACTGCCACATATCCACAAGAGGACGGGACTTACGTAGGGCGTCCGTGACTGCCAAAACTGGCCCAGCCAGAGGGACTACATCCGTGACTGCCTAAAAAAGGCCCAACCAGAGGGACAGCATCGACAAGTCGCGATACAAAAGTAACAGGCCCACTCCGGACGGGGCACTCGAGGGGCTCGATCCCACCGAGGAAAAAGGTATCCGCGCACTCTGTCGAGCTCAAAGTGGCTCCTGCAGGCTATAGTCAAAATCCACGCCCACTCTCAGAACGGAAGGACCCAAGATACTCAAACATCTAGCACAACGGTCGGAGTACTCTCGACGACTCAGCTGATCAGCTCTCTCGAATCTCGAGACACTAGCAAACTCCACCAACTTGTGGCACAAAACACACTGGCTGGAGATACTCCACAGCCGGGATCGACCCACAACTCAGGGCTAATAAAACTGGTCGGACAACACTCAACGACCCGGGACCACCGTCAACCCCAACGGTTCCCAACAACACTGATCGAAAGATACTCGACGGTCCGGGACTACCGTCTACCCAAACGGCTCCCCACGACACTAGCACAATCTAAACTCAGCTACCAGACTCCACTCAGCCCCCAGGCACGAGTGCAACAATGTCCCACAGAAACCTGACCCCTCGGCCCACTACCCGGGCGAGGCAACACTATGTCCAGGAAAGATGCAAAGTGTGGGATGTCTAAAGCATAAAAGAACCTAGCCCAAGTGAAGGTTTTCTACTGGTCTGGTTAAACATGTATCATATGACGGGGGTGCTTGGTCAAGTTCTAACAATAGCATTTAAATAAATATAGCAAGAATAGAACATCTCAATCCTAGAGATTGTACAATTAATCATGCATGCTATCCATCAGAGGTGCAATAATCCCTTAGGTAAGCTTTATTAATAATCAACATCACCTAGCATGCTCTCAAACTCATAGAGGAACACTACAACTAGTAAGCTTCCAGTTATCATCATGGATAATAATATCATGCAGCTCTCATTTAACATATTATGAATATCACACTTGCAGGTTCCAATAAACATAACATGAATATCATATCCTGTAATTCTCACAATTACCAATATCAAGCTTACATCACAACCACATCTTGGTACACTAGCATGCATGCCGAAGAATAGAGTTAGAGAACCGTCCACCGGTTCTGGAGACAAGCAACCCACCTGTAATGCTTTCCGCAGGCAAAGCCGAAGTCAGTGAAGTGTGTAGTCGCTCACAATCCAAAATCTGCCGAAACTGCACCCTCGGTACACGGTCGCACAAGCCTCTGTTCAAACCAACAACACAGCCCACAATTAAACAACATCACAACAAACACTTGTCGTTTTTCCAAAACAGCACAAAGAAGCCCCTTTTTCACCTGTATTCTGTCCTTAGAAAAATCCAGAAAAATCACCGTTGCGATCCTCGCGATGAGTAGATACAAATTGAGTATTTATATACCTCAATCCGACACCTGTAGGCCAAGATATAAATGAAACACTGTAGTAAGCCAAACAATCCACAATACAATTCTGCAGGAAAAATAGTCCCAAAGAAGCTCAATTATCACCATCGAGGATTCCTCCAAAAATTCTGATAAAAATACGAGTACGTTGCTCTCAAAAAGTAGATACCGATCGAGTCCTCATACGCCCCGATCCGAAGCTCGTAGGTCAAGATAGAAAATCGACAAGCCTCCGCTATCCAAAATCTCACAGCAAAAAAAGATGTCACAAAATACCTCAGGAACCATGCCAAAAACCCAAAACGAGGCGAAGTAATCAATACATAAATCGAAGGCATACCTCTCATGAACTCGCTGCCGCAAAAATCGT
Organism: Tillandsia leiboldiana; assembly: GCA_029204045.2. NCBI lineage: Eukaryota > Viridiplantae > Streptophyta > Magnoliopsida > Poales > Bromeliaceae > Tillandsia > Tillandsia leiboldiana. Next base: position 12,880,757 of record CM055070.1, read on the forward strand.
CTCAAAATTCCATCGGAGTGATCCAGGGTGCCTTGCGGACTGAAATGCGACGGTAGAAGTCAAAATCCAAGAAACGTCGCAGTGCGCCGCGTCGCAGAAAGCGTGGATGTCGAGGCCTCTAAAAAATCTGAAAATCCCACACAAGATGGAGAACAGGGAGAGGAACAATGTTGCTTCAAGGCTCTGTCGAAGAAGAGCTCGGGAAAGGGCTCAAAAATGCATCCAAAGGGGGGTTCATATAGCCTCAACCAAACAAATCAAGAAATTCCCTCTATGTCCCCGGTTTCGGGCGCCCGGTCCGATTCGGGCTGCTACAGTGCCCGCCAAAAAACCGGATCTGCAGCCGTCCATCAGCGCCCGGATCGCTCACAGAGCGACACGTGTCCCCCGAACAGCAAACAGCCACCGCGCCCAACCAGCTGCCGACGCGTGGCCGCACCCCGCGTAGCTCCCGCCCGCGTCGGCGCCTCGGTCGGCGCGCCCACGTGCGCGCACGTCGCGTGCCGCCGACCATGCCGCGCATGCAGCCCGAGGTACCTGCCGCGCCCGTTCCGTGGACCGCGCCCATGCACTAGCCAATACTACTCTGCCACGTGTCCAAACCTCAGCAAATAGGAAGATGCCATGCGGTACTCTCCCGCGCTGCACCGCGCGCCTGCCCGCGCCCGCGCGCTTGCCCGCACCTGCTCCGCCGCCTGCCCGCACCTGCGCCGCCGCGCTCCGCCGCCGCCGGCAATGCCCGGCCGGCCGGAACAGTAACCCAAGCCTCGAAAAACATGTTTTTGCATCCGGACTCCGAAAAAAATAAGTAAATAGTCCATTTTCATCATTTTCGTGCGCTGAATCCAAATCCGATGTCCATTTTGCCCAATTCCACTTCTAAAATTTGTCGAAAATTCCTGAAAAAGTGAACTTGATCCATTTTTTGTGTCGGGTCAAATCCTTGGTTCCAATACGCGCGCAAACACCTCTATCACCCAACCTGGGCCTCTAGAAGCTACTGATCAACCAGTAACCTCATCGCGGGGATCCGGGTCCTCACACCACACCCTGCTGCCAACTCGACCAGTGCAACCCAAAACACCCCCACGCGATCATCCAAGAAGGGAAGAAGCCTTAACAAGCTGAGGTCCTCACTCGGTCACTCTCAAATCCTGACCATCCGAGTGGGCTGCTCCACCGCAGTCTACCATCAAAAGGAATCCCCAGGGACACAACCTCGAGCCCTGTTCACCTCAATGGTCCCACACAGCGCCAGCTACGAAATCATCAAACTCAACCCCCAAATAGCTCTCCGGCTTCAGGTATCCGCCACCACAGTGGCCCTGTTGGGGTGATACTGGATGCTCATCAATAATCCAACTGTAACTCCATAGCCACTATGGGAGGCATCACTGTATCTCGCAAATCCATCTCCCATCACTGGCGATGCTAAAATCGGTGCTGGTATCAGTCTCATCACCCATTCGTCAAGCTCTGCTGGCACTATCTGGTTCAAAAGCTCCTCACCTCAACAATAACTATCAGTCTCGGCTAATCTTGAATAGCATCCATTTTGGCCAGATTTCCACCGCCGCCCCTATGGCTAGAATATGTAATCCAATAAGATATGCTCTCGAAGCTAAAACTTGTACCACGGCAACTTGGCATATAGCTTCTTCCTCACAGACCTTGTCACACCATCTACAAGTGCTCCACAAGCTCTAAATCACACAGGGATGGGGGTAAAATCAAAATATCCCGGGAGAATATCGCCAATAGTCCTTCCATGTGCAGCTGGAACGCACAATTCCTCAAATCTTAAGGGCGAAAGGGTGTTAGTCATTCCATCTGGCCTCACTGTACTCATAATGCCCCTACCGTGTCCTGAACACCATCTTGGCAAAATACTCAGCTGTATGATTCCAAAAAGATACATGCATCATAAGCAAACAACTGCCGGAGTATAACTCCATCAAAAGGTCCTAAATAATACCCGGACCTGCCTGCGGTTACACCACACAAGAACCCCCACTGCCGTGTATCAACGACGTGGCATCACCACCGTGTATCAACGGTGTGGCATCACCACCGTGTATCAACGACGTGGCACTAGGTCGAACAGACCCTAGATCCATCAGATCCTGCGACTGCGCCATCAGCTCTCTCAGGTCTATAGGTGATATCTAATGAGGTGCTGTCGAGGTTGGCACGGTTCTCAGAACCACGTCAATCGCAATCTCAATCTCCCTAACCGACGGTATCATCATCAGCTCGGGTGGAATCACACCCGGGATCTCACAGGCAATAGGAATATTCTTGAGTCCCGGTGCCGTCGTAGGCACCTCTCGCACTGTCGCTGCAATCTGCGTGCTCTAACTGTCTCAACAAACAAGCCTCCATTGTCTGCCTCGCAGAAGGTCATAGCCTTCTCTCTCCGCAGTCAAACATCATGTGGCACTGTGCCAACCAATCCGAAGCACTGGGTCAAAACACCGAACTGACACAAATACCAATAAGTCTACCGATACAACTCGAGGTCTCAACTGCACTGGACATGATCTACAAGCCTCCTCCACATGCACCACACCAACCAGAACCTGTACCTCTAGTGCACGTGGTAACCACTCTGCCTCTAGTCCATGCAGGGATGCAGAGTGCTCTAACTCCGACTACTGTGATGGAATCACACCTGCGACGACCCGATCCACTGCCTTGGCGCCCTCCAACCAGGCAGCACAGTCTCATCCGCTCGATGCAGGTGGTCGTCGCTCAGTCTGCCTAAAAATATCAAAACTACCCACATAGAGAGCACGATCTCTGCCTCTGCTCACACTGAGGCGACGAATATGGTCCTCCGCAGACAACAAATCCACGCTACCGCTGCGCTACTCTGATATAGATGCTGATGCTGCCATCGGGGTCCACCCGACCTCTGATGTCTCAGAAATCCACGATCCTGGAGAAGGAAATCGAGAATGCCTCTGCCAGCCGATCTGTCCTCCATCACCTAGTGCCAAGCGCCTCCATACAGAACTCGCCTCTGGCGGCAGATCCCTATCCAAAGGAACCGCAACGCCACGCTTCATAAACAATGCCTACTACGTCACGACATCCAAAATCTATATAGGAAGAACCGAATAAACTGAAAGGTATCCTGGCGCAATCCACTCCCAATCACACATATCCTATGCGCCTCGTCCCTCGAAACCTGGAGCGCGCAGTTCAACAACTGTATAAAAACTCTTGCCCAGGGAGGCTCTCGAATAGTCTCTCCATCACCACCAACCACGATTCTACCTCCAAAGGCTCCAACTCACTTCCACGAATCGGGGTGGTTCATCTGCCAAAACTGGCTCCATCGATCGATGATGTCCCACAGCTCATCAGCTGTCAGCTATCCACTCCGCTTCGGTGCCTTGGCACTAAATATTGGCACGGAGGGGGGCTACTCACTCCATCGGCGCCACAGAAATCACTGGTTTAGGGAACGGCTATAGATGGGTTCTGTATAGTCATATATACAAAAGGGAACACTTGTAGTGTCACGCCCCGGGGTCGAAACTGCGACCCGGGCTCGCCAACAGATCCGACACCTATGCAAAATCCCGCATAGGCGAAGCGTCTAACCTGCAAAAGATAGTACTATAGCTACGCAAATATCAGAGCGGAAATAAAATGCTGTAAAATAAAATCCAATCACTGTACAACACGAAATAAAGTACAACATCCATCTCCTCAAATACAGATAATCATCATACAATGTCCTCAGTACAGCATCTCTCAACTCCAAAAGGGAGATAAACTAAAACTATAGTACATCAGTCTCTCCAAATACAAAAGATCCCTCTCAAAGTAAACAATAAAAACCAGCTGACAGCTACAAGGAATCTGCAACCAGGGGATACAGCTACACTCCTCGGGCGGTAAGGATCTAGCTCGTGACTCCCTCGCCTCGAACAACGACCGAAAGATCAGCAACTCCCGCAGAAGACTCTGCAAAACAGGAGGAAGAAAAGAGGGAAACAACAATGGGGGTGAGAACCACTAGTAAACCAGTAGCCTCCCCCTGTGGGTAAAGCCTCGAACTCCGGCGTACCCACTAAGTCTACAAGAGGCAAGAAAAGGAATAAGTGGTAAAGCTGTAAACAGATCTGGTGGATAAAGGGAAACCACCACTAGTATGCCTGTAAATGCAATACCGAAAGAAATGACTGTATGAATGCATCAGGAAATAGTATCTGACCAAATAAACCCAATCTAGCCACCAGTAAAACTGGTACTGCCTGCTCTGCTGTCGAACTCAAGAACTCAGTAGGGGACCAGCACACAAGGCTCGAAATCCCAGGGGACCAGCACACAAGGCTCGAAATCCCAATCAGATGGACCGGTACCCGTCACGGTCTAAAGCCTACTCCGGAGTAGCACTCGAGGGGAGCGACCCACACAAGTAAAGTAACTCTGTCACACATATCTCAATATAGCAGGACTGGATCAAGACTATGATCAAAGTGGGAAAATGCATCCACTAAAGAAACTTGATACCCAATCTGATGCAATAGTACTCAATAAGTGGGAAACTCCATCCACTATAGAAATCTGATACCCAATCTAATGCAATAGTACTCAATAAGTGGGAAACTCCATCCACTAGAGAAATCTGATACCCAATCTGATGTAATAGTACTCAATAAGTGGGAAACTCCATCCACTAGAGAAATCTGATACCCAATCCGATGCATAATCCATATCCGGTCAACCGCCTACTGTCCGCGGTTGCCACAATAACCCACAATCCAACATCAAGCCCAACAACCTCTCTCCGACCCTAAGGTCTCGGCTACACTATCCCAAACCCCTGCTCGAACCTGAGCAACATGACTCAAAAATCTAAATAGAAGGAGAAATGAAACAATCATGGTTTCTCTTAAGTCAAATCCCAATATGATAGTGTAGCAATAAATAGTGACCTATCTAGATGTCAATACAAGCATGCAAAAGTCCTCATGCAAGATGAAAGAGATAATATCAAATAACAGTTCCACATGTGTATCAAATAATAAATCCACATAGATATAACCATCATGCTAAAATCATTAGCCAACTACACATGTATATAATCCCTGATCCATAATAAATCCCAAAGTGGTACCCGCACATAGATATGTCATCATGTCCTAATAATTAGTCCATTTAACCAACTTTCATAAAATCTATGTGCTAACATGGCATGTTAATTATCACTATTAAAAATGTCCCCGCAATCATGTTTCCACAACCATATTATCCCAATAATATTCCCAACATGCTATGTCCACCAAATTAATCTCAAATGATAGGCTCACATTTATATCAGTTAATCATGCATGGTAATCAATCAATATGTCCAATAGAGGGCTTCTCTAATAAACTTAGTGTAATAACCGCGAGTTTACTTTTCCTTTTTGGGTCCCTTCATCGTTTTTACGGAAACCTTTTCCGACTAAGGGGTCCGGGGTGTGATTCTTTTTCCTTCGTTCTTGGCAGACCGTCGGGGCTCGCGGGTAATTTTTGGATAATAAAGCTCGCGAAACGAAAATCGGCGGCGCGATCGGTTTTGGATTCCGACTCCGGAATCTCCCGGAATAAATTCCGGAAGATCGCTTAGCGGTTCGGGCGTTTTGCACGCTTTTCGAGGTAAATCAGGTTCGGACTCGATTTCTTTTATTTGGGGATTTAGGTCCCCCTTTATTTTTTTTCCCCGCCCCGCTTAGACCGTCTGGTTCAATTTTGTGTGCGAAGACTTAGGTTTTCCCTTTTTCCCACTCTGCTCGTCCCGCACAACGCAAGTTTCCCATCGGAGCGCGTGGGAGAAGAACCCCGTTTTCCTGCGAGACGGTACGGAACCAAGGAGAAGGAAAGGACGATCCCCCTCCCCACGGAACTTGGCAAGCGAGCGTGAGACGATCCCTCCCTTCCCAATCATCGTCGTCGAAACCGAGGTGAGACGGAGGTTTTCTTTTAGTTTCTTTTGGATTCTTGATTATCCGGATCGGCAAGGGGATGGCACAGGCGACGGATTCTCCGGAATCCGCCGCATGTGCGAAGACCACCTCCCCTCCTCAGGTCGGCGTTCCCGTGACCCGCACGGGGCTAGGCTCACGCCCAGCCCCGCGTGCGGGGGGTGACCCGCACGGTGCGGGGGTGAGCCGCACGTGCGGGGGTGACCCGCACGGGGCTAGGCTCACGCCCAGCTCCGCGTGCGGGGGTGACCCGCACGGTGCGGGGGTGAGCCGCACGTGCGGGGGTGACCCGCACGGGGCCGGGCCCGCGCCCAGCCCTGCGTGCGGGGGTGACCCGCACGGGGCTAGGCTCACGCCCAGCCCCGCGTACGGGGGTGACCCGCACGGTGCGGGGGTGAGCCGCACGTGCGGGGGTGACCCGCACGGGGCTAGGCTCGCGCCCAGCCCCGCGTGCGGGGGTGACCCGCACGGTGCGGGGGTGAGCCGCACGTGCGGGGGTGACCCGCACGGGGCCGGGCCTGCACCCAGCCCTGCGTGCGGGGGGGGTGACCCGCACGGGGCTGGGCACGCGTGCGGTCTCGCGCGCGGGCGGGGTGCCGCGAACCGGGTTAGACGGAGGGTCGGGTTCTCGTCTTCTTTAATTTTCCTTAAAATCTAAGTGCCGATTTTTCCCGTGCGGCAGGTGTGTGAGCCGGACGAGCGTGTCGGGACGCGAGGAAAGTCGAACCTTAACCGCTACAAGTAACAGGTGGGTTGTATTTACCTTGTCCTAGTCTCTAAATTCTATCGTATGGGACGGGGTCCATTCTTAGTGTACTGGGGTTAAACGACGATGGGCGATAACTTATGCATGTTAGTGAGTTCCCTATAGCGTTTAGCGTTAGTTACCGTTGGTTGTTCTCTTTTAATCACTATATGTCGGCGGGCCACCGTCGAGTGCGCGTATTATTACCTTGTTTTTCAATTATGCACTTTACCGCATTACTTTTGTTATTCATATTATGATGCTGACATGATGGTGGTTACGGTTACTTGGCTCGAGGTTGCCACACGCGCACCCGCGGTTTGGCCACCGCAAAGGGTGCGCTTTTCCGGAAAAGTGGTCTCTGACCCGTGTATACCCACGAGGTGACGTAGTGGGGCCCCTTATTAGTGGTGGGGTTGAGGCGCCGAGGTGCGAGCGGTGCGACCCGTCGGTTTAGTTGTCCGACGTGGTCGGGTTTCTGCAGGTACGGTATGGGCCGTCGGTTTAGTTGTCCGACGTGTCCGGGTATTACAGGATACAGGTGTACAGGTTGCCCTTCCTCCTTGGGGGGGGGGGGGTGGTTGCTCCGGCTGTCTTCACGGTTTGTTTTATTATATTCTCCTGCTCTACTACTTTTACGTCACTGACTTCCCACTTTGTGACAGGGTTCAGACGGGGGGAGACATAGGCGGTGGCGAGGACGGGGCAGGAGCAGCTGGGTCGCTGGGGACCCTGGACTGTATTTCCTTTTCTTTCTAGCATTTCATTTACATTGTGGTTATGTGAGAGGTTCTCGATACCCTCGTGGGGTCGGCATGGATGTCGGTATGAGTTGTTATTAGTTATCCTCTTATGCATTACTCTCCTCTTTGAAGGTTATTGGCCATTTGAAAATGAAAAAAAAAAGGTAAAAGAAAAAGTAAAGATTGCGAAAAACCGTTTTTAAAATAGAAGTGTCGTGTGGGCACTGGTTTCAAAACCCTGTGGATTTATGGATTTCAAAAAGGGATTTCAAAACTTGGTGTCGGGTGGGCACCGCTTTCAAAACCTTGTGGTTTTATGCTGATTTCGAAACTCGCTTTCAAAACATAAGCACCGGGTAGGCGCTCTTTATAAAACTGTGGATTTATCCTTTCCAAGTTGAACGGCCATATATTTTAGATAAGTTAGAATGCTGGTTGTATGTTAATAATTGTTCTGATTGAAAGGTTGCGTATGTTTGAACATGTACTGAATGCTACGCCGTGCACATACAGGGGAGACTCTGTCCGTTTGCAGAGTGACCCTGTATGTGTGGCGGGTCTGGGCATGCGCCGGGGGAGAGGGGTTTCGCTTTTACAACAAAAAAATTTTTACACGTCAAATGTTGACTTTTCTATGAATCGTTTCCGCTAAAACAAAACCCCCGGGGCGTGACAGATTAAATGGTATCAGAGAATTCTTTCAATCACAACAGTTAATGCCGACATCCGTGGGAACACCTCACTGGCCTACACATAAATGAAATGGGTAGGGCATAGGATGGTAGAACGTGAGTGACCGAGGGGGGAGGGAAAATGTTGAGTCCTTTCTCTCACTTTTTGGTTGTTGTTAGTAGGGTAGCCTAAAGATGACTCTCGTGATTTGTGACAGACATGGCCCGTACTAGGTCATCGGCCGGGGACGCAGAGGCAGACGCGACGACGTCGACGGCCGCGGAGAACCAGCTCCTGCGGCAGCAATTGCGGGAGATGGCAGGGAATCTGGCCAACCTCACTGAGCACGTGCGTCAGTTGACGCAACAGCAGCAGGCCGCAACGGTGACGGTCACCCCGGTTCCCCCACAAGGGTCGACAGCACCGGCCGCGGCACCACCGACAGCACCACCGCCGGCGGCGGCTACGGGACCGGCGCCGGGGACAACCAGCAGGGTTACTCTGGAGGAGACTGTAGTCACACCTGCCCCTGCCGTGGCTGCCGCCGCCGCGAGGGAGGGGACGGTTGTGATGACTGAGCGGGATCGGGTGCGGGCCAACCTGAAAGACTTCAAGAAATACGACCCACCCACGTTCGAAGGGGACACGACCGATCCGTGGGTCGTCGAGAAATGGGTGGGGTCGATGGAGAAACTTTTCGAAGACCTACTCATGGAGGATGACGAGCGGGTTCCCCTAGCAGTCCACTGCTTGGAGGGGAACGCCCGCTTGTGGTGGAAGACGGTACGCCCCGATCCTGCTAAGGGTACCGCACTTCCGTCCTGGACAACCTTCAAGCAGGAGCTGTTCGGGGCCTTCTTCACCAACAGTGTAAAGAAGAAGCTGGAGGATGACTTGAACCACATCCAGCAGGGGAACCGGACGGTCATGGAGTACCAGCGGGAGTTCGTCCGACTAGCAAACTGCGTCCCGTTCGTCATAAGGGACGAGGCTCACAAGGCGCAACTTTTCGTGGATGGCCTGCGGAGCAATATCTTCGAGGTAGTACAAGCAGCTGAACTGCACACCTTCCAGAAAGTGGTCGACAGAGCCACTACGGTGGAACGTGGCTTTGCGGTCACCCGCGCCAGGAGGGAGAACTCGACGCGATTGGAGGACCGGAAGCGGCAACACCAGAACTCGGGGGGAGGCTCTTGGAGTGGGGGCGGGGCCCCCAAACGGTGGAGACCACAGGCGGGGTCCCGGAGCGCGCCAGCTGGAGGGCAGAGGCCGGGGAATAGGCCTTGTGTCATATGCGGGGGAGGGCACATTCCGGGAGAGTGCCCCCAAAGAGGCGACCACTGCTTCAGGTGCGGCAAGCGGGGGCACTTCCGCCGCAACTGCCCCTTAGGCGGGGGATCTGCGTCCTCTGCAGCTTCCACGCCCACGCCACAGCTCTCTGGGCGGGGGAAGGCTCCTATGACGTCGGCGTATAGACCCCCTGCACCACGGCCCGAGGAGGACAGGCGGCCACAACCAGGCGGGAGAGTCTTCTCAATGACCCGCCAGGAGGCAGATCCGCCGGAGGACACACTTGCAGGTACTACTTCCGTTTCTAATTCCCGTGCAAGAACTCTTTTCGACACCGGAGCAACACACTCTTTTATTTCCCGTGACTTCGTGTTTTTGTATGGTCTCGAGGAGACACCCCTCCAATTTTCCTTGGTGGTACGAACGGCGGGAGGGACCTTGGAGGCGGTCAGCGTTGTGACCGCCTGCCCGATTAAGCTAGGGCGGCTGGCATGCCCTTGGGATCTGGTGGTAATCCCCCTGAAGGAGTACGACGTGGTACTGGGCATGAACTGGCTCACGAGGTACCAGGCACTCATCGATTGCGACAAGCGACAGTTGCGTTTACAAGAACCGGGTTTCCCTGACCATGTGTACATGATGGGCAAGAGCATCTCCTTCCCGGCGATTATCTCAGCGGCACGGGCCAGAAGACTGGTGGAGGGTGGTTGCGTGGCCTACTTAGCATCGGTGGATTTGGCTACCCGACCCCCGACGGCGCTCGCCGATATCCCAATAGTGAGGGACTTCCCCGACGTTTTTCCCACGGAATTGCCTGGGATGCCCCCTGAACGGGAGGTGGAGTTCCCCATCGAACTACTACCGGGCACGCAGCCTTTTTCGAAGGCACCTTACCGAATGGCCTTCGCAGAACTAAAGGAGCTTAAAGCACAACTGGAAGACCTCCTGGATAAAGGGTTCATAAGACCGAGTGTGTCACCCTGGGGCGCACCGGTACTCTTTGTGCGGAAGAAAGACGGAAGCCTGCGTCTCTGCATCGATTACAGAGGAATAAACAAAGTCACAGTGAAAAATAAGTACCCCCCTGCCCAGAATAGACGACCTCTTCGACCAGCTGAAAGGGGCGACGGTCTTCTCCAAGATCGATTTGCAATCAGGCTACCACCAACTCCGAGTTCGGGACAAAGACATTCCGAAGACCGCTTTCCGGACCCGGTATGGCCACTACGAGTTCACGGTCATGCCTTTCGGACTCACGAACGCCCCCGCAGTCTTCATGGACATGATGAACCGGATCTTCAGACCCTTCCTGGATCGGTTCGTGGTGGTTTTCATCGACGACATCCTGGTCTATTCCACTACCGACAAGGAACACGAGGGCCATTTGCAAGCAATCCTCCAAACTCTCAGGGAACAGGAGCTGTTCGCTAAACTCAAGAAGTGCGAGTTCTGGCTACGCGAAGTCGGCTTCCTAGGACATGTGATCTCGGCACAAGGGATAGCCGTGGATCCGAAGAAGGTGGAGTCCGTGGTCGACTGGCAGCCGCCGACGACGGTGACAGAGGTCCGCAGTTTCCTAGGACTGGCAGGATATTACAGGCGTTTCGTAGAGGGTTTCGCGAAGATCGCTACCCCATTGAATCGGTTGACCAGAAAAGGGGAGAAGTTCATATGGACGGCCAAATGCCAGGAGAGTTTTGAGGAACTCAAAAGGAGGCTAACCAGGGCACCAATACTTGTGCTGCCGACACCCGGGGAAGATTACGAAGTGTACTGCGACGCATCCAGGATCGGTCTGGGTGGTGTTCTGATGCAACAGGGGAAAGTGATTGCCTACGCGTCCAGGCAACTGAAGGACTACGAGAAGAACTACCCGATACACGACTTGGAACTGGCCGCAGTAGTCTTCGTTTTAAAACTGTGGAGGCACTACCTCTTTGGAGTTCACTGTAACGTCTTCTCGGATCATCAAAGTCTTAAGTATATCTTTACCCAAAAAGAATTAAACTTGCGGCAGAGGCGGTGGCTGGAGTTGTTGAAGGACTACGACTTGACGATTCAATACCACCCCGGAAAGGCGAACGTGGTGGCGGACGCCTTGAGCAGGAAAGGGCGCCAAGACGGGGCGTCCAGGAGCGCGATAACGGAGCAAAACCATTTGATAGCGGAGTTCGCACGAATGCAGTTGGAAGTGGTGCCGACAGGCACGGTTAGGCAACTCCTAACCCTGGTGGTCAAACCAACGCTACTTGAGAAGATCCGGGAGAGGCAACAAACCGACCCACACTTGCAGCGCGTACGAGACAAGATCCCCCTGGACCAAGAGAGCGACTTTGCAGTGGAAGACGACGGCACCCTACGGTTCCGCAGACGGATCTGCGTGCCGGATTCGCCGGAGTTGAAGGAGGAAATTTTGAAAGAGGCACACCGGGCCCCTTATGCGGCACATCCAGGGGGCACGAAGATGTACAGGGACCTCAAACAGACCTACTGGTGGCCCAACTTGAAGGGGGACGTCACTCGACATGTAGCTCATTGCCTAGTGTGCCAACGGATAAAGGTCGAGCATCAGCGGCCAGCAGGGAAGCTACAACCTCTACCGGTACCAGAATGGAAGTGGGATCAAATCACCATGGACTTTGTCACGGGCTTCCCACGTTCACCACAGGGCCACGACGCAATTTGGGTCGTAGTCGACCGGTTAACGAAGTCAGCACACTTTCTGCCAATTCATACGACCTGGACCCGAGAACGGTTAGCCCAAGCTTATATCAGCGAGATCGTGAGATTACATGGAGTGCCGGCATCGATCACCTCGGACAGAGACACGCGCTTTGTCTCGAAATTTTGGCAGAGCCTTCAGCGGGCCATGGGAACCAAACTACAGTTCAGCACAGCCTTCCACCCTCAGACGGACGGACAGTCGGAGCGTGTGATACAAACCCTCGAAGACCTGCTTCGCGCCTGCGTACTAGATTGGGGGATCGGGTGGTCACGCTATCTACCTCTCGTGGAATTCGCCTACAACAACAGCTACCAGGCCAGCATCCAGATGGCGCCCTACGAGGCCTTATATGGGAGACGCTGCCGGTCCCCGATTTGTTGGGACGATCTGGGAGAACGGAAATTCTTGGGGCCCGATTTAGTGGAGGAAACGGAAGAGAAGGTTCGCCTCATCCGACAGCGCCTGCTGACCGCCCAGAGTCGCCAGAAGAGCTACGCGGACCAAAGGCGCCGCGACTTAGAATTCCAAGTAGGAGAGCACGTTTTCTTGCGGGTCTCGCCGTCCAGAGGAGTAAAGCGGTTCGGGCTGAGGGGCAAACTGAGCCCACGGTTTGTGGGGCCGTTTGAGATTTTGGAGCGGGTCGGCCCGGTTGCGTACCGCCTTGCCCTACCACCGAACCTCGACCGAGTCCACGACGTCTTCCACGTCTCGATGCTCCGGAAGTACCTCTCCGACCCCTCACACGTCCTGGATGCTTCTACACTCGAACTGAAGGAGGACCTAAGCTTCGAAGAAACCCCGGTGAGGATCCTGGCAAGGGAGACCAAGTCGTTGCGGAACCGAGCTATCCCCTACGTGAAGGTACACTGGAGCAACCACGAGGAGCGAGAAGCAACTTGGGAGCTGGAATCTAGAATGAGGGAGTACTACCCCGACCTTTTCACCACCACCCGGGTTTAAGTTTCGAGGACGAAACTCGTTTTTAGAGGTGAGTGGTGTAATAACCGCGAGTTTACTTTTCCTTTTTGGGTCCCTTCATCGTTTTTACGGAAACCTTTTCCGACTAAGGGGTCCGGGGTTTGATTCTTTTTCCTTCGTTCTTGGCAGACCGTCGGGGCTCGCGGGTAATTTTTGGATAATAAAGCTCGCGAAACGAAAACCGGCGGCGCGATCGGTTTTGGATTCCGACTCCGGAATCTCCCGGAATAAATTCCGGAAGATCGCTTAGCGGTTCGGGCGTTTTGCACGCTTTTCGAGGTAAATCAGGTTCGGACTCGATTTCTTTTATTTGGGGATTTAGGTCCCCCTTTATTTTTTTTCCCCGCCCCGCTTAGACCGTCTGGTTCAATTTTGTGTGCGAAGACTTAGGTTTTCCCTTTTTCCCACTCTGCTCGTCCCGCACAACGCAAGTTTCCCATCGGAGCGCGTGGGAGAAGAACCCCGTTTTCCTGCGAGACGGTACGGAACCAAGGAGAAGGAAAGGACGATCCCCCTCCCCACGGAACTTGGCAAGCGAGCGTGAGACGATCCCTCCCTTCCCAATCATCGTCGTCGAAACCGAGGTGAGACGGAGGTTTTCTTTTAGTTTCTTTTGGATTCTTGATTATCCGGATCGGCAAGGGGATGGCACAGGCGACGGATTCTCCGGAATCCGCCGCATGTGCGAAGACCACCTCCCCTCCTCAGGTCGGCGTTCCCGTGACCCGCACGGGGCTAGGCTCACGCCCAGCCCCGCGTGCGGGGGGTGACCCGCACGGTGCGGGGGTGAGCGCACGTGCGGGGGTGACCCGCACGGGGCTAGGCTCACGCCCAGCTCCGCGTGCGGGGGTGACCCGCACGGTGCGGGGGTGAGCCGCACGTGCGGGGGTGACCCGCACGGGGCCGGGCCCGCACCCAGCCCTGCGTGCGGGGGTGACCCGCACGGGGCTAGGCTCACGCCCAGCCCCGCGTACGGGGGTGACCCGCACGGTGCGGGGGTGAGCCGCACGTGCGGGGGTGACCCGCACGGGGCTAGGCTCGCGCCCAGCCCCGCGTGCGGGGGTGACCCGCACGGTGCGGGGGTGAGCCGCACGTGCGGGGGTGACCCGCACGGGGCCGGGCCTGCACCCAGCCCTGCGTGCGGGGGGGGTGACCCGCACGGGGCTGGGCACGCGTGCGGTCTCGCGCGCGGGCGGGGTGCCGCGAACCGGGTTAGACGGAGGGTCGGGTTCTCGTCTTCTTTAATTTTCCTTAAAATCTAAGTGCCGATTTTTCCCGTGCGGCAGGTGTGTGAGCCGGACGAGCGTGTCGGGACGCGAGGAAAGTCGAACCTTAACCGCTACAAGTAACAGGTGGGTTGTATTTACCTTGTCCTAGTCTCTAAATTCTATCGTATGGGACGGGGTCCATTCTTAGTGTACTGGGGTTAAACGACGATGGGCGATAACTTATGCATGTTAGTGAGTTCCCTATAGCGTTTAGCGTTAGTTACCGTTGGTTGTTCTCTTTTAATCACTATATGTCGGCGGGCCACCGTCGATGTGCGCGTATTATTACCTTGTTTTTCAATTATGCACTTTACCGCATTACTTTTGTTATTCATATTATGATGCTGACATGATGGTGGTTACGGTTACTTGGCTCGAGGTTGCCACACGCGCACCCGCGGTTTGGCCACCGCAAAGGGTGCGCTTTTCCGGAAAAGTGGTCTCTGACCCGTGTATACCCACGAGGTGACGTAGTGGGGCCCCTTATTAGTGGTGGGGTTGAGGCGCCGAGGTAGCGAGCGGTGCGACCCGTCGGTTTAGTTGTCCGACGTGGTCGGGTTTCTGCAGGTACGGTATGGGCCGTCGGTTTAGTTGTCCGACGTGTCCGGGTATTACAGGATACAGGTGTACAGGTTGCCCTTCCTCCTTGGGGGGGGGGGGGGGTGGTTGCTCCGGCTGTCTTCACGGTTTGTTTTATTATATTCTCCTGCTCTACTACTTTTACGTCACTGACTTCCCACTTTGTGACAGGGTTCAGACGGGGGAGACATAGGCGGTGGCGAGGACGGGGCAGGAGCAGCTGGGTCGCTGGGGACCCTGGACTGTATTTCCTTTTCTTTCTAGCATTTCATTTACATTGTGGTTATGTGAGAGGTTCTCGATACCCTCGTGGGGTCGGCATGGATGTCGGTATGAGTTGTTATTAGTTATCCTCTTATGCATTACTCTCCTCTTTGAAGGTTATTGGCCATTTGAAAATGAAAAAAAAAAGGTAAAAGAAAAAGTAAAGATTGCGAAAACCGTTTTTAAAATAGAAGTGTCGTGTGGGCACTGGTTTCAAAACCCTGTGGATTTATGGATTTCAAAAAGGGATTTCAAAACTTGGTGTCGGGTGGGCACCGCTTTCAAAACCTTGTGGTTTTATGCTGATTTCGAAACTCGCTTTCAAAACATAAGCACCGGGTAGGCGCTCTTTATAAAACTGTGGATTTATCCTTTCCAAGTTGAACGGCCATATATTTTAGATAAGTTAGAATGCTGGTTGTATGTTAATAATTGTTCTGATTGAAAGGTTGCGTATGTTTGAACATGTACTGAATGCTACGCCGTGCACATACAGGGGAGACTCTGTCCGTTTGCAGAGTGACCCTGTATGTGTGGCGGGTCTGGGCATGCGCCGGGGGAGAGGGGTTTCGCTTTTACAACAAAAAAATTTTTACACGTCAAATGTTGACTTTTCTATGAATCGTTTCCGCTAAAACAAAACCCCCGGGGCGTGACACTTAGTGAGCAAGTCAGAAGTTGAGGTATGCAACAACCACCCACCTCGATCGCAGAGCACGCGAAGCACAGCCCAAATACGCCCTCACATCAGGTAAACACTGCACACTTCACGGTAATCCAAACGGCGTATAATTAATCCAAAAATGCACAATAACCCACTGCCCAACAATCAGTCCCGAAAATGGCTAAATTTCACCTGTGAGATGAACTCGGAAAAATTCGTAAAAATAACCCCTGCGATCGTCGCGTCGAGCCGATCGAAACGAGTACTCGCACGTTCCGATCCGATACCTGTAGGTCAAGTTACAAATAAAACACCGCGGTAAGCCGCAACGCCACACAACCAAAATCCTATGGCAAACAGTCCAGGGACAGCTTAATTATTACCTTCGAATCATACTCAGAAAAATCCGATAAAAATATGGTCGCGTTCCTCTCGAAGCGTATATGCCGATCAAGTCCTCATACACCCTGATCCGATGCCCGTAGGCCGAGAAATAAATCAAACAAGCCGGTGCTGTCCAGAATTCATCACAGAAAAAGAGGGTCAAAAGGTGCCTCGGGAACTGTGCCAAAAACCCAAACCAGAGCAAAATAATCAACACAGAAAACAAAGCCTTACCTCTCTAGAACATGCTGCCGCAAAAATCGCCCAAAAATTCCATCGGGGTAGCCCAGGGGAGCTCTCAGAATGAACTGTGACGGAAAAGCCCACTGTAAGAGAATCGTCACAGTGCGCCGAATCGCAGATAACGCCGATGCGGAGGCCTCCAAAAATTCTAGGGATCCATCAAGAAGTAGGGGACAAGGTGATGAACAAATTCCCTTAAGGCTCCAACCTGAGAGGAGCTCGGGAAAAGGCCTAAAAGAGCAGCCCAAATGGAGTATTTATAGCCCATTCTAAACAATTGAATTAATTCCCTCTGTGTCCCAAGTCCGGGCGCCCGAATTGTTTCGGGCGCAAACAGTGCGCCGATCCGGGCCATTCATCCAGCGCTCGAATTCACCAGATTGTGCCACGTGTCCCCGAACAGCAAACAGCAAACCCGGCCGCTCCCGTCCTGCCGCGTGGCCCGCCCTGGTCAACGGGGTGGGTGGCGCCCGCCAATGGCGGGCCGCCACGTGGCGCACGCGTGCGCCACGTCGGCGCCGTGGCCGCCACGCCAGCTGCCACCCTGCCAACCGCCGCCTGCCACGCCACCTGCCCCCCGTACGCGCACAGTGACGCACCTAATCCCCGCGCGCCACGTGTCAAGCCCCCGCGCTCGCTGCGCCCGGTGCACACACTCCGTGCACCCGACGAACCACCAACTGCCCCATGTCCTCCTCTCAACCAATAGGAAACCGCCACGTGGCACACCACCAGCCTGCACCCCTGTGCCTGCCCGCGCACCTCCCCGGCCTGCCCGCGTACCCCCGCGTGCGCCGCGTCCACTGCACCGAACCAATCAAGAGCTGCCACGTGTCCCACTCCGGTCCACCGTACACCCCGCGCTCTCCCGTGAACCGAGCTCGCTGCGCCTACCAATCCGGGGCCGCCATGTGTCATCCCGCCCGGTCCACTGCACCAGCGCCTCACCCTGTGGACCGAGAATCATGCGCCGGCCAATCCGAAGCTGCCACGTATCCCGGCCGGCGGTCCACGGCTCCCCCATGCACCAAAATGCACTAGAAACTTCCGGGTCTCCGTTTTTGGGCGTCCAGACTCAGAAAAATACAAGTAAATAGCCGTTTTTCATCGTTTTTCCGTGCTGAATCCAAATACGGCCTCCGTTTTGCACAAAGCTCCTTCCAAAATTCGATGGGGGTATCCGAATACACTCGGGATCCATTCAACGCACTGAGTCCATTTCTTGAGTCCGATACACACCCAAACACTCCCATTGTTACGGAATTTGAGTTGGCGTATTTCGTGAATTTGGTTAAGTCTTAAAGATTGAAGATAAAGAAGGTTGGATCATATAACTCAATCTCAAGAAAGAATAATTCAAAAGGATCAGGTATGTTTAACTAATTATTTTTGGTGATCCGAATACTTCTTATAGTGTAGAAACACTTGGATGAATTTTTAATTGCATAAAAATCAAAAACTGGACATGGGACATGTTCAGGATCCGGATCAGACATTCCAATCCGGATCCCGAAGGGTGTTAGTTCATACGCAAATTCAATCCGGATCCAAGCCCTTTTCTGATCCGGATCCCGAACATGGGTTTTTGCTGAATTGTATGAATGATCCGGATCAGGCACTTCGATCCGGATCCCGAACCTTTGTTTTTCAGGAAACTGTCTGTCTCGTTACTGCAATCCGGATCGCCGAAATCCGATCCGGATCGTCGTCCTAAAAAATCCCAGAAAAGGTTAGTTTTTGATTCCTATCTTCTTCCAACGGTTTCTAATCTATAAATAGACCCTATGATTCATCTTTTAGGGAAAGGAGAAAATACGACCGAAATAGAAAAATCCACATATAGAGAAGAAAGGAAATACTAGATTTAATTCTATGTTTCTTCATCTATATTATTAATTTGATTCTAGGTTTTCCAAACTCAGATTTTGAGTAGAATCAAATTAATGAATACTTAGATGGTATTTCCGATCTATTTCTAATCTAAGTATTCGGCAGATCATCACCACCCAAAAACAACGATTTCCCCAAAATCGGCGCGTGGACTCGCGTGGCCTTGTGGATTCAAGGTGCTACCGCTCTCGTGGATTCGGAGCGAGATACGTTCGTGGATTCGAGACGTGCTACTGGGTGAAGACCGTGGATTCAGTCGGACGTCGTGGACTCGACGTTGGACGCCGTGGATTCGGCGTTGGACGCAGATCGTGGATTCGAGAAGCGTTGCGGAGCGAGCGGAGAAGATCAACTAGGAGCGTATGGAAAAAGGTTGAGTCGTCTGTGAGTACGGTATATCACCTTTGTACGTGTTATAATTCTAGTGGATTTCACCGTGTTATCAGTCCCATGGTTTTTTACTCCGATTTGGAGTTTTCCACGTAAAAATCTCTGCGTGTTATTTATTTTTCCGCATTGGGTTTTATATCGCAAAGATTTTTGAGTGTTTATTGTTTACACCTATTCACCCCCCTCTAGGTGTTTTTTCCCCTATTTAGATCCAATTATATATAACCCAACACCCCTCTCCCAAGATAGTCCTCCAGAAGCCACTGATCAAGCCATAAACCCCCAATGAAGATCCGGGTCATCACATGTAGGCAGTCCAATTTCAAGTAGAGAATTAAACAAAGGGGCTAAGATGCAGGCATCATTGGTTTGAAGTAGGCTCTTTAAAACAGGGAATACTTTTGTCCATATATAGCTCTTTGAAGTGTTCCATCTTGTATATATGACTCTTCAGAACTCATCTATTGCTGATCCCTAAACCAATTTACAGAGCCTACATCAAACCAATGATATTTTGTACATCTTAGCCCCTACTTTAAATTGGATTGGACATCTTATGAATTTGTACCGTACATAAGTGTTCCTTTTCGTATATATGACTGTACAGCGCCAACTTTAGACTATCTTTAAATCTCTACTTGAATTTGAACTATACATCTTATGAATAGTTGGACACTTACATATCACTACATCTTAGCCCATTCCCATAATTCTCTACAGGTGTTCCCTTTTGTACATCTTATGAATAGTTGGATACAGATGGTTATGCAATAAATTGGTTTAGGGAACAGCTATAGATGGGTTCTTTACAGTTAAAGGGTCTAAAGGGAAGACTTGTAGGTATGACTGTACAGTAATATATAGGGAGAAAGCAATGTATCATCGGTTACATTGTGCATAAAAAATGTTGAAAGCATGCGATCCTGAATATTATAATTTTAAGGGAAATTGTGCTTGCTAGCGATATTTCCTATGGTCAGGTTCTATAATGGGCACAGTATAGAATATAATATGATATAGCACAAGGGATGTTCACATGTGTAATGTATTGAAATGTTACAGTTCCTCCGGTCCTAAACCCTAAAATGAAAGGGATATTCATACATAATCATGAATATATTTGGCAAAAATACATGAATATATTGGGAGAAATGCACATTTTACCCATGTTACATATACATTACAGATATAATGTTGAAACCCTAAAAATATAACAAAAAAATACATAACTAAATTAGTCAAACACAAAACAATTTAGGGTTTTAGAGTTTCACCTTGAGAAATGAAGGGTTAAACTTAGCAAAAAACGCAAGGTAGTAGTAGACCTAAGGGAGATCTACGGTAGAGGGATTGTTAGACAGCGAAAGAGGGAGTCTCGAGAATGGCTGGTGGAGGAAGCAACAGAGGACATCGGCAAAATAAAGAGATTCCGCAGATGGCGTACCGGTACACGACCTTCGCCCCCGTGATAAGGATGGTGTTAGACTTCCCTCTTTGTACAGGACGCCTTTTCCATGATATTACTATGGGGAAGACGGGGGTAAGGGGGATTTACCCCTTTATCCCCCCAAACAATAAAGAAAGGGGGGCGAACCAACCGTACCGGGTTAACCGGGTTAACCCGTTAAGGTGGGAGCGTATATGATCCGGTACATTTTTTTTATACCGATATTGTATGCGTTTTGCGGTACAATGTATGGTACCGGAGTATTATGTGTTCCGGTACATTTTCTAGTATCGGAACACATTTGAACTTTTGGTAATGCTCAAAGATTGGAGCCATCGAGTTTTGCGGTATATTTTTTTGTACCGGTATTGTATGTGTTCGGTACATTTTGTGGTACCGGAACACATTCGCAGTTTTGGTAAGGTTGCCAGATAGAAGCGTTCAGGTTTTGCGGTACAATGTTTGGTACCGCAGTATTATGTGTTTCGGTACATTTTTTAGTACCAGAATACATTTGCACTTTTGGTAATGCTCAAAGATTGGAGCCCTCGAGTTTTGCGGAACATTTTTTCTACCGGTATTGTATGTGTTCCGATACATTTTTTGGTACCGGAACACATTCGCAGTTTTGGTAAGGTTGCCAGATAGAAGCGTTCGGGTTTTGCGGTACAATGTTTGGTACCGGAGTATTATGTGTTCCGGTACATTTTCTAGTACCGGAACATATTTGCACTTTTGGTAATGTTCAAAGATTGGAGCCCTCGGGTTTTGCGTTACATTTTTTTGTACCGGTATTATATGTGTTCCGATACATTTTTTGGTACCGGAACACATTCGCAGTGTCACGCCCCGGGGGTTTTTCAGTTAAGCGGAAAACGTGAATTATTAAAAACTTTCTTCTTTCCTTTCCAATGCCCCCCCCCCCCGACACGCGCCAGACCCACCACACGTGTAAATTCCTCAACCCCGAACGCGGAGTTTCCTTTGCACGTGCACGGCGTTACATCCACAACATTCACTTTAACCACACTAGTCCGTACAAGTAAAGGAAAGGAAGAACAACATTCTGCATAAGAAGTTAAGAGGCCGACTAAGTTTTGAAAGGATAAATTCACAGGGTTTTGGAAACGGTGCCCACCCGACACCCATTATTTTCAAAAGTTGTTTTCGCAAACATTTTCTTGTTTTGAAAATAGGCCGAATAGCTAATGAGCATGAAAGTAAAAGGATCACCACAGTAATTAAACATCCACACACAGGACAGTCAAAACCACTCACACATAACTAATTACTACGAAGATAACACGTATAAAACCTAAAAATGTCACTCATGAAGACACTAAAAAATATAGCACATCCTCGGCATCGTCCTCACAGCCGTCCCGAGCCCGCGCCCGACCAAACCTGTCACGGAGTGGGGGGTCAGTGACACATCCAGGGGACAAAATAAATAAGGGTGAAAGCATGCTATAACGGAGAACTGAAAGTAAAGCAAACCGAAACACCAGAGCGTCCACGCCCCCCCAAGAATCCACAGTACCCTATGATAATCAAACATGTTCACCTGCCCTTGTAACAATCAGATATGTGTACCTGCCCCTGTAACATTCAAATATGTGTACCTGCCCCTGTAACATTCAAATATGTGTACCTACCCCTGTAACATTCAAATATGTGCACCTGCCCCTCCTTGTTGCTTATAACCCCTCCACGAAAACTCGTGCGGCCCCTGAGTAACCGCGAGGGGTCCCCACTACGGCACCTTGTGGGGTACACGGGCCAACGTGCCATCTTTTCGGAAAAATACACCAGTGCAGTGGCCAAATCGCCGGTGTGCGTGCAAGCAACCATGGGCTCACAAATTAAGGATTATGTGTGTTGTAAGACAGTGCGACCCTCGGTCGCCATGGATAGTGGTAATAAAGATGCATGTGTAAAATAGGGGTTAGTTGGGATCACGATGTATCTATTGTTATGCTCATGCGTAAACATAATATGAAATACTGAACTCCAGAGATGACAGAAAAGGTACCCACCTCAACCAGTGTTAACCGGACCACACGAAGTCGACTCGCGGCCCCCCCCCGGACGACACCCCGACCTAGGGAGTCCCCAGAAAAACAACCGTTAAGACCGAAGATTGATTGCGAAGACACGACACACAAACGACTCAACAATAATTAAGTGGCAGTCGGGACACGAAAGCGCATGACGGAAAAACAAAGGAGGCGAGCGGCGGCGACAGGGCGAGGTCGCCATAATTGCAGTAGCAGCGGCGCGGCGGAACGCTCCGCGCGGCACAGACCCCGCGCGGGTGGCGCGGCGGCGACGGCGAGCCCCGCGCGGGCTCATGCCCGCACGGGCGGAGCGGCAACAACGCGACGGCAGCGCGACCTCGCGCAGGCGCATGCCCGCGCGGCGGCGCGGCAACAGCGTGACGGCGGCGAGAACCCGCGCGGGCGCATGCCCGCGCGGCCCGCGCGGCGGCACGGCGGCGGATAGCCCCCGCGCGGGCGCATGCCCGCGCGGCGGCGGAGCGCCCTGCGCAGGCGCGTGCCCGCGTGGGCGGCGGCGTGGCGGCGGCGGCGGCAACCGTGGCTAGGGCATCCCGACTCCAAAACCTCCAAAGAAAAACTCGTAACCCTAGGCGAAGGACACCCAAGAACACACAAAACTCACCTCACCATAACGGGGAAGATGATCCGATCGCTCCCCGAATTAGACTCCGGATCCGTTCCCCATCCCGTTCCCGGCCTCTCTCTCTCTCTCTCTCTCTCTCTCTCTACCCGGCTGGCGGCTAGGGTAGGCGTAATTCCTTTTCTTAGGGTAAAACGTCGGTATTTATATACATATCAAGGAAAAATCCCAAACCCTAAAATAAACGAAAAACCCCAAACCCTCGAACGTACAAAATAAGGATTAAGAAAGGAGGTCAAAAAGGCTGATTGTGTTTTCACTCTCATACAGCTAAACAAACCCAAGTCAGACCGAAGAGAAACCAACCCCATTGCCTCAAAAAGCGTGCAAATTAAGAGGCACGGATTTCGATGCGCGATACAGATACCGCGAACTTGAAAATTCTATTCCAGGAGATCCGGGAGTCGGATTTCAGATCCGATCGCACCGCCGTTCAACGTTTCACGAGCTCTATCACCGAAAAAAAATAAGAACGAACGCCCACACTACCCACTAAGGATCATAATGAGGGACACTACTATAGTTAAACCTATCCCGACAAGGTTCATGGACGATGTCCGAAAAGTCCAGATACTTGTAATATCACAGTTTTCATGTAACATTTTACCCTCCTACTAATAAAGTCAAGTTAGGGGAAATTGAAATAACGGGTTTACTTAAGTTGATAATCTTGAGGTGCGGGTATTTTTCTGTGATAGAGCTCAAAAAACGGAGAACGGTGGTGCAACCGGATCCGGATTCTGACTTACGGAACCCCCAGAAAGGGGTGGTTAGGATCGCGGTAGCTAGGGGGTGCATCGAAATCCGTGTAAGTGATTGGGCGCACTTTTCGAGGAATTAAGGGTTTATCTTTAAAGAATTATCTTTAGAGAATTATCCTGAAGAATTTTATCTTTAAGGATTTATCTCCAGGAATTAATTAATTATTAATTAATTAGAATTCTAAAATACCCGATGTGGTTTTGTCGTGCGTACAAACAATTTTGACTTCTCCCGAAAGGAAAGAAAACCCTAGCCGGAGAGAAAAGAAAAGAAAAAGGGCGAAACCCTAACCGGAAAAAAAGAGAAGAAATAAGGAGGAAGCGGAAGGACCCGAACCTCCCCGACGAACGTGCCGAAGCCGGGAGCGTGAACGGATCTCCGTCTCCGACGATTCGCGGTAAGCGGTGCTTCTTTCGGTTTTTCGTTTCCAATTTTTGTGTCGTCTTTTGGTAGCCGTTTTTGCTACCCTACTCGTCGCCGCCGCACGGCCCTAGGGCATCGTCGCCGCTATACGGCCCTAGGGCATCGTCGCCGCGTCATGACCGCGCCGCGCGGGGCTAGCGCCCGCGCGGCCGCGGCATGAAGCCGCGCCACGTGGGGCTAGGGCCCTCGCGCGGCCGCAGCAAGTGCCGCGCACGTGCCGCGCGGGGCCGGTGCCCGCGCGGCCGTGGCAAGCGCCACGCGAGGCCGGTGCCCGTGCGGCCGCGGCTTGCGCCACGCGGGGCTAGGGCCCGCGCGGCCGCAGCAAGCGCTGCGCGGGCGGGCGCCGGCGCCCGCGCGGCCGCAGCTTGCGCCGCGCGGGGCTAGGGCCCGCGGGGCTGCAGCAAGCGCCATGCGGGCGGGCGCCCGCACGGCTGCGGCACGCGCCGCGCGGGGCCGGTGACCGCGCGGCCGCGGCTTGCGCTACGCGGCGCTAGGGCCCGCGCGGTCGCGGCGGGTGCCGCGCGGGGTTGGTGCCCGCGCGGCCGCGGCTTGCGCCGCGCGAGGCTAGGGCCCGCGTGGTCGCAGCGAGTGCCACGCGGGGCGGGTGCCCGCGCGGCCGCGGCACGCACCGCGCTGGCCCGGTGCCCGCGCGGCTGCAACATGCGCCGCGCGGGGCCAGCGCCCGCGTGGCTGCATTGCCCGCAACACCACGGGGGTGGCCGTGTCGCTCGTCGCGCGCGGGCGCCACCGCCGTGTCGAGTTGTCATTAGTGTTTTTGGTTTTTTGGGCTCAATTTATCTGCCGTTATATTTCTGATCTGACCGCGGTTCATTTGGGGACTATTTTTAGGTCCGTGTGCCGATTGTGATCGTGGTTTGGTCTCCGGTGTTCCGATCACCACATTCGAGGTGGGTACTTTTGGTTACTTTCGGTGTAATGTCGTTCCCGTGTATTTCATATGATAAAGTAGATGTTTTGGTAAACTGTCTAACCCCATTGCATGTAAATCCCGTTTTGTGTTCTAACTGAGGCGGCTGAGGTCGCAAAAATATTTTATGTTCTAACTGAGGCGGCTGCGGTCGCATTTTCATTCTATATGCTCATATTTGCTTACACGCACACCGACAGTTTGGCCACCACACAGGGTGTATTTTTTTGGAAAGATGGTAAGTTTTACCCTGTACCCCATACTTGTGATGATGGGGACCCCTCAAGGAGAGGCGGCTGCTACTTGGACAGTCGAGGGGTTGGTGGCACCAAGAAGATGAGTACGGTAATTGGGGTTGGGGCCTAACGTATTTTAAAAGCTGGGGTAGGTGCCCAGTATGAGATTCAATAGGGATTTAGCGGTACATGAGGGGAAAGTAAATGCTTCGATGAATCGGTGTGTTCTTTTCAGTTATCGCATTTACTTTTATGTTTCTACTTTATCAGTCACTGACTACCCACACTGTGACAGGTCCGAGCAGGGGTGGGAACCGGGACGACGGTGAGGCATCGGTTAGAGGACCCTAGCCATGATGGCTAGCAAACGATACGTTTTCTTTGGTTATTTTCTTTAAATTGTTGGTCAGTTAAACTGTGATTTACTTGTGTGGTTTCTTGTGGATGTTGGAATGAGGACTTTGAGTAAGATTATCTTCTCTTATCTGTGAATGTTAAAATGTGTGATTGCGGCTCGTTTTCAAGTACAAACATGGTTTCAAATGTATTTCCAAACCAAGTGTCGTGTGGGCACTGATTTCAAAACCCGTGGATTTATCCTTTCAAGCGTAATGGCCGCCTAAGAGAATTTACGAAAACGTTTTGTAAAACTGGGTGTCGAGTGGACACCAACTTTCAAACCTATGGGTTTATGCTAGTCTAATATGATAGTAGTAACTGGTTTGGTTAAGTTCAGTCTCTCCTCGTTGTCTGTCATGGTTTGCATGGTTAAAGTAATTGTCGTGCTTGGAACGCCGTGCATATACAAAGGAGGCTCCGCCCGTTTGGGGAGTGGATTTGTATATGCGGCGGGTCTGCTTGTAGAGTCCTGGCGTCCCCTTGCCCTAGTATACCTCCCTTTTATTTCTGACGGGACTGTTAGGAAAACTTTTCACTGCGTTTTCTACAATGGATTGGCCTGGACCGTGAGTATTTTTTCTGCGATTGAGCTCGAAAAATGGAGGACGGCAAAGCGAACGGATTCGGTTTCCGATTTACGGACCTCCCGGAATGGGGGTTAAAGCGTTTGCTTTGAGTGATGCATCGAAACCCGTGCTAAGTGGCTGGCACACTTTTCGAGGTGATCGGACGGGATCCTGCTATGATCGGACCTTTCGTCTTTTTATGTCAGTGGATTATTTTATTTACTGGGTGGTACCTCGACCTTACGGTTTCCGTTTTGGATCCTAATTGAATACTGTTCAGTTGATCAAAGAGGGGCTGAAATTCGAGAATTTCTGGGCAGACCGTCGGGACGCGCGGGTATTTTTAGGTGTTAGAGCTCGCGAAACGGTGAACGGTGGCGCGATCGGATTTGAATTCTGACCCCGGGATCTCCCAGAAATAATTTTTGAAGTTTTCTATCAGCTTGGGTGCATCGGAATGCATGCCGGCGATCGGCACGTCTTCCGAGGTGATCTGGACCCCCCGTTTAAATTTCGAATGGCTAGGTTGGGTAACAGGGGGTTTAATTTGTTTTACCTCTTCGTATCTTTTATTCTTTTATTCCCGGTCGGGGGTGCGGGAAAAAAAAAAAAAAGAAACCCCCAAATCCCTTTTCCCTCTTTTCAAAAAGCGGCGTGGGAAACGAGACGGGGAGATGGGGAGAGGCCTTTCTGCAAGATTGATCGAGCGAGGAACGGGCGATCCTCCTTCTTCCTCCTCCTCCAGTGAAATCAAGGTTAGCCTCGTTGTTCTCTTTTTCTTGGGTTGGCGTTTCGGGTGGTGGTGGTTTGGGTGTCGCGGGCAATGCGGGTTTGGTGTTGGGGAAACGGGAAGCCGCGGCCGCCGTTGTCAAACGGGAGGCCGCCGCCGCCGTTATTGCGTCCTCGGAGTCGTCGCCGTGGTCGCGGGGTCGCAACCGGAGCCGCGAAAGACGAAATCGGGGACATACTGTTCATCCCGTACGGCTGCCTCTTCACGCGGTCCACCGGACTGGCGTGCACCCGGCGCACGCGTCCCGCAGCCCGAATGCGCGAACCCGGCGCACGGGCGCGCGCGCCAGCCCGGCCCGCAAGCGCGGTCCACCGGGCTGGCGTGCACCCGGCGCACGTGTCCCGCAGCCCGAACGCGCGGACCCGACGCACGGGCGCGTGCGCCAGCCCGGCTCGCAAGAGCGGTCCACACAAGGGCGTGCACCCGGCTCTGCTGTCACGACCGGGTATGCGTGAGCCCGGTGCGCGCTCAGCCGGTGCACCGGCCTGGCCCATTCCGCCTGGTGCATGCTCCCGGGGTGAGCCCGGTCTGCACCGCTGCCTCCTCTGCGTCGTGAACCCGGTCCACGCCTGGACCGTGCACCAGCCTTCAGCTTTTGAGCCCAGAAGCTCCGTTTGTGGCCCGTTTCTCCCCGTTTTTCAGTGTTTTTGACCACGACGATGTTTTTAACATTATTACTTACTGTAACTTTTTCGGGCACAGGGTGGGAGTGTTTTAGCGAGAGTTCCGCACACTTTCTTCTTCGCGTTTCAGGTGGGTACCCCTTAGAACCCCTTTGTGCATATTCTCGTTATCATTTATCATTTGCCGTACCGGGGTTGTAGCGACCAAGTGTCGCGGTGTCCTTTATTATGTACACATATGTGAGTTTTTATTTTGAGACTTGGCGTCGGGTTTCCGACGGTTGCGACTACTCCTGGTTTTACGCTTAACTGTGCTAACGTGGATAGTATTTATGGTCCTCGCTATTGAGTTATATTTTGTATATTTGGTGTTCTTTATGGTTCATTACTATCGGTTTCATCTTGTGTACTTGGTTACTATGCTCGAGGCTGCAGCACGCGCACCCGCGGTTTGGCCACTACAAGGGGTGCGCTTTTCCGAAAAAGTGGTCGATGACCCGTGTATACCCACGAGGTGACGTAGTGGGGGCCCCCGTAGGTGGGGGGTTTTGAGGCGCCAAGGTGTGAGCGGTGGGACCCGTCGGGGTAGGTGCCCGGCGTGGTTTACCGAGGTAGGTGCTCGGTCTGGTTTCCCGAGGTTGGTGCTCGGTTTGGTTTTTCTTTTCCGAGGTTGTTACTCGGTTGGGCTTTCTTTCTTGAGGTTGGTGCTCGGTTTGGTTTTTCTTTTCCGAGGTTGTTGCTCGGTTGGGCTTTCTTTCTTGAGGTTGGTTCTCGGTTTGGTTTACTTTCCCTCTTGGGAGGGTGGTCAGATTTTACAGGTGTTCGTGGTTTGCTTTCCCTCTTGGGAGGGTGGTCAGGTTTTACAGGTATTCGTGGTTTACTTTCCCACTTGGGAGGGTGGTCAGGTTATGCAGGTGTTCATGTTTTATTCTACGGTTGCTCCGGATAGTCTGGTTTGCCGGGGCAGGTGCCCAGTCCAAGTTAGGCAGAGGGAGGGGATACTGACGATTGCACGACAAGGGGGCGGTGGCCCTGGTTTTCTGCGGTTTGCTTTATTTATAGCCCTAGTTGCTTTCGTGCTTTATTTTCTGGTCACTGACTTCCCACTCTATGACAGGTTCTCAGGGATGAGAGCTAGGGCGACGGTGAGGCCGTGGCAGGAGCACTTTTGGGTCCTTCGAGGCCATAGTTTGTATTTACTTCTTATACTGCGCATTTCATTACTTGTGAGTAGCTTACTATGTGGATCGCGATACCCTTGTGGGGTCGAGGTGGATGTTGGAATGTCTTTTATTTACCCTTGTGGGTAGTTGCATTACTTGTCCCGATTGGCCGCTTTCAAACTACAAAAGAAAAGAAAAGGAAAATATTTCGAAAACAGTTTTAAAAATGTGGGTGTCGTGTGGGCACCATTTTTAAAACCCTGTGGATTTATGGATTGCGAAGACCGTTTTGAAAACCTGGGTGTCGTGTGGGCACCATTTTTAAAACCCTGTGGATTTCTGGATTTCGAAAACCGTTTGAAAACCTGGGTGCCGTGTGGGCACCGTTTCTAAAAACTTGTGGATTTATCTTTTCAAAACTAGCCGGCCTCTTTAATACTTATGGAAAATGATTGTACGTATCCGACTGTTGAACTAGTGTGGTTAAAGTGATAGTTGCATGGTTTGTATTCGGGACGCCGTGCATATACAAAGGAGACTCTGCCCGTTCGCAGAGTGAATTTGTATGTGCGGCGGGTCTGGGCACGGACCGGGGAGTTTGGTTTAAAAAAAAAAAATATGTGCCAATTCAAATCTTTTCAGTGGTCGTCTTCCGCTTAATGAAACCCCCGGGGCGTGACACTGCTACGCACCGGAGGCGAGGTTCATTTTAAATAGAAAAAAAAATGGATACATTTTTCGCTATTTTAGAACCTCCAGGGCGTGACAATACTACACGCAGTTTTGGTAAGGTTGCCAGATAGAAGCGTTTAGGTTTTGCGGTACCATGTTTGGTACCGAAATACATTTGCACTTTTGGTAATGCTCAAAGATTGGAGCCCTCGGGTTTTGCGGTACATTTTTTTGTACCGGTATTGTATGTGTCCGGGTACATTTTTTGGTACCGGAACACATTCGCAGTTTTGGTAAGGTTGCCAGATAGAAGCGTTCGGGTTTTGCGGTACAATGTTTTGTACCAGAGTATTATGTGTTCCGGTACATTTTCTAGTACCGGAACACATTTGCACTTTTGGTAATGCTCAAAGATTGGAGTTCTCGGGTTTTGCGGTACTATTTTTTGTACCGGTATTGTCACGCCCCGGAACCCGGGCTCGCCAACAGATCCGCCGTGCACACGGGATTTCCCGAGTACACGAAGCGCTGGTAACCTGCTCCGATATAATATGAACAATAAAAGAGCATAATACAGAGCTGAAGTAGAAGAACCACATAGTATCTCAGACTGGAACTACAAATAAAGCTGTAATAAGTACAATAATCTCCCAGCTCACCAAAATAGTACAACCAGCTGGCGAAAGCCAGACCTAAAATAAAAGAAGAATACCACAGTCTGAGTAAAGGGTGCAGCATCTATCTAACAGCTCTCAGTCTCCCAGGAGATCTATCTATTCCGCGATCCCCTTACCTCGATCAGCTGCCAATGGCCTAGCAGCTCCCGCAGACGACTCTGCAAAATAAAGGAGAAGAAAGAGACAGGAAAATAACAATGGGGGTGAGAACTACCAGATAAACCAGTAGCCTCCCCTAGTGGGTAAAAACCTCAACTCTGACGCACCCACTAGGACTACTAGAGGCGAAGTGAAGTGGTAAGGTACATAAGATGCTGAAACAGAAAAACTACCACTACTATGCCTCTAATGCGATACTGGCTATCAAAACTGTATGCATGCATCAGTAATAGTATCTGTCCAAATAAACCCAATCTAGCCACCAGTAAAAACTGGTACTGCCTGCTGCTGCTCTCATCATCGTGCAATAACCGAGCCAATGTGATAGCAAAAACTGTCAATAACTGCCTGACCCCGACCTCCGGAGGGGAACTCGAGGGGAGCGACCCACACGAGTAAAGCACCACCGTGCAATAACCGCGCCGGTGTGATAAGTATCAAAAGCAGGACTGGATCATGACTATGCTCAAGTGGAACAAATCCCTCCACTAAAAAGACCCCGATCCCCTAATCTGATGCAAAGATAAACATCCGGTCAACCGCTTAATGTCCGCGGTTACCGCAATACCCCACAAGTCCACAATCTAGTACAATCTCGACTATACTATCCCAAACCCCTGCTCGTACTCGAGCAACAAGCATCTAAATACAAAAGCGAGCAATAAAACATGTTCAAGCCCCAATATGATAGTGTAGCAATAAATAGGGGACTAACTAGATGTCCCAACATGCATGCAACTGTCTTATTTTAAAAGCTGTAAAATAGTGTCAGATATTTATTTTAACAGATTGATTTACTGAATAAAAGTTATTTGCATGCGAGATTATAGCCTTTGTCCCAATCACAGTGTCCCAAAATAAGTTATCATATAATCTGTGGGGTTATATTTTTAGAAGAGTTCGTCCCAGCGGTTCTTATCAATTGTCACATTAGTTCGTCCCAATGGTTCTCATCAATTGTCATATTAGTTTGTCCCAATGGTTCTTATCAATATTTTAGGGGAGTTCTAATAATCCCATTGAGCTTGTCAAAAATGAGGTAAGCAACAACCGCCCACCTCGAACAGCTCAAATCACACCCAGATAGTCTCCTGGCTGTCCACAGTCCCCTAGAACTGCTGTCTGCCGAAAACGGTGCCCTACAGCAACACACATTGCACAGGGTGTAACTATATTATTCATAAAAATACAGCTTTTGCTATTTTTCAAATAGCACGAAAAGAGAGAAGTTTTTCACCTCTGTATATTGCTCAGAAAAATCCAAAAAAATTACGGTTGCGTTCCTTACGACGAGTAGATCGAAAAAGACTCTTTAAATGCCTCGATCTGATGCTCCTACGCCAAAATAAAAATCGGAGAAGTCGATGCTGTCCAGAAATTTTCACAGCAAAAAGGGGGGTCAAAGAGACCTCGGGAACCATGCCAAAAGTACGAAATGGAGTGAAGTGATCAACACGAAAATCGAAGCCTTACCTCTTAGGAACGCACTGCCATGAAAATCGTTCAAAAATTCCTCCTAGTTAGCCCACAGGGATTTTCCAACGGAACTGCGACGGGAAATGGGCCGAAAAAGAAAATCGTCGTAGTGCGCCGCGTCGCAGATAACTCACTATCAGTAACTCCAAAAATTCTGAAATTTCTAGGGGAGAGAGAGAAGAGAGAGAGGAAAAATTTTCATAAAGAGCCCAAGCTCTGATTCTCTTTCTATGGCTCGGAAATCGAGGTGAGAATGAGGGATGCTATTTATAATGGGCCAAGGGAATCTTCCCACACCAGATCCCGGGCAAAACAGGAAACACCAAAATGGACCAACCAGGAAGCGCCACGTGTCCACAGAACAGGAAACAGCCTGTGCAAGGGCCACTCAGATTGCGCCACGTGGCCACATGGTGCACGTGCCCGGTCCCCGCGCCGGGTCTTCCGGAAAATGTCGGCCAATAGGGAAGCGCCACGTGTCACCAATCCCGCG
This sequence comes from Tillandsia leiboldiana, assembly GCA_029204045.2. Classification (NCBI taxonomy): domain Eukaryota; kingdom Viridiplantae; phylum Streptophyta; class Magnoliopsida; order Poales; family Bromeliaceae; genus Tillandsia; species Tillandsia leiboldiana. The sequence continues at coordinate 12,913,084 of CM055070.1, forward strand.
GCCTTCTAGAAGCCGTCCATCCAATGAATGAACGCCACGTGGCAACACCCATCTTCGGTGCTCCCGGTGCACGCCTGGCCGTGGACCGCGCTCCCGCGTGCCTGCCCGCGCCTGCCCGCGCTGCCCGCGCTGCCCGCGCCGCGCGCCGCGCGCCGCTGCGCTCTGCCGCGCTCCGCCGTGCTCCGCCGCTGCGCCGCCGCGCTCCGCCGCTGCGCCGCCGCCCGCCGGTCGCCGCCGGCTGCCAGAACAGTAATTCCGGCCGCCGGAATTACTGTTCCGGTGAACAGTACCATTGTGCCGAAAAAATAAAGTAAATATACCATTTTGATCGTTTTCGCGCGCTGAGTCCAAATCCGCTGTCCATTTCGCCAAATTCTCATCCGAAATTTTGCCGAAAGTCCCCGGAAAAGCCCATTTGCTCCGTTTTTCGTGCCGGATCCATTTTAAAAATCCATTTTTGACACTACTAGCTCCGATACATCATATGAGCTTCCTACAGTCACTGTTTAATGTTGCACAGTTCCTGCGGGAGTCGGATCATCACAGGTATTGTATGTGTTTCCGGTACATTATTGAAATTTGTACCGAAACACATTTGGACTTTTCGTTTGGTTTAAAGATTGGAGCTCTCAAGATTTTTTAGTGGTACTCATTAGCAACTTTGATATGGATGAGAGTACAATATGTAGTACCAGTACTCAATCAAATAAATAAAGGATAACAAATCACATACATAGAGAAATATATTGACAATCAAATGGGACTAAATGTGGCTAATAAAATATAACACAATATCCATCATAGCTAAAATGAATCAGAGAATGTCAAGTTTACTCAAACAAAGCATTCTGTATGTGACAACCAAACATAAGTTATTGTACAGTCAATATATACAAATAGGGAACACTTCTTACAGTCTAAAAACCCATGTGAATATCGAAACCCACTCTGATCAAAACTAGGAAACAACGAATCCCTACAATATTCATCAGATTTACAACGAATCAATACACACATCGCATAAAACTGAGATGAAAAATGGGATACAAGGAATCAATACAACAAATCAATACAGATCTCGTAAGTTTTACAATGATTCAATACAACTCAGCATTAAACTCAAACCGATCAAAACTGTCCTACAATGAATCAATCCAAGGAATCAATACAATATTCATGGGATTTACAACGAATCAATACGACTCAACATATAACTGAAACCAAAGTAATTATTATACATCCTTATCTTTAGGTAATAGATGCGAGCATTGAACTAGAAGTCACGCAACTCGGATCTCATAAGATTTGGCTCACCATGTGCGCCCGGAAGTACTGGGGATCTTTTTAATAAAACAAAAGATCGGAGGAGCCGCCTCTTACAATTCTTTCGGCAAATAGGCATGTGTACATGCCACAGTCAACCTCAGTCAATGTCACGCCCCGGGAGAGGTCTGAAACAGTGAAAAATGCCCATATATTTTTTTCTTTAAAATCTTTTCTCCCGACAACGTGCTCAGACCGCCACATATATAAGATCTCTCTACACAACCGGATAGAGTCTCCCCTATATATGTACGGCGTCGCACAAAAACATACATCAACCACAACCAGTTTTCCATACACAAAGTGCTAAATAAAGAGATAAGCTAGTCTGAGGATCCATACACAAGAATATCGCCCACACGGCATATACCAAGTTGAAAGGATAAAGCCACCAGGTTTAAAAACAGTGCCTACCCGACACTCAGTTTTGAAAACAGATTTCGCAATCATTTTATTATTTTGAAAACCTCCACATTCCACATGCAAACACACAATAATAAAACCAAATCCACGAGACTAATATCCATCTACATAGTCCACATGTCTCACATCCACATCACAAGGTATCTGTCACGCCCCGAGACCGCCAATTTGTACAGTTCGGGCACGCCAACAGACCCGCCAATCGAGTATGACCTCTCACTACCCGAAAGGAACGGTAACATCCAGGACAATACAACAAGTGTATGCGGAAGCTCAATATCAGAGTACTAAAAATCACTACTAATTTAAAACTTTCATTCAATAAACAAATAGTTTAAGCGGAAATGAAAGCAGACAAGAGTGACCCATAAAATAACCTTATTACATTTCCATCTCTCAGCTTGCAATTGAATAATATTACAATTCTTTTACATCTTTTCCTCACCATACAAGGTTCACTCAAGAAATATATATAAAAAAAAAAAGGGGTACCTCTGCTAGACCCTCTAGGTCTCTATGCTGCTGGGCTCTTGCCCCTGTCATCTGTCTCGACCGCTGTACCTGGACCTGGAAAAATAGTCACCCGAGGGTGTGAGAACTACTTAAAGTTCCCAGTGGGTTCAACCACCCGAGAAAAAGTGTCCTACACCGCTTGGTCCAATGGAAGCAATAATAATAGAGTGCTAGGAAATATAAACCTCAATTTAACATGCTGAAATGCACATAAAAAGATCACTACACTATCTGTGTATAGTCATCGACCCAATACTACTATATCCAGCCATACCAGGCTACTATCCATAAACTCGGCCACTATGCCACTATAAAAGAGGGTCAAGCTAACCCGGCCACCTTGGCCACTCTATCATCTCTTTAATCTTTCACATTCTGGTGCTTTAGTTAAAAAGTTAAACCCTCGAAAATTCTTATCCAACGGGCCCCAGCCCGGTAGTCATGCTATCACAAGACAAGATTTCTAAGGTTGCCGATAACACCCGCAAGTGTTACCCCGTCCTACGGGAGAAACGTGCCAGACGGATCACTGCCCAGGAGAGGGACACTGCCAAATACTCCAACAAGGGCTACGTTTCACCCCCGAAGGTACGCCCGTTTTATCTCTTTCTTTTCTTTTTTTTTCTTTTACTTTTACTTTAGCACTTAGCCTCTTTGCTCTTAAGCACTTGCTTTCCTTTCTCATTCGAGCTTATAGCTCCCTTTGCCACTGGCAATCTCTTTCTCTTTCCTTTAAGCATTTAGCTCTTTGCTTTCACTTTTAGCCTTTCGAAAGTACCTCATCCGACGGATCACTGCCCAGGGAGTCCTGCTCCACAATGACGAGTCTCAAATTCGAAGGCGCCATTTACATTCTCTTTAGCCACTTTTAGCTTGCTTTTAAACTTTGCCTTTTGCATTAATTAACCTCTTATCCTAGGTCTCGCCATAAGGATAACTAGAGAGTCCCTTGGCCTCTTATCATTTCTCTTTCATTCACTTAACTCAAATTGAAGTTAAAGTGATTGTCCATTTGCCCCGACACCCTATGACCCACTCTAGGGTTGTATTATTTGGCTTTTTAACTTTGTGATCACACATACTTGTCCTTAGAGTTTGTCTCTAAGTTAATCACTTTGCTATTTGTTAAATTCTTTAAACTTTGTGGCCACATACTCTTTTCCTTTTTCCTGTTGAACCTGGTGTTACAATAACTCCATTTATCTATTCCACTTTGCATTTAGAGTTACCATGACTCTAATTCATTGTCTGTGAGCTTAAACTCCACTAGCTCACCTTAGGTTTCCTTTACCTAAGTCTTATATCATGTTTAACCTAGAGTTCCTTGACTCTATGTTAAATAGTCTATTCTTAACCCACTAGCTCTCCTTAGGTTTCCTTACCTAAGTTCCATGTCATGCTCATCCTAGAGTTCCTTGACTCTGTCACGCCCCGGGGTCGAAACTGCGACCCGGGCTCACTAACAGATCCGCCATCTGTACGGAAACTGCCGTACAGACGAAGCGTCTAACCTGCAGAAAGAAACAACTACAGTATACAGATATCAGAGCGGAAAGTAAACTACTAAAAACTGAAAACCAAACACTGTGCAACTGAAAATAATACAATAACCATCTCCCAAAAACGATCGTATACAAATCCTCTGATACAAAACTCAAAAGGGAGGTAACTCCAATAAATACATCAGTGTACAAACTCTCGATACAAGAACATCCTCACTACAACAGTCTCTCAAACTGTAAAATAAAGTACAACTCTATACCTCTCTACAAAGGTCTCTCAACAGAGGAAAAAGAAGGAAACTAATCTACTGAAGCTCTCCTCTGAAGGGGTACCGCTACACTCCAATGACGGGTAGGGAACTAGCTCGCGACTCCCTCGCCTCGGTCAGAAGGATCAGCAACTGGAGCAACAGGAACAGGAGAAGAAGTTCCTGGGGAAAAAGACACCACGACGGGTGTGAGAACTACTTCCCACAGTAGTTCTCAGTGGGTGCCGTCAACAAGCCCAACGGTCCGCCCACTAAGTCTACTAGAGGTAAAAGATAACAGTGCAATGAAATCTGAACAAGAAAAGCTGGAGCTACTCAACAGCTACCATACCTCTATCTAGATACTCAAAAAGTGGAACAGATGAAAGTAAAAGAGACCACTCGCACCCAAGGTGCTCAATAGACCCAATCGAACTGACTGCCTCATAGGGTCCAGTCAAGCCTGCGCCTGTCGACTAGGAACGCGCCTGCCCACTACCACACATCCCCATGAGGACGGGATTTACGTGGGGCGTCCTGCCCGACTAACTCACCCCTCGCGCAAAACTGCCTCAACAGGCCCATCGTATCCACAGCGGCATCTCAGGGACGCGACTCTAACTGAGGAAAACGGCGCGGCATAGAGTATCACAAATTGGCATAAGCAGGCTAGTCAAAATCCACGCTCACTCTCAGAACGGTAGGACTCAAGATCCCCAAATATCTCGCACAACAGTCGGAGCACTCTCTACGACTCAGCTGATCAGCTCACACGGAACACGAGACACTAGCCTCTCCAACAGCTCGCAGCACAAGGCACACTGGCTGGAGGTACTCCACAGCCAGGAACGACCCACAACTCAAGCTAACAGTACTGGTCGGACAACACTCAACGACCTGGGATCACCGTTAACCCCAACGGTTCCCAACAACACTGGCCGGAAGATACTCGACGGCCCGGGACTACCGCCTGCTCAACGGCTCTCTCCCACGACAGCGCAACAGGGATACTAGACCTCCCGGGACTACCGTTTACCCAAACGGCTCCCGGCACAGATAAGCAACCCACTACAACTACCAGACTCCACTCTGCTCCCAAGCACGAGTGCAAACGCATCCCACACTAAAAGAAAATCCCGACCTCTCGGCCCACTACCCGGGCGAGGATAACACTATGTCCAGGGATAGAAAAACAGTGTGGGTGTCTAAACATCAATAACCCTAGCCCAAGTGAGGGTTTTCTACTGGTCTGGTTACACATGCAACATATGACGGGGGTGCTAGGTCAAGTTCCAAGATAGCTGTATTAACAGACGATAAAAGGAATAACAATTCCTACAATCTAGCATGCTACACAAGAAGATAAACTATCATGCATAGTCCTACATCAATAGAATTAATGTACAGTCCATAAAACTTGGAGATAAGGCCACCCACCTCGATTTGCCACCAATTGCTCGTAGACACTTGCAATTGGCCTCCATGCGATCCGCACACAAAACGATGTCTGCTGCCGGAGTCCGCACGCAAAACGGTGCACGGTGCCAGGATCCGCACGCAAAACGGAGTCCACACGCAAAATGGTGCACGGTGCCGGAGTTCGCACGCAAAACGATGCACGGTGCCAGAATCCGCACGCAAAACGAAGTCCGCACACAAAACGGTGCACAGTGCCGGAGTCCGCACGCAAAACGGTGCACGGTGCCGGAGTCCGCACGCAAAACGGTGCACGGTGCCAGAATCCGCACGCAAAACGGAGTTCGCACGCAAAATGGTGCACGGTGCCAGAATCTGCACGCAAAACGGAGTCCGCACGCAAAACGGTGCACGCCGCCGGGGTCCACACGCAAAACGGAGCAGTAAAAACACAGTTGCCAACACAGATAAAAGCAAGAGGGTTAATTACAGTCCAAAAGAACGCTCCAAAGACTGTACAAAAATACAGAAAAACCAACACACGGGACCCACCCGTTTGCGCCGCCGTCGCCGAAACGCTCCGCCGGGCGACCTCGCACGCAAAACGAGGTCCACGACGCGCCGCCGCACCTCACGCAACCTCCTCCCTCACTCCCTCTCGCTCTCGGGTGCAGAAGAAAGAAAGAAAGGGAGAAAAATGGTGCTCGGGGGAGAAAGAAGAAGAAGAAAAGGAGGAGGAGAAAGGGATGGTCCACGGTGCACCGGTCCACGGTGCACCGGCCAATCGGGAGCCACCCCAGCCGGCTCACAAGGCCGGGGCGCGTGCACCGGGTCCACGGACGCGCCCCGGGTGCCACGCGGCACGCGGTAACGCGCCCGCCACACGGGCGCGTTACACCGCGCCCGCGGCAGGCGCGGGACACGCGCGCGCCACACAGGCGCGTGCCCCCGCGCCCGCGCGGCAGCCAACGAGGGCCCGCCACGTGGCGGCCCCCGCGTGACCCGCGCTGAAGGCGCGTCTGCCCCTATCGCGTCCGTACGCCCTCGAGCAGCGCGCCGCACCGCCTTGATCTCCGTGCCGCCGCCTTGCCTCGGGATTCGTGCCGCGTCGTCTCAAAAAACGCGCACTTCATCCGGGCTCCAAAACAAACAAGTGAATAGTCCATTCTTAGCGATTTCGCGCGCTGAATCCAAAAACGATGTCCATTTCTCCAAATTCTCATCCGAAAATTGCGGAGTGCCCCCGGATAGCCCACTCGATCCGATTTTCGCGCCGGGTCCATTTTTAAAGTCCGATTTGCCAAATTCCAACTCTAAAAATTCCCGAAGGCGACCGGAGAGGTAAACTCTTATCCAAACTTCGCTCGGAGTCCAATTTTGACATCTGAGTCGCGCGAAACCACTTCCAAACACCCGACGGGTCCTCCAATTTCCCACGGGATCTCCTTTTAAGCACGAAGTCCAACACTTGTGTCCAAATTGCGCGCAAACACCACTGACACACCACGCAGGCCTCCAGTGATGCCAGCTAAAACCCAAATTGCACCACAAATCCATTTCTGGGCCCCAACGCGCGCACCAACACCCCCAACGGCGACCGAACGCTGCCCAACAACCAGCAATCCTACGCGGGGGATTCCGGGACCTCACAGACTCTATGTTGATCACTCTATCCAATGTCCTTAGGTTATCTCCTAAGACAATGCCGCTCGTTCAATCCTAGGATAAACTCCTAAGTTTGATGTCACTCATTAACCCTGAATCTAGGTTTTCTCCTAGTCTTACTACCAATATGTTCTTTTCCTTATGCTTTCACATTATTCCTAGGGTTATACCCTAACATGATCACAATCATCAAATCAATAACATTTATCATCTACGTGTACAAATGTCATCCATATTTGGCAATTTAGAAAATTCCACTTTTTCATCTGTATCCATCTAAGCATGCAAGTTTATCTTCTATTTTTGACAATTAGAAAAGAAACACTATTCTCTGTGTCCATTTACACATGCATCTTCCTCTATGTTCACTTGAACATGCAAATTTATCATCTCCTTTTTGGCAACTAAAAGTTGCACTTTCATCTGTGTTCATCTACACATGCAAGTTCATCCCCTATTTTGGATAAGTCCTAATTTAGTACTTTCCTCCATGTTTGTAGTAGCCGCTGGTTTAAAATATTTTAAGGGTCTACTTTCGGTTTCGTTAATTCCGCATTTCGTTTCGGGGGCTGGAGGGTGATCGAATAATTCCTTGTTTCCGGACAGACCGTCGGGGCCCGCGGGTATTTTTAGTTAATAGGGCTCGCGAAACGGAGAACGGCGGCGAAATCGGTTTTGAATTCCGACGCCGGAATCTCCCGGAATAAATTCCGGAAGGTAACTAACGGTTCAGGTGGTTAACGCGATTTTTCAGACAGACCGGACTCTGGTTCGCACCCGACTTGTACCCGTTTTAACTTGAACTGGGTTCATTCCCTTTACCCAATTTAACCGCTCCCGCCACCTTAATCACTCCCGCGTTTTCCCCATCGTACAACTCCCCACGAACCGCCCCCAACTTCCCACCACTTCCCCCAACTTCCCACCACTTCCCCACAACTTCCCACGAACCGCCCCAACTTCCCACCACTTCCCCCAACTACCGGCCACTCCCTACAACTCCCCTTAACTCCCCCTGCGTACGAAACCCCAAAGGAACGAACACACACTTCCCCAACCTTTCAGTTTCCCAACCTTACCGTACCTTTCCCCAATCGATCGAGAGGAGAAGCAAGGCGGAGCGGGTGAGGAGAAGGAAGATCGCCGGCATACCTTCACCCAAGAACAGGACGATCATCCCCTAGATCAACCCTAGCCGACGAAACCCAGGTAAGCATGGCTTAGGGTTCTTGTTTTGGTCGTTTCTTGGTTCTCTTAGGAAAAAGGGAGGGGAGTCGGCGCCATTACCGGAGCCACGCATGCGGGCGGCGCCGCATGAGGGCGGCGCCGCGTGCATCCACATGCGGGCGGCGCCGCGTGCGGGAGGCACCGCATGCGGGCTGCCGCATGTGGGCGCCGCCGCATGCGGGTGCGGGCGGCACCGCATGCGGGCTGCCGCATGCGGGCGCCGCCGCTTGCGGGCGCCTCCGCATGCGGGTGCGGGCGGCACCGCATACGGGCTGCCGCATGCGGGCGCCGCCGCTTGCGGGCGCCTCCGCATGCGGGTGCGGGCGGCACCACATGCGGGCTGCCGCATGCGGGCGCCGCCACTTGCGGGCGGCACCGCATGCGGGCTGCCGCATGCGGGCGCCGCCACTTGCGGGCGCTGCCGCATGCGGGCGCCGCCACTTGCGGGCGCCGCCGCATGCGGGTGCGGGCGGCACCGCATGCGGGCTGCCACTTGCGGGCGCCGCCGCATGCGGGCGCCGCGCTTGCGGGCGCCTCCGCATGCGGGTGCGGGCGGCACCGCATGCGGGCTGCCGCATGCGGGCGCCGCCGCTTGCGGGCGCCTCCGCATGCGGGTGCGGGCGGCACCGCATGCGGGCTGCCGCATGCGGGCGCCGCCACTTGCGGGCGGCACCGCATGGGGGCTGCCGCATGCGGGCGCCGCCACTTGCGGGCGCTGCCGCATGCGGGCGCCGCCACTTGCGGGCGCCGCCGCATGCGGGTGCGGGCGGCACCGCATGCGGGCTGCCGCTTGCGGGCGCCACCGCTTGCGGGCGCCGCCGCTTGCGGGCGCCGCCGCTTGCGGGCGCCTCCGCATGCGGGAGCGGGCAGCACCGCATGCGGGCTGCCGCATGCGGGCGCCGCCGCTTGCGGGCGGCACCGCATGCGGGCTGCCGCATGCGGGCGCCGCCACTTGCGGGCGCTACCGCATGCGGGCTGCCGCATGCGGGCCGCCGCATGCGGGCGCCGCCGCTTGCGGGCGCCTCCGCATGCGGGTGCGGGCGGCACCGCATGCGGGCTGCCGCATGCGGGCGCCTCCGCATGCGGGTGCGGGCGGCACCGCATGCGGACAACGCCGCATGCGGGCGTCACCGCATGCGGACGGCCGCACGCAGTTAGTACGCCGCCCAGCCGTGCGGGGCCAGGCGCGTACGTGTGCGAATTGTGCGCAAGGTGAGGGGGCGCCGGGTGCTCTAGTCGTTAATCTGAAAAAGTCTTAAGTTTCTGACTCCTATATGACAGATTTGTGTAGGTCCGGGCGGGCACCCGAGACGCGAGAGAACCTAACATCAGTCAGGAGCGCGACAACAAGGTGGGTTTACGGTCGAGGCAGAGTATTGTGTTGGTAAACCGAAAGGGACTTTTTATTGTTAATCGGTACTAACACTGACGGTTTCTATGATGTACTATATTACCCCGTGTTTTGGTTACTTATGCTCGAGTTGCGACACGCGCACCCGCGGTCTGGCCACCGCAAAGGGTGCTCTTTTCCGGAAAGGCGGTCTTCGACCCGTGTTACCCCACGAGGTGACGTACTGGGGGCCCCCGTAGGTGTGGGGTTTGAGGCAGCGAGGTGCGAGCGGTGCGACCTGTCGGGATTGGATCCCGATGAGGTCAGGTGTGAGACCTGTCGGGATTGGATCCCGATGTGGTCAGGTGTGCGACCGCCGGGATAGGTGCCCGACGCGGTCAGGTGTTACAGGTGATACCGGGGTTGCAGGTGTTACAGGTGGTACAGGTGGTTGCGAGTTACCGTTACGAGTAGAGCGGTTGTTCCGGCTAGTCTTACTTTTGTGGCTTGGTATTACTTTACTGCTTTAGTACTATTCTTATGATAGTGTCGCTGACTACCCACTCTGTGACAGGTACCTCCAGGGGGTAGAGGTAGGCGACGGTGAGGCCGAGGTGGTAGCAGTCGGGCTGAGGGAGCCCTAGTATGCTGTATCATTTACTTTCTCTGCATTTCATTCGGTATTGTAGGTTACTGTGTGGTTCTCGATACCTTTGTGGGGTCGTGTGGATGTTGAGTACTTTCTTTCTGGTTATGCACTACTATTTCCTTTATTGTTCCCGTTGGGCCCGTTTTCTAAACCTTGTGGATTTATGCCGTTTTCCAATCTGTTTTCAAAACCTAAGGCCGTGTGGGCCTGTTTTCAAAACGGTGAGTTTATACTTTCAACTTGACTGGCCACGGGTATTGTTTAGTCTTCATGCACCGTACTACTTCGAACTGTTGTGACTAAATGGGAAAATGATTGCTTATGTTCGACTATTGTAACAGCCGCGACGCCGTGCATATACAGAGGAGACTCTACCCGATTTTCGAGTAAATCTGTATATGTGGCGGGTCTGGGCACGCGCCGGGGAAGGAGGTTTTTAACAAAAAAAAAAAAAAAAAAAAAAAATGTACGCACTTTACGCGTACTTTGAGGTATCGTTTCCGCTAAACAAAACCCCCGGGGCGTGACAGATTAAGATGGTATCAGAGCCTTTGCTTTAATCACAACAGTGACGGCCCAACATCCACCGAGATATCACACTTAACTACGAATAAATGAAATGCGTGGGACGTAAGGGTGTAGGACGTGAGTGAACGTGGGGGAAGGGGAATTTGTGTGAATTATTTACGCACAGTTTTCTTGGTATGCTGGGAGCCGACTCCCCAAGCGGTGGAGGGCACAGTCGGGAGCACGGAGCGCACCTACGAGAGAGCCGAGGCCAAGAGACGGGCCTTGCGTGATCTGCGGGGGAGCGCATGGAGTGTTGGGTTGCTCCCAGAGAGCTGACCATTGCTTCCGTTGCGGCAAGCAGGGGCACTTCCGCCGCAACTGCCCCCTTACCGTGGGATCAGCCTCCTCTGCCGCTTCCACGCCTTCACCACAATTTTTGGGGCGGGGGAAAGCTCCTATGGGGTCGACCTCTAGGCCCCCGGCTACGCGGTGTTGGGTCGTATATAATACGGATCTAAATAGGGGAAGAAACACCTAGAGGGGGGTGAATAGGTGTAAACGTATAA